>OZ024915.1:45141160-45518160 GCA_964017125.1 Flabesymbios commensalis | reverse complement strand
CAAGATAAAAGAACAACTGTATATGGAAACGATTTAAAATAGCAATAGTGAAAGCCATCAACCACACTCAGAAAAGAGAATGGGTAGAGACAATAGATTTAAAAGAGGCATATATGTGCGTGTGCTCAAGACTCTGGAGCCACCAGCTTACTGCAGCTCACCTCCATGACACCTCCATGACACCCGAGAAGACTTCACAAATAATAATTTTGGAAAGAGACGAACAAAAAAGTGACTAGAGGACGTTCTGAAACAACATAGGATGTATCTGCAAGAAACGCCATTTGTTCTTTTATTCATTCAATATTATTAAATGGCATCTAAAACCCAGTCATATATGTATTTATCTGTGACTGATATTGATCAAGCAATTGTCTTTGGATTGGGAGATGCGTTACCATGTAAGACAATCAGAAGAGTTTGAAAAATGTTAATCTGATTCAGTGAAAGCAACAGATAAATGTATCCAGAAAAACAGTACGCATTTTATAGATCTTTTCATTTACAAAATATCGACTCAGGTTGCTATATAGGCCTGATACTCTCAACATCCAGCAACATTTGAAGTTCAGGCCAATCATTTTAATACACATCCGCTCCTCCTCTTATAAATGCACTCTAATTTGAAAGGCTGAGTGGTACCAAGGACTTGAATATAACGCCCTTCAGGATTTAAAAAGAATCTCTGGAGAAAGCTTTGAGACGAGGAATCTACACATGTCCCTTACAAGAATTGATCTGTGGAACAGGAAGCAATATGAGTTTGCTGGGGAAAAAATCATCTGGTGAGACGATCATGCTGTGAATTATAGCTTAAGTTATGTATCAGATTTTGTTCCTGAATACCAACCACATTAGTTTTAATTAGAAGGTCAAGTGACTTGAGTCTTCCGCACATCAGACCACAATATTTGCTCTTAGCTAGAAATATACATGAGAGTACGTTTTTTGTCAAATGACTAGGAGGTACACATGCAGAATAAGATCATGATCAGCCCACTTTGCAACCTTGAAACATATCTGCGGAGGTCCACATTAAAGTACACTGTACTATGATTTAACATATTCGAGGCGGAGAAAGGTATGCAGATCATCTATAGCCCTCCAAGGTCTTACTGATTTCCTATATGTCATGTGAAATTGTTCACATGTGCATATTATTATAATTATTATTTTAAACAATATGACTTGTACACAAATTATATACTGTACATATAAATGATTCCCTATATTTCTTTAAAACGTGATTGGTGATGTTACAAAGCATGACGGTTCAACATTGAACATGTGATTAAGTATTTTAAATTGTTTTCAGTTGAGTTTCTCAGATGCGCCCCAGAGTACCTGAGTTATTTTAAAAATATTTTAAAGATTATTTTCGCTAAATAAAGAGTTATTTATTGAATCCGTTGTCAACACACCATGATGTTCTACGACAGAGGACAAAAGAACAAATAGAACAAAGAACGATAATTTGGTGCCATACTGTCCAATATACAACAAGGTAAAAAATTCATATGATTCTTCAATTGTTGGATATCCCAAGTTACAATGTTTATACTAGATCCATCCAATGCGAGTGGCTCATGCTTACACTTTTGAAAATAGTCTGTAGCGATTTGTAACCAAGCTCCTCATTCATTGGGTTTTTCCAATCATTAAACATGAACTATTTCGCTAATCTATTTCAAGTTTGATTAGCATTTGGCCAAATGTGTGTAGCTTTTCGCCACGCAAAACTGACTAAATTGAACCCTGAATATTGTATCTGGAAATTTGATTTTTTTTTAATTAGGAGATATCGATTGATTATTTTTTATTGTCAAGAGAAAATGTAGTCTTGGTCTTAAACATAGCGTGGTGTACGCAACAACTGTAGACAGAAGGATAAAAGGTGCAGACAGATAAATATTTTTTTGTCAGATAAAGTACATTTCTTGATGGATATTTGCTATGTTATCAGTGCAATTTACAATTTGTTTCATTAAACTAATCAATCAATCAATCAATCAATCAATCAATCAATCAATCAATCAATCAATCAATCAATCAATCAATCAATCAATCAATCGATCAATCAATCAATCAATCAATCACTACGTACATGATGAATCTTTAACCCATCAATAATAATATTTTAAAGAATATCGAGATTGATTTCGTTCAGATATTAGTAAATATATCGATATTAACCGACAGTGTTTGTTCTTTTCGAAAAACTCCACAAATTCATCAATATTTTTCTATAATAATAGTAGCAGGAAACTGACAGGCCTCTCTAACCCAACAAATGTCTAGATATTATACTGGATAACCTCACCAAGAGGTCTATTCCTATTGATATTTATTTATACACCAAATTATTCCCATAAAATTGGACAAATCTGCAGGTAATCAGTCACATAACGCTTTTTACAAAAAAAATACAAAAAATAACAACACAAGACCCCCAAGATTTTCAATATCTTTAAAACATGTATTAATACTATCGATATGCAGGCTTATACGAATAAAAACAGTTTTTATTTAAATCGACCTGTGTGTGTTCTATTCTATTTTTTTTACATTTGTTTACAAAATTGGATGCATATGGGGATACTTTTCATTCTCAGGCGTTCCACATTTTATTAAAATATATAATATATTTTATATATATATTTTAAAATAGCCAACATTCCATAGCTTGGATATGAATAACGATAATAACTAGCAGTTATGACCACAGCAATATTTCAATCGTTCTGTTTCACGATATTACATTAGGCCTTACATGTATTTTTTTCTGAAAATGCGATATGCGACTGATTTTGTGCAGATGGGTAACATATAATGTTACTATGTCCGAAGGGGGATATTTTGTTATTTTTTTCATTTCTAATATTAAAATACAAATAATAAGGGTCACACATATGAAATTTACAGTTTTGAAAGGAAGTATGTCCTCATAGTTATATCCGAAGAAACAACAGCAGTGGCGGATCCAAGGGGGGGGAGGGTTTAACCCCCCCCCCCCCCCTCAGAAAAAATCATCACCTTATTTAGGGATATCCTTATGATTTGGTGATTTACTGAGTGAGAAACAGTGCCCAAAATGCATGAGAAAGCCTTTGGAAATCAAATTACCCGGGAGCGGGCTCCTCGACCCCTTTATAAAAAAAAAATATTTGTCAAATTTTATCCCCCCCCCCCCCCACCCTCACTGAAAAGCTAGATCCGCCACTGAACAGAACACAACACATCAATAGAGCACCAATGATAAACAGATTTCTGCATATATAGCCACTATGTTTCATTACCAAAACGTGGTAGGGACGATAAACTCCACATTTATACCTTTGTTGAAATGTAGTTTTGCCATGCTATGTGGACAAAGCATACAAATTATGATCCGTCAGATCAATGCTTATTTTAGTTAGCACCATCTCGCAACTAATATTTAAAAAATGCAGGTGTTTTCTTCAGATAGCATAATACTGCTTGTGAATATCTACTGGCCGTACCGTCTTCCCCACCCTGCCCCGTCAGGTCAGACCGTCAGACTACCAGTTAGTCTGGGGGCCAGCATAGCCCCCCATGCACCCCCCTCAGGATTCACCGAGACCTATTTTTTCTCATCTGTGAGACCCAGAAGGAAGATTTTGACATGTTCCCAAGAAAAAAAGTGGCACTGAGTATGTGTTAACCATATTTAAAAGAACCGCGTCTAATTATATAAAAATACCGCTTTTGCGCCCAGAAAAGAACAGTACGCTGCGGCACAACTGTTCATTTTCACTCCAAAATTAATTAAAACTGCCAAACTATGTAAAATTCCTATCAAAAAAGGCAGGGCTTCACAGTCATCAACTATTTATTTATTTTTATTATTAATACACCCTTTAGGTACCAGACGATTATTGATGAAATAATTGGAAATAATTGATTCTCTTCCTGTCATAAACGTTTTTCTTCATTCTTTTAAACTTTGTGTAATAGGTTATAACTATTTAAGGCTGTTGCGTTTGCATTTACGTTTCAAATTAATAATCATATGCACCATTTATATACTATGGTATTTTATGTGAATTGATTTAAATAAGGTGCGTTGCTGGCTGTTCTCTTACAAACATGTATTAAATACATTTGTATCACTTACAATACCATTATTAAACAACATAAAAGCGGATGTTTGTTTTTATTGCTAACAGAAAACTAAAGCTATAATGGCACCCTTTAATTGCTGGGATACCAATAAAACATTTATTTGAATCAAGCTCTACATCAAGTAAAGTCTTCCTAATAAAGAATAATACAATACTGTTTCTGAAGATTTTTCAAGTAAACGTATTCTGCATTTAAAGGTAAATGTAATTTAATTATCTCAAGTTTGTCAGTATTCATAAATGACCATTAATGAAGCAGTGACAACAGGGAATAATATAGATTCATCTGAAAAACTTTCACCACTGTCACAATCCTCATCATCACCGTTATTACCATCTTTATCACTACACATGCTACTATCAGTATCTAATAATCCTAAAAGACTCTTATGAAGAATCTTTTCAGTTTTTCACCAGATTGGTTCACCATTTTCCAGCCACTAGTCTGGGGGCCAGCATAGCCCCCCTCCCCCATGCACACCCTCAGGATTTACCGAGACCTATTTTGTCTGATCTGTGGGGTACAAAGAGAAGATTTGGACATGTTCCAAAAAAGTGACATGCAGTATGTTTTAAACACATTTAAACTAACTGCGACTAATCATAAAAAATGCTCCTTTTATGACCAGATATTAACAATACGATGAGACACTACTGCTCATTTGCACTGCACAAATAACTGCTAAATTTCAAGTAAACTAAAGCTGGATTGTAACGATTGTCATGATTGTACTGTTTTCAATTTTCTTATCATTAATACACCCTAACCAGATGATTATTGGTGAATTGATTTTGAAAGGTTAATTTCATGTAACAATTCACGTAACAGGTTTTGAACAGCGACCCAGATTTGAAGTTTGTTTTTGCTTACAAAACTATCATTATATGCACCATTTACATGTTGTGACAGGTTATATGGCTTATTATCATGATTATTGGCCTGTCCTTACTTATACGTGTTTAGATAGGTGTATTACACACGTGCAATGTCATTGACAGATTAATACACAACGAACAGGTTGATCATGATGTTTGTTTCTGATTTTTAATAGAAAGCCACATGTATAATGCCACCCTTTAAACGTTAAGATAATTTTTAAATATGTATTTAAATAAAACTCATTCCTAAATAAAACAGGTGCTGTTTGTTTCCTAAATATTTTTAGGATAAACTGAACTGCATGGAACAGTAATTTGCATTTCAAAATATCACTAAAAATGATCAAAGAATGCCTAAATCAACAGCGTTGGCTTTCAATCTTGACTTTTTTCAATCGCAGAGACATATTGTTTTAAATGCGCAATCATAACACTGTATAATATAATATAAGAAACACACACAAGAAACACAATCAATTCTCGAATACTAATATCACATCCCTACAATAAAAACTTTTCCTAACATTAAAGTATCCTCGATCAGCATTAAAATCTCATCATAATATGGTGTAAATATTATGACATGTTCTCATACTCTAACGCCATCTTAATATTATAATTTGCCATATTACGTCATTAATCTATTATTTATATGTCTACCATTATATTGTCTTATGTCGATATCTTTGTAATATTAAATCATGCGACAGCTATGTCATAACAATATCATTCATATCCAGACATATATTACCGATGTAATGGCTAATCATTACATTACCACGTGATAATTTCTCACTATAATATATAACATATAGCTCCACAATATGCCATACATCTCTTCATATTTAACTATTATAAAGGAATGCCATGCCATTGTAATGCCATCTCCAGACACTCAAATCTCATCCAGATATCAAAGTGGAACGTATATGCTGATATTAATATAATATCATATATTGACAGATTCTTTATATTGTTATATCCAGACATTTAGGGCCATGATTATTCTGCAATTATATTATTATAGCATGACATTGAATACCATATTTCGTCATTGTCACATAATTAAATAGCATCTGGTCAATCAGGGCATCTTGCCATCATATCAACAAAGCCAATTCGACATCTTAGAACATTTACATGCTTACACCAATAAAGGTGTGAGGATATAAATGATCTGAGATGTCCAATGTATATTGCCTTTGAAATAATGCATGAACAAACTTTACAGATATATAAACTGTATCACGATATGACATGACTATTAGAATCGGGATGATACCTTTTCAATACCAATTCACTGCTGGTGACACCACTGACTGGGTTCTCCTGGTGACATTTCAATTCACTGCTGGTGACACTACTGACTGGGCTCTCCTGGTGACATTTCAATTCACTGCTGGTGACACTACTGACTGGGTTCTCCTGGTGACATTTCAATTCACTGCTGGTGACACCACTGACTGGGTTCTCCTGGTGACATTTCAATTCACTGTTGGTGACACTACTGACTGGGTTCTCCTCATTGATGTCCGTGAACAATCCTAGGACTGTTGACAAAGGATTGTCTTATTCAGGAATATATATGAACTCGTGTCTGGTGAAGATGGTAGGCCCTACACGTTGCATGGCGCTCAGGAAAAGTTTTTCGCAAGGCAGATTCCCTGATCAACCTGGCTCGGGATGCTGTGGAGGCCGATGTAAAAAAAAAACAGCAATACACTTATATCTTGGATGCCATACAACATATTTCAAATAATATAAATGCCCTTGGAGATGAAAGCAGACAAGAGGTGTCGGCACAGCAGAGGTGTCGGCATTAGGCACAATACTAATGCTACCTTCTCAAAGATGCGACTGAAACGCTGTACAGGTTTTATCAGGTGATTTTACATTTTATATTATTTCTTGTTTATGAACACCACTTATAATTATTAGCTATGTCTTTACATTTTTGTCACACATCCTCAGCAAAATGATCCCGTAAAATGATATCCAAAATATACAAATAAATTCGCTTTAGAAATTTAAATGACAGCAACAAGCAACGCAATTGCTGTGTTTTGATATTATAACCAGTAAACAAAAGCATAGGAAACTGAGAAGGTGCTCTTCTCCTTTTAATTATGGGTCAAAAAATTTACATCAATGATCATTTATTGTGATGTGCATCATTTTTTAATGACTTAATGCTATGTGTTGTAGGCCTCTGGTATTCCGAATATCACAAATACACCCATGAGACCAGGCCCGTAGCCAGGATTTTTGTGTGGGGGGTCGTTTTGAGCAAAAAGTGGACCTTTTTGTACTTTTTTTTCTGTCGGTAAGGGGGGGGGGGTGCGGGGGCATGCTCACGCGACTTTTAAACCCTTGTGCTGCTAAGTCAGAATATATACGTTTCAAGCAAATTTTAGACTAAATAAAATAACATTTGGAAGATGTCTATTTTTTGGAAATAATATTATTTTCATTTGAAGCAGGAAATTGCGTTAGCAATTTGCGTTAGCAATTGAGCTTCAAATTAATGAAAAATACTCACAAACAATTAAGCAGCACAGGGATTAATATAAAAACCCATATTGCGCATTTCCTGCCTAAACATAAATTTTTTACTCTTTAAAGTGCTAAATCAATCCATATTATTACGATCACGTGCCATTTTGTATTTATGTGTCTACCACTGAATAGATGTCATGATGTTGAGCAATTTAATACATGCTTTTTTCAATGAAAAGGAACGTATATTTCAACATGAATAGTTATAGGGAAGACCGGGGCTAACTGGGACATATTATTACGCTCACGTGCCATTTTGTATTTATGTGTCTACCACTGAATAGATGTCATGATGTTGAGCAATTTAATACATGCTTTTTGAATGAAAAAGAACGTATATTTCAACATGAATAGTTATAGGGAAGACCGGGGCTAACTGGGACACTTTTATCATTTATCGCCCTGGGGCAGACAATAATAGAGTTAGAGATTCAAAACAATCATTCAACCTAGGTGTGATATTTGTTATTGTCACAAGGGCCTTTAATAAATGACAACTGAAACCTATACAGATTTGGTGGATTAAAAAAAAATTATGTCCCAGTTTGCCCCGTATACGGGGCTAAGTAGGACAAGGCCAGGGGCTAACTGGGACACTCCTAAAATTTCAGCAATTTAGGATCTATAGAGATTAAACAAGGTATACTGCATCCTGTGATGATTACAAATAGTTTGAAGGGGGTGAGCTATAAATAAACATATATATGCCGTTTAAACACAAAGGTTTAAAGTGCAACAAAATAATGCAGAAAATAACAGCTGATCCCCGATGCACTATAGGCCTAATGTGTTGATACTACGTAACACCCACATTGTGTCCATCCCCAATACATACAATCTAAAGTAGGCCTAACAAATGTTAATTGAGTTGCGCAAACATATATTTAGGTCAGTACCCACAGGGGTTAAGTGGGCCACAATGCTCTATTACAACTGGGGCAAGCTGGGACACACCGGGGCTAACTGGGACTGTCGCAGCTAGCCCCGCCAGAATTGTCCTAGTTAGCCCCGGGTTGACCTTTTATGAAAAATATGACCTGGCATGTGGGTATGGTACAGCATCGAACATCTAATAATTGTAAATTAGGCAGTAAATATGAGTGTTTTCAGTGATATATTTCAGTATAATACAACTATAGTAATTTAAGTTTTATAAGATTCGTAATTGTGACGTGAAAAATTACTTGAAAGGCAAAAAAATACATTTAGTTTTGCCTGCTCACACAACTCTGCTAGTTCCACTGGGATTGTAGTTCAAGTGGAAGGGGGTATCCCTCCATTCTTGAAAACGAGGCCACTGATATTGTCATATCATGGAATTTCCTATTAGAGGCCTGTCCGAGTTAGCCCCTTGTCTCAGTTAGCCCCGGTCTCCCCTACTAACATGAATAAATTCCGTTTTGCGAATGTGAGCTCACAAAAAATATCATGGCGTTTCCTAGCTGACTGACTTAACAAAGGATTCATTAATGATTTCGAGTGTAATTTCAAGTATTTAATTAGCTATATTATATGCCAGGACAGAAGTATGCATTCTACTAAAGATTGTAGATAATGCTGTTTTGGGGTATGCCTGAACAACCAAAGACAGTTGTGGATCCAGGAATTGACAGACGACGAGGATACACAATTTTTTTCACAATAATTTATATAAACGACAGCTGGCACATCCAGCCTCCTATATGCTCTAGAGGGTCCTGGGGCATGCCCCGCCCCCCTCTGAATAAAATGAAATCTAAGGCTTAAAATGATGCATTCTAGAGCATATATTTAGGCCAATATATGTTCTTTATTTAGGTAATTATTCATGTTGCCCAAATAGTGGCACGTAATTTTTTGCCACACATCCAGCCTTTAACGTAACAATATTGCTTCAGATGTAATATTAAGTCAAACTAGAAGGGGAATTTGATACATGTATGCGTCAATTGTATGCCTCCGCCATCACATGAGGCCTATGTAGGCTTACTCTATCAACTTTCCCCCCCCCCCCCCTGACCTGGAGTTTTCTGAGATATCGTAATGACAATATTTGATAACAAAAAACTCAAGATCACTATATTTGAATTTGAGGTACAGTTTTATCAGTTCTATCAATTGTATGGATACTAAAGCGATACAAATTGTATGAACCAAGATTTATCATCAAATCGTTTTCCTTTATTAGCTATTGGCCTTGAAAAATAGGTAAATGTCACCCATCTTTGAACTTGACCTGGAGTTTCATCATATGAATCACTGGTATTAATATGGAAGTAATAGGGCCTACAAATTGTAGGTGTGGAGCTTTCGTGACGACAACCATTTTCCTTTACAATATTTTTATTGTACGACTACATTTAGAAAGGGGTATGATAGACATAAGAAATCAGGTGGCTGATGAAGCTTAAATTCATTATGCGTTATTATGTCCCTCATTTTAGACCTAAGATGAACTTAAGAGAAGTCATCCATTGCGCCAAGGAGAACGAACGTGATTCGATACATTCGTAGATCCGAATCCTATCCTAGAGGCCTACGTACTCAGTTACTGCCTAAATCAGTTGGTTGGGATCAATGACTTTTGCACTTAAAGTAGACAATAAATCATTCTGCTGAAAAAATAGACTACTGCGCAGCGAATTCTTGCATTGTGCCAGGAAATATCTGCAGGGATTTTGACCTTGCGGGGGTCGATTGAGATTGGTCTTTATCTTAACCCAGGTGAATTTTTTACTAAGAATAAGGCATGATTTGAAAATTCCATAGGGGGGGGGGGGTAGCTGCCCATCAGCCCCACCCGCAGTCCACAGTCCCGATCTGAGATGACACATTTTAAATTTAATTTAACCACAAACTTACCACACGATTTCCAGAAACAAGAGTCCATGAGACAAGAAGATACCTTTAAGTATCAAGCGTTATAATTAAACCGTTTTTAGGGACAAAAATCACAATGGATAGGTCTGTGTCGTAATAACGATGTATGGACGATGTAGGCCTATATAATAAGGGAACTCAACCTTATATTATTACCTCACCTCATAATTATACGTCATTAAACGGTTTGGTAAATTTTCCAATCAGTCACAATGGTAACTAAATGTAAAATAAATATCCAATATCACCCTAGAAAAACACGAGACAAATGTCAATACAAATGTTCTCATTAATTGAAAGTAATTTTTAGTGCCAGAAACGGTATAGGGCCTATAACAACATTCCTGAAGTCTCAATTATGTCGATTAGAGGAAATCTGAAAATTGACGTTATTTAAGGAGTTAGTTGACACTTAAATTCCTAGAGACAAATAATATATTGCTGCAAATGTATGAACTTCTAGTTTTACGAAGCATGCACAGTTTTTGCGGCAAGTGGTCGAGTTTTTCATAAAACGTGCATATGTGACGTCATGTCGTGATGGTTGTGACGTCACTTTTTCACCAATTTCTACTGGATATTTATAAAGGTGGATCATTTATCAGCTGCCTAGGGGGCCATCAATGATATTTTAATTGTGACATGTTGTATGAAATAGTAATGACGTCATAGTTATGAATTATGAACATAATTATGTATACAAAAAAACATAAATAGACATCTCTTACATATCTTAGATAGAAGTAATAGACGACAGGGAGTTTTTGGCAACAATCTTATGAATATAAGCTTATATATTTTTATGAATTTATTGATGAATTTATGTGATTTCTTCTGAAAATCTTTTGTTTTGTGAGGTACATTATATATTGCCATTGTATTCTAGTTATTACTTTAGTCAGGAGATCACTTTTGGGAGAGATAATAGGCTAAATTTCCCACCTCTACCCCTTGGGCAAAGGGAGCCAGGGCAAAGGGGGCCAGGCCATTTCAATACAAAGACCATACAGCATGGCCCCCTTTGCCCTCTACCTTACAATGGGTAGATATTTCACACACTAATCCCAGTGAACGAAAGTATTTAGTATATTACTTAGTACTTAGTATGTCAAACAAAGCATGTCACCATATACATCAAATGAAAGGTTTTTATCATATCTGTTTATCAGGCTTACTTTAATGTACTTGTGTATCAAAAAAATAAAAAGTACCAAGGTGGGGGCAACCTGCGTGCAGGGTGTACTTCCATAGAGTGAGAACGAATACAACTGAAGTCTCTACAGGGTTGCTCAATGCGCTGGCCCCCTTTGCCCAAGGTATTGAGAGCAAATCTATTTGGCTTACAATTAAAATAAGGTATCCTTAAAACACTAAGTGAGTCTCTTATATGTATCTACATAGCATGTACCTAACATAGAACAGTCATTCGTTTTAAAATAGTTCGAATATTCTTCTTAAATACCATTGAAACGTTAAATGGCCCCCTTTGCCTGCCCTTCCCTTAGTCATTTTCAATTTATGTATCCCAGATTGCTACAATTTTCAAATTTAGCACAGAGCAAGGTTTTGACAGACTAAATACAATTTTGGTCTCAACCTAAAAAATTTGCGGGTTAATAAACTCAAAATGTCCGCCAAATTGGCCGCCATCAAGAAATAAGAATTTCAAAACTTTACAAATAAAAGTCACAAAGAATCATATAATACCTCGTTTTGTAGTGTTTTCGCGTCACGAAACAGTTCGGGAGGGATTTGTTTTGTACAAGGTCAATGTCACCCAAAAAAGTCCTTTTCACGGTCAAATATGACTTAAAAATGAAAAAAAGGAAAAATCATAGTCAATCTAAACGTATTTATTAAATTTATTTGTTTTTCCATTCTCGTGTTATGTATAGTTCATTTCTTAGTCACCCTGTCCCAGAGTGAGGCGAGAGCATGTACCATAGCAAACACAGAGAGCCGAACAAACAAATCCCCAAATACAACAAGAACAGTTGCCTGCACAACGCTTCTGGCCCTTCAATACTTAAAACATATATCGACACTAAAATGAAATAAAATCTAAAGGTAATATTTCTGATAAACGTCACAGTATTTTACTGTATTGCATCTAACCTTTATCTTATAAATTACCAGCTACATCAATTTATAATGTGATATTTCCCCATCATTTACTGTATCACACATACATACAATCATTTCTATATAGCTCGAATTGGTGACGTGATTGTCAGCTTTAAATGACGTCGCGTCAGTTTTCAAACACATTATTTGATCATTGCCGAAACGTACCAGCGCGACGACGTACGCGAGCGCGATAGGCATCGCGACCATTTTCAAAACTGTTACATTTTCGTCACGCCAGTTGGAATGAATCGGAATGGAATGAATCGGACTTTAGGCCACCTTTGTCCACATATAGGCAAAACTGGGCCAGGAGAACCTCCTGAGGATGGTGAGATGAATGAGATGACACTGTCCTCCAGACACAGTATTCGAAATTCGAGCCCTGGCGGTCTGAGGCCGAGCACACTACCTCTCGGTCAAGTAGGCTCCCCACAATACTGAGTTTTACACGTGGATGGGGGAGAAACATTTTTGTTTCTTTCAAACCGCCGAGACCGGGAACCGAACCCCGAACTCTAGCGTGAAAGGCAGCGGTGCTAACCACTACCCTAGGGCCCCCGCCCGCCGGCTGTGGCGCCTCACATGTCGCGTTAATTTTCGCGTCAGTCGTCGCGTCACTCGTCACGTGCCTAATCGCGCTGACGTTCGCGTTGGTGTGTTTTGCACTTAAAGTGGAGAAATGTAAATAACCCTATATATTATTTTAAACATCAGTCTGTTCTCTTTCAATATAAAACATAGCGAGAAGCTCGGCAGAATGGATTCTGAGTTTGAAACCATCACTGTAGCTGTTGGAGGAAATGACTGCTACTCAGACAGATTTATCCCGGACATAAGCAAAAATTATGATAAACTCATCAAGAAAGCAAAATCTATGTGCCAGGGAAGAGTGACTATGTCCAGTATCTGCCCACGACTTGATACTGTAGACGTCCAAAGAAAAATTGAACTGACCAATACAGCCTTAAAAAATCTGTGCGACACACATAGCTGCAGATTTGTCAACAATGCAACACCAAGACTGAAATATATAATAGAAAACAAAACAAAGGAGTGAAAATTGGACATT
This sequence comes from Flabesymbios commensalis, assembly GCA_964017125.1. Lineage (NCBI taxonomy): Eukaryota > Metazoa > Annelida > Polychaeta > Terebellida > Flabelligeridae > Flabesymbios > Flabesymbios commensalis. The sequence goes on along the minus strand of OZ024915.1, from coordinate 45,504,528 downwards.
TGAACATACGATGCTTATTGAAAAAAAAGATGAAATTAAGATTTTAATACATCAGAATAGTTTTGACATTCTAGCTATATCTGAAACATGGTTATGGGACAAAATACCGAATGAACTTGTAAATATACCTGGTTTTAATGTATATAGAAAGGATAGACCGAGTCATGGTGGGGGTGTTTTAATATATATAAAGGAGACTTTACCTCATACATATTTTCCAGATCTCACCAATTTCAATAATACTGAAGTGGTCTGGGTTAGGATTGATAATAAATCTTCCCCTTCTTTTTATGTATCATGTGTATATAACCCCAAAGCGCACGATGAGAACTATTACCAATGCATGTTAAATAATTTTGAAAATGTTTTAGCAAAGAATAAGGAAATTGTTATCCTTGGTGACTTAAACATTAACTACATCTTAGACGAAAATTTATGTGAAAATCAAGCTCAGTTTATAGAAACACTCCTTTGTTGCAAACAATTGATAGTTGAACCTAGTCGTGTTACACAATCATCTCAGTCAGTCAGTGATCATATATATACCACGATGCCTCACAACCACTTGGATCACGGGATACTGAAATATACTCTTAGTGATCATTACTTTATATTTACAACTCTGAAATTTAGGCGCCAAGCTTCTCCTCCAAAACTTATTCACAAAAAAGATTACAATGGAATAAATATAAAAGATTTTATTCGCGATTTAATGGATATTGGACTATATAGTGGTGTTATTGATGCTAAATCAACATCTGATGCCTGGAGAGATTGGTCAAATGCATTTAATACAGTGGTTAGTAAGCATGTCAAAATTAAAGAAATTAGAGTCAAAGATAGGTCAAATCCATGGATGACCAACGAAATTTTAGCCTTTATATATAAACGTGATTATACTCACCGGTTTACAAATTATCTCAATGAACGAACTCAAGTTGTTACCATAAATGGTAAAATGTCTAATACAAAACTCATTGACAAAGGTGTTCCACAGGGATCTATACTTGGTCCTCTGCTTTTTACTATTTTTATTTATGATTTTCCCTCATGTCTATCTAATGCCTTCTGTAATATTTTTGCTGATGATACTATGATAGGTGTGAAAAATACAGCAACTACTTCAGAATGCTGTAAATGAAGCTATTAAATGGTTTGGACAAAATAAGTAAACTTTAAACATAAACAAGTCTAATGTACTAATTATATCTAACAAAAATATAGTAGACAGCATAGATATTTTTATAAATGGTGTTAAGTTACCCTTTGTTAAGTCCGCTAAATATCTTGGTGTAGAAATAGATAGTAAATTATCCTGGTCTAACCATATAGATGGATTGTGTAAGAAATTGTCTTCGCAACTATATATCTTAAGAAGGTTGAAACAAATTCTCCCAACGGATGATATTAATTGTGTTTACTACGGTATATTTCAGAGTATTATTGATTATTGTATCACTGTCTGGGGCTCTGCTGCACAAAAATATTTATGTAAAATACAAAAATTACAAAATAGAGCAGCACGACTTCTTGCACAAAACTTTGACTGGAACATTCGTGGTATAGATATTGTTAGAGGTCTAGGGTGGCAGAATGTTAAAGAAAGATATTGTTTTTTATCATGTTGTCTCACTTATAAATCTCTAAATAATCTAGCTCCTTATTACTTATCTGATCTTTTTTCCTCCGTTTCTGAATAGCATACTGTTTCAACACGTAATGCAACAAGTAATACTCTACAGCAGCCCAGGTGTAATAATTCTTTATATAAATCATATTTAAGTGTGAATTGGTCTAGACTTTGGAATAAGCTACCTTCAGAAATAAGAAATAAGAAGACATTTTCTGCTTTCAAATATATATATGTCTTTATTCACCTCCATATTGAAGTACATGTGTTATACATGGTATACAGTAAAGACAATACAAATACAATTCTACATAGTATTATAACCGATAAATAAATAATTAATTGCGTAGCTTATTTTAATCATAAATGTTAATAAATCTTCTTTTTTTATTTGACATTACAGAACTTCTATTGAAAAACGTACCAAATACACACATTATTAACATTATGTACAGAGGGTGAAACATTGTAGCATGTGTTTATAAAAGTACAAACGAAAAAGTACAGCCGAAATTGGCACAAGGCTGGTACACCGCCTGAAACCACCCAGCCGGCGCAATACGTCGGTCCCATGTCGATCCAATGCTGGTCCAGCGTCTACGACGTTGGCCTAGGATCAGATCAACACAGGGCCAACGCACTGGGCCGGCCGGGATGGGTCCAACTCTAATCCCAAAATGGCTCAAATTCGTATGATTACTGTGACATTTCAAGGTATTGTGAACAGCTCGTGGAAAATCACAGTCGATCTAAATTCGCCTTAAACTTGGTGTACATTGTGGCGAGAAAAATGATAATGTCCTCATATATAACCTGCCACTCTGTAATGTAAGGACAATTCAATCCGCTCAATAACATAATCATTTTCTCATTGTCACAAAGCGAGCCTAACGACTCGGCCAGGGGACCGGGCATAGACTGAGTAGCGGCGGCCCAGCTGACACTTCTAAGAGGTTCAAGACTCGCACAGCTCAACAACGCGTGAGCAACAGTTAATCTGTCATAAGAATCGCACAGAGAGCATATTTGTAAATGTCGGACATTATCACCTGAAAAACTATAAAAGATACATCCGCTACCGATTAAAATCCTAGCAACAGTTTTACATTTACTTAAAAAAGCCTGATTACGTTTTGCAACCTTCCAAATCCATAAACAGTTCACAGATTTCACACATTTGTTAAACAAATATAAACTTGTGTACATTATGCGGGACATATTCCAACGCGCAATATGCTGTTGACTTACAGAGTTATAAACACATTTTTCCCAACGTGTAGATGACATGGGAGTTGCACTAAAAAATAATTCATTGTACACGATATCCATTAGATTATATTTCTTACAAGTTTTATATAAAACAGCAATGGGTCCCTCATATGTAGAAATATCTTTATCTATATACATTTGCATAAAAACATGAACAGCCAATTTACGGGCTATGGAGCGAGGTTCAGCACAAATTAACCTGTGTACATAGCATAACCGTTTTATGTCAATGTGTGACTCAATACTCAGCCATCCAAGTAAAGCAGTGACCGCTAGACATGAGCTGTGATTTGGCAGACTCTGTAGGGCGCGTGCTGCCCATACATGAGCCTGCTCCATCATTATTACACTCTGTTCACTCATTGACCACACCTCACACCCGTATAGTAATTTAGGCACTGCCACAGCCCAGTACAGTTTACTACCACTGATAGGATTAATACCACCAGTACTGCTACCAATACTTAAAATCATATGTACAAGCTTTTTGTGACAGGTGATCCTTTCATTACAAAAGTCTTTATCTGTTTTTTTTGTGCTGCATAGTGGGATACCTACATGAAGGTGACTGTCAACCTGTTTTAGTAACTGGTTTCTTATTGTGATATTAACTATACGCACTCTGTTATTTTTACAGAAAACAAGTATTCGAATTTTGTCCAAATTAAAACTATATCGCCATTTAATACTGTGTTCAACAGCCTCGTCAACTATATATTGTAAAGTAGATTCTGACTTGGCAGCAACAGCGATATCATCAGCAAAGGCTGGACATGTAAGTATTGTATGAGCAATAGAAATAGGACAGGCTATGCTAACCAGTTCATTTAACAAGTCATTGTTGTATATGCAAAAAGGTACATAGACATGACATCACCTTGATATACTCCCTGTTGGGGACAAAACCAATTGGATAGGCCTCCAGCTATCTTAACAGAACATTTGAACCCATTGTAGCTATCATATATAACGGACCACAGCCGTTTATCCATTCCTAGATTAATAAGTTTATACATAAGTCCCTTTATCCAGACACTATCAAACGCTTTCTTTACATCAAGGAGTGCTACATAGGTGTTTTCAGTATGGGCAATAGCTTCGTGTAGTAACAGAGCAGTATTTATACTGGAGCCACCCTTCTCTGCTACCCCTTGCAGATTAGATAATGTGGTTCTGAACCAATTCTCATATCTCTTCAGTAGGATTTTATCATATACCTTACTAAGTGTACTAAGGAGGGTTATACCTCTGTAGTTATTCGGATCACTATGATCTTTTTTACCTTTGGGTATAGGAATGATAATACCACGTTTCATACATTCAGGTCTGTATCCATTTAAAAACATTGCGGAGAAAACTCAAAGTAAGTAGTTTTATCTGCGTGCCGGAGATTTTCTGCACGAATACCATCGTAACCACAGGCTTTATTAAGCTTTAATTGTTTACACACAATTTCAACTTTACCTGGCATTATAACATCATTACAAACGTGCATCTCGCGATCGGTGTTTATATTAGCAGATAAATCAGCTACCATCTGTTTTACATGCTCGTCAAACTTTTTGTCTTGGTTATTTGAATTTGGTGTATAAATGTGCTCGAAATAACTACGCCATTCATCTCTAATAGTTATAGGGTCGGTTACGTATTGGCCATCGGGCCTTTTAAAAGCACATTCGTTACCTGCCCTAGGTTTGAGTCTTTGGTCGATATTATCAGCTTTGTCAAGTTTATTAATGTAGTTAAGCTCATATTGATAATGTAGCTGTCTCTGTCTGGCCCTCAATTCTCTTTTAGTCAGCTTGTAGCGGAGCCATAATGGGCTATCATCATTTCGCGGCCTGTCAGCTTTCACCCACTCACGCCAGGCCTGCTTTTTAGCGCTACACAGAACAGTCAACTCTGGACACCAATATGGTCCAGCATGACCCTTTGGTTTCTGACGGGGAAGTAATTTGCTGGCTAGACACATCATATTTTTGATATCGTCAATACACTTGTCAATCTCATTTTTAGAATGCATTGATATTTCAAATATAACCTTAAACTATATATGGCTAATAATCAAACCATTACTCAATCATAGTTAGGGCTGCAATAACTGTACATGTCTTATCGCTTTCTCCAATTTTTGTAGGTTTTTGTTGGAGTTTTAGTGGGGGGACATTTGTGTTTTCTTTTCTTTTCACTTGTATATACATTTGTAAACCTATTCAATTAACGCAAAGGCATATATCATCGGATTATGATCTAAAATGTCTAATGTACCTTCTATTTTCGCTATTGTTACTATTGTACATAATATGATAATTATTGTTTAAATATGTGTTTTCACTTTTTATGCAAATACTTGTCATAAAACAGGGCACATATACAAAATAGCCAAAGGCTAATAATGTTTTTACCCTGTATAAATATGTTTGAATAAATAAATAAATAAATAGAAAAGGCATGTGAAACTGACGTATTTTTTATTTGGGCCATAATAACCTCTTGCCCACTCTCCCCTGAGCGACCTGGCAAAAAAAATGAGTGCGGTCTTGAGAAGAGCCTAGTTACTGGTAGCGCAAGGACTTCCTGCTACCATATCTTTGCTTATTTCGCTGCTTTTGCTACAGCAAATCATGACAGAATCGATTCTAATTGGTAGCAAAATGATATATCTGCAATATGTACCACCGAGGCTGCTGCAAAGAGCCACAAATTTAAAAAAAGGAGCTATGCGCGAATGAATTTGTGTGGTGAAACCTTAACGTTCGATAATTTCACATTGAAACACATTTGCGATGCTGCCCCAACATTAATCCACTGCGACTTATCGCAAACTGTATAAATGGGCTAAATATGTAACGTGTAACGTGTAACGTTCTGGTCTTTAACAGCTACCTGCACATTTGATTAATGTCAGTTGACGTGTTATAAAAAACATTTCAACTTCGCCTACCTATTTTATGGGTCTACAGTCATTATAAATATTTTACTCTTTCAGTGCGGGGATCGACTTTAAACAATGAGCTCTGTATGAGCTCAACAAATATGACAAATAGATGACTATTTAATTTCAATATTTAATTTATTTGCAACGGAATGAAACATTTTCAAAATTCCATAAAAATGAAAAAAATATAAAATCTGTCTGTATATTTTATCACATAAAAAGTATTTCTGAACCAGGTGTTACGGCAGTTCAGTTGAATACGGCCAAACACAAATTCCAACCTCTCAAGCATGACGCCTGGTCATCTAGTTTTGCGCAATCTTCAGGTATAATGCCATAATTATTAGTTTTAACTGTAGAGGTAGCCAAAAATATCTGTAGGGCTGCCAACCTCTAGAAAAATAAACCCATTATTTTTTCTTCTTTTTATTATTATTATTTTTTCTTCCAGCAAACATAACTATACTGGTTTAATGTTGGTTTAATGTTGGTTTAATGTTGGAGCAGATATCCGTAAAATGGTCCAACCAGGATGTGAACATAGGCCTATAAAATTGTACCTATGTCCAAATTCTGACATAAAGAATGATAAAATAAAGTCAGTTATCATCGTGCAGCGAGTGCTAGGTAAATCTTACTCAATTTTATTATTTTTAATGATATGATAAAATAAAAATTTTCGTATGATCTGAATAAACAGATGAATATTTAATATCATTATTAAATGCATTTTTCACAGAAGAGAAACACGCCGGTTATTATTTCTTGCAGATTCAAATACATGAACTATTTCTAATGTGATTTACTTCTACTAATAAATATTACCGCCGCCTTCAAATTGTATAGATGACATTCCTCACAGGTGAAATCTCGTGCCCGCGACCATATAATAACTTTAACTGGCAAAACAACCTGATCAAGTTGTTCATGGGGGCATGACGTCGACCGTACCCCTTAGAAATTTTGGATGCCATATTAAAATAGAACCCACTTCTGTTTACACCACTGCTATTTCGATCATTGCATATGAATTTACGACATAATGAATATATACAATTATTACCAGGTGTGCGTAGTATGTGCTGACACATTAAGAATCGACACCGCATCATACTAATACTGAACAGTGACTTAAACATGACCCCTATTTCGTAGTTTGTCTGGCCAATTTGGTTCATAAAATGACGTCATTGCCATAGCGACATGACGTCACAAACGTACGTTTGAAAAAAATATCGACCACGTACGGCAAAAATGATATACGCCAACATAAACTAGAGACTTAAACCTTTCCCGTGATATATTTTTTATCTCTAGGAATTTAAGTGTCAACTCAACTCCAAAAATGGGTTCATTCCTCTTGTACTAGATGTATGGCCAAAATGTGGACCTTCAGCCCTCAGGGGGGGGGGGGTCGTAGGACTCCTCCGACCCCCCCCCCCCCCTGGCTACGGGCCTGGACACCATATATGGCAATTTTCGGCAACATGCATGACATGCACAACGCGAGGTATGTGATGTATATTGAGGGTGTCAAGTGCGTGGAGGTGAAAAACATACTAGCTGGATTCATCATCGTATTCATGAGCTACTACGTATTCTGGCTTGAATATCCCGAGGACTTAAGGTGTACCTTGATGCATATCCAAACCATCATATATGGAAGAAGTAATGATACAGTGATCCAATACCATCTAGACTCTTGAGATTGATTGCTTCTAAATAAGAAAAGTAAAGTTAATATTAGGGTTCTTTCGTAGATGGTTGCCTGCAACAAGGTGACATGGACGCTCTCTTTTCACATGTTACATTTGTTGCTAACAACAAGGTGACACCCGTACCTTACATGTTGTTTGCGACAGTTCGTTTATATTACGGATTAAGTTATGATCATGTTGTTGCTTGTGTACTTTGTACATATGACAACTCAATTTGTTATGCTGTTGTTTGCAATGGTATTGCAATTACCACTGTTTTTTTTATAACAGTGCGACAAGTACAGCTGTCACATTGTTTCAAGTATACGCATCAAAATGAAATTTAATGTGAGCATGTGATCATCAATAATAACCTAACTTTACAGTTAAATTTGGGAATTAGTTTTCTCAATAAATAAGCCACTATTTATAATTTATTATAATGTGTACCTATTGTGACATCTTAGTAACTTATTTAACCATGTTAACGAGCATGTGTATATATTTTCAACAATGCGATAGATCAAAGTGAACATTGTGTGGGTGAATATATGCTTCAAATGGTAAAAAATTCAGTAAGTTTGTGAGAAGAAACGTTACATGTATACTTAACCTAACGAAGTTGAACATTATGTTGTAAATATTTCAATGAACAATATTTGGACTTACAAAATATTTTTGCATAGCTGAATTATATTCTTGTTGTTGGACTGCACTGCGCCAACGGGTGTTTCCATTGCCCACAGAAAAAAAGTCGGATAGCACTTTTTCAAAGCCATATACACTCTGAAAACTTTGCTCAGGCAGGACTATAGGCCCTATGTGTGTTGATGAATGTAAACTTATTTTGCTCTGATAGTCAGCTATCTAGTTGTAAACTCAATATATCGAGTTGACAACGCAATAATATCGAGTTGGAAAAACAATGTATCGAGTTGTCAACTCAATATATCGAGTTGTCAACTCAGTATATCGAGTTGATCACTTGTTAATGTGTTAATATTTTGAATATGTTAGTTTTATTAAATATATGGTATTTCGATTTATTTGGCTATTTTCGATTATAATGTTATTGCATGCAGGATTTAAGAGAGCCAATCAATTACCGATGAATATTTTTGTTTAACTGTTTAATATAGAAAAAAAGTGAATTCTAAAAATGCACGTTAGTTTGTATATTTGATCATGTACGTCGATTAGCCAAGTACGACTTGGACTTAATTGCGAGAGGAGGACACACGTATGCCGTACATCCTGATATCAGCGTACGTAGGCCCCCACACGAATCTGGACCGATTCTTTAGACGACGTCCAGATTCGGTGACACGTGCTGATACATTCCGAATGCGAAAAATCGCCATTAGGCCTAAGCCTCATAATCATAAATTTGAAAGTATTTTTCAACAGCTAGATATGGAGAGTTGATTGACTTAGAACATTGACACAAAACACTCATTGCGGTGGTTTAATATACTACTTAGTAGATTTTCCAGACCTAGTCTGTAGTGACTCAAACTAGATAGAATTTAGAGTAGCAGGCATTTGTGTTTCAAAACACATTTTACGGCGATTAAAACTCCACTCAGTGTTTCTAAACTTGATAATTAGTGGTTGAAAGCGGATATATAGATACCAAGTAACCGAATGGTGTTTCAGAACACACATTACAGTGATCCGAGTCTCCGTTCATACTGTTTTCCAAACCTGTTTACCCGTGGATTAATGATCAAGATAGAGATTGGATTATCCGAATATGGTGTTTCAGAACACCCATTGCAGTTAATCAAAACTCTACTTATAGTGTTTTTCAAATTTGATCAGCCGTGGCTTAGACAACCACCCTGAGGTTTCCAAACCTGGTCAAACGTGGATTAAAAGACCCAGATAGGGATTCGATTATTCGAATACGGTGTTTCAAAACACCAATTGCGGTTAATCAAAACTCTACTTATATTTTTTTTCAAACTTGATCAGCCGTGGCTCAAACAACCACACTGAGGATTCAAAACCTGGTCAACCATGGATTGAAAGATCAAGATAGGGATTGGATTATCCGAATACGGTGTTTCAAAACACCAATTGCAGCTAATAAAAACTCTACTTATAGTTTTTTCAAACTTGATCAGCCGTGGCTCAAACAACCACACTGAGGATTCAAAACCTGGTCAACCGTGGATTGAAAGATCAAGATAGGGATTTGATTATCCGAATACGGTGTTTCAAAACACCAATTGCAGTTAATCAAAACTCTACTTATAGTTTTTTCAAACTTGATCAGCCGTGGCTCAAGCAACCACACTGAAGATTTCAAAACGCGACAAATTGTGTTTCCAAACACCAAAATCGAGGAACCCTTCAATTGTCTCTGCTAATAGGAAGCGACAGTTACCACCCATTGAAACCGACAGTTACCACCCACTGAAGTTGCAGTTACCAGTAACAGCTGGAATTGACACATGACAGTTACCATTTTCATTGGGCAAATTTAGTTTACCGATTACGAGTAAATTATCAACAATTTGAAGCTAACATAATGTGCATTTTGTCCATTTAAATAATATTAATCAACTTACAAATCGATGGAGCAAAGGAAAACGGTAAACTGCACAAACTAGATAAAAATGTAAACGAATCGGTAGCCGTGTGCCATCTTCTGCTAATGGTAACTCCAGTTACCTCCACCGCTTAACCACAGTGTATGCACTCTGAGCCCAGTGCAATAAAGTAGGTGAGTTGTTACGATTCGCAGCATGGTCAACGTCCATTGGAGTGGTATCCGACACAATGTAAATATTATTGATCAGTGCAGCAAAACGATCCAGCTTGAAATCAGGTATATCTGTATCTGAACGTGAACAATATCTATAGATTAGATTATTTATGTCTACAGCTATGTCGTTTCGCATATCATAATCTGTATTGCCCGGGACCGTAGGTTGTTGTAAATGTGTTGTTAAAATTGTTGAATATAAGCTCTGTCAAACTCAATAGCCTTAACCCCCAATATTTTCACCGAGCTGGCTAATACAATGAAGTATGGGGGAGGGCTGTTATATAACTTTGTTTTCATCGAGTTGCCATGCAAAATGGTTTCCGATGACGTCACTGCGTTTCACAGAATAGAAGTGATCCTCTTTATACTCCCGGCATACTATCAGATGACGCTGTATTTACAACAATATGTTGCTAAATGAGGTAGTGTCAACACATATTGCCCAGAGTCACTCACGCAGCCTAATTTCAAAGTAACAATACATTATTACTAACCTTAGTTTAGTTTATTTTGGATTGAAATACAATAAATAATTGCGCTTTTAATGAAACTTAAAATGTATTTTTATGTTTGAATATAAGTACATGCACTTATTTTCGAAAACTAAGTGCATCTTCAAATAGAAGTGCACGCACGTTAATGCGCGGGGATACAGTAGATATCGGACAGGTATCAGTTCCTTCAAAGAAAATCAGTTGTGGTAGATATTTTGTCGATTATGAAGAATATTTGAGGATCTGCTTCAGCTTGCCGTAGCCAGGGTAGGAAAGTGACGAGACCAGGCTCGCGGCTGAGTCGAAATGATCAGTTCTGAGAATTTTCAGTGACAAAAAGGGAAACAACAAGAGGAACTGCCTAAGTCTGTCTCATGTTGGTCACGGGCCTCGCTTTTCCACGGCCAGATCAACACCCAGTCCCAGACTTGACTGCCGTTTCCAATTCGTCGCCTCGGAGCTAAAGGATCCTATCTGACACTCGTTAGAGTGGCAGATAGGATCCTTTAGCTCCGAGGCGACGGATTGCTTGGCAATGCATGCTGTGAACCACACGTTGCGTCGCCATTTCGTTGAGTGTGATTAGTTCAGTAAGTGTCAAAGATGGTTCAGTTAAATCAACGTGTTAGACAATAATTATGACTTACCTGCCGTGTGACTATTACCGTTTGCATAATATTCGGTAAAGGCTCGTTACTCAATAATTTTAGATCAAACGTGATCAAATTTTACCTCGTGTTGTTTCCCTTATTTTCCGTATGCCGCCGTCAAACACCCGCATGTCCTACCCAGAAACAGCCGTCAAAGTGGTCATGGAATATGTTTGAATTAGAGCCGAATGGTCTAAAAAATGTATTATTCTGGCAATGATTTTAGGCCTGTTGAAATAGTAGATACAACAACAAAAATATTGGTCTGGTAAAATGGACACACACACTATTCTTTATTGTTGAAGCTTTATTTAAAAAAATATGGAATGATTATTGAACATAGATCGCGACACAATAATGTTCTTTTTAGAAAAACGATAAGGTAAAAAACTCTAATATTTTGAACAGTGTTTATATCCCAGGCTCATAATTATTATACATACGCAATATATTAGGACCACTTACAGTGAACAACATTGATATGACATAAATATATTTTATTTTGCATGTCTTTACATTGTATAGTACTTATACAAAAATGCTTAATATACATATAACATACTTTGTAAAACGTTTAAACTATACAGATATAACGCATTCTGTTTGTGGGTTTTTTGCTGCTTTTACCTGATCAAAAATGATCAAAATTGATGTCTTAGGCTTATACCCCAACTTTTTAGGACAAAACCCCGAATATCAAAATAAAAAAAAAAAAAGTAGCAAGAAGAGGTATACCGGTAGAGAGGAAAATGAAATGAAATGAATCGGGCTTTAGGCCACCTTTGTGCACATATAGGCTAAACTGGGCCAGGAGAACCTCCTGAGGATGGTGAGATGATTGAGATGACACTGTCCTCCAGACACAGGATTCGAAATTCGAGCCCTGGCGGTCTGAGGCCGAGCACGCTACCTCTCGGTCACGGAGGCTCCCCACAATACTAACTTTCACACGTGGATGGGGAAGAAACAATTTTGTTTCTTTCAAACCGCCGAGACCGGGAACCGAACCCCGGACTCTGGCGTGAAAGGCAGCGGTGCTAACCACTACCCTAGGGCCCCCGCCCTTCAGAAAAATGAACGTTGGTGTTAGACTCCCCCTCTATACCCCTTGCGGAATGGGTGAATGATCAGGTCTGCATAGCAGAGCCAAAATGCAGTAATGCTTACTTTACAAGTACGCAAATACTGTCTTTTGGCCTTGCAGATCAGAAGTCTAGAGAGCCCAGCAAAATGGGACCTTGAGCCATGGTTGGTCCACCGTCTACGACGCTGGCCCGCCATTGAACCAAAATGGCTCAATGTCTCGTGCTCGCTTGGTGTGCATGTGTTACTGTTCTAGCTGCTGTATCCCTAGCCGTGGACCAGACGATCTGCGCCATTCCCCCCCTGTGGGCTCTGGCCTGCAGGTAACGTAGGCCTATATTCACCTGTTTCACCATATTGTAACCAGGTATACAGGTATTACGCTCATTCTCAGTGGTATACTGTCTCTACGACGGGGCAGTGTAACAGGTATATGCTTCTCGGAGCTACACTCATTTAAATACAGGTAAGCAGTCTTTGTTGGTATTGTCATTGTATGCTACTTCATCCACTCCGATCAAGGATAATTTCTATATTTTTGGTACTTGTATTGTTACGTAATGATTGCAAAATAATTACGTAATATTGATGTATTAATATTGTATAATATGTATACATGCATTGATGGATTTTTTAGCAATACTGATATAATATATACATAAGTTTTGCAATTCTTGTATGTTCTGACTATTCATTAATTTAACAAATGTAAAAGCTGCATGATGACCGAATCGTATGATGTCTTTTAATTAGCTGGTTCCGAAAAGTTTTAAAATTAGAACAGTTCATAAGAAAATGGAACTCGTCTCCCAGTTCATTCTCACACCAGTCACAGGTTGTGGTTTCTGCAACGGAATCCCGCAAGTAATCGTCTGTTATCATGGTTTTTGTAGGTTAATGTTGTCAAATAGTGTTCAATTTTGAAGTTTGATTTAAACATTCTATAGTCACTGATAGTTCAAGCATTTGCTACTTTGACTGATTTCTGCTGCCCATTTTTGTCTAAGCTAGTCGAATAATCTTTGTTTAATTTGTTGTTTAAAGCATACCTCACTACAAGGGATGACTTGACTTCCCCAAATACCAGGAAAACCACAATCTTCCAAAATCGTTTTAACACAATTGAGCCAAGGCGATTTATACACATTTTCTTCGTTCAATTTATATAACAATTTGTACATCAAGTTTGAAATTTTAGGTTTCTCGGGGTCCTGGCAAATGTTGGCCCAGAACATAATCATTCTTGTTTGGGCGGATGTAATTAATGGGCATTCACCTAGATCACCATATACCATATTTGAACATGTTGTCCTGCTTACTAACATAATATATTTACAAAATCTTAAATGAAATTTTTCAAGAATTTCTATTCCTTCATGGGCCCAGACTTCACTGCCATACAAAAGGATGGGTTTTACAAGTGTGTCGAATAGGTGAACCATGATATCAGCTGGTAATTGTAATCGTCTGCCTCTGCGTAGAAGTGCAAACATAGCTCTGGTACATTTGTCATACAAGAGTTTTTTGGCTTTAGTAAATGTACCGTTGAATTTGAAAATATGACCTAGATATTTATATTGGTCAGTCACTTCTAATTGTGTTTCACCAAATTGGAATTTGGGCATATTTAGTGTTTTTCTACCTGAGAAAATAGTTATCTTGGTTTTTGCTACGTTGATGTTCAGCTTCCAAAGATCACATTAGTTTTTCATTAGAGTAATTGATTTCTGTAGATTTTCTGCTGATTTAGCAACAAGCACAGTGTCATCAACGTAAAGTAGTACATAGAGTTTAAGGTATGTCAACAAATATTTATCTAGTCTGTCTTTGGTCATTTTATTTACAACAGCCAACCCTTTTTGTGCAAAAAAAGGTGTAGGTCACCAAGGTATATAGAAAACAATAAGGGAGACAAGTTTTCTCCTTGTCTTACCCCAACAAGACAAGGGAATGTATCAGAGATCTGACCATCGCTGGAAACACATGATTTTGCTGTTTTATGTATATTATGGACTAAATTGACTATTTTCCCCGATATATTAGATTCGAGCAGCTTATGCCATAACTTGTGAGATATACTGTCAAAAGCTTTGCTGTAATCGACAAAGCAGCAGAATAGTTTTTTTAGGTTTATGATTATATATGTCAATTAATGTCTTAATAGCAAACATGTGGTCAGTCGTTGAAAAACCGGCCCTAAATCCTGCTTGCTCGGGCCCGATGATATTGTTCTTATCAACAAATAGTGTCAGTCTGCAGGGTCTGTGATTAATAAGATTAGAAAAAAATTTAGCAAGGCAACTTAATAAAGTTATTCCGCGGTAATTGCTGGTGTCTGTATCATGTGCATCGTCACCTGAGGCTTTATATATCATGTATATCGGTGTAATCACTCCAATGCTCCACTGTTCTGGTACTACCCTTGATGCTAATATTAGGTTAAAGAGTTTAGTTAACAGGGCAGTGGTTTGTGCTTTTTTTTAGAATTTAATTTAAAATCTGGTCAGTTCCGGGACCTTTGTTATTTTTTAACTTCGCTATGAGGTTAGCTACTTCTTCTATAGTGAAAGGGTCATTAAGTAGAGGATCTGAGTCGTTAAGGTCAGGAATCGGCACGTTTTGGGTGTCATTACTGTAATTTAAGTTTATAAAGTGTTCTTTGAATACCTCAATGGAAACTTTAGCAATCGTTTTTGCGGAATTTTTACTATTAACAATATGCCAGTAGTTACGCGTATTTTCGGATTTTAAATTTCGTATTTTATGTATAACTTGCTGTTCATATTTTCTGACTGCTTTTTTTATTTCTTTTTTTTTGTAGTCTTTGCCGGTTTGTCGTAATTGTGGCAAGTTATTGTTGTCTCTTAGTCGTCTGTATTTGTTTTTGTGACTTATGAAAATTTGTTTTCACAATCCTGGTTGTACCAGGCTTTGTGGGGTTCATGACGCACACGAGGTCTAAAGCACCCAGAGGGTGTGTGGTCAGATCTAACCATACCCAGGCTACGTGCCGCATCATTAAACATATTATTAATGACGCTAACGACCTTGTTTACCTCCGTTTGCCCTGGTGAAGTGTCACTATTCGGTCTGTCCACCTTGCCCTATCAGGTCTGACCGTCAGACTACCAGTCTGCCGGTAGCAGACAACTGGATAGATGAAGATGAGTCTGTCCAGCTCACGCATTATGCCACTTACGTCAGGTTCGATTAAAGTTTGCTCATATTGGTTACTGTATTGCAATTTACCCATGACACTGGACGTAGGTTTAACCATAGAGTTAAGAAAGATGGTTTAACTAACTCCATTTTAACAAAAGGTCTAGAAAATGATTGAGGGAGAGGCCAAGTGGCAGGAGGTCTGGGGGCGGGGCAAAACAATGGAGACCAAAGGGTTATTTTCAATTTGAAATCATCATAGATATCTTAGTTGGCTCTTTCTGGTTATTTAAATACCTTTGTTATGGGTCTACAACTGATATAAAGTATGTTAATTATGTCTCCCTTCTGAAGAGGTGGGGACATGCTGGTTTACCTTTGTCTGCTCAGTTTATCCACTCAGTTTGTGTCTGTGCCTTCTCTTCGACTGTATGTCCCATTTATTTCAGGCAGTCAAAGACGAGACGTTGACCTAAAGATGGGCTAATGTTGGCCCACCATCTACGGCGCTGACCCAACATTAGCCCAGTATTGGGTTACAGTGTTGTGTTTGGCGCCACGCTGAATGTGGGCCAGCGTCATAGACGGCGGGCCAGCATTAACCCAGATTTGTTTCAAAGCATCGTGCTGGTACCGCCAGCATGAAGTACTGACTACGGCTGAATGGATTCTGCCCAGCACCGGCGACGCTGGACCAACATTTAACAGACATTGGATTGGTGTCAGATTGTACTCTGTGGACATACCTTTAAGCTGCTGGAGGGGGAACATCTCCACTTTTTTGTTTACACAAAAAACTAGAACCTTTTAGTTCTTTCAGTACCTGAGTGCGGGATCAACTTTAAACATCAGAATCTGACGTCTACAGACGTCAGATTTGACGTATAAGCACGGTCCTGTATAAACGCATAAACACGCTCTGAAAGGGTTAAATACCCCCCTTTCCTTGGGACTGGGCATGTAGGTAGCATATGAACAATATTACAACATTTAACCAGCACTGTTTATACCCTATATTTTTTATTATATTCTGTGCAGATATCAGTTTTATCATAAACACGATGAAGCCTCGACACATCGCTTTGCTCAGTTACGTGCTGGGAACGAGTTCACTGTTTTTGGTGTGTTCAGCGTGCAGTCTGACTAAAGGACCTTCAAAATACAGCTTCGAAGAGACTCTCCACCTGGCCCCAATCGTTCTATATGGCACAGATATAAAGCATGTGACGAATGACAGTAGCTATGACCCTGAAGACAACTACTTTCTGCTCGAGGTGACTGATTATGATGATCATTTAGTCCCCTTGGATATGGAAGGGTGTATCTTCAACTTTGTGGCAGATACACCCTTTCATATCCAAGGGGGCGATTTGTTAATTTCTAACTACATTATATGATTTATTTTTTTGTAAATTTATAGTATGATGACATTGTTAACGTGAACAAAGAGCACAGTATACCAAGTTGTATTTTAAAATGAAAAAGCTGTCGAATTTGTGTAATATACCCTAAAATACCTCTGGATGATAAGAAGTATGAAAAAATTGATAATTTCGTATTCCTTATCAGTTTATCGCTATTACTTATATTTAATAAAGGAACTCCTTGGGATGAGAATTTTAAATTTTGTCATTTTTTATAAGTTAACTCATATGAAGTTATATCATGATATAGCCTACTGATCCTGAATAAAATGAAAATACAAACACGAATAAAACGAATAAACTAGTTTTAATTTCCAAGAGGTATATTGTCATGTAAACAATACTGCCCCAGATACCCACCATCTCAGACGGCATTATATCAAAGTGTCCATCTGGTTGCATCAATAGCTGTCGCCTTTAAAGGGACTGGCCCAGGCTAAAATCATAAAAAAATCGGTGATTGTGGCCCAATGCTGTGCTAGCATTCAACCATTCTTTAGGTCAATATACTGTATGTTTGGGTTATTCCTAGATTCTTATAAATGTTGATAAAAAATATTTGAAAAATTTAAAAATTCTGAAAAAAATGAAATCATGATCTGTGGGACACACTACTCCACTACAAAATTAAAAACGGAAATTGGTGTCATCCCAAGGAGCCGCTATATATACTGTGAGAAAAAATCGGCAAAGACACATTGTGTAACAGTTATGTTACTTAGGCGTGCATGTATCAAGCACTATTCTCCATGCCAAAAGTTACACAAATTATCAGTACATGCCAAAAGTTACACCGAGTTCTACTGTACATGAAAAGTTACACTAAATATTACCGCCAATGACAATTAAAGTTGTGTCTCGCTACCATGGCTACCGAGAACCACATCTTTAAGTGGGTGAAAAGTCCTGATATTTATTTAATTTGGGACCAAACATTTGCAAATCTTGATATTCTGTGAAACTCAATAACCTTGACCTCCTTTGTTTTCACCGAGCTGGTTAATACAATGAAGTATGGGGGAGGGGTCTTACATAATCTTCTTTTCACGGAGTGACGTCACTGAGTTTCACAGAATGAAGTATGGGGGAGGGGGTATTATACAACCTTGTTTTCACCGAGTGACGTCACTGCGTTCACAGGATTCAAACACTAGCTATATTTCCAATAAGTCTACCAGTAGTTATTTAACCTGCTAATAACACAGATTAAAAACGACTGCAGTCCTTATTAGCATGGGGACCTTCTTTTATGCGTCAGAATCTGACTTCTGTAGACGTCAGATTCTGACATATATCTATAGACGGTCCCCGCACTGAAAGAATTGAATATTTATAACAGACAGCCGTAGACCCATAACCATGATAACACACATATTCAAATAAACCGTAAAAAAATAAATAAGACATGTAAGATTTAAAGAAAAATAATGCAGCGTTGTAATTAATTTACCCTTTCAAACTTGAATTTACCATTTACTACAAGCCGCAAAATGCTGTCGCAATTGTCGACTTGTAGTGGACGAAGATGACTTGATGTGAGTGAAAAATTTAAGAAAATTGTCATGTATTGGTAAACCAGTTTCATGGAAATTTTCCTTCTAAAACACTTAGTAGTTGTTGGGAAATAAATTGTGTTTTCAGGGATGTAAAATGATGCTATAATGCATCGTGAGGGCTTAAAGGGTTAAGGGCTAACAACGAGTATTTAGCGGGATGAGACGAGAGAAGGGCTTCCTCTTTTTCTATGGTCTCTATCATTTTCTACAAAATTACTATTTTTTGCAAAATATGAAGCATGCGGCATACATATCTATGCGTCAACAGCATGTAAATAATAAATTATTAATATAAATCGCATGATGGTATAGTTTGTCTCTATATTTTCTGTTTTAACAGGTGAAATGCATTCTAAAATCGCAAGGGAGACACTATCAGGAGGTGGTTAAAATAGCTGGCGGAACTCGTATGACAAGCTGTGCAGGTTTCAACAGCCCTGTGGTGAACGAAACGTATATAATATGTCTGCAAGCCATGCCCAACAACGTCAGCTACGGCATATGGGAGCCGGACAACTTGAGACCTGGAGGGTTTGTGGCTACAGATAAAAAACTGGAAACTGCCGGGAAACTGTGCGGAATGGATAAGACATTTACAGTGCCAGCCAACAGTGGCTTGACTGCCAGTGATGTGTGCCCCAGCAACACACTGGCCGAGGACGAAGAATGCATCAGTGGCACAAAGAGACACCTGGTGAATGTGTTTGTACTAATTGGGGTGTTTATTGGTATGGTCCATTGTATAATATAACATATGGTTCGCCATAACCATATAACTTGCAATGTGTTCAGGGAATACGAGTACCCTTGCCTTGCCACTGTAGACATCAATCGGTATGCAGCAGATGGGATTTAAAAATCCAAATGTATGTTTTTCCATCAGAGTCAAAAGTCAATTATTTATCCAATAATAACTATAAATGGTGTTGAAATTGAAAAGGTTGATAATTTGAATTTTCTCGGTTTAATAATTAATAAGAATTTGAAATTGAATTCTCGTGTCAACTATATTGCTAGTAGAATGTCTCGTTTTATAGGACTATTTATGATATTAAGACATACATTACCAACTGATATTTTAGTTCTGTTATATAATTCTCTAATTTTACCTCACATGACCTATTGTTTATTGGCTTGGGGTGATCATCATAATAAGATTTCTTTGCTACAGAAAAAAGTTTTAGGGTTATTACGTTTAGTAAACTTTTCGCTCAATCAGAACCTCTATTAAAACAACTTCCATTGATAAAATTCGAAGATATGGTAAAAATGCAACAAGTGAAATTTTATTATCGGTACCTGAATGGAAACTTACCTTGTTATTTTTTAACATTGATATTTAATAAAAATCCACATAATTACCATACCAGAAACCAAGATCTATATATCGACTTTCGTATAAAAAATGAATTTGTAAAAAAATGTATTGCATATCGTATTGTAACTACTATTAACAGTTGTCCTCATATTATAAAAGATAAATTATATACACACAGTCTCTCTGGTTTAATGATCTATATGGAACGTTTTTTTATTGAAAATTATTCAAATAACTGTAATTTGGTCAATTGTTTTGTTTGCTCGCATGTGTAGTTTTTTTTACTATGAACACACTATAGCTAATTAGCTACATTTGCTTTAATGTAATTTTCTTAAGTCAATTATTTCTATACATATATATATATATATTATTTTTTTAGGTGGCTTCTACGCTAGCGACCTAAAGTCTATGTAGAAGTCTCCTTGTTTTCTGCATTTTTTTGTTGTTGTTGTTTTGTTGTTTCTTTGTATGATGTAGAAAATCGAATAAATTTGTCTGAGTCTGAGTCTGAGTTTAGACGGCCGCGTAATGCTGTGGGAAATGGCGGACCCAGAGTTTTGTCGGCAAACAGATTTATTGTTGTTGATATTTCTATGCTATGTGAACATTATATCCTTGACAATGTGTGTGTGGTGGTAACAACGTGAAAAAAATAATCGTCGTTTAACGTTGATCAACCATCTATGAAGCTGGTCCAACGATAAACCAACATTAATTCAAGACGCCGTTGAATCAATGTTGATTCAACGTTGGTTCACCGTGTACGACGCTGGGAATAAATAATTTGGCGGTTTTAAAAGGGTTAAAGAGTTGAGTTGAAAATAGCATAATTTGCATTTTATTCAGCCTAATATGCTACCACGTGGATTTCCCGAGGTTTACTGTCAAATAAAACAAACGAATTGATGTCAAAGAAGACGATTCAATTATTATTGTTACAGAATAATGATATAATTAATCTCTGAATTTTCGAAATACTACGCGATATTATTTTAGAATAGGCTACATCTGTTAATAAATTGAAAAAAAATACAGCGCTATGTCTTTAGCAAAATCATTGGATTGAATGGAACCGAAAGCTTCTAATTTTCTATGGGGACTTATATTGAAATAAGTATATGATTATTAATAAACAATTTAGGTTGTGTGTGTATTATAGCTGGCTAATGAAATGTTGGTATAGTTTCCACATTAACATGACTAAGGTAGGTGAGTCGTCATGGATCGGTGAGTAAATATTGCCGCGCACAATGCAATGGCCCGCATGCGCAGCGTGATCAGCGTTCACATGAGTGGGGCCTGCCGCGATGTAAAAATTATGATCCAGTAGGGTATAACGAACCAGGTGCTTCAAGGTAGAAGGTATAGTCCAATGTTAAAGTACGTGAGACATATGGGAGCCCCAGAATGCAATAGTGGCCTGTGGGTATTCAATGACATATCACGCCATACCCACAGTCATTAAACCATGCTTTAGGCAAGATTGCAATACTATAATTATGCGTTTTATACCAAACACCGTCGTATGAGCATGTTCCCAATTTATAGCAAGTCGATTATACTGGAGCGACATCTGTAAGTAAATGATTCCACTGATGCTCTCAGATGGGCACTGGGTTAGAAAAACAGACTGTTGTGTTACGAGGGGGAGCTCGAAACAGCTGATCCCCACGCCATATTGCATGTTTTGGCAGAGAGAGCTTAAAATTAAAACCATTTGAGTAGTATCCATATTCGTGTAGTTAAGTTACTCGAGCTCAACGTATTCTGAGGGCTTATGTGACTCCATTTTTATTTGTATCATCCTGGTCTTATTATTATGGAGTCCCTTGTTGTGGTTATTCATATACACCGCCCTGTGTATGACGATTCCGCAGTTGACTTGGTTTCAACCATAATCATATTAAGGCATCAAATTCAATTCAATTTCAATTCAATATTTGCAAATTAAATGGCTGATTACTTGTTTCTGTGTTTGCATTGCACAAGATAGATGTGCTGGTATCTTTATGCGACTTTAATTTGAGATTTCGATTAATAAATATTACACCGGGATTTTAGCAAGCTGAAGCTCGGTCGATAATATTCCGTCCTTAATCCTGTTACACTAGGATACATTTGAAGAAATTGCAGGATGTATAAAAAATAATCTGGCCATTTGTATGCATGTCAAACAACTTGATTGTCAGTAACATTCAGGACAACAAAACCAATTTGAGCGGATCATGAAGCTATAATTTGCACGAGGCCAGGTTTAACATTTAAAGTAAGATCCGTCGTTCATTCAATTGTTACTGTTTTGTCCTGTTTTTCAAAAAAACTGGTTACGTTAACTTGATTTCTATTAATTAAGCTTTATATACACAAATATATACAATAATTGTACAAATATGCAATTGTAAATACAATAATTATAGATTAGGATGTCAGATACAGATTACTAGCACCGTTGATATGTGTTGACATTCAGGATAAAATCTATATTCACTATAATTACACTTGAAATTGAGGTAAAGTTTAAAAATACATACTATAATATAGTAATTCAATTACATTGTTTAATAGATAGTTGGATGGCGGAAATAAACTTGCATATATCGCTGATGTTATTTACATGTACATGTATCATATAACATAAAAAGTATGTTTCCCGCACCAAAACCAAAGATAAGATAGAAACATATTATTGTAAAATAGTAGCAAAAAATAAATATATTCTTCAAAGCGTATAAACCTTTTAAATAAATACACTAAATACACTCACATGCGCGGAGCTTGATAAACGATTAACAGAGGCGGGAGGCAGATGTCAAAAATAGGATGTTTCTCTTCATATCAGTCCTACCACTCAATGTGAAACCTTTAACCTTAGCATTTCTTCATTAATATACAATAACAATTACTCAGTCGCTAGTCATGCAAAAGTCCCTGTTTCGAACCCCGCTGATGCTGTGTGGGGTTTTTAGATTAACATTCTTGTTTCTCTCATCTCAATTTGACTTTGCGATCATGTTGATGGCGGCCTCGTCGAGTTAGATTAACACCCAGTCCCACACTTGCAGTTGCCAATTGCTTGGCAATGCGTGCTGTGAGCTAGAGTGGACATGCTGCGTCGCCATTTTGTTGAGCTTAAAGTTGTGTTGTTAAACATGGTTAAGTTAAATCAACACGTTGGACAATAAATAAACTTACTTGCGGTGTGAAAGTTTAAACTGTCCCCATGTGCAGAATATTTGCCTTGTGGACGATAAAGAGAGCATGCTTCGTTAGCCATTAATTTTGGATCAAACGTGATCAAATCTTATCTTGCGCTGTTTGCCTTACTGTCCGTGTGCAACCGCCATACACCAGCATAATCAGAAAAGGCCGCCAGAGTCATGACATTTATTTGAATTAGAGCGGAACGGTCTACAACATGTCTTAAAGTATAATAATTTAGAACAAATAAAACGTTCCAAGAGGTTAAAGTGTGTCGTCTTAATTGCGGAAATAAAACAGTTGCGCTGTTAGGATTTTTAATCTCTTTTTAGAGCCACCATGCAAGGACTTTTAAGCCCTGCCAGATTTCACACAATCAGTGATTGTTATGTTATGGAGTTGAACATTGATGCGTTGTATCAAGTGGTTTTTGTGCTGTGTGGATGCGTTTTCGCCTATTTGGTGGGAGTTTAATATGAGACTGGTGTTGTTCAGCTATATTATGTAATCGGGGATGGATTCTGCCCATCTGATCAAGCTTGAAAACAATGGAACCAAATAATTGTACTCCAAACTGGATGTAAAAATATTGTTGTCAGAATCTGCTTAAATATTCGAGGGATTGAAAAAATGCGTACGCCAGTTTGTGTGTATTTATTCACCGTATGTTCACCCATGTGATTTTTGTCACCAGCCACCCCCCCCCCTTCGCTGAAAATTGGTGTGCTTCTCCTAGCCTGTTTAATCAGTAACGTTACTTGCATTTTGTATTGAACTTATTTTGTTTAACAAATAACAAATTTAAATTGTTAGCTTTATGGAGACATGTGACCCCAGCAGTGTTCTCGTTTGTAGTGACCTCCACTTTTGTTTAACTAGTTTCATCATTCAATTCATGCATAGACCTTTCAGAAAATGTATATTTATTCTTAGTCTTGACAAGAAAAATTGTGCTTTTGACCACGGCAATGCCATAAAAATGTCATTTTTGCCATGTCGTCAACTTAAATTTTTGTCTCTCGTGAGTGGAAGCACTTTTTGGAAGATAAATGGTTTTTAATTGGACAAACATATTTATAGTAATGATTGTATTAATACAAATAATTCTCAAAGTTGTACATTGAACAAATACGTTACATTTGCGTTCGTTTGTTATTTTATCTGCAAAATAATCTAAGATCAATTAAAGTTTCTTGCTGTTATAACACTAACATTAACATTGCAATAACAAATACAAAAAGCAGACGCTATTAAAAAACAGAATACGTTACCTGGATTCTTAAGATATAGTAGTCTGCACACTCAACACCAAATGGTCCTCTAGTTATCATGTATTAGTTATGTCTTGAAGCAACAAGTAAAATTTGCCTGACCACTGAACCCAGCCTTACACCTGCACATAAAATAAAAAAAATCCGGAATAAGTCACACAGAGTACGCTACATTTTGGTAACGTATTTCGGTAACGTATTTTGTTCTTTTCTGAAAAAACGTCATTGTGCGTTCTGTTTCGTATCAAAAGTACAAAACACTCACACTATGGATGAGACTAAGAGATTATACCATGGCTAAAGTTGCATCGTCCCACATATCAGCCCGACCTAGTTGTATTCTCCACAGGGTGCTGGGTCTTGTACATATCGCCCGCATACCGCAGGTCTAGGGTGATATGTACAAGACCTATCACCTGAGGGAGAATACAATTAGGGAGGGCTGATGTGAGAGAAAAATAACGGGTGTATGGGTACCCTTATGATGCCCACATCTCTAAGTCTTTATAGCTGTAACAGCAGGGTAAAAAATACCGTATCTGGTACAATTTAAACCTTGGTATAAGATAAATCTATTTACTGGATGTAGTGACATTCAATATCATTACATAATTATAACCTGAATCTTCATTAGTTATGAAACGTATTTTGGTAAGGTATTTTGCATTTTTATTTGAAATAATAACCATCAGGCACGCAATGACACCAACTCAGTATATATCGTTAACAAAGTAAGCAAGCATGTGCTTCGACAAAAACACCTTGATTATTCTAAGTAGCTGCAAGGTGCAAAAACTTTTAGGCCTGTTGAAGTATATTGAAATAGTAGATAGTATTGTTGTGGTAACAATGACACACACATTTTACTTAATTTTTAGGGTTTTCCTTCAAACACTATTGTATGATTATTGAACATTTACACATTAAATTTCTAATTTATATCTCATATACTGCAATTTATCAGAACCAATACTCTGAGCAACATAGAAATTACATTATTATATTTTATTATTCATGTTTTATACAAAAATGCTTGATACATATCACATATTATGGGAAAAGTTTAAACTTTAAAAAAATGTAACGCATTCTGTTTGTTTTGGGTGCTTTTACCTGTTCATTTAGAGAAATGATCAAAATTGACATCTTAGGCTTATCACCTCAAATATCTATACCCCGAATATCTAAACTTTAAAATAAGTTTGTAAGATGAGATCTAGAGCTAAATTGTATATGTAGCTTGTGGAAAAATCTTGAAGTGGCGGTCTTTTCCCAAATCAATATATGCGTCACTGGCAGATAAAATATTAAACGTTAGCTTGACATTGCCCGAGAATTTCAGAAAAATGGGCCTTGGTGTTAGATTCCCACTCTATACCCCTTGTGGAATGGAAGACTGTATTCATCAGGTCTGTCGTGCAGAGCCAAAATGATGCATGTGCTTACTTTACAAGTGAACAGATACTTCCATTTGACCTTGCATATCAGAGGTCTAAACACCCCAGCAAGACGGGCCCTTGAGCCATTGTTGCCTCAATGTTGGTCCACCGTCTACGTCACTGGCCCAATATTTAAACAAATATGGCTTAATGTCTCGTGTTTGCTGGATGTGCATGTGACCGATCAATATTATTCTAGCTGCTGTCCCTCTAGCCGTGGACCAGCCGACTTCTCCGTTTTAACGATATGCGCCACTCCCATTCCCTG
Source organism: Flabesymbios commensalis (assembly GCA_964017125.1). Taxonomy (NCBI): domain Eukaryota; kingdom Metazoa; phylum Annelida; class Polychaeta; order Terebellida; family Flabelligeridae; genus Flabesymbios; species Flabesymbios commensalis. The sequence goes on along the minus strand of OZ024915.1, from coordinate 45,478,358 downwards.
AGCGGTAACGTAGACCTAGATCCTGTAGATATTGACCTCTTTTACCATATTGTAACCATATACATCTCTAACCTACAATTGTTTAAATACAGGTAAGCTACCTTATTTATTTATTTAAATACCTATGTTATCAGGTTATGGTTCTACAACTGATATAAATATGTTAATTTTTTCAGTACGGGGATCGTCTTTATACGTCGAAATCCGACGTCTACAGACATCAGATTCTGACATATGACGACGGGCCTGCGCCTAAAGGGTCAAATACCCCCCCCCCCCTCTTGGACTGAGCATCTGAACATGTAGATAGCATATGAGCAATATTGCAATAACCAGCCAGCACTGTTTATACCCTGTATTTTTATTATATCTTCTGTGCAGGTATTCGTTGTATCATAGAGCATAATCATGATAGTGAAGCCTCGACACATCGCTTTGCTCAGTTACGTGCTGGGAACAAGTTCATTGTTCCTGGTGTGTTCAGCGTGCAGTCTGGCTAAAGAACCTCCACAATACAGCTTCGAAGAGACTCTCCTCCTGGCCCCAATCGTGCTATACGTCAAGGATATAAAGCATGTGACGAGTGACAGTAGCTATGACCCTGAAGACAACTACTTTCTGCTCGAGGTGACTGATTATAATGACTATTTAATCCTTTCATATTCAGGGGGACGAGTTGTTAATTTCGAACAAAATTATATTAAATTTTTGGTAAATCTATGGTATGATGACATTGTTAACGTGACCCAAAGAGCACAATATACCAAGTTTTATTTTAAAAAAAGGCGTCGAGTTTGTGTAATATACCCTAAAATAACAAAAATTCGGTAAATGATGAAATTATAATAATCATTTAGGCCGAAAATCTTAGATGATATCTGTTGTCGTATTCTTCAGCGCAATTAATTATATTTATTAAATAGGCCTACTTCGAAAACAAATCGGCAGAAATGGTTATGCTACGTAACTGTGCATGTGCTCAATCACTATTGTCCATGCTAAAAGTGACACCATTATTATTATTGTACATGTCAAAAGTTACACCAAGTACAATTGTCCATGCCAAAGTTACACCAAGTATAATCCATTATTGTCCATGCTACTTGTAATTGTGTCTCGCTATACTCAGATACTGTCACCCACAACTTCAAGTGGGTGAAAGTTGCTTATTTAATTTAAGACCGACCATTTGCAAATCTCGATATTTAAACTCTAATTGTATTTGCAATAGGCCTAACGGTGCTGATTTAACCCTTTCAGGCCTGAATTTACATTGTCATCTTCATCTACTACAAGCCGCGAATTGCTGTCGCAATTCTCGACTTGTAGTGGATGAAAATGATTTGAAGTGGGTGAAAAAATTAAAGAAAATTACCTTGTATTAGTGAATAAGTTTCATGGACATTTTCATTCAAAAACTCTTGGTTGTAGGAAAATTAAGTGTGTTTTCAGGGACGTAAAATGATGCTTTAATGCAGCGTGAGGGCTTAAAGGGTTAATAACACAGAATAAAAGCGATTCTAGTCGTAATTAGCAGGTCATCCCTTTCAGCGCGGGGACCGTCTTTCTACGGTCCCCGCACTGAAAGAATTAAAATATTTCTAGCGGTCATAGACCCATAACATAGCTATTCAACTAAATAATGCATGCATTTACGATTATTTTAAACTGAAAAAAACCCTTTAACCCTTTTAAGTCCTCACGATGCATTAAAGCATCATTTTACATCCCTGAAAACAGACTTAATTACAAGTCGAGAACTGCGACATAAATCCGCGGCTTGTAGTGGATGAAGATGACAATGGTTAATTCAGGCTTGAAAGGGTTAATCTCTATGGTTTAAACAGAAATAATTCAGTGTTGTAATTAAGGGTTAGAAACGACTAGCGGGTTAAGACGAGCACAGGGCTTCCTCGTTTACATGGCCTGTATCATTTTCTACATAATTACTATTTTTGAAAAAAGATGAAGCGTATAGTTTTATTGGCCTATATATATATATAACAGGTTAAGGTATCATCCCATAAATTCATTCGCGCATATCACTTTAAAGTTTAGAAAAGTTAGTCCTTTTTATAAATTGTGGCTCTTTGCAGCAGCCTCAATGGTGAATATTACAGATATATTATTTTGATACCAATTTAAATCGATTCTAAGATGACTTGTTGTAGCGAAAGCATCGAAATTAACAAAGATAAAGTTAACAAGAAGTCCTTGCGCCAGCTGTAACAAGGCTCTTTTAAAAACCGCCCTATGACTGATGGTTAAAATAATTTAAACATGTTAAAGATTTATTTACATTTTTCCGCATTAACATGTTTAGGAGTGGTGGGAGGTCTGAGCGTATCGGTCATAATGCATGTAAGTCTATCATGTCCATGGGACGGGCATTATCATGATTATGTGTTGTGAAACGTCAATACTGCCGCGCAACATGCGCAAAGCTAAAATGCAGTATATGCTTACATTACTGGGCAGATACTGGCCTTTGGCTTTACATGACAGAATAGCAGGCACATGATTAATGATATATACATGTAGGCCCTATCGTATGATCTCATGCATGATGGTATAGTTTTTCTAAATATTTTCTGTTTTAACAGGTAAAATGCATTTTCTGTTTTAACAGGTGAAATGCATTCTGAAATCACAAGGGAGACACTATGAGGAGGTGATTAAAATAGCTGGCGGAACTCGTATAACAAGCGCTAGCTGTGCAGGTTTTACCAACCCTGTGGTGAACGAGACGTATATAATATGTCTGCAAGCCATGCCCAACAACGTCAGCTATGGAATTTGGGAGCCGGACGACTTGAGACCTGGAGGGTTTGTGGCTACTGATGAAAATCTGGAAACTGCGGGAAAACTGTGCGGGATGGATAAGACATTTACAGTGCCAGCTAACAGTGGCTTGACTGTCAGTGATGTGTGCCCCAGCAACACACTGGCCGAGGACGAAGAATGCATCAGTGGCGCAAAGAGACACCTGGTGAATGTGTTTGTACTAATCGGGCTGTTTATTGGTATGGTCCATCGTTTAATATAACATGGTTCATCATATATAACTTTCCATGTGTTCAGGGACTGTTCAGGGACTGCCTTGCCACTGCCGACATCATTATTGGTATGCCGCAGATGGGATTTAGTAGGCCGCGTAATGTTGTGGAAAAAGGCGGACGCAGAGTTTTGTAGGCAAACAGATTTATTGTTGTTGATATTTCTATGATATGTGAACATTACATCCTTGATAACGTATGTGTGGTGGTAGCAACGTAAAAAAATATTTTTTTTAAAGTTGGTCCACCGTCTACGACGCAGGTGACAGGTCCAACGTTTATTCAAGCCAACATTTATTCAAGTCATTGGTCCACCGTCCGTCTACGACGCTGGAAATAAATAATTTGGCGGTTTAAGGGGTAAGAGTTGAATAAAATAGTATAGTTTGAATTTTATTTAGCCTAATATGTGGCCCAGTTTAGCCTATATGTGCACAAAGGTGGCCTAAAGCCCGATTCATTTCATTTAGCCTAATATGCTACCACGTGAATTTTCGGAGGTTTACTGTCAAATGAAACAAACGAATTGATGCCAAAGAAAACAATTCGATTGTTATTGTTACAGAATAATGATATTTGCGAACTACTACGTGATACTAATTTTGGATACATCTGTGAATAAAATTGAAAAAAAATACAGCGATATGTGTTATTACCAAAACCATCTGATTGAACGACACCAAAAGCTTCTATGGGGACGTATATGGTAATAGAGTTGTGTGTGTTTTATAGCTGGCTAATGAAATGTTAGTATAGTTTCCACATTAACATGATAAAGGTAGGTGAGTCGTCATTAATCGGTGAGTGAAAATTGCCGCGCACAATGCAATGGCCCGCCTAGAGCAATCAAGTTTATAAAAAAAACGGTTACGTACACTTTATTTTTATTTTTTAAGCTTTATATACACAAATATATACAATAAGTGTACCTATATGCAATTGTAATCTAAATCGTGTACATTAGGATGTCAATTATAGTTACCTACACCCTTACTATGTGTGACATTCAGGATTAAATTTATGTACACGATAATTACACTTGAAATTGAGGTAAAGTTTAAAATATACATAATATACATACTATATATAACATAAAAGAGTATGTTTCCCGCACCAAGACCAAGCATAAAATAGGTACATATTATTATAAATAGTAGCAAAAAGTCACTCTTGAAAGCGTAGAAACCTTTTAAATAAATACACTTATAAAAACATGCAAAGTTATAGCATATTATTATATTACTGTTTTTTTTTGTAATTAAATATTTACCACCTCAATGCTGTACATGATTGCTCCGTCCTAATCATAGCCATGACTGCGAAGCAAAGAAAATGAGACCAGGGAAACTTGAGCAACCAAACAAGTAACAGTTCATTGTTCCCACAAGGAAGAGTAAAAAGCTGACGACACGACGTTGAAATTCAATCCTGGTATAGTCCGGGAAAACTCTCCGAAAGGGTGTAGTAGGGTGCATTTTTATGATCTAAGACGTCCCTAGATTCAGAATATATATAATGCCAGCCTGGCACCCTTGAGCATTGGACCTAGTGTGGTATTCTACCCTGAACTGGCGTTAGTTGTTAATTAAAATTATGTGGGGGGTAGAATGCCATACTTCGAACGAGCATTTTGAGAAAGGTGCAAAATTGTGCGAAACGCAGTGACGTTCCCAGCAACCGTTTTAAATGGGAACTTGGTAAAAACAAAGCTATATAAGACCCCCTCCCCCGTACTTCATTGTATCAGCTAGCTCGGTGACAACAATGGAGGTCATGGTTATTGAGTTTCGCAGAATATCTCCATAAGTATGAGCATGATATCTTTACAGATTTTGTTTCTATACCCATATTTTCATTGTCAAGGAGAACGTAGGAGACGCTAAGCATGACGTAAGAGCATATATAATATAATGAAACCCTAAATAACATTTTAAATAGATTTTTAAGTCGATTTTAACATGCGGCAACCGCATACATTAACATACATGAAATCTGAGGGCAAAGAATTACTAATGCATTTTTGTGGTCTAAGATGTCTCTAGATTCAGAAACTAGATGATGCCACCTCGCATCCTTGAGCATTTTGAGAAATACGCAAATTAATGCGGCCATCACCATGATTACGTAGAAATATATTTCCGGAAAGATCTCTATGACACACAAAAATATATCCAGCAATTGTGTTTCTATACATATATTTTCATATTCAAGAAATACGTAGAAAACGCTAAACATGCTGTAACACAATAAATGAAATAATAAAACCCTAAATAATCTAAAATTAACATTTTTATAGCATTTTCAACCCAATAAGGCATTCGATAACCGTATACATTCAGACACATGAAAAAGAACAGCAAGTGATTAGTACTAATTGGCAGATTAGAAATAAAGTAAAATAATTACATCACATTAAATTACATTAAATTGCATTTAATTAAATTAAATTAAAATAATTAATCTAATTTAATTTACATTCATATATAGTTTTAACATACAGACAGACAGACAGATATGTTATTGACAGAAAGAAAGTCAATCCAGACTTATTTGTCATAGAAATAGAGATATGTACATGTATATACAACATTGTTAATTTGTTAAATCATATGACAATATACATAGTTTGACATACATAACTAAAATCATGTTAACTGGCATTGCCATAAGAAACACTGGGTATATACTTAAAATAAGATTGAAAGGCATTGCCAGGGTAACATAAGGGCTATCATTTTGTTTCCCGCACCAAAACCAGAGATAAAATAGCTACTATGTATGACATGCTAATTATATATAGTAGCAAAAAAGACGATCTGGAAAGCGTAGAAACCTAGAATATATACAAGTGCATAATTAAGCTACAGTAATTTGAGAATGTATTAAGACAATGTTAAAAATTACACGATATTTTTAAAAATCAAATATTATATCATGCAAGTACAATCAATGTGACAATCTGCGACACAAGTAGCTCCGAGCCATGTGACCATGCAAGCACAGTCACTATGAACTCGGCGATTCGCTGATATAGACTAGTGATGCAAATTTAACAACGTAATAACAGTAATACCACCGAAACACAATATATACATACTAATAAAAGTCGGACATAGTGGTTCGTCGACTGCCAACAAAGTATAGCATCAGAACCATCCATATTATCGAGTGTTGGAGACTTAGTGATGTAATAAGAATAAAAATTACGGATAATAATTATGCGTGCCATTCACGCAGGACATGGCACTCACACAATAGCAATAAAGTTTGTTTAATTAACTAGTGATTTATTATCTATATGGCCCTCGCACAAAAACATTGCAGCTTATTTTAATTCACTATATTGTTTAGTTCATACCATTTCACTCACGACCTAGTTAGTACCACATACTTAGGAGTTACAATCGAAGAAAAACATTCCCGACCTCATAGAGAAAATCAGTTGACTTAGCAACTCTGAAATCCTCCATAAGGCCCCACCTCGTCTGATAACAAAGGCGACGGAAACGTCCCTAACCGGCCCTAAAAAGCCGAATAGTAAGATCCGAGAGCAACAGCCGTCCTGATATGTGGTAATACCCAAGTCAGATCATGAAGGCATGATAATATGGATAATATAGCGACAGGTGACTTGTGATTGTTCTACAAAAAATGTAACGTTAAAACAATAATAATGACACATAATCATGATCATGATGATAATAATTAATCATGCTAGTCACGACACACATACAAAATATTTCAGCTTGAATATGAATTCACATTTATCATACTCAATATTTTTAACCCTTAATTTGTTTAAAACAACCATAGATACATTTTGCCATCCTCCTGGCAGCAAGTATTGACACAGCGAGGCCGTCAGGCCAAGCCTTGCTGAATTAGCCATACCATCCACCTATTGGGGTAGGGAAGGAGATTTAGATATTGAATATTCATTAGTTTTTCAAAAAATGTCTTTTTAATGTTGGCCCGCTGTCTGCGACGTTGGCTCACCATTAATTCAACCCTCATGCACGTTGCGGTGAGATGTGGTGGTCTGTGTCTGAGACGTTTCCGGTGAGCTACTCGGCCAGCAGACATGTGTTGTTTAATGTAGGGCCGGTGTCGTAGACAGTGGCCCCACATTAAAACAACACTCATGCCAGAGGTCAAACTTGGGTCAAACAGAAAAAATATTTTTTGAAAGTCCCCACTCCAATAGGCGGATTCAACCCTGTTTCAGCAAGGTCGGTCTACGACCTCAGGAATAGCCAGCCTTGCAGAGGAAGATGCATTTTGCTAGCGACTTCACCACTGTTATGTCTCTAGATATCATAATTCGTAGAAAAATATCATTTGTTGGTTGCATATTGATAATTCCGGCTATAGAATTAAGCAAGATTTCGGGTTCATTGTTCATGGCATTACAGTGGAGAAGAAGGTGTATCTCGTCGTCAATTTCGTTTGATTCACACCTTGTGCATATTCGTTGTTTTATTGGAGTTATTGGATTATTGAATCGTCCTCTCTCTATTTTTAAATCATATGAGCTCATTCTATATCTCGCCATTGCTGTTATGAGGTGGTTCCCCTTTATGTTTAAGATGTATGGTTCCACACACACCATACACAAAGATTTTTTCACTAATGAATATGTGCGCAGCTTACTTGAACTCTCGATATCTTGTCTCCACCGCTGTGTAAATATTCTAACAATTGAATCTTTAAAGGAAAGCATGAATTTATTTGTATTGCCAATGTGCTGCGTCTCCCAAGCTTGGTCTAGCCCGGTTAGTTCAAGGACAGACCGAATACGCGAGCACCAGTTTGTGAATCCAGTGCCATCTAGCTCTAGTAACATATTGTAGGCATTTCTGACAGGGTGGTTCTGAGATAGGTCTAGAATTCTACACCAATATTTTACAGCTTTAATATGTTGCCTGATAATCAATGGAAACCGTCCTGTGTCACCATAAATTGCAGGAGTGGGTGTTTGCTTTCTAACACCCAGCGTTGATTTAATAAATTTTAGATGTATTTTTTCCAAATCATTAACACTATGACCGGTATACCATATATCACTTGCATACTCTAATATGGGCAGTATTTGACAATCAAAAACTATGAATGCAATAACAGGTGACAATTTACCGACTACGAGACGAGATTGCTTGTGTAGAGAAAAAACTGCTTTACCAACTTTAACAGTGTTTAGTAGTAATCACATTTGAAAAAAAGTATTGCAGTTTTAATAGCGAAAATCATAGATTTTGAAAACTGCGACCAGATTTGGACCAAGTATGGTATCTACCTCTCAATGGCAGATTGTGATTTTCGTATATTCTGCTGTGGCATGTTACGTAATCGTTAGAACCAAGACAGGCAGGCAGGTGTGAACGCGCGCCCTCCCTCTTGACACCTAGTACACTGCTGCCAGGGGGGGGGGGGGAGGAGCGGGTACCCACTGCATGCTCCCGGTCGAGAAGAGGGGGAACCTACCGGGGAAGGGTGGGTGTACCCCACCCTAGCTACACATAACGTCGTTAATCCCACTGGTCCAAAATTTAAACCCCAACTCTTTCCCACCACTTAGATGTCACACATAATTTATCAATCAATTTATCAATTTATTCCATACAATGCAGTACATCGTTTTGGTATATACAGAAAACAATAATATATAAAGTAAAATACATAGCATACATGATATATATATATATAGACACATATTAATGCATGGTGTGGCTGACGTCTATGTGTATGGATCACCACGAGAGAAGATAACAAACTGTTATTAGTTTTGATATAGTTTTTTCTTTTCTCAGTGCCATAGCGCGTCTGATAAAAATGGCAAGGTTTTCTAATTTCACTGTATCTGAAGTTTTAAAGAGGTTGATGAAGTATGCATCGGGATTTTGGTGCCGACGAGGCAAGTATTCATTTCTGAGTGGTCCGTAGATAGGGCAGTCGCTAATAAAATGAACTTCATCTTCCACCATAGTTTTGCAGTTTCGGTAAAAACGCTCATTTGCAGGTACTGATTTTTTTTCTACCCCGTTCAATTTCTAAGTTGTGTGCGCTAACACTAATCTCTGCCATGGCTTTTTTAGAATGTAGTTCTAAATCTAAACTTAAATAATTTTCAATTTTATATTCATGTTTTAATTCAGCATACGTTCTAAGCTGATTACCCCCAGTTTTAGTTACACCTGTGTCTGAATTAATAGAATTGAAAAATAAGTTTTCATATTTGTGCTTTAAAATTTTGTAGACACATTTTGAGATGTTAATTTATTGTTATTCTATAGGTCGAGAGCAATGACGCAACCTCCAATAGAATCACAACACTGATAATTATTATCAATCTTCAAGTGAACTTTAGCAAAACCGGGCTGAGCTGAGACATGCATAAATTATAAGTAATTCACCGTTATATGATAGGCTGAGCGCTGGTGACACCACTCCCAATGTAATTTCACTTGCATGCATTTAATTAGTACAGTTTGTGATATATAAATCTAACGGAAATGTTAGGAGACATGTATTAGTTGACGTGCAAAACGCCACTCATATGTGATCTATCTTCATAAAAGCAGCCGCGGCATGCATATTTCAGAATTATTCATTCCGAAGTATCCGTTATTAAAACAATAAAAAATTGGATTATTAAAAAAATAAATTAAATTCGTATTTCAGGAGATTACCAAAATTGTACGTTGTGTTTTTTTCAGCACTGTGAAAAAATTAAATACATAATTAAATACTGAATAAATTGATTTTGAGACTTACAAAAGTACCAGAACATTAGTGACATCAAGGATACTGTACCCTTGGTGACATGTAAAAATGGCTAAATGTGGCACGACCTGGCAAACTGAGTCGTGAGTCGCTGAATCTGCAAACAAAGTACTTTTCATATGGATTATCACATAGCTCTATGACATGGTCACATAAAAAATAATCCCCAATGTGTACACTTTTTGCAAATAACACACAATTGAATTTAAATTATCTAAATTAAATAAATATTCTTCCGACCCCACTTTTTTAAGTATAAACTGGTAGTAAACTTTAACGGTATACGCTAATGAGTATGAAATGTTAATGTAATGTAAACATTATGGTTATCGAAACAAGTGGAATATATCTTTAAATTTCCCAAAAGTTTAGAATTATACGTTTATAATTGAAAAATTGGGGTCTAAGTGAATTTTGATTTTGTTTATTTAATCTTAATGTAATTGTTTATTTCTCAAAAAAATGTCAAGTTGCGTTTTTGAACCTATATATATTGTCAAAATCAAGCAATTTCAGGCTTCTCAATTGAATAGCTCGGAGGTGAAGTGATTCAAATCCAAAATTGTAGGATATGACACTGAATACGACTTCATGGCAACAAGGTTTAAAACTTAAGCTATCACCTTTTGCGACAATAAAAATAAAGGTAGACTAGGTGTTGCGTCAATTTGTATAAAGAAGACACTAAAACACATTCAATTAATTATCAAGTCTGACAAGTTAATATGCCTCGCTCTCTGAATTGTGCACATAAAAGAACATTAGATATATATTTAATGACGGCACGGTTTGTTTTAGACATTGGCTTGTTCCCCTGAAAAACAGTTTTCATTTATTATACAGCATGATAAAGCATGAGACATGCGTAATGCAGCTATTTATAAACTAGAGAGGTGCATCGAAGCAGGTGTCGATGACTAGGCCTCCGTTGACTCCGGACAGACAGACAGACAGACAGACAGACGGACGGACGGACGGACGGACGGACGGACGGACGGACGGACGGACGGACGGACGGACGGACAACCCGACTACATAAAGTTGTGAAAAAAACATTATGTCACGTTACACTTGTTTTTTTTCTTTGTTTTTTAACCATGCCTCTTTGACTCGCCAGGGCTCACCATAGTATGGTTAAGGCTCGACCTCAGCCTCTCAGGACAGCCCCCTCATCTACCAGTAAGTCAGCGTCACCCTCCCCCTCCCTGACACCTCTGCGTCCACTGCCCTGCCCCTCCCCTAACGCCCCTAACAATCAATCAATCAATCAATCAATCGATCGATCGATCGATCGATCGATCAATCAATCAATCAATCAATCAATCAATCAATCAATCAATCAATCAATCAATCAATCAATCAATCAATCAATCAATCAATCAATCAATCCATCAATGAGTCAATCAATCAATCAATCAATCAATCAATCAATCAATCAATCAATCAATCAATCAATCAATCAATCAATCAATCAATCAATCAATCAATCAATCAATCAATCAATCAATCAATCAATCAATCAATCAATCAATCAATCAATCAATCAATCAATCAATCAATCAATCAATCAATCAATCAATCAATCAATCAATCAATCAATCAATCGATCGATCGATCACTTATTTTACTAAACAAAGTAATAACGTTATGCTGCTACACTGTCCTGGTGCTAAAATAGATACACTTGATTTGAGGGTTGCAATATATACTCACTGTTATGATGATACACCTTCACGTCTTCTTTGAAAACACACGCACGTATTTTATATTAAATCCTGATTACATATGTATATACACCTTTTAGGCTGTACTGACTTAGTTTAAACGATAGTAGGTTTTAGAGGAGTACAATAATGTTTCTTCTCTATTCACTCGTAAAGATTGATTATTGTTGGCGAGCCTCTCTGACCTTAGAACGCCAGGGTTCGAAAACAATGTTATTGTAGGTCATTTCCAGATAAGACGAAAGGCAATTTACACGTATACAGTGATTTATGCTATCATAATTCATCGAAAAGCATAGGAGAATTAGTGTGGATATTAATATTTAACCTGTTTAATGCTATGACATTTTGTTTCCGAAAAAGTCCAGATCTAGTGGCCAGCAGTGATATGGCATATATATAAGCAGTTAGTGTCTTAGACTGTAAGATCTATTATGTTATTGAATAGCGTAGTGTGATATTATTCTATCCCGATGAATTTTAATTCCAAATAAGTAATAGCATGCTATGTTTCGTGGTATTACCTGATTACCATATTATGAAAATACATGTAAATGAATTTTTTTCTACTTAAATGGTGAATATCAGAAATATTTGTAGACGATTGCCGTTAGACAAACTATTTAAGCATGTTAGGGCAGACTAGCTGAGCTCAAACGTTATGAAAGTATTAAACGATGTAAAAAATACTGATTTTGTTTTTGATGTTTAAACAATTATTATGAAAACTGATTACATCAGCCCTTTAACCGCCAAATTATTCAATCTAAATTTCCCCCCACTTTCACCCACAACAAGTGAGTGAAAATTATTCAGATTTGACAAAATGGAGGTCAACTGTTTTCAAATATTGCTGATTGATGTCATATTTTATTTTTAACATGTTTAAAAGGTGGTACTTAATGTGTTAATAAAAAATGAAAAACCTAATATATGCGACACTGGCGGTTAAAGGGTTAAAATTATGACTGACTTGTTGCCTCGCAGATGAACTTTGATGCAGAGCACCCCCCGTCTTCAAGTGAGTTGTACGGCGTATCAAGGATCAAGCAACTTGGAGCCGGATTGTGATCAAAGTGCATTCCTGTGTATGTCGTGAAAGGTTCCCGTCTCCAGCTATAGACAAATTGAGTGTCCCCTTGACCACCGGTCAAAAATGTACCACCAGCTGTAACACATGCGATTATGATTCAAGGGAGATCAAATCATTTGAAACATTCAGCAAAAGAATGTCATGTAAATGAAGCTAATTATTTAAACAATACAGGTCTGTAAAACGTTGGAGTGCCAATATTTTGCTACTCGTTAATATTTACAGCGCGGGGACTACATACATTCGTAGACGTCAGATTTAGACGTTAAAAGTCATCAGTCACCAGTCATCCACTACAAGCCGCGAATTGCTATCGCAATTCCCGACTTGTAGTGGATGAAGACGATTTGATGTGGTTTAAAAGCTTAAGAAAATCACCATGTATTGGTAAACCGAGTTTCATGGAAATTTTCGTTCTAAAACCCTTGGTTGTAGAAAAATTAAGTATATTTTCAGGGATTTAAAATGATGCTTTAATGCATCGTGAGGCCTAAAGGGGTACCACAAACCAGTGATACAGTGTCAGTACTGGTAGGCTACTATCCTTCATTACATGTATTTTATGGCTCTACTAAATTGATAATAAAAACATCGCATAGTGTTGTTCAGAATGCACTGGGGTCTCACACAGTCCAATTACAGGCTCAGTCACAACATACATAGGCCTATGTGAAAAATGAAAATGTTGGTCAACTATGTGTTGTCTTTGTCTAAACGTCTATCAAAATGTGTTTCTGATCAAATGTGTTGGAACAACGCTATGTACGCATTTTGTGAGAATACGGCCCCAGGAACACATGAAAACACACCGTTGATCCAGCGTGCTTCACAACACGTCAGAGAACGAATAGCGAATGCTGACGCACATATTTACGCAATTTTGAGTATGTGGAACGTGGACATTCAACTAAATATGAGCAACACCTTGCGGACACCAGCATGTTTCGAGCGCATGTCCAGCTATACCATAGATCATAATAATTATACGTCACGAATGCGTGCATATCTGCATGTGTATTCGCTGTTGTATAGCTATGTATAGTTGTATAGCTATGCACCTGATTTATGTACCATAGATCTATGTTATGTACACCATGTAGTATTCGTTGTTAACTCGTTAGCTTCTTCGTGACGAGCAACGATCTGATTTCTAATTTTCATTGCGTGGCCTGTGGATTTTCACTTTTCTTGAAGGCCTAATTCATACGAGCATAATTATATACGAACACATAACAGGAAATCATGGTAACTGTTATGTTTTGCTTGAGTATTGGAATACGTTGAAATTTAGGTTTATCGTGATAGTATATAATCATAGGTCGGTAATGTTGGTTACTACTATCTCCATGCTCCCCCTTATATCCCAGCGATCCCAGCTCCTAGTTCGACATTCGGGGCCAGCCTTCTCCCACGGAGCCCCCGGTGGTTTTAATGGCGAACTAGTAACCAGCAGCGATCGCCAGGGATGCAGCAGCCAAATGTTGAGCTAGAAGCGGGTGGTGGCCGCGGCTCCCACGGAGCAGCAGAGCCCCCGTGAATTTCGAGCTAGTATAGTAACCAGCGGCGGTAGCCAGGCAGTATGCGGCAGTGGCCGGGTATCGGGTATGATGCAGAGGTGTCAAACACTAACACATTATTCGAAGGTCGAACTAGGAACTAGTAACCAAAATTAAAGACCTTATAATTATGGCACATAGTAAATATACGTTTTTACTTACAGCTTTTTGCCCATGGTAATACAGCATCAAACTCCTCCTTGGTTCCCAAGTCTAGCAGTCGTCCTCTGTCAGTGAGGGCTTGGCAGTGGTCGTCCGCCGCGGTTTGGGTTTTAGCCTCCGTAACTATGATGTAGCAATCGTAATTGATTTCAGTGAAGCCGTCTGGACACGATGCGGACGCTCGACCATATCCACAGATCCACACCAGCACCAGTAATGATCCGTACCTCATATCGCCCTGTTTCAATTCAATACAAAGTCACATGCTGTAATAAATTCTCCCTTTGATGATTGAACATCCCTTTCTCCGCACAAATACGTGTTATGCGATGGGCTCCCAACCAAAAAACGAGTCGTTTCAACAATATTTAAATGTTCATCCACTTGAAGTTGTGTCTCGCTACCGCGACCCACAACTTCAAATGGATGAAAACAAGGCTAGTTGTCAGGATGACCTGCTTCATTACAGCCAAGGGCTCTTGTCAAGTTAAAAAAAATAAAATAAATCCGAGTAAAACTAGGAAGTGGGTGGGTGGGTCGAGCCCCAACTTGGATTTTGTGTGTTTTTTGTACATGTTTTCAAACAAGAATGGATAGGGGGTGGGTGGGCGGGGTCTGGCATATCCAATTATTATTCTTAATATTATTTTTAACTTGACAAGACCCCTAACAACGATTTTAATTCTGATAAATACAATTCATTCTTCAAAGTTTGACACAATTAGCAACAAACTCAACACAACTTGTTTAGAATTTGCAAATATTTAAATTCCTGTTTAAATATAGTTTTGGCTTATTGTAGTTTATATCAAGCGTTGAAAGAGGTATAGCTATTACTCAAAATTTAAATCTCTGGTGGATAAAATAAATCATATATCATTCTGGTAACTAACCTTGTTGTGTTGACTCGTTCTTGTTGGAGACCCACACGAAGCACGTGTTTTGTTCAGAGAAGGATACGTTAAATCAAGAAAGGGAGTTTACGATTACAGCATGTTAAGTTCAGATCAAAATACAGAATTGTGACGAAGCTGACAATTCAAACGTCCACACTGTGTTCTGGTATGTAGACTAGCTATAATTTTGTGAAGTCATCACGTTAGGCTTCAGCCATCACCTTTCATATACTGGGTTCGTACTCTCAAAGCCTAAGAACCGGACCTACCACTTAGACAATACCGGCTGTAAATCTGATGAAATATTCACGAATCGGCACAAGGTCACTTTTTCCGATGTATATTCCATTGTTATCCTGCTTGCTACACTCAGAGGAATATTTGTCAGCGAATGACACATGCATGCGTCATCTCACATCACTGCTGCTCTGCAAAGCCAAAAAGCAGTATCTGCTTACTTGTAAAGTGAGCAGATCCTGCCTCTTGGTTTGCACGTTAAACTGGTCCCCGTGGGTATTCTGGAGGAGATTATGAATTCATTTCATGACAATTGTTTGGACGACACACTAGTGCTGCAGTATATCATACAGCTTTCCTTTACGATCACTTACAAGTGGGGGCCGCAACACGGACATCACGAGGGAGATATGTTGACGCGTTATACAAATATTCACAACAATATCATATTTTATGCAAAAAAACTCCTCGTCTGCCTTATACCCGAGCGCCCAATAAAAACCACCGACGGGTGCATCTGGCGGCGCACGCAGATTTATGTCAGTGTTATATCAGTGTAGAACAATCTAGGCCCACTGGTTTTAAACAGAAAATATCACTATTCATTAAAATCAAGGACGTTCTCAACTTCAATTTGAGATGTAGCATTCCAAAATAATGATAATAATTGACAATTATATGATTACATTTTTGTGTATGCATAATTATTACCCCTTACCAAATAATCACAAGTATAGTTGTTTTTTAATCCGTTTCATTAGTCGTTTAACCCTTAACCCTTTCACGCCCGTACGGCCCATGTACGGAGGGCCGGTGAAATAATTATGACGTCATTTTGCACATGCCCGTACTTTGCATTCACATGGCTTTTAGATTAGTCAGGGGGCTTAACCCATATTTACACCTGAATTGTTCAAATCGTTCCACAAGCACCAAATTTGGACCACTTGTAGCCAAGGTCAAATTCTTTTGATTTTTCGCGGGAGTCAAGATGGGCTCCCGCCGTGGGCACCATATTGGACAAATCCAAGATGGCCGCCATTCCAAATGGGGGCATGTCATAATTTTTAAACTAATAGACGTAGGGACATATTTAATACCACTTTTCTATGGTTTTCGACTATGTAGAATTCATTGGTGATGATTTCGAGTTGATCTGGAAAAAAATTCAAGCACAAATATATAGTCCAGGAGCGAAATTCTGAAAGACGCTTAAAACGGATTTATCTCAACACCAAAAGTAACCAAGGTTTGGGTTGAAAGGATGGTAGTATGAAACTTCTAGAACAGCCCCAGGTAGTGTGTACAACCAAATTGTGGTATCAATAATTTTTAGGGGGTATTTTAAGGTAGGGGGTGTACTGTATGGTATTACAAGAAAAAAATAGGTATGTGTACATAATTGGCAATATCTTTGTCAATACTCAATCAATTTTAAAGATTCTGGCACCAAAATGTAATGTTTTAAATGTTTATTATATATGTAGGAAAACATTATCACAATGTCTAGCTTATGAAGGTCAACAAAGGTCACAACAGCATGCCACAGTGATTTAGCAAATGTGTCGCCATCATACTATATGTACTTTAATGTCACTTGTTGAATAATAAAAATAGCCAAGGTTTTAGTTGATGGAATAATAGCATAAAGCCGCTAGAATAACCCCAACTAGAATGTAAGGCACATATTGGTAATAATATCTATTGCATGGATTTTTTAAATCTGGGGGTGTAGTACATGGCCTAGTTTGAAATATGGAATGTGAGTGACAAAATTTGCCATATATTTATCTACAGTCAATAAAAAGTAAATATTCTGCCACCAAAACGTAAGCCACATATTGAACTATATATATGAAGAGAAAAACAAGTAACAACTTTTGTGTTATAAAGGTCAATAAAGGTCAAAACAGCATACGACAGTGATTTTGCCAACTTTTGACAGTCATCACGAGGTCTGTACTTCGATATGTTTTGTTCAAAACCAGAGTTAACCAAGGTTTGAATGGATGGGATAATGACATGGAATATATACAAACCCAGATAGTGTGCATAGTCAAATTATTTTTAAAAAAAAAGGTTTTAAAATTGGTTTGTTCCAACTGCGGTATATCAGATAGCATAATATGTCACATGGAGTAGAATGACATAATTGTAAATGTATTCGCTAATAATCAATAAAATGTACCTATTTCGCTACCAAAAATGTATTATTCATCCCACCATATTTATCATAAAACAATTGTAACTATTACAAAGTTGTAAAGGTCAGTAAAGGTCAAGCTATTATACAACAGTGATCAAAACATGCGTTTTTGTCTTCATACTATTTTTACGCTTACGTAATCCCCTCAACTCCAAACTTAACCAATGTTTGACTTGATAAAATTATCAAATAGAGTCTCTAGAACTAGGCTAGAGAGTGTGTATAATAAAATTACGGTGTGTATATATTTTAGAGACTTTTGATGTGGAATATATATGATTGCACAGTATGAAATACATAACTTAATGACAAAAGTGATATTACATTAGCCTATGTTTAATCATATTTCCATATTCTGGCATCAGAACTTAGCATGTTGAATTAGGAATATATGTACTGACAAAAATGTGAAATAACAATAGCTACGTTTAAAAGCTCAGCAAACGTCCGCAGCCGCATGCCACTTCTATCTAAACATGTGTTATAATCATGAATTTTAAACGATGAAATAATTTTATCAATACAAAATCTAACCAAGGCTTCACCTGTCAGAACAATAAAATAGGGTCTCCAGAACAATTTCAGAAAGTTTGTATAGCCAAATTTAGGTATAAATAATGGTTAAACTACTGTTT
Organism: Flabesymbios commensalis; assembly: GCA_964017125.1. Lineage (NCBI taxonomy): Eukaryota > Metazoa > Annelida > Polychaeta > Terebellida > Flabelligeridae > Flabesymbios > Flabesymbios commensalis. The sequence goes on along the minus strand of OZ024915.1, from coordinate 45,460,013 downwards.
GCCATCGGGAGTTATATTAAATGGCATAATCTAAAACACAGAGTTGAATGAAATAATTGAATTTTTTGAGAATAATTAACAATGTTTTACATCACAGATATATTTATTTATAATATTTTGTAAGTAGCAATAGGAGTGCCGAGGCTATAAAAAATTCAAGTGACACAAATTTACCCAGAAGTTTTTTTTACACCACTTACCGCCTTTGAAACAATTCCCCCCTCATGTGGCTGCAAGTAGTTTACATAGGCCATAATGACTTATCATCCCCCACAATTTTTCACACAAAACATCAAGTGAACATTCCACTAACTCGGTGTAATTAAGAATTTTCTTTGGGTATTGAACAAGTAGCTAATAGTCATACACCAAGCTTATATATAACATGAATCAACAACAACTTAAATATGATTATCTTATATAAAATATGTCTCGTAGTACTAGGCTCATTATTTGTCAAATATACATTCAACGGACAATATTGTATGTAAGTTTGTATGTTGTATGTAAGTTGTATGTAATCCGGTTGCAAAAAAAAAACATTAAAAAATCCATTGTGAAGTGTCAAACAAGAGCTGTGAGCTGGACTTTTCATGGTCAAAGCAACAATACAAACTACAAAAGTGAACTGAATTGATGTTATTTTCCACAGCTCGTAACTGTAACTGATCACGTAGCACTTTGTCAAATAAGCTGTGTGATATGATAATCTATAACTTATTTTAACTATTAACTTATTTAAATCTTACAGGCATACGAGAGAAAATTATATCAGAATATGGTATTAGTTGTATAACGAAACTGCTGGCTAGATGGGTGTCACTTGGTTCATATAACTGTGTCACGTCTTTTGCTACTTAATACATGGCCCAATAAAATGTGGATGTTTTGATACCAGAAACAATACATTTGATTGATTATCTGCAATATTTTGTCAATTATGCCTTTCAATCTTTTTTTCATATTATGATATTTGCTATTATTACTGCATATGTAAATGAATATTTACCACATTATTTAGACCGTAATTTAATAATACCTGCTACCTGGGATGATATTTTGGATATGCTCAATTTTATCATTCTATAAAGTCAAACTTTGTTTTGTCTTGCTGTCAAGGGAGATATTTCAACGTGTGTGATGAAAAAAAACTGTTAAGAATTATGTGGCACGCGTTTTGGACCTTTGCTGAACTTTATAACCAGCACCTCCTTTTATTTGTTACATTATAAATATTCCACGTCAATAGCGGGACGATATGGCACCGAATATTTAAAATTTGAGTAAATATTTGAAAATATATTGCTACTTATATAAGTTCAACTACGTGTTTCAGACTGTGTAATCTGATACGCTCCAAATGAATAAAGACCATAAAACATTATTTATAGTTTAATTTGACTCTATATACTACTTACGTTTATTATATATATATAATAAATAATAAATCCATCAATTCCAACCTTCGTTAGTTCTGATGTTGAGGAAATTATGTCAACGTATAAATAGCATGATGCAAACTAAACCCTGTTTAGATCGATGTGGTATGAGGCTCTGACCTCTGCTGGTATCTGCAATTAGCAATTAATATGAATGGTTTTTTCTAAAGATAAAACCAATTGAACACTTTCAGATTTGATGCCAAAATACCTAAATATTATCAAGTTTTGTCAAATAGTTTGTCAATAATGTCATTACACTCTGTGTCATTTTATATCCCACCAGAAGAAACAAAACGGATAAAACGATTTTAAAACATTATGTAAGCTTCAATTTGTCTATACAGACCACACATGATTGTGTTAGACGATTTATTTTGTTATTCCACCAATTTCAACTTCGGACAGATTTGGTATTCAGGGTGGTATTGAGGAAATTATGTCAACATGAAAATTACAGTATAAAAAATCCTGTTCAGATCACTGTGGCATGGACTTTTGACCTTTGCTGACCTTTATAATTTTATAGTTTTGACTATTTTGTTTTCATCTAAGTTTTTACATTAAAAGTTTAACATTTTGGTACCAAAATTGTTAAATTTGATTGAGAATTTTCAAATTTATGGCCATATATGTAATTTTAATATGTGTCACAGGCTATGCCATGTGCTATGTCACCGGGTGTAGCAAACTGACTTCAAAACATTTATATACCTTAATTTGACTATGGATGTCATCTGGTTTTGTTCTAAAATATTTATTTCGTCATCTCATCAAATCAAACCTTGGTTAGTTTTGGAGTAGTATGTAAATAGAAACAACGCTATGACAAAAAAAACAAGGGAAAAAACCTATCGTATATGGATTTGACCTTTATGACCTTTAAAACCTGATAAATTGTGCTGTTTTTTCTTTTTGTGTTTACAGCTCGTTAAACGTTTTACGTTTTGGTGACATAATCTTCACAATTGAATGACTATTAACAAATATATTGCCAATTTTGTCACTCGTATTCTATGTTGCAGATTATGGCTTATGAGATACCCTACATTGAAAAAGCCGTACAAAAATATTGATGCCACAATTTCGCTCTACGGTCTAGCTGAGGTTATGGTAGAGGGTATATATTATAATTCTATCAAGTCCAACTTTGGTTAATTTTATTGCTCAACAAATGATACTAAAGTACATATAGCGTGATAACAAAATATCTGCTAAGATCGCCGTGGTACAATATGTGACCTTCATTGACCTACATAACTTAAACATTGTTGTAAACATTACATTTTTATGCTATAATCTTTAAAATTGATATAGTATTGACAACGATATTGATAATATGTGTACATGTTACAATTTCTGAGGTAGTACCATTAAAACACCCCCTACCTTAAAATTGCCCGTAAATATTTTTTGATACCACAATTTGATTGTACACACTACCTGGCGTTGTTCTAGAATGTTCATACCACCATCCTAGTTAGTCAAACCTTGGTTACTTTTGGTGTTGAACGAAATCAAATTTTCAGATTCGTGCTCCTGGACTAATATATATAAATGGTATTTTTGACAATTGATTGCGACAATACATATAAAATTGTATAATTTCGGCCAGAATACATTGTGTAATGCTTTTAGTTCGGTAATAATTTATAAAAATATATTTACCCTCTATCCCATTCATATCTCAACTTACATTATGCTAACCCTTTGACTCTCAAGTTCATGCTAGGACCCAGGGATAATGGTTGTCATTTATTGGAAATGCACGTCTTTTGGTATAATGGCTGTAACTGTGTATCTACAAGGTGTATTTACCATATACACGTGTGGGATTCGGCAGTGGCGGAACTTTGTGAGCATGCAACATTTGGGTCAGTCAAAGGTCACCTCAAGGTCATTGTAAGGTCAAAATTTCATAAATTCAAATAATTTTTTTATACAAGCCAAGCTATATTGTCCTCTTCTTGATATGCGCAATGTATAGAAACATGTGTGTGGCAGTTACCCAGAATCATGTAAAGTGAAATAACCTTGAACGGGCCCTGAGTACCTGAAGAGTCTAATCCCATCTCATACTAATAATGATACCCATTTTGATATCTTTAAAATGTCTTCCAAGCCTTGCGGTACCTGCTGAAATTACTCCTTTGTTTACATTTCATTTCGAAATAATGAAATATTTCGCATGGAATGGGTTAATGGTTGTTGACGTCTAAAACAACAGCTATTAATCTTATATTGAGAATTCGTTGTGTAACATGTTTCACGGACATCTTACAATTCTATTAATATATAAATATATCATTATTCTATATTGATTTGATATCGTGCGTCTTGAAAATACACAATACATAGAATTAGGTAATGTTTCCATTTCCATGGAAACCGTTTCTAGGGAGTGAGGGTACGTTTTCGAGGGGTATGATAAGAAGCTTTTGTTGTTCCGCCAAGTGTTCTCCATGTGCGTGAGAATTCCATGTGCATTGGAATAACTGTTTAAAATATATCGTAATATTTGTATTAAACCATTAATTTTTATTTAAATGTCATTAAAAAAACTCGGGCTGGAAAGGGTTGAAGCGCTGAATTAATTTGTAAGAAAAACATCACAACCAAAGGTTTTTTTACCTTGAAGTCATCATAAATGTTTTCGTTAGCTCTTTCTGATTTATTTGAATACCTATGTTAAGTGTCTACGGTTATTAGAAAAATATTTACTCTTACAGTGAGGGGATCGACTTTAGTCGTCAGAATCTGATGTCTACAGAAGTCAGATTCTGACGACTAAAGTCGATCCCCGCGCTGTAAGGGTTAACTCGCAGTGATTGGAAAAGACATGACATTGTGTGTTTAACATCAGGATTTGCAAATGTTTGATCTCAAATTAAACAAATCGTATTTTTTGCCCACTTAAAGTTGTGGGTCGCGGCAGCGAGACACAAATTCTAGTCGGGCGGATATACGTCATGTAGATCGACATTTTTATTTATTAGGCTTTATATACACAAATGGATGTCAAATACAGGTGACCAGCACTCTTACTATGTTTAACATCCGGGATAAAATTTTATATACACTTGAATCAAAGATAAAAATGTGGAAGATAATTTGTATATACATTTTATATAATATATATGTTTCCCGCGCCAAAAAAAAACATATATAAAATAACTATTATTATAAAAAATACACTCTGGAAAGCATAAAAACTTAAAATAAATACAACTAGAACACTTTTAAAAACATGCAAAGTTGCTGAAATATGTATTAAAACATTATAAATACACGTGTCCCCAGCTGACACTAGAAATCAACCCAGTGCCGGCCAAATGCGGGACAAGTCCGGCACCCACCCACCCAACAAATGAGGAAACTTCCGTCATTCTTAGTATAGAAAGCATAGCGAAAAGCTTTCTTCCATCAATATAGGTTGCTCCGTTGCAGTAGTATAATGGATGACATGCTATGCATATTGAATTGTTGTGTTACGGGCTTAGCAACATGCTTCTCATTGTTCAATATCAACTACTTGTTTACGTGCCCTCTATAATTAATAAAGGGACTGTTTTGTAAACCCTAGGGATAGATTTTTAACTGTTTGGTGTGCAGAGTCCGTATTCTCGTACAAGATACGATATATCGTAGGTTTCGGATTGGTCGAGAAGGCCATCTCGACCGATCCGAATCCCACGATATATCGTAGCTTGTACGAGAATACTGGCTACCTTTCTTCTGTGATATAGTGTATTGAACATAGCAGCCTAGTCTGGCTCATCGTTTGGATTTGATAATAACATGATCAGTGTTTTCAGTGTTAAATTTCGCGAAATTGACTAAAACTATTTTCCAAAATTACGATCGCTATAGCAAAATGAAGAATTTTTTTAACAGTATTTCTCCATTTTGCGAATGCTATGTGTCGTTGTGTATCATTATGTGTCATTGTTTTTGTACACCAGGGCCCGTATTCTCGTACAAGTTACGATAAATCGTAGGCTTATGATTGGTCGAGATGGCCATCTCGACCAATCAGAAGCCTACGATTTATCGTAACTTGTACGAGAATACGGGCCCAGGACTCGATTGCAGCTATCAATTTGATTTGTGAGAGATGGAGTCACTATATAATAATCGAGCGAATATCCGATTTAAAATAGTACATTTATGTCAGATAATAATAATATAATAGTCATTAGTTGGTTCTGTGTGTGCACCTTTCCCAATAGCAACACGCCACACAGGGACTAAAAGCTGAGCTATTTAGTTGGGAGTCCTGTCATACTGTTTTCTATTACAAAGCGCCACCCAGTGATTAAAACTGAATTATTTAGTCGGGAGTCCTGCTTATGCGCAAAATCGTGCAAACAGTGTACTGTGTATGCATGCTATCATTTCAGTGCTGTTCACCAGGTGGGGCAGTTGGTAGTTGGCCTTAGAAACCCATCTATAATGGGTCCATAATTTAAGGCGACCCCTTGGGATGAGACCTTTTCAATGTTGTCAATTTTGAAGATGTAATTTATATAAAGCTATATAGCCTACTGATCTTAACTGAAAATACGAAAAAGTCTAAAAGCAATTTTAAAGCACCGAAAAAAAGTGAAATAGTTGTATTTTCAGGTCGTATAATGTCATGTAAACAAAACAAGTCAGCAATATTCAGCACTTTACATCACATATTCCCACGTATCAGACGGTAAGATCAGAGCATTCGCCGCTAATTGGTGTCTCATAGTCAGGGCATGGGAGGACACACCTGCAGCACTGATTGTCTACCCAACGCTGGGCCGATGCCATCAGCATGTGGCCCAATGCTGTGCAAACATTCAATCGTCCTTCAGGTATACAAATAGTTTGTTTGGGTTACTTCTTGTTTCATAGAAATGTTGATTAAAAATATTTGTAAAAATATGAAAATTCTAAAAAAAATAAAAACATGATCCGTGGGATACACTACTTCAGTACGGGATTGAAAACGAAAATTGATGTCATCCCGAGGGGCTGCTTGAAAACTTCTTATATCAAGAGTATTGGCTCTGAGAAAAATCGCTATGTCATGTTTTGTCGAATAAGCTCATAGCAATGTTTAACTGGCAACATGGCAGGTGCATGAATGGAGGTTTGAAGATAGTGGTTTAAATGTTCGAAGGTGTAGAGAGCATATGTTAACCCGCGCTAAATTAGACAATTTACGTAAATTTTCACCCACTTGAAGGTGTGGGTCGCGGTAAAGTGAGGTAAAATTACTCGTTTTGTTTAATTTAAAAAAAATGCCAATTTAAATGTTTACACGGTCATTTTGTTCCCAATAACAATCACTTGGCTAATAATTCAAAACGACTATAGCCACGATTAGCTGTGGAAGGAGCCCCTCGCCTTTTATCTAGTGGCTGGTGGCTCCAACACACATAAACGATAATCTATCCAATATTGGATACATGTGGGTCCGCTATTTACGACGCTGCCCAACATCAATACAATATTGGTCAATGTCTCGTGTTTTCTGGGACGACTTGTCTAGGTTGATCAGGCTTCATGCAGATATCTTAGACTACCGATGGACTTGTTTTGTTAAATTTTCTAAGCTTGTTCAGTATAGCATAACAATTCATCAGTTGAGCTTCTCTCCTCTTCGGCGGATAATATATATTGGTCGGGAATTTTGTTGACGGTTGGCTCCATTGCACCGCGCGGCCCCACCTTCACAATATAGATATAGCAATACACGAAATTATGATACAAGTAAAGGTATATATCATTAAAGTAAAGTAGGGTACAGATAAAAAATAAGATTAGAGGTTTATGTCAGCCACGTGTACAACATATAATGGTGAAAAAGCAGGTGATAGTGACTAATTCGTGTTTATAACACTTGATATTCGCTTGACAGCGATGCTAGCATAAAACTCCACAAACGATCGATATACTATACGGAAGGGTCAATTGCAACCAACCATTCATCAGTACTCTTTTTTGCAATTTGAAATTATCCTAAATGTCTTAGCTAGCTCTTACAGCCACATTTGAATACCTATATGTTATGGGTTTACGGCCATTATACACTTTTAATTATTTCAGTGCGGGGGTCGAATTTAGACGCCAGAATTTAATTTCTGTAGACGCCCACCGCCATATACCCATATTACACAAAACATTGGTCCAGCATTGTACAAAATAATGTTATACAAATGTTTTGTGTTTACTTGGTAGATCTTATCATTATAATGTTGCGTGTGTGCGAGTTTAGGATGATCCAGACATAGTCTCCAGTTGGCCGATCACAGCGGGAAAAAGAAGCTATGGCTCAACCGTATAGGAGTTAAGTATAAGTAATTATGCCTATAAGTATAATGACTTATATAGCGCCAGTGTGTCACAACAATATTGAGACTCAATGGCGCGGTGGACTAAAATCAGTATTCAATGGGTAGGTCCATAGTCTGAAAAGGAATTCGTCATATGGTCGGTGGGTTCTCAGATTAATATGGTAGGTCTAATGTAAAAAGGAGTAATTTATTTTTGACCGCTGTCCAAAATGTAATAACTTCGTACTTTCGGATCTCGGTGTTTGCTGGAGTTTCTCGAAACGCAATAAATCACTGAGATATGAGGTAGTATCCATGACTAGTGCTTTATATGTCAGAAGGTTCAGTTTAAATTTGATTTAATAGGCAAACAATGCAGTGATTTGAGTTTAACCATTAAAGCTCTGAAATTGTTTTATATAAACCAAGAGACCAAATGAATACCTATGTTATGGGTTTACGGCTCTATACGTCAGAATGGATGTCAAATTCAGACGTCTAAATTGTTACTCGCTCTGAACATGCTGAAAGAGTTCAGCTTATAGAATCAAGCTCCCAACCGTTTGTTGTCACGAAAAATTTATACTATTGTACAGCTCTGCCATGCAAAACCAATACCCATATGTGCTTACAGTACAATAAGCTTTAAAGATCAGAGTTATAAATAGTTTTGGAAAAAATCAGAGAACGTGTTTATAAATGGCGATATAAATATGTGTATCAGACTTTATTTTTTCATACATAGCTCCACAATTTCCTCCCTGTGACAAAAATACCTCACTAAAACAAAATCACTGAAAATCCAAATTTCAGAGACCCGACAAGTATAATTCTTATACTATCGCAAATTTAATAGTTAACTCTTTCAGCCCGGGCACCGTCTTTAGACGTCAGAATCTGATGTCTGTCGTCTAAAGATGGTCCCCACACTGAAATAATTACAATATTTATTATGGCCGTAGACCCATAACATAGGTATTCAAATGTAGCGGAAAGAGCTAACTAACATATTTATGATGATTTCAAATTGTAAAACACCCGTTGGTATCCATGGTTTATGTAGACATATTTCAGCGTTGTAATGGTTAATATCATGATTCACACACACTAAGCATCGTGGATAACATCAATATGGCTCCTTTGTAGAAAGATAACATTTACGTAGGTCTCAATCTCTAGTATACAGATTATCATTAGGGATATGAAGGGTCCATATTTCAATCATCTTTTCCTAGGTACAGGTATCCTAATAAATTAGCTTAGATGACCCCTTCCCCACCAAGTCATCTTATTGAAATTTTCACCCGTTTGAAGTTGTGCCTCGCTACCGCGACCCACAACTTCAAGTGGGTGAAAATACTCATATTTGTTTCAATTGAGACCTTGGATTTTCAAGCTAGTCAACACTCATTTCATTCCCAATGACTGTGATTTAACCTCTTTATAAAACAAATCAAAACGATTATAGTCGTGCTTAGTGGTCAAAGGTTATATTCGGCGTATCGTGTCTGTATCAGTTTATCTGGTGTAAGTTGAGACTAGTGTGAACGAGTAAAGGGGCTTCACAAGATCATTATGATCAATTGGATGTTGAAAAAATATTTTGTTAAAATAAATAAAAAACAATAAAAAACAAATACACTGTAACTAAACAAATATAATTAGATCGATTGTTTGAAATTCTTTGAAAACATACACATTTAGCCTGCTTAACATGATTGTTTAAATTAATCTCAGTCTAATCCCCCCCACCCCTGTTCAGCCTATGTCCTTATCAAATCAGATACTGCATGTTACCTCTAGTATCTCATTTTCATTATCATTGATTATTACATCACATAGTATATAGAGTATATCTAAAGTCGAGTGATAATAGATGTATGCTAGTCACGCTGTGTCACTCTACACTATACAAGTTAACAGGTATTTCGATTCATTAGATTATTTCATATTGCTCATACACATTTTGTTATTAAGTTTCAAGGTTTTTATTATTTAATCATTAAATCACACCCCACTTGGATTGATGTCTAGCCATCGCCATTCACTACTTCCTGTATCAGAAAGTTATTAAGCCTGCCTGTGATCCGTAATATGTAACTATAGATGGGAAAATAATATTTGTATAAATTAGAAAAAAAATCAAAATAATTCTTTAAAAACCATTATTATAGAGACTTTAGAGAGTTTATCTTATATTATGTTCCGTACAATACAAACTATTGCTCAGTCTAATCACGTTAACTATGTATGTATTATGTATTTGTGTACTAATTGTTTTATCTTACAATCTAACACATTGCATTTGTCTAATAAATTAGGCAGTTAATTATTATTACTCAAAAACCAAAAAAAAACAAATATTGCAAGTCATGTTAAGTCACATGTACATTTGACATCACACTGATAAGATAAGATAAGATACGCGAGAAGTACGTTCAACTGAATAAACGAGGGAAATGTTCATTCACACAGACGTGTGAATATATTTTGTGTTTATAAAAAATAATTACTCAAGCGTGTAAGTTAAAGCAATTTGCACGTATGCGTAAAACACTAATCATACACATTTGTTTACACGTTTGTGCACATTAAAGCAGCCCCTTGGGATGATATCAATTTTTGTTTTTAGTCTTGCAATGAAGTAGTGTATCACCCAGATCAAGATTTTATTTTTTTCAGAGTTTTTAGATTTTTACAAATATTTTTAATCAACATTTCTATGAAACCAGAAGTAACCCAAACAAACTATTTGTATACCTGAAGTACAATTGAATGTTTTCACAGCATTGGGCCACATGCTGATGGCATCGGCCCAGCGTTGGGTAGACAATCAGTGCTGCAGGTGGATCATGATCAAACGTCAGGGGTCACCAGTATGGGAATTGCAGGAGGGTCTACCGGTAGGGTGAACGGCAAGACCCGCTTATCATTCACCATTTTATTTCTATCTTCCTTCCTTCCCCGTCGGGTCAACGGTTCCGATTGACTTCACAAAACTCTTCTTCAGTTCATTATATTTATTTGTCTAGACATAAAACTTCGGCAATGTACAGTCCCGCGCACGACGCGCCCCTAGGCTAACTCTAATCTGCCAACCTGCAACACGTCTGCAGTCGTCAGGGGCTAGACTACAAGTCGCGAAGAGGCCACGACCGCGTGGTGATTGGGTTTATGCGCACGTCACTAATATACTGAAGCGAGCGGCCGTCCAGCCGTCCCCCCGCGTCCGGGGAGACTGGGGTCGACTGTCACGATGATCTAGCGAGGCAGAGATCCTACATGTCCTCCCGTGTCCTGACTAAAAGACACCAATTAGCGGCGACTGCTCTGATCTTACCGTCTGATACGTGAGAATATGTGATGTAAAGTGCTGAATATTGCTGACTTGTTTTGTTTACATGGCAATATACGACCTGAAAATACAACTATATAACTTTTTTTCGGTGCTTTAAAATTGTTTTTTTATTTTTTCGTATTTTCAATTAAGATCAGTAGGCCATATAGCTTCATATGAATTAAATTTTCAAAATTGACAACATTGAAAATGTCTCATCCCAAGGGGTCCCTTTAAATATTTCCATTTGGCCTATAAAGCATATGTCCCTATATTGATATATAATAGCATAGTTCTAGATAGCTAAATCAGTAGACCAAAATAATAGGTCTGAATGATTATTAGTAGTTGACATCTGAAGATGCTTGGAAATGATAATGTTAACACTTAAAGTGCTAAGCACGACAATAATCGTTTTTAATTTGTTTTATTATTCGATCAAATCACTGGTATTGGGGATAAAATGTGTGTTTCAACATCAATATTTGAACATTTTAATTACACAAATTAGACAAATGTTTGACAGATCCAAGTTGTGTAACCTCCCAATAGTCGCATTGGCATTGTTGATGAAAATTAATATTTGATATCAATTCAAGCCTGGTATGTGATTATTGCAGAGTTTTCATTTTCGGGTAGCGGGAATGAATTGCGGCCCGGTAAAGTTGCCACATTAGCAGTTCTATTTGAAGATTACCATGAATAACTAGATTTATAAAAATGCTAAACCCTTACAGTACAGCGCGGTGATCGAATTAAGACGTCACAATATGACGTCTATACACGTCATACTCTGACGTTTATAGTCGATCCCGTCACCGAAAGAATAACATATTTTAATGGCCGTAGACCCATAACATAGGTATTCAAACAAAACGGAAAGAGCTGAAATTTCAAATTGAAGAACAACAACATTTTGTTTGCATGGTTTATAGAGCAATATTGCAGCGTTGTCGGTTAATAATGATCGTGATGTCATTGCGTCTTGCATTCCTTGAATCTTTCCAATTGTCTCTCTTACAGTCACTCGCATTCGTCTTCAGTGATTTCCATTGATCCGGATCAGTATCACCATGGGACTGACAGTGTACTGGGATCCCCGGTCCGCTCCCTGCAGGGCCGTCGTCCTCTTCATGAGAGTCGCCAATATACCACACGCTGAGAAAGTGGTAGATATATTCAAAGGTATTTGGGCCCAAGTATGGTTTTCTACCCCCTAATTTAAATAACAACTTAATGGCAGTCACAGACTGGTCGGGGTAGAATACTATACTTCGTCCGTCATTTGTCACAATCCCTTACACTTCTTGTCTTGTTTGTGCCGGCATTGCTCATTGGGGCTTTCCATTCGTGGGAAGTTTAGGACTGTATTCTCGCACAAGTTGCAATATATCGTAGGTTTACCAGCTTCACAAATAACAAATATCCATTCATTTGAAAACTGAACCTGACATCATTTTGTTTACATCATTTGAATTTATCTTCTGAGGCTTAGGCAGCCAGTTGTGAACTGATCCTTCATTTTCGGTTATTCGGAGTGTATATGGAGCTATATGTAAATATGATACGGCACAGTAGGCTATTTAATTAACATGCTTTTAAGAGGATATGTCAGCTTGCATCAATAATTTATATGCAACAAAAAAAATAGTATGTAACCGTAACGTTTTTTTTTCACAACATTCTACGAAACTGAGACTATCTAAGCCCGAAAGATGTATTTTTTGTATTTTAATTATGTTGGGTCGATTAGATTATATTACTGATATCTCAGTAACGGCATAATTCATAATTTTTCATAATGAATAGTTATGTTTTATATAATACATGTTAAAAATAATTGTATGTTAAATACAATATATTTTTTTTTAAATAAAACATAGCTATTTGCTAGAAAATCGCGTGCCACATTCGCTGTTGTTAATAATTGTATAAAATGACACAGTTAATACGGAATTGTATTTTTTCAGGTGAACATAAAACTGCAGAGTATTTGGAGAAAACTCCAATTGGCCAGGTACCAATCGTGGAGAACGATGGTTTGGTGCTAACAGAAAGGTATGTAGTATTGCGAAAGGGGAGCAGAGACAAAGTCAAAATTAAAAGTTTATTCAACTCTGGCCTCAATGAGGCATCCCAACATAGGAGGCATTTTCCCAATGCTGTTTTGATGTTGGGGCGACGTTGACGTCGGCCCAACATCAAAACAACATTGGGGAAATGCCTCGTGTATTCTGGGATGGGGCACGTAATTATATCATATAATTCATGTGACGAGAGCATGAAATTTAAAGGCAGTTGACACAGATTAAAACAAAATACTGAAACAAATTATATTTAAATAAGCAAATGTATGCATAATAACAGTAGGTCGATATGCCTGTAAACAGATATTAATTATAAGAAATACACTTATGTCATTGATAATTGTACTTAGGCACGTTACATGTACTTGTTCAGCTTCTGATATCCTCGACTGATGAATTTTTTATAACTAAGGTATTGTCAAGTCTGAAACAGATTGGAAAAAAATATTAGAACTAATTACATTCAAATGAGACAAATGAAAAAATAAAATATCATAGATATCATACAATTCAACAGATATCATACAATTCATGTGACTAAAGTTCAGCCCAGACTTGACCCAATGCCGGCCCAGCATCTACGACGTTGGGTCCAAATCGGATCCACATTGTGTCCAGCATTAGATCAACATCGGCCAAGCCCCCTGTTTGCTGGGATATTAATATTGCCTGTTTCAGTACGGTGATCTTACAATTCGCCTGTCATAACATGATGCTTCCGGATCACTGGTTCCCCAAAATGGCGATAAAGAGGGCTCGTATCCAGGAGTATCTGCTGTGGCACGAGTCCAACGGTCACGGAAAAGACGCCGTGTTTGTCAATATGGTAAGTTTAGCAGTTTGCTGGGCCACAGCAAACACGAGGCATTGTTTCGATGCTGGTTTAATGCTGAAAGATCTAACTTGGATATTTCCGTGATTTCAAATTGAAAAACCCATTCGTCTCTAATTTTATATTATAAAATATTTCAGCGCTTTGAGTGTTAAGTTGCCTCGTTGATGTTTAATAAAATGCATTTAATACAATAAGTCGTCACAATAAGGAATAACAGTGATTTGCGATATTATATAGGAGTACTTGGATATTTGCTTAAAAACGGGACATTTGTCCACGCCTTGAGAGATGGGAATTGGGCCACAAGTTCACATTGTATCTCAAAGTAAAGGGAAATACATGTAATATAAAATGAGTCGGACATCTCACTAAAAAATACTTACAGTGATCTGATCCTAAGTTTCTATTTTTTTCATTAGAAAAGTTTGGAGTGATCCTAGCTTTTCCAAGGCGAATAAGAAAAAGTTGGTATGAGATCAATGTTTGGATGGGTTTTAGGAGGATTCATTGCGATACTATCAGATTGCCAGGTTCAGCCGGCTATATTTCTTTTAATTATTTCATTGTAGATATGCGAAACACTTTTCATATCCGAAAGACATTATTATTGCATTTTTGTATGTACAGACAACATTTGCGAAGTTCCCATATCCGCACCGTATTGAACTATTTAACACTTTAACCGCCGGCATTATGTAATTGTAATTTTAACCCACTTGAAGTTGTGTCTCGCTGACGCGATCCACAACTTCAAGTGAGTGAAAATTATTCAGATTTGACAAAGTGGAGGCTAGCTATTTTTTAACTCATGCTGCTTGATTTCACGTTTCATCTTTAGTTAAATATCTTTAGGTGGTACTTAATGATTGTGCTAATAAAAACGAAACACCGGGTTGACGGGTTAAAGCATCTTCAATGGGACTATTTTAACAACGAATTGTTTATACATTGCTCATTTTTCAGGTGTTATACCCTCTATTGAAGAACATTCCAGTAAATGAAATGAAGCTGAAGGAGGCTTGCACCCAGCTGGAGTCACGATTAAACATCTTGGAAACGTACTTCTTGAAAAGGTGTCAGTTTTTGGCGGCCGACCAGATCAGCATTGCGGACGTCATGGCTTATGCATCCCTGACGCAGAGCAGGCTGTTGAACTATCCCATCGGGAAGAACAGACCACTGGTGACAGCTTGGCTGGCCAAGGTGGACGCCCAATTGGCTCCGTATGCCGATGAGGTTAACACAATGATCCGGCAGACCTGTCAACCACACAGGAGGGATTTTGAAACAATGAGACCTCTGGATGAGCAGGTGAATACTACAAGGGAAGAATTCGTAACTGAAAGTCCGATGAAAGAGCAAGTTGGTGAGGATGAAGTCGATGCAGTTGCTTTTCAAGACATGGTCGAGAACAATGCAGCGCCACAAGATGACAGGTCTCCATCGCCTGATGTGGAAGAGGACGATATAGTTGAAACACCAGACCCACACGATGAATACATGGAGAACAACATAAATACAGATGAAGAGGAGCCAGAAGAATCGACATCAACATACAGTGACTGAAAACATAATATTTGATTAACTGTGTAAAGCCTAATATTAAAAATATAGAATAGTAATAATATAGTAGTTACCGAATTGAAAAAAAACAATCATGCTGCTGATAATCTACACATACTTATTATTGTGGATTTACAATGTAATAGCAAGAATGTGTTGTGTAAAATTGCTTACCTCTGGCCTATCACTCGGTAACACAAGATGTGACTACGAACAGAGTTCCCAGCAAACACGAGACGTTGAACCAATGTTGGTTCAATGTTGGGCCGACGTCGTAGACGGCGGGCCAACATTGACCCAACATTGGTTCAATGTCTCGTGTTTGCTGGGTTAGCTAGAAATACACCTTCGACATTAACATGTTTAACCCTCGGAGCGCTGAAATATTTTTGTATGAACCATGGAGACGAAAATTGTTTTTCAAATTAAAATTATCATTAAAGTCAAGGTTAAGTATAACATAGGCTGATTAGATCTTGTGAAAAAAATTCGAAAGTCCATTATAATGTGGTGACGCTTATCTCCATCATCGCTGAAACTAGCACAAAGTGTTTTGTGTGTACCCTTATCCCGTTGATTGCAGTCTGTATCTGTATATAAACTACTACTTTAATAGACGTGAAATCATAAATAAGGAGTCACCCGATAATAGCAATTTTAAGGTTAAACAAGTTTACTACAACATAATCAACTAGACATTCTGAATAAGTAGCTGACTTTGACCGTGAAATACGTATTATGTTTTTTTTTGTCATTAAAGGGTATTATGTCACTTGATAAAGTTTCTTACGTCATGATTGTTACATGTTAGGGTCAAGTGATAAGATAACAGTCAACATTTTCTATAATAGATAACATAGAGTCATATCCTGAGATATTTATATTGTTATTTGCCTTTCATGACAGTTCTTAGTGCAATAAATTGCGAGTATAGCGTCCTATATTCTGATATTATAGTCACATAAGCTATTGACGCCGCTTTGTGATAAACATCATGTTTAAGGTCTACTGTTATAGTCATTATTACATTTATTATTGATATTGATGCTATATCCTTACGATATCCCTACACTATAAATATTTATCTTGTATATCCTCACATTATAATTTTGTCAAGTTTTAAAGTGGTACTACAAAAAATAAATAAAGAGCGATTTTCTTAAAAGTGTTAATTTTGTTAGTCAGCGCAAATGAACGCAAAACATAGAGTAGTTTTGCTTCAATTAATGAGTTTTCTTATGAATGGACAGGAATACCAACGAATACCGGTCAACTCGTACCCATGTCAACTCGTACCCATGTCAACTCGTACCACCAATAGATGTCAACTCGTACCACAAGTGATGTCAGCTCGTACCACCATTAGATGTCAACTCGTACCCGGCAAGGCAAGTATCAAATGGTGGTACGAGTTGACATCTATTACCACACAATAGATGTCAACTCGTACCCATGTCAACTCGTACCCATGTCAACTCGTACCACGCAACAGATGTCAACTCGTATCATTATTAGATTTCAACTCGTACTAAAGATAATATTCTGGAGGATAATGAATGTACGTTATACATAACTTGTAACTTTTATTTTAGAGGTCAAATAATACTCAAATAAATTATTGAGCCAGGCATGTCAAATGGGATTAGCCGCAATGGTCGGTTGCCCCCCTCCCAGACAAAGCCGTTATCAGGGTTATATTTATATACGGCGTTGCGTCATAGTGATTACAAGTCAGGAAGAGTGATGTCAATTGTTACTGTGCGGTGACAATTTAATGCCTCCAGGCAAAAAATGTTTTCAGTTTAAATTTTAACATGTTGTGTTAAATCTGTGATAGTAAAGATATGAATAACTCCGGTACTGAGGTGCGATGTCTTGGGCTTTTTCAAAATTAATTGAGATGGCAATGGTAATGGTTAATAGGTTGCTATCACAATACCAACTGTGAGACCAGCATAAACATATCACCGTAAATAATTGCTTCATACATTATCATGGATTATAATATTTTTGCAACATCATTTTAATGGAAATTGTATTTTACCTCAATCATTCGCAGACCAAACATAAATTTGTGTACAGACCCTCATACGACAATAATAATGAATCCAAAGCAATTTTGAAATATATTATGTTATGTTTTTGGGTGACATTTCATAAACTTCAGGACTGGAAGGGTTAAAAGGATTAGCGCCCTAATTAGTGACAATGCCGTTATGCTTCTGCCTACATACGACGTTACGTAATGTTGAATAGGCAGACGGGGGGGTGACAATTACTACGAAAAGGGTACCAGATTGATCAATCACATGTGAGAAAATAACGGCTTAAGCAATGGTGTGTTTTCATTTTATTGCAATTAGCGACAACACCTGCACAATTTGTAGTGAAGGGATTGACCGTTGACACCCCACAGCTAATATAAGCTGCAGTCAAACGGTCTATTACCATGATCGAAAGAAGCGTTTCAATTTCAGTTTCGGGCGGGGGCCCTAGGGTAGTGGTTAGCACCGCTGCCTTTCACGCCAGGGTTCGGGGTTCGGTTCCCGGTCTCGGCGGTTTGAAAGAAACAAAAATGTTTCTTCCCCATCCACGTGTGAAAGTCAGTATTGTGGGGAGCCTCCGTGACCGAGATGTAGCGTGCTCGGCCTCAGACCGCCAGGGCTCGAATTTCGAATCCTGTGTCTGGAGGACAGTGTCATCTCAATCATCTCACCATCCTCAGGAGGTTCTCCTGGCCCAGTTCAGCCTATATGTGCACAAAGGTGGCCTAAAGCCCGATTCATTTCATTTCAATTTCAGTTTCTCATTGATCCTACAGACAAGCCAGTGAAAAATTAAAACGGACAAAAAGTGACAAGGATAAAAAGTTGATTCACCTTAGCTGATATAGGCCTACCTTTTAAAGTGACACATTAGAACCAAATAGTTTGCTCAAGAAAAATTAACTCCACATATAGTTTAAAGCTAATTTTGAATCCACCATCATAGTTAAAATTTGTTACTTTGTCATCCCGTTAAAACGTGTTGACTTTGAACTTATGTTACTTTGAACAAGTGTTACTTTGTAGTCCCGTCAAAACGTGTGGACTATGAACATAATATAATAATTAGTCAATAAAATACAAATCTCTTGCAGTGGATAAAGATGATTTGGAGTGAGTGAAAAAATAAAAAAAATTACCATGTATTGGCAAACCAGTTTCATGGAAATTTTCATTAAAAAACCCTTATTCTGTTTGTGATACTTAGTGACCCAATAACTGAATAAATAGGTAACATTATGCGCTCCAAACCTACATTCATCCGGAATTAACTTTGGTACGAGTTGACATCTAATGATGGTACGAGTTGACATATATTAGTGGTACGAGTTGACATGGGTACGAGTTGACATCTGTTGTGTGATAAGAGATGTCAACTCGTACCATTATCTGATATCTGCCTTGTTGGGTACGAGTTGACATCACTTGTGGTACGAGTTGACATCCCTTGTGATACGAGTTGACATCTATTGGTGATACGAGTTGACATGGGTACGATTTGACAACGGTACGAGTTGACATGGGGCGAGTTGACATGAGTACGAGTTGACTGTCACCCATACCAACAGTGTAAGTTATTAAAAAATCAGAAAGCATTTTTTTCTTAATAATTTTTTTTTTTAGTAAATCTCCAAATTTGGATTGATACAATCACCATGATGTGTAGCCCAACACACTGATAATTAACTAGGTACATTATCGTTACATCTGTACTGAATTTATAGTCCATACCTACTCAATTTATAGTTCATTAATAAGTTTGCATATATATTTCACAAATAAAAAAGGAGCTTTATGTTGCAGAACATTTTAAAAGTTTCGGAATTTTGGGCTAAACCGTCCACCACAAAGTTTAGTTTAGTTGCGTATTATATGCAATAATAAAATGTCACTATACTAACTAGTACTATGCATAATGATATAACATATAATATGAAAAATGTATTTTAAACGTATATTAAATCAATATTAGCCATGTGGACCTTAAAACGTACGAGCCAGTACGATTGTTAACTCCCTTTTTATGGTATTTGTTGGAGTTGATGATTTAGTGCCGATATTGCGATATTGGGACAGCGGACGCTGACAACCGAAGGAAGTCAGATGCGTTGTTAAGACTGTTCAAACCAGAACACCGATCTTACAGACGTCTTTTTAAACAATGTTTTTTTTTAATGAACATTTCATTACAGTAATGTCTGAGCGTGGGGATTTAACCCTTTAACCGCCAAATTATTCAATCTGAATTTTCACCCACTTGAAGTTGTGTTTCGCTGACGCGATCCACAACTTCAATTGAGTGAAAATTATTCAGATTTGACAAAATGGAGGTCAATTCTTTTCAAATCTTGCTGGTTGATGTCACATTTTATCTTGAACATATTTTTAAAATGTGGTACTTAATGAGCTACTAAAAATGAAACCCGGAATATATGCGGCACCGGCGGTTAAAGGGTTAAGACTTACAGACGTCTTTTGTTTAATCAATGTTAATAAACGCCTGTCTTTATCATTTGTATAGGGTTACCCCCGCATTTGCTCATGAAATTGTTGATCTCGTACACTGGCTATATTTCGCTATGATGTCTAACGCTTACCCATATGGCTGCGTCAAACTCGGACTAAGGAAGGCTCAGTATCTTAGTATTCTACGGACATTCTTCTTAACCCTTACCCTTGTCCTGCTAGACCCGGATATATACGGTTTTAAGCATATTTTAAGCTAAATAATATGTCTCTGAAATGGTAGATGCTCAGTTAGACAAATAACTCAATTTAGGAGATGTATATTTTCGAAAAATATCTATATTTTTCGTCATTTGAAGCTGGAAATTGCGTTAGCAATTCCGGCTTCAAATGACGAAAACTACAATTGAAACAATTCAGCAGGACAAGGGTTAAGAACCGTGCATAGTTTCTGATAAGAGACTGCTGCTTGATAGTTCTACCGATTATCTGGAAGGATATGGATATGTGTTTATAGATTATACCACGGCTAAAGTTGTATCGTCCCGCATATCAGCCCGAGCTAGTTGTATTCTCCAGAGGGTAATATGTCTTGTATCGCCCGAAGACCGCATGTCTAAGGGCGATGGAAGACCCATGACCCGAGGGAGAATACAATTATAGGGAGGGCTGATGTGTGAGAAGATACAACTTTAGCCAATATCTCTGATAATTTGATGGAATTTTGTTGTGTAATATCGAAGTTTTTTGTTATTTGGCATGTAATATTTTCTTTTAATTACAGCTCTCATTTCACCATTACTATGAAACAAGAATTATATTACATGCCAAATGGTCTAACTTGCAAAATACACAACAAAATTGCACCCATTATTCAGCGATGTTGTTCAGCGATTTTTGAATAGCGACTGAGAAAATTAAAAAAAGGCTACTCCCAGGATCTGGTGAAACAGACTGTAGAATATCGCCACAATAGTTTATTACAAGGTTTACGTAAATGTTTCATCTTCGTCAATTATCAGATCTTTACAAAACTAGCAAAACTAGCTGTGACTAACTACCCTGGTTGAAAAATGCGCTTATTTCAATTAAAAAAATTGCACCATGATTTGTCCTAATATTCAACCTTTAGATGTGGTTCGAGGGTGGGAATATTTGGCGTGAAATAAAGGCCTATGACATATTATATTTCGAATTTGACAAATCTCAATACAGCTTTGTACATTAATACAAATCGAAAGGGTCAGAACAAAACCAAGGCGAAATCAATTTTTCGGCTATTTGAGTTTGGGGTATCATAGGATAAAAAAACAGTGTGCCATGTGTCTACCACAACATATCATGAAAATAACCGATTTTCATCAAATAAGCGGCCATTTCGTTCAGGACAAAATCAAGGCTAAGTCATCCATTTTTGTCCTATGATACCCCAAACTAAAATAGGTAAAAAAAAAAAATGTTTTAGCTTTGGTTTTGTTCTGACCCCTTAAATTTTGAAACAAACAGATATAAAAAATAAACCAAGCTATTATATATTTATTGGAAATACAATATATAAATGTAAATCAAGATAATATCATATAGGTGTATGGGTATATCACATATCACTTTATATTCGTAAAAAATGAGTATCAATTGTGAAGCTGAGTAAATGCTTCGTCAGTACTTGTAATCAATGCCTTTACAGCGAATAATGCTAAATTTCATGAACACAGACATCTATGTCACAGGGAGAGTTGTGCATTCACATCTTCTCAAGTTCTTCCCTACTCACATCGCTTCGCTCTGTGGGCGAGGGCTTCCCTACCCAACCGACACGATAGGCTGACCAATTATGGGGTTAATGTTGGCTCATCTTCTTCACCACTGGACCAACATTAACACAACATTATGTCAGCGTATCGTGTTTGCTGCCCCAGGTTAGATCAGCCAGCACATGTGCATTCATTTTCCGGGTGTGGTTCCCCCCGGCACATAGCGTTCGGTCGCAGTGCATCCAACCGGAAGGGGAAATGACGTCATCTGATACGAGCAGTGGTTGGTGCTGTTGCGCATGTACATGAGTACTGGGATATGACGCACAATCTCTTCACACAGACAGTCCGCTGTAGAAACCAGACATACACTGGAGCAGCAGGAGGCCTCTGTCAGCATCTTCGGGTACCTTCGTTCATCCGTAGTCATCCTGTAACCAAGACATTAGATATTGATGTTTTGTTGATGTTGTTGATTGTAGACTATACACTGTGGACATTCGTGTGAGGTTTAACGCAGGCCGACATGAAATTAGTGTGCAAACAGATTTGCAAATGTTTGGTCGCAAATTAAACAAAACTGATTATATGTACCAGCTTGAAGTTGTGGGTCGCGGCAGCAAACAACGATCTCTTTTCTCCGCAGTCTGTTAACCAGTTTCTGTCAGACACATTTATATAGTAGGCCTAGCCCATATAGTGTGCTACCCAATGAACGTACATTATATACGCAATCCTCTTTCACTAATTTTAAGCATTTTCATTTCATATGTGTGATCACGTCTGCATTTTATAATATATTAGTATACTAGTATATTAGATCATATTAGATCCTATGAGGATGTTATTATATACATTATGTAAATTTAAGGTAAAAAACATATGGGTAATAAAAGTCCTAAATATTTAAACCAACTCCATGAACTAAGAAATAAAACAAATTAGATTCTAAGTTACCCCAAGAACATGGCTGATTCAATATCATATTGGCGCAGTAAAGACACAATTTTCATCTGTGACCTCATCATTATTAATTTTAATAATATTTGTAAACTACATGTAGTTACTTTTTGACGAGGTACCGGAAAATTATAAAAAGCAGATTTAGAGATCTCCGTGTACATGATACAAAATTTAATCCATCTCTCCTTTGTTTAATATAAGTATGTAATGGTTATTATTTGTGAAATAGAGGCCCTGTTGATGTATTTGAAATGTGTGTTAAAAATACATCTGTATGCGTGAAAAATAACGACTTTATTGTTTGAATTTTTACATGCCCAGGATTGGATAAGAGCCACTGGGCCTGTTAGATGCGATTTCATTATTACTTATACTCTAATTTAATATACAATTTATTCAATTATCGCGACTCTCAATGCTGTATGAATCACTCATGTCTCTTCTCTAATCTGGTAATGTGTTTCTGCAGCCGTCGCAGTTGAATACTGGGCCTACATATTATATAGGCCTATATATACCATCCTCCACAACAAGTTATCCCACCCACGAGCACGCAGTGCGATACTTTGCTTTATCGAGCATAGCGTCCAACTATTTTAAATGGCGAGATACCTTGAATGTCGCGCGTCTCAAGACCGGCCGATCAGACAGCGTTTGACAGCTGGCTGACAGCAAAGCTTGCTTGTTTCCGTTGGTATGATGGATCAGATAGATATATAAGCTCGGAATCTCACGCTGATGTCATTGTGTTCTCAGCTCCCTGAATGGCGGCCATGATTACTGGCCGCCATGACGAAAATCAGTACACCTCACAGTCCAAAATGAGAGATTCCGAACTTGTCTATATAATACATCTAGCAACAGAAACAGGTAACTGTGCATGACAGATGAACAAGAGGTCAATTCTTCGTGACCTTTTATGATCTATTTATAAATCTGAAACATCCAATGAGGTTTGAATCTCAGACAAACCCCCAAGTTGACCACACAGACAGAATAACTGATTGTAGCACTCGATACGGCCAGGCGGTAGCACTCGCGTGAGACCGGCCAAGGGAAGATGATATATATACGTTCCGGGCTGTTCTTTGTCTTTTTTCAGAGACACAGACGGATCCCGTATGGGGGAGGGAGCATACCGGGTACCGTCCATTTTGTTAAACCGCGCGGGCATACCACCAAACCCCCACCCCCCCCCCGGTTAATTTTAACTTAACCCTTTTAGCGCTGGGACCATCTTTATATTAGAATCAGACGTCTGTAGACGTCAGATTCTGACGTGTAAAGTCGATCCCCGCACTGAAAGAAATAAAATATTTCCAATGACCGATCGCCCATAACATACGTAATCAAATATAGCGGAAAAAGCTAACTAAGACATTAATTTTTTTATGATTTAAAATTGAATATAACCTTTGTTCTCCATGATACAAAAATATTTCAGCGCTTTAAGGTTTAAAAGTAATCCGGGCCCGGGGGGGATATCGGATTGAATCCGTAAACTGCCCGATAGGCCTCGTATAGGGACACACGATTAGATTCTCACGGAAAGCAAATTAGGGGATCCGGCTGAGAGACCATTATAGTCTATAGGATGAATGATGAAACAAAGAGTAGAGGGGGTAGATGGGGGTACCTTTGTTAAAATTGTCCGAATTGTCCGAATTGTTAAAATTGTTCCGCCATTATCGAATATTAAGGGTAAGTATAAGCTACCTGACCTGTAGCTCCACGGACAGAAGGATCTTTTCTCCAACTGCGGATCTTCTGGATTGAGTGATCCCGCACACAGAGCCGCTGCACCGTCGTAATTCCCTCCGAAATCATCACAGCTCTCCGCACAGGGAGGTTGACCGTCACCACCGCATGCAGTGTCCTGTACAAGTACACATATTAACCCTTTAACTGAAAATTATTTAATTGGAATTTTTACCCATTTGAAGTTACGTCTCGCTGACGCGATCCACAACTTCAAGTGACTGAAAATTGTTCAGATTTGACAAAATGGAGGTTAACAAATTTCAAATCTTGCTGATTAATGTCATGTTTTATCTTTAACAAATGAAATGAAATGAATCGGGCTTTAGGCCACCTTTGTGCACATACAGGCTAAACTGGGCCAGGAGAACCTCCTGTGTCTGGAGGACAGTGTCATCTCAATCTTTAACAAGTTTAAGAGCTGATATTTAATGTGCTAATAAAAAATGTGAAAAACGAATATGGACGGCACCGCCGGTTAAAGGGTCAACCCTTATCCTGCTGATCACGACTTTTGTCGTTTTTAATCTGTTTTATTAATCGACCAAATCACTGTTATTGGAAATGAAATGTGTGTCTAAACATCGAAATTAGTCAATTTTCTGCAACTTCAAGCTGTGGATCGCGCTAGCGAGACAGACCTTCAAGTTGCTGAAGTTTTAAATAAATGAACTTAGCAGGATAAGGGTTAATGCAAAGTTGTTGTTGGATATAAATAATTATCAAAGGTAAAGGTTAACTTTATCGTCTGATATCAAGTCTGAAGATTTATGAAGACAATTCAGTGACCAGTTCATTATTTTAACTCTACATAGAGCATTCAGTTATACAATCATTTTGGCGCATTGAAAGTCTCGGGCGCATTATCATCTATGACAAGTGAAGTATGTGAGGGTGAAGTGTCTGGCCCAAGGACACAACATAGGAACAATGTCCCAATATTGAGAGGAGAGAAACATGATATTTCTCTGAAAATCCGTACACTCTATGAAAACAGGTTCACTAAAGTACTTTAATATTAAAGTAGGCCTAAATTAGACAATACCCTCCACCCTCGTACATGAACAGTCGTTCGTCACCAGCGCTAAATTAAATAATTTAAACTTTCCCCGACTTGAAGTTGTGTTTCGCTACCGCGACCCACAACGTCAAGTGAGTGAAAATTGCTCATCTTAATTTGTTTAATTTGAGGCCAAACATTCGTAAATCTTGATGTTTAAAAACAAATTTCATACCCAATAACTGTGATTTAAAGGGACTGGCCCACGCTAAAATCATAAAAAAATCGGTGATTTTATTTCGGGTTCTTAATATGACCATATGATGTGAACAAGTACATAGACTAGAACTGCAAATTTTTATAATTTTTGTGCTGCGCATTCACCAGTTAGACTAGATATAGAGACGAAATTCCCGCATTTCCTATTTTTGACATGGTTGTCAATAATTAGAAATAAGGAATTTCGTCTCTATATCTAGTCTAACTGGTGAAAGCGCAGCACAAAAATTATAAAAATTTGCAGTTGTAGTCTTTGTACATGTTCACATCATATGGTCATATTAAGAACCCGAAATAAAATCACCGATTTTTTTATGATTTTGGCGTGGGCCAGTCCCTTTAACCTGCCAATAAATCTGATCAAAAACGACTACCATTTAAGTGTTAAACAATGTTAACCCTTAACCCTTTAACCGCCGGTGTCGCACATATTCGGGTTTTCATTTTTTATTAACACATTAAGTACCACCTTTTAAACATGTGACAAAGATAAAATGTGACATCAATCAGCAATATTTGAAAACAGTTGTCCTCCATTTGGCCAAATCTGAATAATTTTCACTCACTTGAAGTTGTGGATCGCGTCAGCGAGACACAACTTCAAGTGGGTGAAAATTCAGATTTAATAATTTGACGGTTAAAGGGTTAAAGCGCTGAATTATTGTTATGTAAACCGTGGAGATCAAAGGGTTTTTCTCACTTTGAAATCATCATAAATGTCATCATAAATGTTAGCTCTTTCTGCTTCATTTGAATACCTATGTTATGGGTTTACGGCCATTATAAATATTTTACTCTTACAGCGCGGGGATCGACTTTAGACGTCAAAATCTGACGTCTACATACGTCAGATGCGGAAGTTTAAAGTCGATCCCCGCGCTGTAAGAGTTAAACAGGCCTAGGCCTGTAGAATATACAGTAGGCTATATTAACCACACTTACCATATTTCGTAAAAAAGACTCACAGACAGATTTACACTTCAAAGATACACTCCACATTTCCAAGGTTACGGACAGTTTACACTCCACATTTCCAAGGTTATGGACAGTTTTTATTTACCCTTTAACCGCCAAATTATTCAATTTCAGTGAGTGAAAATTATACAGATTTGACAAAATGGAGGTCAACTCTTTTCAAATCTTGCTGGTTGATGTCACATTTTATCTTTACCATATTTAAAATGTGGTACTTAATGTGCTCATAAAAAATGAAAACCCGAATATATGCGACACCGGCGGTTAAAGGGTTAATCAATTACATTTATTTATTGTATATTACGATTTACCTGAAGTTTGCGTTTAGTTCTTGTCTTGAACATGTCAGACACATTTATATCGTAATATTATAGGATTAGAGGCCTACTCACTAGGTCCTGCCTACACGCAGTCTTGTCCGCCAGGACGCCTTTTACTAAGTCCAGTTTCACTAAGGGTGGAATAACTCGGATTGCGTCCAGAAAAGCTCCATCTTCGCCCTTCTTTGATATCTCCTGCAAACACAAGAATAACGACTTTACAAACAATAATAGCTGGAATTGATGTGATATGTGAATTTCCGTCGCAATTCTCACTTCATAGAGTTTCCATTACAAAATATATATCTAGTTACAACGTTGAAATATTGTTGTATGACCCATAGAGACCAATCTGACGTCTTTAGACGTCACAATCCAACATCTTTAGACGCCAGATTTTGACGTCTAAAGACGGTCACCGCGTCTTTAGACGTCAGAATCATTTATGATGATTTCATCTAGAACGCAAATACGGGACCTGCTAATTGTAACGGATTGTACCATTTTTTTCAAAATATGTCACGGTGTGTATGAATTGAAGGGTTCCGTGCAATAACCTGTTAAGCGTCATTAACAGGCTCTCGCTGATATCGACGGATTTGAGGTGCTGAGGTAGGGAAGATGATTGTGTAAAAAGGGGGTTAGCACCGCTGCCTTTCACGCCAGGGCTCGGGGTTCGGTTCCCGGTCTCGGCGGTTTGAAAGAAACAAAAAATGTTTCTTCCCCATCCACGTGTGAAAGTCAATATTGTGGGGTACCTTCGTGACCGAGAGGTAGCGTGCTCGGCCTCAGACCGCCAGGGCTCGAATTTCGAATCCTGTGTCTGGAGGACAGTGTCATCTCATTCATCTCACCATCCTCAGGAGGTTCTCTTGGCCCAGTTTAGCCTATATGTGCACAAAAGTGGCCTAAAGCCCGATTCATTTCATTATTGTGTAAAAAAAATCATTATAAAGCACTTTTCCCAGAAGCAAGTACATGTTTATGGCTGTTTGTGAGACAAATTTCACTATAAAAAACTGTCAAGTGCGTTTACCAGTAAATGTTACTAAATAACATGTAGCAAATCCTATCGGTAAACTCATTTAACTCATGTTCTTGCAAATAATATATTCACACATCAGAAATGCTAAACACCATAAACATGATTTTGCAAATATCAACACTATTAATTTGAAATGTGCAAAAGAATTCAGATAAATGGTTGTGAAGTCACTGTTTCACATACATTTAATCGACATCCATGATTTCGGGAAAAAATCACATAAAGCAGTAAAATGGTAATGTTTTTTACGATAAAATATTGTGATATTGAATTTGACGACTATTGGAAATTACCAGTTAACAAACTTTGAAAATGTGCGCAAGGCATGCTGGGAGTCTTCGATATGATTACTAAACTTACTTTACCAATATTATTGATAAACAAACTTATTTTACGCGGAAGCTCTTGAAGGAAAAAAAATATTGAACTTAAACTTTGAAGTCGTTTTTCTCAAAACTATAAAACATGCACTTAACAGGTTCTTGCACGGAGCCATTCAATTAAGTTCAGGTGTTATGCACACATGTACACAGGAATGGCTCAGTTGTTATTAACCCTTTAACCGCCAAATTATTAAATTGGAAGTTTCACCAACTTGAAGTTGTGTTTTGCTGACGCGCGATCAACAAATTTAATAGTTTAAGTAAGGGAAAGTTGTTCAGATTAGTCAAAGGAGGTCAACTATTATCAAATCCTCCTAATTGATATCGCGTTAAACATCAATCAGCACGGGACAGTCTTCAGACGTCAGAATCTGACGTCTAAAGACGTCAGATTGCGACGTCTGAAGTTCTAATACTGATTCTAGCTATTATTACTGATATGTGTTAATAAAAAATACGTATATAATCGGGACCAGCGGTTAAATGGTTAAAAGATCACTTTAGGCTCCTCTGACACCCATGCAATGGGAGTCAGAGGAGCCTAAAATTGCCTATAACATGATTGATTATGTTAATTACCAAGCCAAGCAACCGCAACCTACAATATCCCCTTATTGTATCATCCCGTGTTAGCTGTAAAATTCTCACTCACTCACTCACTCACTCACTCACTCACTCACTCACTCACTCACTCACTCACTCACTCACTCACTCACTCACTCACTCACTCACTCACTCACTCACTCACTCACTCACTCACTCACTCACTCACTCACTCACTCACTCACTCACTCACTCACTCACTCACTCACTCACTCACTCACTCACTCACTCACTCACTCACTCACTCACTCACTCACTCACTCACTCACTCACTCACTCACTCACTCACTCACAGGCCTACCTTGTTATAGATCGTCTCCATTTCCGTGTGAGAGGGAACTTCACAGGGCGCTAGTGCCTTAACGGTCACCAAAATGATCGCCAACACGATGCTCTAGAACAACAAGGGTTACAGTATGCTTATTTACCTCAATTCATGGAGAGCATACATACATAATGTATACATTACAATTCAAATAAGGTCCAGTTTAATACCACATCAAACAGTAAGAATAAAATGTGGCGGCTCAATCAGCGTTTGAATCTTTAACCTTTCACCGCTAATGACGACCATGATCATTTTTAATCCGCTTGATTAAGCAATTACTGTTTTTTAGAAACGAAATGTGTGTTAAACATCAAGATTTGCAAATGTTTGGTCTCAAGTTAAACAAATGTCAGAAAGTGCGGGCGACGCTTATAAGCGTATGCAACCTTTTTTACAGCAAAATAACATTTCGATGTCTTGGGTATTGGTTAAGGAAATCACCTTTATTGTAAATATATTCTAAGAAGCATACTAGGCTTATGCGTCACAAGAAGGTCAAGGATTATACAGGTTTGGGTTATTGGTTTTCGTGAATGTTAAAACACACCACTACATTTTTTTCTTTGCTCGACCACGACATTCTAAGCCGGGAATGGAGGGTTATTGCTCATCAAGTACATACCAAATATCATGGTAGGCCTATGGTGCTAAAATCAGTCAGGTGTGACCGAACTCTTGATTATAAGGGCTCTTCAGTATGGGCGGATGTGTTTTAAGTAAGTTAAAACCCTCGGATTTCTACATTCTTAGATTTGAAAAAGGCCGAGTGAGTGGGAAACATTTCAGTCCGTCATACATACATCTGACATTTTAGGACAGTTTATTACTTTTTATATCCTTATTTTTATATGAATACAATTTTCAAAAATGTTTTTTTCCTCAACGTTAAAGTGATTCAAATTGATGGGTTAAATGGGAACATTTGACTTGGATCAGTTTACCTGAAGGATATGAAGAAAGTTGCAGCTAAAATATCATAAATCGTCCCTTATGTAAATTAGTTTAAAACATAATTATATGTTTCTCGTTCATTTTAGTTTACCCTTTAAAAATAAAATTAAGACAATTCTGACTATATTTTATTCTACAAATAACGATTAAAATTTTAGTCAACTCGTAGGCCAGAGTGGGAGTCTATTAACATGATTAAAGGCTGACTGACTTATCTCTGGTTATTGCAATTGCTATGACAATGTACCCCCCCCCTTCCCCTGTCAATATTAGACTCTGTATCCAATAGTTTTACACTAAAACATAGCTGATAAACTTGTCCTATCGAGAGAGTTGTAACAGGGCTAATTAAAGGCTGAATATTTAAAATATACACTATATTCTAACAATTATAAAACAAACACAAAATTCACAAAATTCAGAAAGTACGGTATCTGAGTCGACACAGTAAACGAGGAAATACCTGACACTGATTCAATATCAATTAAAGTTGGCCCAGTGTCTGCAAAGCTGACCCAGCATTAACCCAGCATTGAGTTAACGTCTCGTGTTTGCAGTATGAGTTGTGGTATCGTGATCGATGATCACTACTCACAAAGGCTCTAAGAAGCCATTGGTGCTCAACTTCAACTAAGATACATATCAAGTCTACATGATTATAGATATGCGTTCATCATAGGGTAGTTTCCAGTGTGATACAAAGGGAAAAAATGTTAATGTAGCTTATTATTCTCCCCTGTAAAAAAAATGGAATAGGTATCTGAGAATGCACATACGCTATACTCTCAAAACAGACATTCGATATTTTCAAAGAATATTATTTGTAAACAAAGTTAGGTATAAAGAAGGTTTCAGCATTTGAGTGTGATATGCAAAGGCCCTATATCTCTACTATCCTGCCACGTTGATCCAACATTAGAAAAACAGCGGCTGTTCTTCAAAGATAAAATGCAGCAACTGTTAATGTTTCTTAAGGTTTTTGTTTTTTGCACAGCAATGTAGTAGATACTGAAACATTATCGCATTTTGTGTCTCTCTAGTGTATAATTGGAATTTGTGCTAATTACGATATGAACATCCGATATTTATCTTTACCATGTTTTACACCAATCCTTTCCAAAACTTGTATTTCTGACGCTATTGTATTTCAGCTAGGATAACAATTCTCAGCGGCCCTTTTGTGGCACATATTTTCTGAATAGATTATGTACGATTTGGGAGACTTCAATGATAATCGCTCAACCATACGAACAAGTAGCTTCTCGGAGACTGTTGCTTCAATGAAAATGAATCATTTTAATGACCATAATTAGGCCTATAACAACGATAAAAAGTTATCACCTTTTCAGCATTATACTACACACACTTACCTTAGCGGTGATCATTTCAGTTAAGTTCCTCTGACAATGTTTCAAAGTTGCTATTTTTTCAGCACGTCCTGTCGGCTTGATCTAGTTGAATACACAATGCAGTTCCGATAGTTGGTCTAGTATTTTCTATCGTCTGAGGATCTTGTCTGTCGTCTTCGGCCCAGCCGATTTCTTTTATACTCCCACACAGGGAAGTAAGTAAGTTTGCAGTGTCGGTATCTGTTACCCTACCCTATTGGTGGCTCAACGTATTCTGAATGCCGGACCATCCTCGAATTAACTAAGTCGAATCAGTTGCATCTAAACTGCTCTAACATTACACAAACGTCTGCGATGTTGGCGCAATATTAAAACAGCGTTGAGTCAATTCTTGCAGATATTTATTTCCGCGAATGAATTGTATTGTTTTTTCTTAGAGAGGGGCTCATGTGTTTCGATTGCCTTGGCGAGACTGCAAATTATTGTATACAAATTATGCGGCATCGTATCCCTGTCTGTCATAAAAATCCCCTTGTTCCAATTACGGATCGTACTCGCCGCTCTGCAAAATCACGGGCACGACCTTAGACCCTTCAACCACCAAATTAGTAAATTGGAATTTTCACCCACTTGAAGTTGTGTCTCGCTGACGCGATCCACAACTTCAAGTGGGTGAAAATTATTCAGATTTGACAAACTGAAGGTCAACGATTTTGAAATCGTGTTGATTGAACTCACGTTTAAACTTTAACGTTTTCAAATGCTGGTAGTAAATGTGCTAATAAAAATAAATAAATATATATATATATAATCGGGACCGACGGTTAAAAGGTTAAACTAAATGTGGATATAATAAAATTAAATAGGGCCTACGTTCGACCAGCTGAGTGCGTGCGGCACTTTTAGGCGCATCCCGTCGTATTTTCACCACTAAAATAGTATTATTGGAACTGATGTAGGCTACGCTGGTTGAAAGTTGGCTCAACGTTATACTGACATCTGCGACACTGGGCCACCGTTCTGGTGATCGGCACATCGATATGTCTGATGCTTCCAATGTTCATCAAATGTCGATAATTTGAGAGTAAACGGGAAAGCAACGTAGACTATGCACTGCCAAGCATATCAAAATGGCAGTAAATGCTCACTTTTCAACCGTTAATATCTTTTCCGATCAGCACAGATTATCATTCATGTCATCAGTCAAACCCACGAAAAACTGCGTTGTTTTTATTGTGGAGCATAAAGTAAGTGGTCTTGTTGAAGTTGTTTGGTGATCGTGATGTGTATATGTATATGTGAGCAGTACAACATTTAAATAGTGCAAACAAAATATAAACAACATTATTTAAGTAAATCACACAAAGTCATGTAATATAAATGCACACAAAAACAAGGATTTGTGGTGATAATTTGACGCCAAAATGTGGCTTCCACAGTATTTGGTCTTTTAAATGTACTTTTTAGCCCATATGCCTGTATAACCCACTCATGTATAAGCTGATAAAATTTCAATGCGTGCCCAAAGCCGCTCCCAGGTTCCGGTATTTATCTGTAACTGATCTTTTTTATGTCACGAATGCCGGATATGAGCGACACTATAATAATAAGTAACTATACTGGCGATAGTCGCGATATCATAGTAGAACATCATGAGTGTTAGCAATTATTTTAGAATTATTCAAATGTGTGCTTTGATGTCCTCTATGCTGTTAAAAAATTGACCGATGGTGCAGTGCTACTGAGCCAGATATGCAGACGGTGGGCCAGCATTGAGCCAACAGTTGGTTAACGTTCTCGTATTTTTATGTGATGTACACAGTATGCGACTGATAAGCAATTAAGAGACTTTGATCCAATGCTGTCTTTGAAAATTAACGGGGAATTAAGAAAACATTGGACCAATACCTGAATTTCGAAAATAGCCTGCCACACACTATTATGTCGCAAAATTACATCAGTCTACATGTATACATGCATTCTTACTCATGCATGCTTCATAATCTGAGAGGCATACACAAATATATATGCATGCATGCAAGTTGTAACTGGTCTATAGAGATAGTTGTAACAGTATTATTGTTTTTTAATGTAAAACCCGAATACCATCTTATATATCATATTATTACCACTTGACAGGGCGCTACTAGTGGAATATTGCTGTTTATGCTGGCGTAATATTTGACTATTGGCCCTACCAGCAGGGCTGCTAGACTATCTGTGTGTACACTCTGTTGCCTGTCTGGCGGCTTCTAGTCATCTGTACGAGAGATGCTATGGATCACACAGCAGACACAAGACGTTGAATCAATGTTGGGTAAACATTGGTCTAGCGTTGTAGGCGGTGGACCAACGTTTACCCAACATTGATTCAACGTCTTGTGTCTGCTGGTGACGTACCACTGTTCTATATACTGGTAGCAATATGCTTTACGGGGAGGGGCCGGGGGAGGGGCGGGTGGTCGCAGGTTCACTCGGATTTTATGCAGGTTGACACTTGAGGTGGTGATCTGTGATATTTAGCAAAGTGGTTTCTGTGTAGACATGTAGGCATAAGTTGTAATTGTACACAAATAATAAATATGTTTTCAAGATTTGATGGATAAGTTGTAATAATGGTAATAACATGATTTTTTCAGGGCGATAGACATTGTTATTGTCCCTCCGCAGATGTCAGCGGCCCTCTACTGCGTCTCAGGCGGCTGGCATCTGCGTCTGGCCAATACCAAGTGTCTATCGCCCTAAAAAAACATGTTATTGTTATATTAATAGGCAGTTGTCCTCGACTTAAGCCATGCAATGCATGTGTTTTAACCAATATATAGTTGTATGTCATTTTACTGCATTTTTCGGAGATGGTTTAATTGGTCAGCTTCAAATATGATACTTACCAATTATTATTACGCTTTTAACTTTTACAGCAGCGCCGAGACATGCGCGCAGTCGTCATGCTTTTTGGCAGTCAATTAATTGACTTCAGCTATGGCGTCACACAGGTTCAAGCTATGAAAACGGTACAATGCTGTAAGCGTGTGATCTACTGCACGATTAAATTACCAACGAACCTGTGGGACATGGGTTTAAACTAGTTTTCAAATTTAAATTACCTATAAATGATTTGTTACATCAATCCCTAGAGGCAAATTGATTGCAATGACAAATGTAGAATGTTCGTCAAAATTAATGCAACGTTATCACAATATTAAAGTGTTGGCTATGTATGATATAATAGAGGAACATTCCTCATAAATGTGCGAGCGTCCTGTGATTTACCAGACAGCAAAGAGCCTCCAAGAACCAACACTGCAAAGGGTTCTAAAATAAAATTAATTTTATATTCTACAAGAAATCTGGATGGTTTATACTTACCGCGCTTCATATAACCTGACAATATACCATTAGGGTTGGCCCAGCTACTATCATGGTTTCTTTTTTTTTCGGTGGGTATTGCCACACACAGCAATATGTTATGTTCTATACATTAACACATATAGTGTAGGTGCATATAGTTATCGGGGACGGGCCTGTATAGGCGAATAGTCCTGGGTTTTTAAGGGGAAAAAATTTGCTCAAGCTGAATTTTTTAGCAAAACCGTCAAAATACCATTACAAATAACATACTAAAACTCACCCGTGATTCCGGCTGGAACCTTTTCCATGATTCGATATGGCGTCCAAGATGGCCGCCAAAATGTTGACACATGTACCCCAAAAATATTATGAGAAAAGGTTTCTCAACGGTTTTCTTTCCTACTGGATATCTGACCCCCAAAAAAGGATGAAATCAGAAAAAAGGATGAAATCAGAAAAAACATCATAATTTGCCCAAAATTGTTTAAAATCCATGTTTTTAAAAGTTGGGAAACTCATAGGTTCAAATAACATTTAGGCAGTGTCAAAAATCTAAGATGGCGGTAGGGCTGGGGGGCAAAATCCCAGGTCAATGGTAAAATAAAAACATAAAAATTACCAAATAAAGCTTAGAACTGCTGTAATTAATACCTC
This sequence comes from Flabesymbios commensalis, assembly GCA_964017125.1. Classification (NCBI taxonomy): domain Eukaryota; kingdom Metazoa; phylum Annelida; class Polychaeta; order Terebellida; family Flabelligeridae; genus Flabesymbios; species Flabesymbios commensalis. The sequence goes on along the minus strand of OZ024915.1, from coordinate 45,424,220 downwards.
AGTTTTATGTGATTTTGACTTGTAAATCCTTTTATGGTATTATGTCTGTGATTCAAGGTGACCTTCAAGGTCAAATGGTTAATTTTAATGTCAAATTCCTGAAAATAATATGCGTAACAAATACAAATATCAACAAACATCATAATCTGATAATTATGTAATACTACTTGTTGAGGCAGTTTCAACTGGAGAATCCATTTATGATATTAATTTGGTGATTCAAGGACGTCTTCAAGATCAAAAAGTAAATTCCAAGGTCAAAATGTGACAACAAATATTTTTTTTTGAAGATTAAAGGTCTTCAATGTTGAAAATGTCCATTGTAAGGTCAAGTGTAAGGACAAGTGTTATACCTATTTTTCGTGTAAAAAGAGGTAACCGACCTAAATTAATCTACTGGCAAATCCTTTTCTGGTTTTATTTTAGTGATACAACTTCATCTTCAAAGTCAAAATGTCAATTTCAAGGTCGAAGGAGCGAAAATCTAATTCTAACAAATTAATATATCACAATGTAATACCTTGTTTCAATTTTATTATGGATAGAAAATATTTTTTCTGGTAATAGCTAGGTATTGTCCTGTTTTGGGGAAAGAGGGGTGCCGTGTGTGAGAAACGTTTTACATTGCTGAGAAACAGTTCTTATGAACAAGTCAAATATAACGATTGCGGTCGCCAGGTTTAGTACTTGTCTGTTTAAAAAGTGTTCAGAATGCATATATTCATGATTATATTCGTGATTAGAGCTTAAAGGGTTTTGGTTGGAATAATGTTGGCCCAGCGTCGCAGACAGTGGCGCAGCATTACATCAGCTTTAGGGCAATGTATCGTGTTATCTGGGAAGTAGTGACAGGGGCGGGAAGAGTCACCCACATAGTAGTCAGTGAAAACACGGGACAATCACCCAATTCTGCTTCAATGTTGGGCCAGCGTCGAAGACTGTGGGTCAATACTGAAACAGCATTGGTCGAAGGCCATGTGTTTGCTGATGTGCTGGCGTAAAATATACAGCAGACCCAGTGTTTTATTAGTGTTGGGCCAGCGTCGTAAAGATTGACGGGCATTGAATAAGCAATGGGCTACGACGCTGGCCCAACATCAAACCAGTATTGGGTTGGTAGGCCTACAACGTGTGTACGGGGTACATCTCAAAATCGCGTACACTAAGGGACGCACCATGAGATATCTGGGGGGGGGGGGTAGAGTTTTTGTTGCTAAGCGAGAAAACAATCTTTTTTTTTGTCAATCAACGTCCGACGATTTTTTTTTATGTTTCATCGAAGAAATGAAATATCTTTTTTTTGTCGTATGCTTTCCCTATTATGTACGTTAACATTTGGTGGTTTTTCTGGTCAACATATTTTTCATCAAATTCGACAACAAACTTTTTTTTACTGCCCACATTTTCAACAAACTTTTTTTTCTGACTTTTGTGGCGACAAACTATTTATTTCAATTTTAATCTAGCACATCCACCCCCCCCCCCGCCCCCCAGATATCAAATGGTGCGTCCCTAACTTATCAGTGAGTGTCACAGTACTTTCTAGAGTGAAAAAGACACACGGCAACACGATTCACTGACAAGTATTGAAGGATGGTCAGCACTGGCGATGGTGGTGGAAACGTTGAAGATATATTTTAACTTGTCTCCTTGGTTTGTTCCTCAATCATATCCTGGACATTTAGGATTCTGGCCATGAGGAAGATCAATACAGTTATGTTTATAAAATAATAAGCCGCATTTTTGTATCTAGCACTTAAACAGACTACAGCCCGGCCTCGGAGTTTAGGAACTCCTTTTCTAGTTGTAATTATTATCAGCTGATTAAAACAAAATAGGACTGGTGTTATCTATCTGGCTATAATCATGAGCCTGATGACACACTGCGGTAAAGGAAAATTAGGACTCTTAATTTTAGTACGTTTCATCAAGAATTTATATATTCTTGGTTTCGTGGATATCAGAAGCTGCATAATACTGCTCTGCAAAGCCGAAAGGCAGTATCTGCTTACTGGTAAAGTAAGCAGATACTGCCTTTTGATTTTGCACAGCAGAATACATATATATAGCATGTATCAGAAATGCATAACCAGAAATGTATAGCTCCGGCCTGTTGATTTCAGACAGTATGTTCACCAAATTGCATATAACTCAAAATCTATTTCACCTATAAACTTGGTTCTGGTGTCATCGGAAAGAGCGATCATGTATCTTTAAATTGGCATTGTTAGTACAATTTTAATGATTATATAGTAGTTGTAGGATGGTAATATCAATCAGCTACCACGCTCAAACTGCCTGTCCACATGTATGTCCCGGGGTCCTCTGTGATAAACTGGAAGCTCATAATTATTAAATTAGCTTGTAGCTATGACAACCAACGTACTTCTCTCATAGAGCGCTTTGTTTTGTTGTTTGACCTTTTTGTGGAGAACTAGAAACGGTTGTGTTATTGCCAGTATGTGGTTTTCAAACGAGTATCTGTGCACAGTTAAACAATACACACATGAAATATACTGGTATGTCTGTTTAATGTTCAGTTGACAGCATACGGTAGCTTGTAGCACAAAAATGCATGCTTATATATATACACACACACACATATACACGAATGTGCTCACGAATGAAAATATTTGACATTCTCTCAGAATTCAATACATTCGCCCTGTATGCCAGGTTACATCGCTGCATTCGCCTAGTATTTGTAAGCGTTGGTAACAAATTCGGAACGTTTACAAGTCATTCTCCACCTGCTTACGAATATCTACCATTTTAGGAAGCGTCTCCTAAAATTCAGCGGATGTTGCGAATGCTGTCATTCGCCGTCAATTTTCGTAAGCATTCACATGCCATTGGTAACGTTGGTAAGGCATTCAGAAGCATTTGCAACGTTCGTAAAAATGAAAATGAAATGAATCGGGCTTTAGGCCACCTTTGTGCACATATAGGCTAAACTGGGCCAGGAGAACCTCCTGAGGATGGTGAGATGATTGAGATGACACTGTCCTCCAGACACAGGATTCGAAATTCGAGCCCTGGCGGTCTGAGGCCGAGCACGCTACCTCTCGGTCACGGAGGCTCCCCACAATACTGACTTTCACACGTGGATGGGGAGAAACATTTTTGTTTCTTTCAAACCGCCGAGACCGGGAACCGATCCCCGAACTCTGGCGTGAAAGGCAGCGGTGCTAACCACTACCCTAGGGCCCCCGCCCTGCAACGTTCGTAAGCCATTTGTAAGGCGTTTGTAGCGTTCGCCGTTTCCCATTCCTTGTGAATATCTGCCAGCGTCATATTCACTCCGTCTTTATTCAAATCGCAGCCTCGTCATCAAATATTCTCATCATTTGTAAGAAAATGGCTAGGCGATGGCAACGTTGGTAAGACATTCGCATCAATCATAAGTACGTTTGTAACGTTTGCAAGCCCATTTCTAAGCATTCGCAAGCATTCATAACATTCGCAAGGCAGTCGTAGCATTTATTATATTTAAAACTATCTAAAAATATTTTGAAAACACAAAATGTAATTGCAAACAAAGTAAAACTATTTTGTATGTGTTGCTGAGTCAATTGGTTCAGAAATACGAATAAATTCACATACTGAAATATTGATGTCCAGATACAACACAAATCAAACGGGATTGTGGGGCTGGCCCAGGATTATCGTGATGTATACAGATATTCAATTTAATAGCTATCTTATTTAAAGCTTAGAAAATATAAGCTGAATTGAGCTATTTTTGGTGGTCAATGCGACAGATCAAAACTTTAGAGTCTGATGGAAAACAGGGGTATGTTTCCAGAAGGTGGAACATCGCTTAGCACGATGTGTTAATGCAGTTTGTTATAAAAAAATGGCTCAGTTATGGGAAATGGGGAAAAACGCGTTTTTTTTAAATAATGGTCATTTAGCTCAAAGCCACATATAAACACAAAATTCAATTTTTAAAGAGTGTTGAAATATATTATATTTCAACTGTAATAGTGTCTAGTTCATTTCTCATGAACTTTCATATGTAATGTTTGCCTTTGAAAAATTACAGCCATCTTGAATTTTACCCCTAAAACAATATCCGAGATTAATATATATATGAATGTTCATGACAAATAAACTAGACACTAATACTGTCGAAGTATGATAGGGTCTATTAGCTAGTACACGTATATGCAGCTTTTAGCTAAATGGTCGCTATTTTGAAAAACGCTGCTGCAAGTAGTTAGTTAAAAACGATTATGATTATGAGTCAACCACAAACTGTCCTCAAAGTTTAGCGTTTTAGGCGCAAAACATACCAACGCTGTGAATTAAAGGTGACATTGCTTGATTGAAATGATTAAGTAGCATGCCAGTAAATATTGAACTCACGGGGACCGTTAAACTGTAATGCACTGAAGCTAAACATAGCTTCTGTTGCGTGTCCAAATATAGTGACGCTGAAAATGTTCACTTGTAATCCTTCTGTACGCATGATGTGATCCAGATCTACCAGGATCGTGCGATCAGTGCACGCGGGTGCAAAGTCAAAAGACAGTAACTGCTTACTTTTCAAGTTAGCAGTTACTGACTTTTGGCTTTGTAGATAGGTGCTCATGGACTTACTCGCTTTAATTATTATTATGAAAATAACAAGAGACACTATTATGTAAAATCCCAATATAGGCCAATTGAGGGAGCGATCTTGTCCGGACTTTTGGTATAAACATATTTATTGAGATTTCCAAGTAGCACATGTGCTAATACAAAGGATCTCCGGACTTTTAATTTCTTGAAATGAAGCTAACACGTTCTTATGCCAAAATATATGATACTTTTATGATGGCATGTATGATATCATGTATGATATTATATTTTTGAAGAAGCGCTCTTTTTCACAAAAAAATGATATAACTTACCCTTTACCTTTAGAGACTATGACAAATTAGTAATTATCAGTATTAAACTTAGTTCTGCTGGGCCCATATGCCGACTGAATGATTAGCCACCGATTGCGCCGGTGGCCCAGCATTCAGCCGTATTGGGGTAGCGTTAAAAAGTATAATTCAAACCAATGCAAATGAAATGCTACTAAATTGATGCACTATTTTGTGATAGATGTTCAGTTGATCAGAATCGTCGATTGGGGAGATGTCTCTTTTTCATAAACATATATATTTTTGTGTCCGGCAATTCACAAGGGTTAATTAAAGTTACACTCTAAACAATATAGGTTCTTTAAAAAGAACCCTTCAGTACAATCACCATGCAACCCCAGGAGAACCCTGCAAGGGTTCTTCTTGGGTTGCATGGTGATTGTACTGAAGGGTTCCTTCTAAACAACTTATATTGTTTAGAGTGTATGATTTGATATGTTGCTAGGCATGCGAACATAAAGCAAGAGTTTCCACATAATTAGTTTCGAAGTCATTTTTACGTTAGTTTGCATCGCCTCTCACGTACAATACCCTCCATTCGCAATATTCTACTGACGTTCACCCAACATCATGCGGAAGCTGTTTTACCAGCATGGCCAGAGGTACTCGCTCATTCATTGATCGACTCATTGTGTTCATCCACGGAAAATTTACACCAGATATAAGGCACTATGAACAGGTAACACAATAGACCGCGTAAATACCGCACCGTCAATACCCTCAGTCTAACGTAAACTTCCCTATTTGGATGATATCACAAGAAAAATATTTGTTTTTCTTGAATGAAAATATTGACTACCATAGCTCATGATTTATGGGATTATCATGACGATTTATTTATGATTTGATTGATCTTATGAATGATTTATTACTTTGGGAAACGATTTCGCAATAAAGATATGCACTGCCCACTGGGCATACGAAGTTGTTGCGACGTTGAATCAACATCAATGACGTTGATTCAACGTCGCAACAACGTCGTATGCCCAATGGGTGTGGACATAAGGGTTTGTCATTGTGTGGTTTGTCATTTTTAAAGTTTAACAAAACTACCAATCACGGAGAACACCACGCTAAAATGTTGAGTACTAAATCAGTGATACCCCGAAGCGACATAATTTTGTGATCAGCCACGTAGGTTTTATGACAAGCCATTCGGTCAAATAATCGTGCCAGTGGGCCAGTGGTCTATTCAAAAGTGACGTAAACAATTGCACGAAAAATCAACAGGAACATTTCCTCCGTAAATAACGAAGCATGGACGGGTAAATAAATTCTCTTTCTCAGTGGGATCTAACAGGAAGAGATCCAATGTATGTTCTCAACTGGATTATCCTGAGGTGCAGTATTTTTCCATTGCCGACCACCTGTACGGTTGCATTATCCTTTCATTCTTACAATTTATGCCAATATTTTCCGTTCGTTTGAAGCTGGAAATTGCGTCAAAAATGGCATCTTGTTTTTACAGAGATAAGTATATGTATTTACGGTCAGGTTCTGCATCTTTCTCCACAACATGTGCATTTTCTCCTACATGATCCTGAATGTGAATACTGGCTAACAGCACTTCATGGGTCACAAATTAATGTTCGAGTACAAAATAATGAATTCATTTCCAGCTACTACAAGTTGACGATCATGACTTGTTCTTATCCATGCAAATCTAGAGATGTGATTGTTTTGTCGTTCCATTTTTTATCGTTTAATTCACTGTATAACACCACTGTAGAAACAGCTTTTACAAATACAAATGTACATGATAATACCTTGGACAATTACTCAGATTGATTTATTTCATGATGTGTATGGCACGGTGCTTGTACATTACCCCTTTCTGCGCGGGACAGTCTTTTTACGTCTGAATCTGACGTCTATAACTTCAAGTGGGTGGGAATTACATTTGCAAATCTTGGTGTTTGAACGCTCATTTCGTTCCAATAACTGTGATTTGGTTTGCTAACACAACGGATTAAAAACCACTATGGTGACTAGCGCTTTAAGGGTTAGCCGTCTTTAGACGTCAGAATCCATAGACGTCAGATTCTCACATATAGTGATGGTCCCCGCATCGAAATAATATTATTAACCCTTGTCCTGCCTGCTGGACCCGGATATATGCGTTTTCAAGAAAGTTCCAACCCAAATAAAATGCCACCGAAATTGATAAAATATTCAGTGGTAGATACTCAGCTAATCAAATATTTCAAATTAGGAGATGTTTATTTTTCATAAATAGAAATATTTTTCGTCATTTGAAGCTGGAAATTGCGTTAGCAATTCCAGCTTCATATGAATGAAAAATAATTTGAAACAATTCAGCAGGACAAGAGTTAAACTATTTATAATGGTCGCACACCCATAACTTAGGTATTCAAATAAAGTAGAAAGAGCTAAGACATTTATTATTTCAAATTGAAAAAAAACCTTTGGTCTCCATAGTTTATGCAAAAATAGGACAATCTTCAACATCGATATTACAGGGATATTTTAACATGCCTCTCTTTCACATGCATCAGATTTGGTCACTCTTCAACGACGATCTTGTGGGCATGCAGGTGGTATTTTTCACATGACTTTCTTTCACGTGTGTTATTTTGCAGATTTACTGGCATGAAGGTTAGGTCTTTAACTCAGATTTTAAGGGAATATCGTGATTGTGTTTTTCTGACTCAGTCTCGCTACAAGTGTTATGACATCGAATGTTTTATCAATCTTCAACTCACATTTTTGGTTGACACACTGGTGACCATTTTTTTCACGTGGCTCTTATTTACGTGTGCTATACATGAGCTTCACGTAACGTGACGTATTGAAAAAAAATAATAATAATAAGTCACCATCGCAAGCGATCATCCAACGATAATGCGATATTGTGTCAGCGTCTCATATTTGCTGGGCATATCAGTATCACCAGCCGTTTCTACTTTTCTCAAACTATAAACAAATACTTCTAAAGAGACTCAGAGCAAATCCATTTGCGAAAATTGATTGTAGTAGTTTGGAATCTACCCAATAAGATGTGCTATAGCAACATTTTAAAATCAGTTTAAATCTAATATCCCTATGTTTTTTTCTCAAGTGGAGATAGCTATTTCTAAATATTGATATTATTCATCTAGAATCAAACTTTAGAATGAATGAATGAATGAATGGATGAATGAAGGTGAAGAAATGAATAATTGAATCGGGCATTATGCCTTTGTGCGCATACAATTTTGAAAAACTCATTCTACTCTTCGTTTATTGATTCATCACTTAGTTAGTCCATTCGCTCAATCATTCATACATTTATTCATTTTTTTTTTTTTAATTTGTCCGTGCGCTCGTCCACTCGTGGGTTCATCCGTTCGTCCATTCATTTTTCTTTTTCAAAACAACTGCCCGACCCCTATTTTTCCTGAACTTATAATCTGGCCTTTTTGTGTATAGCTGTGTACTCTGATCTCGGCCAAAGTATGGGTTATCATTTTGCTTTAACCCTTCAAGCCCTCACGACGCATAAAAGCATCGTTTGACATAACTGAAAACTGACTTAATTTTCTTAGAACTAGGAGTTTTAGAATGAATGAAACTGTTTTACCAATTTTCTTTAATTTGTCACCCTCTTCAAGTCATCTTCATCCACTACAAGTCGAGAATTGCGACAACAATTCGCGGCTTGTAGTGGATAAAGATGACAATGGTAAATTCAGGCCTGGAAGGGTTAATTAAACATCTCGCAAATCGGTTTCGTGGTTTAGGCTGAAGATATCAGGAAATTATTTAAGAAACAGTTATCATTTTATTTTGTATTGAGTCACATTGGTATTGCACTGTACGTGTCAAAAATATCTCATCCGCCAGGTGTCCCCCTAGTCTAACAGTATATCAAAATATGGCGAGATGATAATCAGATAGTTGGCCCTCCAGACACACGACTCGAACTTCGGGCCGTGGTGAATCTGCAAATCGTGGCGACGTCAGGCAGAAAAAAGCCCGAACTGTCATGCCCTACTCTTATATAAATGATTTCATCGATTTGCTATGTACATTACATAATCACCACTGCACAACAGGCATTTGCAATGAAAGTAAAACCACTAGACTGTACTAAACAGGACCAGCCCCGATGGCTCATTCGGCACGGTTGTGGCTTTAAATTGGGTTTGAATCCCGGCCGGTCAGGTCGGGTATTTGTCATTGAGGTTGTGCATATGCAGTGCTCCAAATTGTTCAAACGTTTGGGGTGTGCAGTGCTGTCTATATCACTGTGCATGTTAAAGAACACTTGAAGTATTTTGATAACAGTAGGGATAGTCCCGACTTCGGGCGTCCTTCTGATATTACAATGATTGTGCAAAAAACGACGTAAAGCAATATTAATTCACAATGACTTAAAATTCGTAAGTGTAGGCCTTATCTACATTATATACTTGAAATCTACGCTTAGGATTATATAGAAACTACTAAAATAACTTTGGCTGCTATTAGATTATTATAGATATATCAATATCTTTAAGTAGATGGCTGTCGCGACAGTGAACACCGATTATCAATTCAGAACTTTGATACCTCGGAAGACTACACATTCAAAATGACAATACGCTGTCAGAGATAACACTAGGAGATATAAGTGAAGTCAGTAGGGCCACATTCTCTCTTTGATCCAGATTAATCTTCGTTGACCCGGATAAGAATAGGTAAGTGTGTCTGTACACGGACTATTTGTAATAACGTGTTTACCAACTGGTGTAGTATTACTACAAATAAAACAAAATAATACAAGCCTACGTAGTTTACAATAGAGAGAGAGATGACAGTAGAATAATCGAATATTGTTAAACCTAAGGTCCAGAGGTCCAGGTGTTTTGCTACAAAAGGCATGTGTATTAAAAAACAAGTGAGACTGCAAAGAAGATTTACAATACTGCCGCGCAAAGCCAAAAGACAGTTTCTAATTACTTACTATCAAGTAAGCAGATACAGCATTTTGGCTTTGCAGAGCAGAATAGCTCTATGCCCCAGCAAACATTATTTCATATGATTAATATATGATTAATGTCTATTGCAAACACACTACCTTTAAAACAGTATGAAAAGACTGTGCCAGTCGATGTTTCCACCTGGTGAACAACACCGACATGCAAAGGCAAACAGCAGTAACTGCCAACTTTTCAAGTGAGCAGTTACTGTTGTTTTCCTTTACGTGGCAGAACACTACCACATGTGTTGATCAACAGAGACTTTACGTGCTGCATGATAATATTAATTACCATGGGCATTAATAATTTCAAATTTTATTTATGAGGATGTGCTTTAGCACTTTAAGAGTTATTATCCCGGCACTCCAAATATAATAGACTGAAGAGTGCTTACAAGGAAAGAAAGGCGCCATCTTGGAAATGGCTGAAATTTGTTGACACATAACACACTTCTCATGTGTGCTGGGTTTGCTGGTTTCATGTCGGTATAATGATGGATCAATGCTTAACATATTTACTTCAACAACAATAACTATGTGAGTGGCCCTGATTGATTACATTGTAAAAGCTGAATTAAATGTATATAGCTTCATGTGTCACATATCTACGTATTAGCTCAATTAATTTAACACCATAGTCGGTGGGCTGATATCTATAAATTTGAATTTCGCCTAACACTCATGACAATTATGTTTATTGGTCTCATTTTGAAGATAAATATATTATCTTCAAAATGAGACCGGGTAACCCTCTGAGAAATTGTCCGAAAGAAGTATTTTGAAGTCAAATAGATACCTACCCTCTGGTATCTGAAAGTAATGAAAAATAGTGTTTCATAATTTTTTCACAATGTGAAATTCGGGTTTAATTCAAACAAAATGTATTAATTCTAACATAAATTGATGCTGAACCATAAAAATATGGTGCGATGTTTTTAAGTGAGCTTAAATTTTACTATATAGACCCTTTAACCGCTAGGGGTTTGATATTTTTGATTACTTAGAAAACCGAATACCACGTCAAATTAAAGGGTTTTTTCAGATAACCATGCAATGTCATACCTTTTCATATACCATGTCATATTTGGTACATTATATATATATTTATTATATACATTATTACATCGGACACAAATGTCAGAGAAGGTTAAAATTGAGCAAAATATCCGCGTATATAAAAATAGATAATTGGTCAAATAACTTATTTATTTGAAAATGGTAATACTGCAAATTATGCATGATCACGTATGTATTGATAAAAATACATTTGGTTTATTTATGTAGACATTTATATAAATAAATATAAATTAACACTTTAAGCGCCAAGTCGGATGGATAGTTGTACCCACTTGACGTTATGTCCCGCTATCACAAAACTCAACATTAGTTTTTTTTTAATTTTTACATAATGTGCGTTGATAAAAATAAAAACAATAATAATAGTCGTGATTTATGATCAATGGGTTATTTTTAAAAGTAGGTTAATTTTAAAAGTAAATTGAGAAAAAACAACTAACGACATTTGAAATTTAGGAGGTATCATGTTTTAATGTGAGAATATGGACTGTGAGGACTTGACACCCTATGCTTAAGTGGGGTATTGGGATGATTGCTATTAGTAGTACTTTTAACCCCCATCCAGGGAGGGTCACAGAGATCTGTTTTGTCTGTCGCATGCTTTACAGCATGCTTCCACGAGTCTGGCCATAATCTTCGGGCGGATTGAAAAGTGGGGTACCCTGGTTCTTCTGTTCGACAACGGTGCTAATGCAGCTTCCGTATCAGTGCAGGCGTAGCCTTGAACCGGCAATATAATGTGAGACATTATGTTTCTTATTTAGGATGAATGAAGTTAATAACCCTGAGGTATTGTTACTCTGGGGACTATCTGACCCGAGGATAGCGGAGCTGTGCGAAGTGCCACGGAGTTTCAGCATTAAATTGCATACAGTTGACTACAATTTTTTTATCGTATTACAATGCTACTTAAATTACTATTTTTGCCGAAAAATGACACAAAGCAATAATTTACTACTACCTATGTTTAAGTGAGAACAATTATGTCATTTTACCAACAATATTTTGTGTTACAATGTTAGGTAATGGCATTAAATCTACAGAATATAATATTATCGATTAATATAATGCATAATGATTGCGGAATATGACAATATAATGTCAGGATATAGTTTCATATTTTCAAAAGGTGATATTGTGATGACAGCATATGGGATGATACTGCTAAAACATGAGAATACTCTGACTATTGTTTGCCAAATGGATTGGTATTTCAGGATTTGGCATTACAAGTTTGGGATATGGTATATTAGGGCTAGAATAAATGAAGCCCTATAATGACAAGTTATATCGCCATAGAGTGCTCAGATATGACAATAATAGTGTCAGTATATTGCATTATAATACCAGGAATATGACAATATGCTGTCGGCATAATACATTATAATGTCAAAATGTGCAGTTACAATGTCAGGGTATGACATTATGATAATAAGATATGACATTACAATCTCAGGAAATACTGTTTAGTTTTTCAGGATATTTCATTTTAATGTCAGGATGTGGCACAATATTGTAATATATGATATCAAACTCATAAGTCAGGATATGACATTTTTATATAGGGACATGACACTATAGTATAAAATAAATGGAAATAAAACTTCAAAGAACGGCATCAATATGCTGGAATAGCATTTCGATATATTGCAGTGTACATGTATTTTTAAAATTTGTTAATGGAATGTTATTATAGTTAATTATATATCTAGAAATATTTAATTTTAATTTTGTGATAATTTATACAGTATACTATCAGCATTTGGTACTGCCAGTACAGCATAGTCTAATTTTATAATAATTAAAGCATTAAATGAGCGGATATTACACAATCATGTCAGAATATATAACATCAAGATTATCTCCATTGTCAGTATATGACATTTTAGTCTAGTTAGGTGTTGAGATAATGACAGTTTATTGCATGAAATTTTGTTATGTGTAATTTAATGTCAGGGTGCGATATGTTTCTGCAAGACAGGATATAGCTACATTATTTTAAAATCACTGCATTATACACGAAATGTCAGGATATGATATGTCCTGGATAGCCTATTTGGCAGTATTCGGCTCTGAGGGATATTCTATCTACGACATGACATATTACCCATGTCCAGTATATGACAATAAGGCCGGTATATGTCATTTTAATCACATTTTAAAATTCACATGTCATCCAAAGGTTAGGATTTGGGAGCATATTCCATATAATATGGAACAATAATCCCAAAACACGACAATATAATATTTAGATATGACAGCGCAATGTTAAAATCTAAAATTACAAGAATGTATTATGATATCCATACATCGCACCATAAATGACAGTATATCATGCATATGGCGATATAATTTCAGGATATGTCAAGATAACATTTTGTATTTTTGGGATATATCAAAATATCAGCACAATATGCTAAGATGTTGTCCTACAGTCAGTGTGGGACTATGTCGTGTCGTTATGTACTTTCTGTTAATTCGAAATAGGCTTTTCTATATGCTTGAGAAATACATTACGCACACCCTTTGAATACTACGTTTCTCCGTGTTGCGGTTCAGCGACTATGGTTATTAACGGGAAAAGCAATTCGTGGGTAGGCCTAATCAGTATATCCCGCTGATGAGCTATTTTAGATCCTAGATTACCCTTTTCACTCCAATATAGTTTATATGTTTTACACAAATTGCAAGCTTTCTTTCTTCTTTTCGCATCAGGAGCGGTATTCGTGAACATGAGTGTTTTTCTAAGAAAACAAACGATTAACATAATTATTGCGACATTTCTGATGCACTTGGATAGGCCTACATATGTGTGCACGGGTAAATTAATAACATATGATTTTGGTTTATCTTTTTTATATTGTATAATTTTATTCTTGAAAACTAAATTACCGCTAGTCTATCACATGTGTACACATGTCCGCTTGTTCTTCTATTGTCTCCAGGCCGGTGCACGATTTTTAGAGTTACCAGGAAATATTGTACCTCCTTTAAAACTAGCGACGAAGCGTTTTTTAACCCTCATCCTTAGTTCCGGGAAACCTCATGTGGATTAACAATTTGGGTTGTACGTACCACCATTAAAACTTATTTTAATGTTATTCTTGAGCAAAGTAGGCACCAGCAGATTAAATGGCATTACATACATCGCTTTATGTGCACATGGTTTGAGTAATGATCGTTCAAGTCATTACAAATGATTCTAGCTAGAAAAAAATGTGAGAATATATTAAATATCATACCCCTAGATTTTAAAGGGTCTAGAAAATAAAATTAAATCTTATTGAACAAATGACACTTTTTTTCGAATCAGCATTAATGATTATGTTACAATTAAAAAAACTATTTTTGAATTAAATTTAAGTATCATCTTTTGATTCAGATACCGGAGGGTCGACGGTATCTATTTGGCTCCAAGTTACTTATTTTAGACAATTTTTTCACAATAATTTAACCTTTTGGTCGTCAATCTATTTATTCTTTTTTAATTTTGATTATAACACATAACTGTACAAAAATAACAAGACACTTAATGATGTGTTTTGAAGTAACTGGAAATAACTTAAAGCAGGTCTAAATTTAAATTGGACTTTATGCTTAAAGGGTTACTTACATTTATATATAAATATACTAAATGTACTTTTATCAATACTTTGGAACTCATATGTGCAGCACAACATATATTATAACAGAATACTGTCATTTGCAGTATTAACAGTTTAAAAATATACAGTAAAAGTTAGGCTATTTTACCTCAGCATTTTTGTCCTTCGATGATATTTTGTTCCATATTAACCTTTTCGAGCAATTTTTGTCAATGTCACCCAATCTAACCATGCCACATATATTTGACAAGGCATAAATGAGAAGGTATGACATTACACGGTGTTATCTGAACGATCCCTTCAATTTGATGTGCTATGGTAAGACGGTTATTTTTAAGTAATCAAAAATATCAAATTTCTAGATGTTAAATGGTGTAAAAAATACAATTTAACCTTATTTTAAACATTACACCCTATTATTCGCTTTCAAATTAATGTATGTTACAATCATTAAATTATTATTGAAATAAAACTTTAATCTCGTGAAAAATTCTCAAACACTTTTTTAGTCAGATTCAGGTACCAGAGGGTAGGTACCTATTCGGCTCTAAATTACTTTTTTCTGACAACTTTTTAGAGGGTGACCCGGTCTCAAATGGAAGGTAATATATTTATCTTTGAAATGAGACCAAGAAAGATAATTGTCATAAGAGTTAGGCGAACTTTAGCCCACCGACTACCAGCTATACATACGTCACCGTTTAAGGTCAAAAGGGTTGAACATACATTACCGTTGAATGTCAAAAGGGTTGGTTGAACGAGTAATACTTGCATGCACAATATCAACAGCCATGTTTAACACGTATTCACTATCCTTCTCACATCACATAATATTATCACACTCAGCAGACGACAAATTTGACGGATGAATTAACATCACATCACATACTTTTATCACAGTCAGCAGACAACACATTTGACGTCTGAATTAACATCACATCACATACTATTATCACAGTCAGAAGACAACATATTTGATGTATGAAATAACATCACATCACATGATATTATTACGGCGTACGGCATATTTGACCTCTGAATTACCATACATATCATTAACATCTCCATTTCAAAAAGAAGGCTTGCCGAGTTTCAGCTGTTAGGTATAATACTTTCTATCGATTTGTGTTTTAGTGGTTACCCATTTAAAATATTAAGCACATATCAGTCAACGTTGACAATGTTATTATGGTAGACTGCTAACAGAAAATATTTTAAGAAATCTGATTCGTCGGGCTCATAAAATAATATTCCCATGAACATGATAATATAAAAGTCACACTAAATATTATCATAAATGATAATATTATCATATATGAACCCCCCCCCCCCTCCCTTCCCTAAACCAAAAAAATATGATGATTGTCTTATATCAGCCACTGTAACTTTTACACTTTCATGTATTTTACATACGTCCAACAGAAATCAAGATGGTGTGGGAGTTGTATGTTGATCACCACAGCTCACCATGTCGTAGTGTCATCGCATTCTTCAAAATGAACGACATTCCTCACGAGATCAAAGTAGTGGACTTTTTCAAAGGTGAACAATTTTTGTTTTCAATTGATTGTCGATAGTAGCTTAGATGGCCCAACAGGTGTATACAAACATACTTCTCTGCAAAGTAATACGACACCGTACATGACTTGCAACTTCTTGTTCGATTAGGCTTCTATGTGCTTGTAATTTAACTGGGGAGGCAAAAATGTGGTTTGAATTGTCAGACTAGTACAATCAGATTCAAAAAAAAAAATTGTGAAAAAGCTAAGGCTCATTGGATATTATCACCCAATTTAATCATTTTAGTGTATAGATTCTTAAATCTACAGGCGGCTTTTTTAATGTAATGCAAGTATGCAAAGACTAATAAACAATTATTATTATGAGATAACTATGTGGTTTTTTTTTGCAACATAACCATGATTTTCAGAACTATGCTTATTTTTAAGCTGGAATGAGGAGAAATGTTAAATAACGATTTAGATCCTGTAGTCCTTAATAACTCCCCATCAAACACAAAGCATTTGTATAACATTTGTACAATGTTAGCCCAACGTATTCGACGTTGATCCGACATTTTACAAATGTTATACACATGATTTATGTTTGCTGGCTACACACAGAGTGTGATCACGTTGATTAATGCAGATTTTTTTTTTCAGGAGAGCATAAGAAACCAGAGTTTGTATCACTTTGCCCAATCGCACGCATTCCTTTGTTGAGAGACTCTGTAAATGGACTGATTTTAACAGAAAGGTTAGAAACCGTGACTAAAATTGGTAAAATTGTAATTCCCCAAACACAGAATCGACCACAAAGTATTCAAGATGGGCATAACGTCTATCATAATAGCACACCCGATGTTACTGCATTGATGATCCAACGTCGCACTGGGTGGCCCAGCATTGCAGGAACACTTAGTCAACGTATATTGTATACTCAAATCATCAACTGCGGGCCGACTGCACCGACCCCATGTCGCTGGCCCAACATTGAACCTACATTTGGTCAGTGTGTCGTGTGTGCTAGGTATATTCTTGGTTCGAGTACAGAAGATTGATTGTTCTTTTCTAAATATGCGCCTGATGCAATTTAACACAAACCTACCTACCACGGTAAATAATATTTACAAAATGCTAACTTTCTAGTGTGAGTGATGTCTCCAGATCGATGTACCAAAATGGACATACCACTCTATTATATATGTTCAACTACATTTCTTGCAGTGCTGTCATCATGCAGTTCGCCTGCCAGAGGTTTGGACTTGGAGAAAAATGGTTCCCTAAACTAGCGGCCAAGAGGGCACGTATCATGGAGTACTGTGCGTGGCAGCAGTCCACGGGGCTCCGAACGGCCGGCATTATCTCCACACTGGTAGGCCTAATCTTATAACAATTACAATATTGATGTTTTAGAGGCCCGCCATCAATGTATAACAGCCGGTCATAGTGAATAGCAGCCCGAGGCGTAAGTCCAGGATTGCTGTAGACTATGAAGGGTCATCTAATGTGGTGATAATAATAATAAAAATCAGACAACTTTAGTAGGCCTAATTTTCGATGTATTCAGAAAATTTAGACTACAGAAAATCGAAATTGAACTTGATTAGTAATCATTTTAATTTGAAGGTTGTGTGACTTTTCTAAAGGTTGTTGGACCGCTGATACACAAAACACCTGTGGACGAGAAAAAGCTGGAAGCGGACGTGGAGAAACTGGAGAGCAAGCTGAACATCATTGAGAACTACTTCCTGAAAGATCACGAGTTTCTGGCCAGCAAAGATATCAGCATCGCGGACATTAGCGCATATCCTGAGATCCTGACGCAGTTGGCATGTGGGTATCCTGTGGGTAAAGACAGACCTAAGCTGACCAAATGGCTGGAGAACATGAGGGTCATTATGACGCCTCACGATGGACCTAATGATGAGTTAATAATCAAGGCGGTAGAGCCATTCAAGAGACAGTTCTAGTAGGCTATATCAGGTCCTAGGAGTTTCTATTGCGACAAAAATGTTGTTGTCAAACAGAATACAAGCGTTCTCTAAGAAATAAAGTCTAAATCTATTAACTGTGTGTATATATCATCATATCTGAGTTAAAGGGGCTATCTATTCATTTGGGTGGCAGAGAGGACTCTTTAGCATCGACTTGACGAATGGTTGTAAACTCTAGTTTTTAGTTGTGGATGGAAAAATTGATAAGAGCAACTGAAGTATTATGACAATTTTTCGCGCTGTTAAATAAAAAATGTGTTATTAGCAATCATGGTCGATGCACTAGCCGCCAACTACATTAGGCCTATCCCAGGTTGAATCTCAAATGACTTGATCACTTTTTACAAATTCAGGTATTTCAATTGTAATATATTGAGGTCAATGGTGGTATTCTGAGGATGCAATATTTGTGCATATTTGTTTTATGCATACATCACACAAAATATTT
Source organism: Flabesymbios commensalis (assembly GCA_964017125.1). Lineage (NCBI taxonomy): Eukaryota > Metazoa > Annelida > Polychaeta > Terebellida > Flabelligeridae > Flabesymbios > Flabesymbios commensalis. Next base: position 45,405,721 of record OZ024915.1, on the reverse strand, counting down.
CTAGTCGTCGATAATTGTTTGTGGTATGTGGCAATTCGCTTTAATGGTGCTTAATTCAGGGTGGTTTATCCCGGCCCTGATGCTTAAAAGGTTGACAAATTATCGCAGCCCGATGTAGTATTGTACATGTCATGTACGCATTGCGGGGTGCGTAGGACTGAGCGTGCGCTGGTGGTGGTCCATTGTTGTTCTCAGCTTGTGTGAGGTGTTCTTGACCTGCAGTGAGTGCATGCAAGTTTGGGATCGTCCAGGGTGAGTGGTGCTGATTAACATTGGTATATTGCTGGTCGATCATTATGATCACAGGCAGGCGATGGGCCAGGGTCTGGTGGCACTTACTCAAGCCTGGCTGATTGCATATGGTCTCGCTGTCTCCCTTGGACAACAGCACAAAGATTGGCCTGACATCTGCTTTCTTTTTTAACAGTGGCTTATGCCGCCCCAGCTTCAAGCCGTTTGTTTGAGAAGGGTTATTTTCATTTCACCAAACATTGTTCATTCTTGATGCAGGCTCCGACTGTTTCACTGCTAATGGGGTCTTGGCATAATTACGATGATATTGTCATCGAAGCCGTACTGATCCTCATTGGCTGATGGGATGGGCAGAACGCTTTGATATAGTTGGCCGTTACCTTTGTATCGTCATTCTGATAATAAGTAATGTCGAGTCACCATGCACAACATCTGTATGAACGATTGAGAGAATGGAATAAACAATTTTGTGCTCAGTTATTTTTGACTTGCATCACATTTTGCTATTGTCCGATTGCACGTTGGACTCGGATCATTGGATATCATTTCCCAGATTAGTAGGGGTGACCTACGCCCTCTGGAGACTTTCCAAATACCGTGGAATGAATTTTCATTTATTTATTCTAACTTAAGGGACACGCATACATTATAGCAACACATCCGAGACATAGCATTGCATACCAAACAGCTTTGCCCACATACATTGTATTGGGTTGATGAAATGCTATTTTAAGTAGTTATTAGGCATTTAATTTTGACAATTTGTAAGTAATTATGCCGTCCCATTAAAACAAACTGATCGCAGCAGAAAGACTTAGTCCGCTAGTCAGCTCCAAAACAGTCACGCAAACTATTTTTTCACTTTTTTGATTTTTGTGATTTTCTTGAAAAACATTTGCAGTTTTTCCTTCAATATCTCATGGATATTTCAAAGTACATGTATAGTCAAAACGCTATTAGACAAAATCAGACTTTTGTTTAATTAAACGTAAGTGATCACATGCAGTGATATAAATACAATAAAATACAAAATAAAAATCAGCCTTTACTGTAATAGATTTCTTATAGGAGCCCTGCTGCAGTCTGAGGACAGCAACGGGTGTTTTTTGTCATTTGGCATTGATCAAATGTTGGTCATTTGTGTCCCATCGTCTGCGGCCCTGGCCCAACGTTAGACAAATTCAGTTCAGCTTCTCGTGTTTGCTATTAAGGCGGTTTGATGATGACCCATTGTAACATTATATTAGCCCATAATTTAACCACTATTTCATACAAATTGCACACAGACTACTAATTCTGCCACATTTGCATAGTTTTCATGCAATTATAAAGCCTTTAAAAATATTAACTAGAATGGTCTAGTTTTTTGTGCAAACAAAAAAACGTAGATTTCTCCCCTCCAGTAGCTTAAAGGTTGATAGCTAATACCCAGCAAACAGCTTCGCTGGTGCTGGGCAGTGTCCATTCAGCCCTAGACAGTACTCCATGCTGGTGGTACCAGCAAGATGTTTTGAACCAAAGCTTGGTTAATGCTGGCCCGCCGTCTGTGACGCTAGCCCACATTCAGCAGTGGCGCCAAACACGACAGAGTAACCCAATACTGGGGTAATGTTGGGTCAGCGTCGTAGACGGTGGGCCAACTTTACTCAGCATTGGGTCAACGTGTCGTGTTTTCCCGTTTGCATGACTGAAAGCTCTGGACAGAAGGATAGAAATGAAAGGAATGGGACATACAGACGGAGAGAACGCACAGACACAAGCTGAGCGGACAAACTGAGCGAACAAGGGTAAACCAGCATGTCCCCACCTCTTCAGAGGGGAGACATAATTATCGTTTTGTACTTTTAGTTTATTTTTGTCGACAAATACAAAATAGTTATGCAGCTTCAAGCCTCGGTCACAAATCTTTATGCGAATGTTAAGTTCCTACATTTTTTGGCAATTGTAAACATTCTTGTTGGTACAAGGCCATTTAATTACTTTCGCTTCACATTTAAGGTGGTCCCACACACATCGCCTTGTTATAAGTATCTAAACCAATCCAATCCATAGAAAACCCGCTAGTTGAGTGATAAACACTACTAATAAAAATCTGTCTGTATAATTATATTCGATTTTCATACATTTTACAAAGTCACTAAACATAACTTGTGACGTGGTCAATCAAGCATTTAACACATGTATGGACATAGCTGTGTAATAGAGCCTAAGTTATGGCCAAATACGTGATTTCTAATATTTTGATGACGGACATTTTGAAATGGTGTTATTAGCTGATAAAACGAGGTTGATGCGCTGAAGAAATGAACACCAATATTTCTGGCTTGTTTGACCCTAAAACAAACCCACCCCCACCCTCCCCAAGAAAAAAAAGTTATGCAAAATATATGACCAAAATGATGGATTTCATACACTAAAATGTACTCTATTTAAAATTTTCAACAAATAGGAATAACTCCTCATATTTGGCATTAATGATATGTCTGTGTTTAAAACTGTAAAAGTTGTTTTAATGTTATCCAAATATGTCTTTCAATTTACAATGTTCATATACGGTGATTTATGATGCATGCTATTTGGTTAAAGAAAACATTTATCATATCAATATTATAGTTTTTTTTATATATTTATTGTACATGTAGATTAACGTGGTGAATACTGCATTACCATAATAGCGTATCCGTATATGCTTATAATAACTATTTGTATCGGATTCAATGTGAAATTAAAATTTTGCTGATTATGTGTGGGAGAAATAAAATAAAGACCAACAACCAATGTGACGAGTGAACAGTTTATATACAAATATGTGTGTACCATGTAAGGCAAATTATGTAACAAATAATAAACTAGTGTGCCTATGCATGTTTTGTACATAATATAGTATACATTATATAAGTAATTGGTTTAAATAATATTGCTCATATAGGATCTGCAGAAAAATTATTGTTTGCCCCCTTTATTCGACAGAAAATTAAGCATTCGTGGTAATCTGACTCATTACCTTACCATGCTTACCACATGACGTAACTTCCTAGAACTGCCACTTCCTAGAACTGCCGCTTGAACGGTTCTGCTAACTTATTAAATGCTTCCTCATTAGGTCCATCGTGAGGCGTCATGATGACTCTCATGTTCTCCAGCCACTTGGTGAGCTTAGGTCTGTCTTTACCCACCGGATACCCACACCCCACCTGCGTCAGGATCTCGGGATAGGCGCTGATGTCCGCAATGCTGATCTCTTTGCTGGCCAGAAATTCATGCTCCTTTAAGAAGTAGTTCTCCATGAGGTTCAGTTTGCTTTCCAGTTTTTCAACGTCTGCTTCCAATTTATTCTCGTCCACTTGCGTTTTCTTGAGCAGAGGTCCTGCTATCTGTGCATACATGATGTAAGGAAAATTATTTTAAGGCATGCAATGTGCAAACTATTTCTTCGAAGATGGTTGCAATCAGCATACATGAAAAGGTAAGGGTATACTGTAATCCTTATGTTGTTAAATTGTCAAACTCAGATTTTAAAATAGAATAAAAAGTTGTAAGGATTATTATCAATATTACCAGTGTGGATATGAGACTGGCCGTTCGGAGCCCTGTGGACTCCTGCCAAACACAATATTCCATGATACGTGCCCTCTTGGCCGCGAGTTTTGGAAACCATTTTTCTCCGAGTCCGAACCTCTGGCAGGCGAACTGCATGATGACAGCACTGAAATTACAATAGAGGCTACACATCATGCACAATGATTAATGATCAAACCGTCTGTCCCGATTATATGTTACATGTTTTATTAACACACATATCAGATTTTAAACATGCTAACATTAAAATCAGCAAGATTTCTGAATCATTCACACCTTTATTTTGCTAAATCTGAACAATTTCCACTCACTTGAAGCTGTGAATTGCGTCAGCCATACACGACTTTTAGTAAGTGAAAATTACATTGTTTTATTAATTTGGTGGTTAAATGGTTAAAACTAAATATAAATTATTTCATTTCAAATGCTAATTCTGTTGTTCATATTATATATTTTTTTCGTGAAAATGTTTCTTTAAAGCATGTCAGATACATGGCGCATAGCCTACTGCAGCAGAATTAAGTTTAATGTCTAACCTTTCTGTTATGACCAGACCATTTATGGAATCTCTCAACAAGGGAACGCGAGCGATGGGACAAAGTGAAATAAACTCCTCCTTCTTATGCTCTCCTGAATCAAAGGCGTGTGGCATTAATACAACCATTGAAGCGTCAAATTATTGGATATAAGCTAACATTCGCATTATTGTTTTCATCATCAGAAGCTGCTATATTAGATATATTACTAACACGATTTCCAGCTTCAAATGTTGATAACAACGTTAATAAAAAAGTATATCTCACAGTTGTTTTATATTTAGTTGTATGTCACATAGTCATGTAATATTAAACTATTTAAAATGTATTTATTGATACCAGGATACCTACATGTACTTTTATTTAATCATATTAGGTACATTTGCAATGACAATAATAGTACAATTAGAACAATTAATAATGGTGAAAAGCGCGCAGACGTATTAATATTATAACACAGGTAGCCTACAATATAAGCACCCGCTGGTGTGTAAAGGTGACGTGGAAGCCACAACATGCTAGAGTTTGGCATTTCAGCTATACAGCTGCTTACAAAGCAGCCTAATTTAAATAGTTAACATAGTCTGTCATCTTCAGTTGCATTGACAAACGCATTTTTTTATGATACTACATTATGCACCAAGTGACTCTGTCACAAATCTCAGACTCTCTTCCTCGTTCACGGACAAAAGTATTAACCTAAATGTCCAGAATCCCTTGTTGAAAGATATGTACGTGATCCTAAATATTTTTACATAATACACCAACAGGAAAATGTAAATGTGGCATACATTTCAATGAGGGAACTAAATTATTTTCTGCAAGGACTATCAGGTAATTGAAGACGAGACAAGACATACCCTTTGAGAAGTCCACTAGTTTGATCTCGTGGGGAATGTCATTCATCTTGAAGAAGGCGATAACACCACGGCATGGTGGGCTGCGGTGATCCACGTACAACTCCCAAACCATCTTGATTTCTGTTCAAGGTGCTGCAAATACAAAAACAAGTCGGCATGTTTTCTGGTTTAAGACCATGTATTCGTGTTTTTTCCCATATGATTTTGATGCACAAATCACTGTCACGATTGATTCAGAATCTCCTAGGAGCCTGAATATGTCTTGGCACATTTCTATCGCCACTAATTGTCAGGACAACCTGATATTCAATATATTCTTTGTGACATGATATTTCGCATGAACTGACAAAATAACTGGATTTTATATTGATAAATATGGACAACCGTATAGTGTGCATCCTGCCAACTACATCTATGCATCAGATTTTCCCATGGCTGGGCTTCTGGCTTTTGTGTTCTCAGTCCTCCCCAACGGCCAAACCTATAGTGTATGGTAGACAGCCGCGTATTTGATGAAATGTTTCTTTCTTATCACTGGATTTTATTTTATGGATTGAGTGCACCATGGCCACGAACAAAGGTATCATGATGTATGTTGGTAAAGGCCTAATATTATGTTAAATTCATAATAACACGATATGGTAATTGAGGAGAAGGCTGGTCAAGACTATGTTGACTGTTTTGATATTTCATATTTCCAATTGGATTGATTTCTTGCAAGCTCGAGTTTATCATGGCTGCTTCGCTTGAGCTGAAACATAATCTTCTGAAAACATTGCAGGATGAGACATTCGAACTGACATTTATGAGAGATTTCAAAACTTCCTTTTTTCAGCCCAAGTAACTAGACCCGTCTTAAACACAGACGAATGATTAAGAGACAATTTACTGTGAGGCATAGTCCAATGATCAAGAGACAATTTACTGTGAGGCATAGTCCTGGCTTTGTACTTCGTTCTGTCGCTATATTGCCATGATTGTGCAGAAAGCGACGCAAATCAATATTCACTATTCGGACGGGGGTAGTGGTTAGCACCGCTGCCTTTCACGCTAGAGCTCGGGGCTCGTTTCCCGGTCGCGGCGTTTTGAAAGAAACAAAATTATTTATTCTCCATCCACTCGTAAAACTCAGTATTGTGGGGAGCCTCTGTGACCGAGAGGTAGCGTGCTCGGCCTCAGACCGCCAGGGTTTGAATTTCGAATCCTGTGTCTGGAGGGCAATGTCATCTCACCATCCTCAGAAGGTTCTCCTGGCCCAATTTAGCCTGTATGTGCACAAAAGTGGCCTAAAGCCCGATTCATTTCAATTTCGCTCACTATTCACTTGGCAATCACGGTGAGACAGATACGGTAAATACACAACCTTCGAGCGATTGGTTGACATTGTCATAGATACATTGAGATTTTTTAGTGCTCACGACCATTCTACTTATTTATTTCAGGCCATCTTACTCGTTAATTTCGTGTCCCATAAATATTGTTTAGAGAGAACAATGAATACAATTCAAAACAGTGGTTTCAAAGAAACCACAACTTGAAAAGACGATTTTATTTTATGTGATAAACATTTTCAAATGACAAATACTAGGTATTTACAACACCGTCAAAGTGTTGTAAATAATAGTGTTGGCCATTCATCGTGGAACATATTTTAACCAGTATGCCTACTCGCTGTACCCTGATGCCATCGCAAGGCTCTGACACAGAGACCTCAATTTGTAAATGGAATTGTTATAAAACGATCACTAGATTTCGCCAGCTGAAAATGGCCTAGTTTTAACAGGCACTCTAGATAGAAGTCTCAGTTTCACGGCATCCGAGTTTTTCGGTAGGCGGCGCTGGTGTCGTTTTTACACAGCTTGCTGTGTAAATAAAATGGCTGTCACTGTGGCCGGGCCTGTCACGAAGTGAGTCAGACAGCCATGTCATGTCCGCTATATGTAGTTTACATTCAAGTCATGCACTCTAAGCCATTCAAACACTACATTTGACAGCATTTATTGGTCACTATAAACATAAGATTATTGTTGTTATGTTAGCAGTGAGAAGAAGAGTAATACACAAACTGGCAAAAAATCGAACAAATGCAGCGTGGAGAGGCACACACCCACCTTATTCCTATCTGGATCAACGACGAGAAAGGATCACACACAGAGAGAGATGGTAGCTATCATTGACGAAACTTAAAATCACTTATCTCTCAGGGGTAAATCTGATCCGGCACCAAACGTTGAGCCTATGTGGTTTTGTTGTCGGACCAGCGTCTTGGACGCTGGCCCAACAACAAAACCAATTGGTTTGATGTCTTGTGTTCGCTAGGATCTCTCTATGAAAGTGTATTGTCATCGTGACTGTACAGTGCTGAACTGCACAGTCAAATTACAGTGACTGCTTACTCGAAAAGTAAGTGGTAACTGCCTTTTGGCTTCGCACAGCACAGTGGATCTTCCGAGGTATCAAAGTTCTCATAAAAGTTGCGTGTCTCGACAGCTACATAATGGGTCACTTCTTCCAAGAGTGGTGATTTGCAGGATAAGCCCCGCAACTAGGTGTACCCCCCCCCCCCCGGCAATGTTTGGTTAATGATGGATCAACGTCGACAACATTTTACCAATATTAGCCCCGTATTGGGCTAATGTCCGTGCTCCAGGCTGTCGTAGATTACTCTTGATGGGTGTGACGAGAAATAACTAGAAGGGTCTAGTTTTTTGTGAACAAAAAACTGCAGATGTCTCCCATCCAGCAGCATAACCATAAAGGTTGATAGCTAATAGATGTAGTGTCAATGGCTTTTGTAATTAATGTTATTAAATGGCTCCTGTGGACAGTAGAGACTATGTATTAAGCGGAATTTATTATTCCGTTTTGGTGCTTGTCTACACACCCAGCAAACACGACGTCGACCAATTGCTGGTCCAATGCTGGCCCACCGTCTGCGACACTGGCTCAGCATCAAACCAGCACTGGTTCAACGCCTCGTGTTTGCTGGGCTGCGTTCAACCCAGCAAACACAAACATTTGTATAACATTTGTATAATGCGTCGAAGACGTTGGGCCGGCGTTGTACAAATGTTATACAAATGTTTTGTGTTTGATGGGAATAGCAGCTGGTCTGGCGGCGATTAGAAACCGACACCGACCCAATGTCTGTTAAATGTTGGGCTGGTCAGTAGGCATTCAGTCCTAATAAGTACTTTGTTTGTGACCATTTGCAATCGTTTGCGACCATTTGCGATCGTTTGCGACGGTTTGCGCACGCTTGCGGCCGTTTGCGATCGTTTGCAACTATTTGCGATCATTTGCGACGGTTTGCGACCATTTGCGATAGTTTGCGCCCATTTGCGATTATTTGCGACCGTTTGCGACCATTTGCGACCGTTTGCGACCATTTGCGATCATTTGCGATTATATGCGATCGTTAGCGACCATTTGCGATCGTTTGCGACCATTTGCGATCATTTGCGACGGTTTGCGACTATTTGCGATCGCTATCGACCATTCGCGATCCCTTGCGACGGTTTGCGATCGCTTGCGATCGCTTGCGACCATTTGCGACTATTTGCGATCGTTTGCGACCATTTGCTATCGCTTGCGACCGCTTGCAACCATTTGCGATCGTTTACGACCGTTTGCGATCGTTTGCGACTATTTGCGATCGTTTGCGACCGTTTGCGTCCATTTGCGATCATTTGCGACGTTTTGCGACTATTTGCGATCGGTATTGACCATTCGCGATCGTTTCCGACGGTTTGCGATCGCTTGCGACCGCTTGCGATAGTTTGCGACCTTTTGCGACCATTTGCGATCGTTTGCGACCATTTGCGATCGCTTGCGACCGTTTGCGACCATTTGCGACTGTTTGTGATCGTTAGCGACCATTTGCGATCGTTTTGCGACGGTTTGCGATCGCTTGCGACCCTTTGCGAACTTTTGCGTCTATTTGCGATCGTTTGCGACCATTTGCGATCGTTTGCGAAGGTTTGCAACCATTTGCGATCGTTTGCGACCGTTTGCGAACGTTTGCGACCATTTCGCAACCATTTGCGATCCCTTGCGACGGTTTGCGATCTCTTGCGACTATTTGCGACCTTTTGCGACCATTTGCGATCGTTTGCGACCTTTTGCGATCGTTTGCGACCGCTTGCAACCATTTGCTATCGTTTGCGATCGTTTGCGACCATTTGCGATCGTTTGCGACCGTTCGCGACCATTTGCGATCATTTGCGACTATTTGCGATCGTTATCGACCATTCGCGATCATTTGCGACCGTTTGCGATCGCTTGCGACCGTTTGCGACCTTTTGCGACCATTTGCGATCGGTTACGACCATTTGCGATCGTTTGCGAAAGTTTGCAACCATTTGCGATCGCTTGCGACCGTTTGCGACCATTTTGCGACAATTTGCGATCGTTTGCGACCATTTGCGATCATTTGCGACGGTTTGCAACTATTTCCGATCGTTAGCGACCATTTGCGATCATTTGCGACGGTTTGCGATCGCGTGCGTCCGTATGCGATAGTTTGCGACCATTTGCGATCGTTTGAGACCATTTGCGATCGTTTGCCACCATTTGCGATCGTTTGCGACGTTTTGCGTGTATTTGCGATCGTTTGCGACCGTTTGCGATCATTTGCGACCATTTGCGATCGCTTGCGACCGTTTGTGACCATTTGTGATCGTTTGCGACGGTTTGCGATCGTTTGCGACGGTTTGCTTTGTGACCGTTTGAGATCGTTTGGGGCGGTTTGCGATGGTTTGCGACTTCGACTAACCATTCTCTCTTTCTCCTCTCTCTCCTCCACTGTCATATCATTCATCTCACCTCAGGAGGTTTTCTTGGCCCAGTTTAGCCTATAAGTGCACAAATTTAGCCTAAAACTGCATTAATTCATTCCCCTGTGTAATTACAACTGTTATTTTAATTTTTAAATCGTTTTTATCAAAAACCCGATGTTGGATCAATGCTGGGCCACTGTTCGCGGCGCTGGCCCGTCACTGAAATATTATTGGATATAATGTGTTTTAATTATCACCCCCTGGTAATCAGAGGGTCAAGCGGACCGTCGAGCTCAGCATATTTTATGCACCCCTATTAGTCTAGTAGGAAGAAGGGGGTATCGTGCACCCCCCGGAAATCAATTTCTAATTGATGTTTCTAGATTGGAAAAATACCATAGAAAACGATTTGCTATGTTAAAAAGTTGACAAAATGTCCCACATACCATTTTTATGCAAATTGGTGACGCCATTACTGGAAAATGTATATTTCGCCATATCTCAGCTAATAGTGCACATAGCTCAACAATTAAGGTGTCTAACCCCATGTTTTGAGGGTCTAAGATCATTATAAAAATATTCTTGAAGTGATCAGAAGTGTCTAAAAGATGCTAGCGTGTCAAGTATCGCCGCCATTGGCGAAAAATCTAATATCTCCGCGAAAATCAATGATAATTGCGTTAGGCCTATAGTCATTCATTTCATTCATTCATTTATTATGCTGACATAAAGCGTCTAGACGTATGTTCCGATGCTCAACGAATATAAAAACATTAATATTCAAGAGATCAGATATGTACGAGGCATGTGATAGTATGCACATTAGTGCCATCATTAACGCATGAAAACTGCTAGCTGCACACGTTATATCTATACCTAATGTATTTCTGAAGGTTAAATAAACTTACAACATAACAAAGTAACACTATGTCCTAGTACACAATGTATGCTATGATGGACATTAGTATGTCCTAGCACATAATAACACTATGATGTGTCGCAGTACATGAAAATGTTGTAGAGTGTATCATAGAATGCATACTAGCACGTTCTACCACATATTAACACTATACATTTTTCTAAATATTTTGTGGATAAAATTGCAACTATCCGCTCCAAATTTCCAGATAAAGCACATAATATTTCATCAGTGCAAAAACCAGAAATTAGATCCAAAATTAGCTCTTTTGAGCGTGCGACAAAAGATAAAATTAAAAAGCTTATTTTGAGCTCATCGTCAAAATCATCTGATTTGGACCCCATTCCTACAAACGTGCTGATATAATTAACATTTCAATGGACACAAGTACATTTCCTAAAAAAATCAAAGAAGCTCATGTAAGACCACTACATATAAAACATATCTTCCCAAACGAACTGAAAAATTACTGGCCTGTATCCTACTTGAGTTTCAATACCAAAATCTTAGGAAAGGTAGTAACCAATCTGCTGCAAGCTCATATAAAAAATAACCATCTATCTAATCCATTATAATCAGCTTACAGGAAACATCATTTTACAGAATCAGCTCTACTGAAAGTACATAACGATATCATTATTAGTATGGACAAGGGTGAAGTTACAGCTCTGACCTTGCTGGACTTGCCGGTCGCTTTCGACACCATTGACCATGCTACATTACCAAATAGACCTTCAGATTGGTATGGAATATCTACATCTGGGTAGGGTCAAATTTGGTTTTCTTCTCATTTGCAAAATAGGCACCAATCCGCAAAAAATAAAGACAGTCTGTCAGATAAAGTCACACTCTCATATGGAGTTCCACAGAGCTCTGTGCTGGGACCAGTGTTTTTTATCCTATACACTACACCACTCAGCACTATTATTCACAGTTTTGACATAAACCACCATCTTTATGCCGATGATACTCATATTTACATGTCTCTATCCGTTTCCAACGCTAAGGAATCTCTTGAGAATTTGCAGCATTGAGTAATAGCCGTGTCGGCCTGGATGATTAAATCTAGGCCAAGACACAAATACATCTGCATCAGTCAAAAATCTTGGTGTAGTATTCGACAGTAGCCCGGATTTCCGAGAAAACTTATCTAAAAAAAATATATCCTGAACATGTAGGGCATGCTTCTATCATATCCGTGACCTGCTTCTGTCCTTAGATCTTTCCAAGCAAATTGCAGTGGCACTGGTCAGTAGCAAGTTAGATTATTATAACTCACTTTTCCAAAATATGCCAGAAAAAGATATCGCTAGATAAAAACGCGTTCAGAACTGCCTTGCAAGAGTGGTAACCAGGGCCCCCACGTTTTTGTTATTCCGTTCCTATTCTAAAACGATTACATTGGCTTCCTTTCAAATTTCGCAATAATTATAGAACATGCACAAAAACTTTCCGAACCCTAGAAGACAACCAGACTGCATATCTGGCTGACTTACTTGTTTGTCCGTAATGCTCAAAATATCTACACTAGAATTTCAAATTGATTTTTTGGTCATCGTATTAAAACTAAGACTGGGTCAAAAGCTTTCTCTATATCTGGCCCAGCCTTATGGAACAGTTCCTGTGCCAATACGTTATGCCGAAAAAATATTAACATTCCGGAAATTAGTTAAATCTCACAACTTTGATCAGGCTTTCCCACCCTAGCTCCTCAGCAGCCTGGCTCCCTGTTGACGAACCTGCTTTGGCCTCGATTATGACACATGCTCACGTTGAGGATTTGTGCGCCTCTGAGCTCGGTCCGCTGAGTGCGTGATATGTAGAATGTATGCTAGAATGTATGCTAGATCATGCTGTACTTGCCACAGAGCAGTTAGGACTGACAAGATGATTCTGAAGGGTCCAGTCCAACCATTTACTCATCACTCACCACTTTCATCGAAACTCATAATAGTCATCTTATTCTCCATGATCAACCTGGCCATCTCCTTCCCGATCACCAACATCCAGGAGATCAACCAGCGAGGACAGGTCAGTCTTCACCCACCCCTGTTGCTCCTCGTACATGCACGAAGCAACCCTGTGGTTCACATGCTGGATATGTGGCTCCAAAGCAGACTGGTACGGGGAAGACGAGACAGGTCGACTCTGGACTTGAAAATCAGCTTCTTTTCTTCTCTCACCATCTTGTGGGGCAACTTGACATGGACGGCTATCACAGAAGATTTACTAATGTGCTCGTACACCAGATACGTATGCCAACTGCTCCAGCTGTTTCATCACCTGAGGCTTGACATTGACGTCGTCACCCATTTGACTGAATGTTTTGTAGAACCTGGTATTCTTTTCTAGCTTTTTATGTGGCCCCACCTTTCCCTTGCATTTAAGCACGTCAATATTCTTCTTCGAGAGACTCAGCCACGTCAGGTAATTGTATGTTGAAAATCTGTCTGTGCTTCCCCGATCCTGTGTCACACAGTCATATTGATTGAATGGGCATGATGCAGTAGAATCACAAATGTGCCTGGTACTGCACCTCCAACTGTGTTTTGATAAATTGAAACACTTGGCATGATTAAAACAAAATATTGTGGGAATAGACAATGCAGTACCACGACTAGTAACATAACATAATCTTACCTAGCTATATGTTGTAACAAATTGATGAATTCTACCATCTACAATGAGGACTGCCATATTTGTTCTGTCCAGCCTGGAAGCGGCCTGCTTGTCACACCATACAGCATAACTGACATAACTGTTTCTTTGTGTCATCGTTTGCATGGAAGCTCTTGGAATAATATGGCTGTCTGACAGCTGATCCAGCTAGAATTATCTCTGGGCTGCTACGTCTCAACCTCTCTTTGGGCTGTGATAGATCCAGGATGATAACTGTCAGTCGAGATCGCCGTCTGATCGAGTACCTGTATGCATATCTCACAATAGGTCGAGGAAAGGTTGGTAATGGTTTGTAGCAGGGCCATGTCATCCTGTATGAACAAATCGTCAACTACTTGGGGTATGGCAGATCGACTTGGGTAGCGTCTTGCAGGAGGTAGGGCCTAGTCAAGGAAGGGGACTTTGTTGATTTTCGAAGAAAAGCCATTTGGTGATACAAGCCAAGGAGGTACAGCCATAAGTCATGAGCTCTTCCAATTCTATTATTGGTTCATTTAGACCTTATTAGGAGCTGGGATGCCAGGTTGTTTTGCTCCTGGTACTGAATGACTTGAGATGATTCACATAGTAGCACAGGTTGACGCAGCTTACCATTTGAAAAACAATGAAAATAGTTGTAATGTGATTTTAACTGATTACCTTTTCCTGTGAGGAAGTGATGTTGATCTTGTTGTTGTCAGCTTTTCAGAATTGAGTTCCATATTGTCGAATCTTAGTGACCACCATTAGTCTTGTGAAAGCCCACAGAATGTTACGGCAAAAAGGACAACAGCGTTCTGATGCGCACTTCCAAGAATGTAAGCTTGCGCAGGAGCATCAGCAAGAACGATAACCAAACTGTGCAGAAGCCAGAATAAAAAGGCAACATGTGTGCTCTTGGGGAATTTCTTGAATTGGACATGATTTTTTATTGGGTTATTCTGTGGTCGTTTCAGCAATTTCTCAGCTTGATAGCTCTGATTCATCATAGCCATTCAGTTCTTCGACAAAGACCAGGCGCAATGACGATAGCAAGAGGACCTCATTTGGTTGGACAAAAAGTTTTCCAGTACGAATACAAGTGCCTCCTCATGGACATATCAGATCGTTCTGAAAAAAGTTTTAATATATTCTTTGACCCTCAAAACATAGGTCTGAAAACTTGTTATATGCAGTTATCTTTAATATTGGCTGAGCTATGGCGAAAAATGAGCTTCTTGGTAATGGCGGCAATATTTTGCGCAATAGCATGTGTTAGACACATCTGATCCTTTAAAGAATAGTTTTATAATGCTCTTGGACCCTAAAAACATGGGGCTAGACACCTTAATTGTTGAGCTATGTGCACTATTAGCTGAGATATGGCGAAATATACATTTTCCAGTAATGGCGTCGCTAATTTGCATAAAAATGGTATGTGGGACATTTTGTCAACTTTTTAACATAGCAAATCGTTTTCTATGATATTTATCCAATCTAGAAACATCAATTAGAAATTGATTTCCGGGGGGTGCACGATACCCCCTTCTTCCTGCCTAACTATATACCCATGCTGTCACCAGCGCCCCACCCACGAGGCCTCTCGTGCCGATAGGAAGAGATTGCTCTGGTCACAGAATGCCCTATACCGCCTTTCTTTCAATGGAATAGACCTTGAACCGAATGCTGCGACATTGGGCCTGGGTTAATGTTGGCCCGCCGTCTGTGACGCTGGCCCACATTCAGCGTGGCGTCAAACACGACACTGTAACCCAATACTGGGCTATTGTTGGCTCAGCGTCGTAGACGGTGGGCCAACAAAAGCCCGACATTGGATCAACGTCTCGTGTTTGAACGCCTGCAGGATAGATGAACGCACGGACATCGGACAGAAAATGAGCAGTGAAAAGTAAAGCTACATGTCTCTCCCTCTCTGTAGAAGAGTGATATAATAAGAGTTAATCCTGGGTTTTACAGAAAAAATAATTATTTAAATATTAAATTATTTTCTGCAATATTATGCATAATAATCGCAATCAGTCAGGGCTGATTTCCATTCATGATTCTGCGCTGACAAATTACAATGCCATTAAATTCCATTCAAACACTCTTATAATACTAATCTATGGATGCACAAATCATTGCTGGCATTATTTTTGCTTTATTTCTCTTATTATTTGTCAAAATTAAAAACGGCAGACAAAATGGAACAAAATGTGTTACAGAGCTGCACTAGAGTATACTGATCCATATTGGGAGGGGAACCACCTTGTAGCTGTACTGAAGGAGCTTCGTTAGGACATTTTCAACCCCCTTTATTTTTTTCAATTGTTCCAATTAATTGTTTTTAAAAATATATGGCTCACCAATAATGTCCGTAAAACTGTTTCCTAATTCTTTTAGCAGTTTATTTGATCAAAACGGGGGCGGATCTATAATGCGGGGTGGGGGGACTCGCACTCCCTTTTCTACAAATTGTTATAAAAAAGTACCATAAATCGAGTAAAATGGTTCAAAATGTGATAAAAACACCAAATTTTGCACAAAGCTGCACAATGATATACTAATCCATATTGGAAGGAGATAAACTAGTAACTGTAGCGTGAACGCTTCGCTCAGGGC
This sequence comes from Flabesymbios commensalis, assembly GCA_964017125.1. Taxonomy (NCBI): domain Eukaryota; kingdom Metazoa; phylum Annelida; class Polychaeta; order Terebellida; family Flabelligeridae; genus Flabesymbios; species Flabesymbios commensalis. Next base: position 45,389,538 of record OZ024915.1, on the reverse strand, counting down.
ATGTTTCCACCCACCCTTGTTGCGTCCCAATTTGTAATAACGTTCCAATTTGTAATAAATTATTACAAATTGGAACGTTATTACAAATTGGGACGCAACACACCCTTATTTTTTAAAAAAAGTGGGATTTTTTCAAATTATGTTTCACCAAAGATATCTACAAAACTGTTTATAATCGTTTTAGCAGTTTATTAAATCAAAGCAGTGGTGGTCTATTGTGCTCTTTTTTGACAAATTATTATACTAAGTCCCCTAAATTATGTAAAATGGTTGAAAATGTGATAAAAGCGGCACAAATGTACACTGATCTATACTGGAAGAAGAACCAAATTGCTTCCCTCGGGCCATTTTTAGGCCTACATTATTTTTTCAAACAAATTGAGTAATTATTCAACAACAAATATTAACAAAGAATTAACACATTACCTAAACGCAAACTTTTACCAATATCTAAAAAACCAACATAATTTTTTATCTATGATCTATGATCTTTACATATATGTTTTCATGTTTTCATAGTCAATTAATACAATGAGCATGACTTAAACAACAGCGCTTCAAAGCATCAGCAGTTGTTGCTATTGTGCAGTAGTCATGCATTAGAGGCAAAGGGTCAGACTTTGATGCAACTGTCTCATCGCAAAATGTAGTACGGCCAACTAATTATCTTGCTGTATTATTGACAATACAAGAAGGATGATGTGGAATCTGATGTGCCTCAGATAAATTTATGATAATTAGTGAAGGACGAGTAGAACTGAGACACAATTTCACCGTCGTCGTTCTATCCACTTGATGTTTTTTATGACTTCTGTAAGTTTTATTGTATCCAGCATGTATGTAGACTGGGGAATACTGTTACGCACTATTAATTACCATTTCAGTCAGATATAATGGCAAGCACATTTCCCACCTGCCAAAAAATAATAAAACGTTACGAAGAGTGATGGTGTAAAGTGGGACAGTTTCATATATCTCTTTAGATCCATCGATATTAGAAATAAATGGAATTGTAAGCAGGTGTGAATTTTAAAGAAGTATATGAACACATTTACACAATAATTATCCAGTTTATGAAGAAGTACTGGACACGTACGTGGAGAAGTGGGACACTAGCGAAGAGAAAAGTATACCCGATGCCTATCACTACTTATTGCCCCAGTACTCCCTGTGCCTCCTAATTTATAATACATTCACTTACTCAATAATCACTACTATTATCATACTGATCAACATTTAAATTACACGTACAGATGAAGAATGTAGCAAGGGTGCTCTAAGCACAATAAATATAATATACTATACATTCATATTAAACTTGCTTTACATCACTATACTGTACTATTGTCTGCGATTTGATTCTGGAAGAGGATGCTACAAATGAAGATGAACAGCAGGTTTTGCAAGTGGTCCTTAATGACAAGTGTTTACATTTGTGTGGTATAATTATTCCCACAGAACGGGTGCCACAGATCTGTCTAGAGTGATTATACAGCATATATTGAATCCCTATGTAGAACATTTGAAATCATGATAAACTATATTTTTAGTATAACATACCAATAATTATTGTAATATTACATTGAAGTATTGTGCTGCTGCTAGTGAAGTATTCTTGTTTTTTTCAACCCTCTGACGTGCCCTTGTCACTGAAAAGCATTAGTGTTCAACCAAATCTGAGCTGTCGTTGAACAGCTATCTCCTCCAATAGCCTACAATTCACTCAGTGTGTATGTTTTAGAGAAACGATACATTCATACATTCATTCTATTAGAAATACTGAACTGTGGCCTAATTTGTCTCAATCGTGTTACAAATGTCAATATAACGCTAATTACACTGAACCATTCACTCACAAGAAATCTAGAACACAGCAGTGGCCGGTGTTGATTACATTTTTTTATTGTATCAGATGTAATTAATATTTTACACGTCTCTCTACCTTTCAATAGTCACTACATAAACATCTATCTTGTCAAACTCGTCTACAAAACTTCCACCGCCCCGTAAACGTGATGTATAGTTATGTAGAAACGTTTTCATATTTCAAATCAGAGCTGTTTCCATTTCTTAACATGCTCCAGGTCAAATAATATATGAAATATCAATATCTGAATAGTAGGATATTTTATAAAACAGCATTAAAAATATAATTTTACATTTCTTGACAATACCTATGTTATGGGTCTACGGAAATTATAAATATTTCACTCTCTCAGTGCGGCGATCGACTTTAGACTTCAGATTCTGACGTCTATATAGACCCTATAATCTGACGTCTAAAGTCCGTCCCCGCAATGAACGAGGTAAATTGCTGTCCACGTGTGAAGACGATTTCCATACCACCTACAGAAATTCAGGAAAAAAGTTTATTTAAATTGAAGTACAAATTAAATTAACTATTTATTCGATATATGCCTACTTAGTGAATGATATTGAGTGCTAGTGATAGTTATTCTCACTTCAAGCTAAATGAAAAATGGTTCTATCGCAACTAGTACTCTTTAACCCTTTAACCGCCGGTGCCGCATATATTCGGGTTTTCATTTTTTATTAGCACATTAAGTACGTGACACCAACCGGAAAGATTTGAAAAGAGTTGACCTCCATTTTGTCAAATCTGAATAATTTTCACTCACTTGAAGTTGTGGATCGCGTCAGCGAGACACAACTTCAAGTGGTTGAAAATTCAAATTGAATAATTTGGCGGTTGAAGGGTCAATGTCCATTCACTTTTCCATTCACTTTTCCGTTCACTTCCTGTGATTTTTTTTTACGCTACAGTTGAAGCTATCAGATGGCAGTCACACAACGTCACCTCGTCATGTGGTCCGTAAATGTTATCTTAACAAATCATACCTACGTTGTATAGACCTGATACACTGTACAAGCTTACTTATATCTAGCCCTCACTGTAAGTAGCATAATACTATGAGCACTGTACCAGATATATTTTTTGCGAAATTGATAGAAAGTTCTTTTCGAAGATTAACGAAATGAAATCAATGGGGTTTTAGGCCACCCTTGTCCACATATAGGTTAAACTGGGCCATCTTGTCGAAGATAAAATAAGAAAATCTAAATTTTTGGTGGTCGAAAAATCGCATACATGTTTAGCTGACATATCATATAAATACCCATGCGTTGCTCCATGATTCTGTAAGGAGCTGTGCTTGATACTTCACAGAACTGCTCGGTAAAACTAAAAGACACTATCTACTCACTTGTAAAGTAAGCAGATACAGTATTTTGGAGATTTTTGCAAAGCAGATAAGTGAGTGACAGTCGTGCATGGCATCGCTACGTATGTAAGAGAGGATTTTCATTGATGATAAGAATGTACTTCAAAGGTGACAGCTAAACTGAACTAAGTAGGCCTACACATCAGAAAACAGGGTGTAGAGAGTCAAATTGCAAGTTAAAGGATGGCTTTAAAAATATAAAGTGTTTGAGCTGGTCTTTAACCGTCGGATAAACATAAGTAAATTACATGTGGTAAAGGGCTCTGGTATTAACTAATTTATTATACAACAAAAACCAATGACAATTTTATCATTGTTTTAATAAAACTACAGTACTGCAAAGTACGCGCAAAGCCAAAAGGCAGTAGGCCCATTCGAGTGGTTGTTTTCGTCGTCGACGTTTTTTACGTTTTGTTATATCCTACTCGATTGGCTGTTTGATTTTTTTCCGTCGTCGACGAAACGAGTCGGAAAAAATCACCGTCAAATGTTTGTTGAATGACCTTTGACCTCTGACTTTTTTGACGAAAAAACGTCGACGACGAAAACAGCCACTCGAATGGGCCTAATGTCTGCGTACTTTACAAGTTCTCTTCTGAATTACGAAAGAGTTTCAGATGTAAAAACCTTTATAAATCTAACAGCAGTACCGGTAACTGCTCGACCACAATTTTTAAAGGTACGTACGACTATAGATATGTACGATAAGTAAAAATATTTTTTTCACAAATATTTTAGCGTTCGTACGGTGTCACGTGACTTCTCAAACCGTTATTACTGTCCCCTCACGACATACCTAGAGGCGTTCGTACAAATTTCGTACGACTGTCTACTTTCGTACGGCGTTCAATTTGGTGAATCATTGCGGCGTACTTAAAGGGACATGCCCAGGCTAAAATCATCAAAACATTAGTGATTTTATTTTGGCAAGTTTTTTTTATAATTTTTCTGCTGCGCATTCACTAGTTCGGCTAGATATAGAGACGAAATTCCCATATTTCCTATTTTTGACATTGTTGTCAATAATTAGAAATCAGAAATTTCGTCTCTATATCTAGCCTAACTGATAAATGCGCAGCACAAAAATTAAACAAATCTGCGGTTCTAGTCTATGGACATGTTTACATCATATGGTCATATTAAAAAGCCAAAAAAAAATCACCGATTTTTTTATGATTTTAGCCTGGGCATGTCCCTGGAGCTATATATAGTATCTGATTATCGAGATCTGTACATGTAGCTCTATTATGTAAAAGAATAGTCAAAACGAGTCGTACGAATGCCGTACCAACGATTGCTTGGGCATCCATTGCGGTCTTTCCCAAATGCGATCGTTAGAAAATGGTAATTCTTACCCCGTTCTTACGCTCGTAGATATGTCTTGGACATGTCTAAAAACGCCACAAGAAAATCCCTCATCATAGGGTTCCTCTAATTTTTACATATTTTTTTTCATTTTCAAATGATGCGGCATAGAAATATATGTACATTTAAAAAAAATATGTATGTTATTTTAATTGTAATCTCATTTATACTCAAATCAGATATATTTGTTCCTCTTTAAATGTTGCCATGGTAACAGTTGCTATCACGTAGTAATTATGTATGCAGTGCGAAGTGCTGACTATCACAATGTCCGCTATTGTTTTCAAATTTTAGATCTATTTGTTTATATATTTTCTTCAGTTAATTTTAATCCAATGCTGTTTTTTTTCTAAACGTGTACAAGTTGCCTTTTAAACTTCCAAGGCGATTTTCTGTAAATCAACATTTTCAGACTTAATATTTCACTGAATTTGTGGATCCATATCTTCGGAGCTAAGCACTTTGTGTGATATACTATAATTTTTAACCCTTTAACCGCCGGTGCCGCATATATTCGAGTTTTCATTTTTTATCAGCACATTAAGTACCACCTTTCAAACATGTTAAAGATAAAATGTGACATCAATCAGCAATATTTTAAAACAGTTGACCTCCATTTTGTCAAATCTGAATAATTTTCACGCACTTGAAGTTGTGGATCGCGTCAGCGAGACACAACTTCAAGTGGGTGAAAATTCAAATTGAATAATTTGGCGGCTAAAGGGTTAAGGCAATGTTGTGTAAATTCGGGATGTGTTAATATCATACCAGATCGGGTGACCCAATCAAAAGAGTCGTAAGTGGCCGATTCGGGTCACACATACACACATGAACGCACGGTTGTGATGACACATCTGAAATATGAGTACAATCGGAAATGCATAATGTATTATGCATTTCTGGTACAGTTCAATGAATAATTATATTTGAAATAAATCGAACTTGTCTGTGTGATTTACACTTGTTCCAAGTTATATAACCTCATCTCCTCACTTATAGTATTAGTATTGATATATTTTACTGGTATGATAATGATGCCTCAGTGTGAGAGCTCTTGTGCTTGCGTTTGAACGTGCGTGCGTATGGTGCGGACGCACTTGCGTGTAGGTCCATGCGTGTATTCTTGAGAAATGAATACATCTTGATAGATATGTATTTATTATTCATAATATTAATACATTATACATAATTATTAATAATTTATTTGTAATACTATCATTCAAAACACTTGAATACCATTGCATTAATATGTTTTACCACTGGAGGTATTTCACATGTATATTGACTTTCTTCGATCTGTCCCAGCAAAAACGACACGTTCACCCAATGTTGGCATAATGTTGGCCCACTGTCTACGACGCTGGGCCAACATTATGCCAATATTGAGTCAACGTGTCTCGTTTACTGAGTGTCATTCTTTCATTCAGTCAGATGTATTCATTTGACTGTCTGTTTCTTCACGGTGACTCTTATGTCGGCTCCTGCTGCCCTTCTTGTTCTTCGGTGGATGGCGCCCCATCTCCCTGGATTTCATCGTTCTCATATATATTTGAAGTAGCCTCGTCCTCCTTCATTTCTTCGTTTTCTTGTATATCGGATGGCTCCTCCTCTCCCTTTAATACCACATTCTCATATAAAATCACTCCACTTGCGGCAACTTCATCATCTTTATCGTCACCAACTTTTGCCGCACTTTCAGCAGCGGCCTCCTGCTTTGGTGTCTCGACAGGTTCATGAAGAAGCTTCATTGTCTCAAAATCCCTCATGAACGGCTGGCACATGGCCATAATCATCTGGTTGACCTCTTCGGCGTGCGGTGCCACCTTGGCATCCACCTTAGCCAGCCAAGCTGTCACCAGAGGTCTATTCCTCCCAACAGGATAGTTGAGAGCCCTGTTTTGTGTAAGGGAAGAGTACGCCATGATGTCAGCAATGCTGATTTCGTCTGTCGCCAGAAACTGTGACCTTTTCAAAAAGTATTTTTCCAGAATGTTCAATTGATTCTCCAACTTGGCACAGTCCTCTTGAAGCTTCACCTCATTCACTGGAGCTCCAGTACGGAATGGCACAACCACCTGCAATATATCATCATTTTTTCAACAATGTGCACTCTTTAACCTTTAAAGCGCTAAAATATTTGAGTATAAACAATGGCGACCAAAGGGTTTTGTCAATTTGAAATCCCCATAAATATCTTAGTTAGCTCTTTCTGCTTCATTTGAATACACATGTTATGGGTATACTGCCAGCATAAATATTTGTATTCTTACAGTGCGGGGATAGACTTTGCCGTACAGACGTCAGATTCTGACATCTAATGTCGACCCCAGCGCTGTATATGGTTGTCCATAGCGTGGAACGAATATAAAGTCTCTCACTTTTGAGCATGTGTCAAGACAAAACAAACCTTTCTTGTTAAGGGTAACAATAGCTGAGGGTAACTCAATTCATCACACGTAAGATATCTAATGGCAAAACTATTTTGTCGGTTGTTTAAGGCTACCATGGCCAACAACAGTGCCTGCTATGACAGTGGCACTGCACTGATTGGCACCGCTGCTGAGCGGAGGAACCAGGCTACGCCGCTGGCAATAAGCTCAAAGATTATGGCCAGACACGTAGAGGCTGTATACTAGTGCTTCCGTACCATGTAATACAGCCTGCAGCAGATCCCTAATGAAAAGTAGTACTACTAGCAACCATCCCTGTACCCCATTTATGAAGGATAAGATCATCTATGTAAAACAAAATGCAATACTCAAAATTACTATATGCTAGTATTAGCCCAACATGAAGAATGAATAATGCTGTGAGATACTTACTAAGGTGGCAAACAGCTCTGTTTTTCCAAATCCATTGGACTCGTGCCACATCAGGTACTCCTGGATACGTGCCCTCTTCACAGGCATTTTGGGGAACCAGTGGTCACCCAGCGTCATTTTCTGACATGCGAACTGTAAGATGACTGTACTGAAACATACAATGAAATATCATACAATATAATACAATGCAATACAATGTAATGAATGTAATGCAGTGCAATAACGTGCAATACAATGCAATGGCATGTACACATTGTAATAAATTGAAATGCAATGCAATGTACATACAAGCTATAAGATATATATTAGTAATATTATAGAAAAATATATTTGCATTTTACCCCCGTAGTCAATGTACCTGTACATGCATGTGCCATATTAACTCCTCGTATTATACACAGAGGCTGAAGATGATATAAATATATTGCCAGCAATGAGTCGGTATATTTTAATCAGATCGCATAGAATAAAAAATTATTGCTACCATTATTATTATTAAATTATTCTTATTAATTCTTTAGGCCCTCACGATGCATTAAAGTATCATTTTACATCCCTGAAAACAGACTTATTTTTCCTATAACAAAGGGTTTTAGAACGAAATTTTCATGAAACTGGTTTACCAATTCATGGCAATTTTCCTTAATTTTCAAACCACATCAAATCATCTTAATCCACTACAAGCCGAGAATTGCGACAGCAATTCGCGGCTTGTAGTGGATGAAGATGACAATGGTAAATTTAGGCTTGAAAGGGTTAAATTAACTGACCTTTCAGTGAGAACAAATCCATTATTCTCCACTACCGGTACTTGACCAACTGCAGTCAGCTTCCTGAACTCTTCCTGCATCTGTTCGCCTGAAAGTAAAATAACGGGCAAAAATAAATTGTCATTTCCAGTGGGGTCAACAAACAAAGATTATTTAGTCTTACACACATAAATCACCGTTAAAACTGTTAATTAAGGCGAGAAAAATATCTAAAAACTAGAAATATCGCGTCTAGCATTGAAAGAGTTAAATATCACAATTTTATTCCTCTTTTTGGCTGGGATCAAATTTCGGATTGTATTGAATAGTTACCTTTAGCCAAGTCTACGAAGTTTTCATAATGTGGTATACCGGCCATTCTCATGAAGAGGACCACTGCTCGGCAGGGAGGTGAGCGGGGGTCCCAGTACACTTGAAGTCCCATGGTGATTGCTAAGGGTCACTGAAAAACACACATCATAATATGTAATAGCAGAGATCGGTGCAACCTCTCGTAGATAAATATAGTGTTATCTGTCACTATATTTCTAGTAGAGTAGCATATCTGACCGTTTAGACCTATATTATGGGTCAATGACAACTTACATTTTTTAATTCCTTCAGGGCTGGGATCGATTTTAGATGTCAGAATCTGGCGTCTAAAGTAAAGACGCCGTATTCTGACGTCTGCAGACAGTTTCATGTAGGGCCTAACCAACTGCGGACAGGCTCCGCAAATTACAACATACAACTGTACATGTAGATTTTTTTTTTTTTTTTATTGATTAAAATGTACAATACAAATACAAATTATGTATTATGAGTAAATAAATACACGACCCACCAGACACAAGGCGGTGAAAGCAACGCCGGTTCAACGCCGGTCCACTATCGACGACACCGAACCAACGCCAAAGCGATTCAACACCCTGCGCCTGCTGGGGAAAGAAGATAATTTTGCTGTTGGTTCAGCGTTGGTAGACAATCGACGACGCTGAACCAACGCTAAAGTAACACCTATTCAACACCCTGCGACTGCTGTTGGTATAATGTCTGGCCACTGCCGGAAAGATGTCCAGCCACCAAATCAGGACATGGTCAACCGTCGTGCGTTTTGCCCAGCATACACAACACGCCAAAAAAGGAGGCGGGGTCAGTGCTGGGCCAGCGTTTGCAGCGCTGGCCAAACACCGACCCAATAAATGGCTCGAGTCTTGTGTATGCCGTGCCACCAGTATATTATTTATTATTGTAACGCTGAATATTATGCTTGTAAAATATTGTTATTACATAATTCAAATATAATAGGGTTCAGTTGTGTATGCCTCTCTGGTCTTGAGAGCCAAGATCAAGCGTTCTAGATCTTGACCCTTGAGGCCAGCTGCCGTGACCTCACCAATATTATGGTGAGGTCACAATAATATTATGGTGAGGTCACAACATTTAAAAGACACAACAACACAACATATAACCACTCACATGCACGGATATAAAAAACAAACAAAAAAAAGTATATCACCTGATCACGGCATGCATGTGTGTTGGAATATATAGTTATAGCTGCAGACAGATATCTTACTTATCACTCCTCCTTGCGAAAAGGGATGATGTATATTACACTTGTAAAAATCACGAAAAAGGAGGAATACATAAGTGCAATAACTGTAATTGGGTTTAGATGCTGTAATAACTTGATATAATTTACATTCTCTTGAGTTAATTAAAGAAATTACATAAGATGATTTAATTAATACTTTAAAATTACTTTTACGTACTAACAATGCTGAAAGATTAGACTCAGAAGTATACCAAGCACTCTCAATATAAACACACTCAAACCAATATATCAGTGAAAGCCGGAATGACGTCAGAGACGTTATCCCATCTCTGAAACAATCCTTCTAGGAGTTACTCAATAATATTTATACATATTATTTTTTATTTATTTTTGGTTATATAATTTTGGATTACAATATTTTTGAGGTGTGAAAACTCCTTTGCTCTCAAGGTCATGTCTAGCCATTGATTGTATCGCCTAGACTGTTATATGTAGATAATATATATTCTGTGATCGATAAATACATAAATATTGACACGATAGAAATATGTATCAAACCATCAGCTTTAGCGGTGTACTGAAAATACGTTTTTAAGTCATTTTCAATTTTAAATATAGAAGTCAAATAATGAAATATCGTTCGTGAATTTAACATAGAAGCAAAGAGTTTGCTGCAAATAGAATATTACACAATTCAACCCTGACCCTGACCACACATGATACGATGCTTATTTTCGAAATTACGTTTACGAAAACTTACCTTTTGATATCCAGACTGTACTGACGCATATAGCCATGAAGTATGAAGAAAATGGGGGCAACGTGAGGTGTCAAAGGGCTTGAATGTCTGTATTATCTACGGCAGTAAATATTCATGATCTATTCTTGACGATATAGCTACCTTGTCCAGTCATCTGTGTAGATAACGGGCGAATTGTCACAAGAGTGGACATGAAATAACTAGTGGCGCGTATATGACTGAAAATAAACAACGAAATTGTTTTTCTAATCATGATAATGATATTTTGCTCATAAACACTCGTGACAACTCATCCATACCTAATGTAAAACAAATAATTACATTATGTTGTAATAATTGAAGATATCCAGCAAGAATAATAATAGGTCTTCCTCACGCATATAGTAGGCCTATATAACGTCGCCTCGGAGCTAAAGGATCCTATCTGCCACTCTAACGAGTGTCAGATAGGATCCTTTAGCTCCGAGGCGACGATAAGTTCACCCCATACAGTTATTAAAATAATGACTACCTGTCTATATATCTATGATCTGATTTAACTTCAGCGTGCAATATTGCTTTCAAAATTTTTTTTGTATCATTTGCTCTGCAAAGTAGCTGCTTACTTGAAAAGTAAGCAGTTACTGCATTTTGGATTCGCACGCCATAGTTATAGATAGATATGTCAAGCATCGTGACGCTCCAAATTTACGCTGGGACAGTACCAGATACGGACGGGTGTCCAGGCAATTAGATATGATAACATTGGACGGTCATAATGTGAAGAGTGGGTACTTGAATCCCACGAAGAAGTCCACCAACGTGCTCTGCAGCGTTGTGAGTTAATTATCAATTGGAACTCCCCTCCCAGCATTTATTATTATGATCAAGTACGGTGCATTTATCTTTAACCCTTTCAAGCATAAATTTACCATTGTCATCTCCATCCACCACCAGTCGCGAATTGCTGTCGCAATTCTCGTCTTAAAGAAAATTGCCATGTATCGATAAACCTGGTTCATTGAAATTTTCGTTTTAAAACCTTTTGTTGTAGGACAATTAAGTGTGTTTTCAGCGATGTAAAATGATGCTTTATTGCATCGTGAGGGCTTAAAGGGTTAATAAGCCCAGCAAGCATTGATTTGAAGGTGAACCATCGTCTGTGATGCTGACTCAGCATTAAGCCAGCACCGGGTTAGCAAATTTTGCCTACTTTGTTTGAAAAATAGGCTATTTAGCCCTTCAAACACTACGTCATCCAATCTAATTTTTCATCCACGTGAAGAACATGACTAAAATGCTTTGTCAAGTTGGACGGAAATCATTTTTAGATCTTTCTGACGGGAGACATATTTCACATTCAATGCTGATATGTCAAGTTCTATTGAAAAAGATTAAAATAAGGTCTTTGATCTGCTGGTAGCAATATGCGTGATCAAGATCATCTGCAGGCGGTCAAAAATTCGCCACGATAGTAAAACATCACCACTTTCTATAATAAATTTGTAACCATGAGTAATATAATTATATTCTCTACGGTAAAATTCCTGTTTATAGGTTAAACATGTTAAATGTCTAAGGTTATTTCCTGTTTGTTACAACAGAGAAGTGTTTCACATATAATTATATAAAAGGCAGATTGAGAATTACTTATGTATAAGAAGCAGATTGGGGATTATGTATGTCCCTCATCGGTCCAAGGTGAGACTGACCCTTGGATTACGACAGACCACAATGATGACATATCAGTTTGCATGAAGGAGGAAAGGAATGGAGTACGATAAACATAAATATGGCGCTCAGGTATGTAAGGTTATCAGTGGCATGCAGAGATTATGCATTCTCCACACATAGATGTCGTTCAGGTCACCCCCCACCGCTCTCTGGTGTCAGAATGGAGATTATGCTCTGATACTTGTGCTGCCGTACAAAGCTTAAGGGCAGTATCTGCTCACTTTATAAGTAACCAGATACTGTCTTTCGATCTTCCAGACAATTGTATAACCGTTACATAGAATATGCGTCATTCATGGTGTCAAAGATAAACATGACAAAAGAGATAAGACATTAACAGTAGCTATAGTACATTCTGCTCTGCGAAACCAAAAAAAACAACAATATCTGCTCACTCGGAAAGTATGCAGATACTGCTTTTTGGTTTTGCACGGCAGCACTGCTGTAGCCCAGCAAACACATTACGTTGACCCAATGATGGTCTAATGTTGGCCCATCGTCTACGACACTGGGTCAACATTAGACCAGCAGCGGGTCAATATGCCACGTTCGCTGGGAGGTTATTGGATTAGATCTGTTCAGAAATTAAAAGTAGCTGTGTTTCACTTTCCAGAAATATGATATGTCCAGCGGTGCCGAATTATAAAATCGAGTCACCATCAGCGGCATATGGTGGAGCATTGGGCAGCTAAATAAAGTTATGCTATATATATGTAATAATTAAATGCGAATATTTACGACTACTAGTCAGAGGTATTAGTCTAAAAACATAGAGACCTGAAACAAATTCGTAGCAAGCTGGACATTTCAGCATAATTATATTTTTGAGACACCATAGAAAATGATTTCAAAGTTCTCTGGAATCCCCTTGGTATTAGTGCTCGAATTTAGTGGGGTAATAAAGGGTAAATAGAGGAAATAAAGGGTAATAACCATAACTTGAAAAATATTTAACCTAGGTTCATAACATTTGTATCTAAATAGGCCTGTATGTTCTAGCACACAAATCCATTACAAAATTTCGGTCATTTTTATGTGTTACATAGTAACACAGTTACATAGTGTTACTAGTAAGACATTTATTTAAAACAAAAACAAATGAGATGCAAGGGTCATGACCTCTAGGGGTCGAAAAATGACCTTAAGGTGGACTAGAGAAATGACACCCTATTTTTTGAATTAGCATAAAATTTTGAACAAGAAAAACGTGACAAAAAAAAGGTGACAAGAATTGACATGAGATTCCCACGGAATTACATATGACTCTACACTAGGCCTAATATGATTCATTGTACATCCTATTGACAACGTTCTAGTCCCAATGAAGAAGCTCAACTTTGAGAAAATACTTGATAGATTCGACCTTAAAATTGCGGAAATCGGTGAACCATGAACTTTATATGTGGAGTGATTGACAAAGCAGTGAAATTGTGATCGGTTATTGACAAAGGCTTCGTCAATTAGCTTATTATCGTCTAAGGCAGTGTCTTTTGAAGAAACTGCGCTCTAGATAGATTAATTTCATTGGATTGTAAAGTTGTAATAATAATAATAATAAACTTCTATAGCGCCTAAATCCTCAGTGATCCGAGCTCAGAGGCGCGACAAACATAATCGTAATCCGACTCATAGTTCAAAAAAAACGTTTGCGTTTGTCGTCTGAACCAATCGGACCACCGAGGATTTAAGTCGGAAAAGCCTGACCAAAACAATTACGTTTAAAATTACTGACCCGTGGAATATTCAGCTGATTTAGATCACAGGAACAGAGTGTCCGTACCTTTCTCGATGGCTGAAGCATGCTCGAATATATAGATACTGCTTGTCCACTGGTCAGAGCCTGGTAGGTCAGGGACCACAATTTAAATTTGATCCTGTAACGAACTAGTAACCAGTGCAAAGATTTTTTAGAAGATGAGTTATGTGACAAAAACGAGGAGACTTTCTTACAACCCGCGCCAAACAGTTCTGTACACCCTGAAGCTTAGATATTCCCTTTTTAGTGACGTTGGACAGGACAGAGTTACAATAGTCCAGCTTGCTATCTATCAAAGAAATTGCAATTGTTTTAGCAACAGATGGTGTTAAAAGCGCTTTATTATACGCATCTCACGTATATGATAGTAGCAAGCGCGAGATATATGACTTTTAACATTAAAGCACTGTCAAAGACTATGCCAATAGTTTAAGCAGATGGAGAAGGAGTTACTTTCTGTGCCAACAATCTTGTTGGAAAATATTTCGAGAATTTTTCCAGCTGCACTTTAGATCCAATTAATAAAAAATCGGTCTTAACAGGGCTAAGTTTTAACTTTCTTTATGATACTGTGTCTCTGAAATACATAGCTAAGGGGGCTAGTGTAGAGAGTAATTAACAATAGGCCGAGGACGGATGCTTGGGGAACCGCACACGCGACTTCGGCTGGACAGGATATACAGTCCATTAGTTTCACCTTCTAATTACGATCTGACAGGTAAGACACAAACCAGTCAAGGGTGATACCATCGATACCATACCAAGTTGACAAGAGATTGGTGATACTGCTGTGGTCCAGAGTGTCGAAAGCAGCAGATCTAGCAGAGTAAGTGCAGTGACCCTTTCCTCGTCCAGATTCAAAATAATATTATTTTCAATTTTGAGAAAGGCCGTTCCAGTAGAATGAAATGAAATGAATCGGGCTTTAGGCCACCTTTGTGCACATATAGGCTAAACTGGGCCAGGAGAACCTCCTGAGGATGGTGAGATGATTGAGATGACACTGTCCTCCAGTAGAATGAAATTTCTTGTAAGCTGTCTAATACTGATTTGACAGATCGTTTTTTTCAAGATGTAAACGAATTCGATTTGTTATAACTTTGTCTATGATTTTCAATACGAAGTTTAGGTTTGACACTGGTTTGTAATTTTTCATGTCATCTTTTGATAAAGATGGCTTTTTGAGTACAGACATGACATGTAATGTTTTAAAAATATCTGGAAAAAGATAAATTAACCATTTGTGTGATCAGAACCAACAAAACATCTAAGCAAGATTTTACCAACTCAGTAGGGATCGGATCAAGATCGCACGTTTTGCTAGGTGAATTATTTTCGTCACTTCATCAGCAGTAGCCGGTTGAAAAAAAGTCATACGTGATTTAACTGTCGGAGATTTAAAGTCCGGCATATTTTGAACGTCGTTATGAACGTCGTTGGTGAAATTCATAGTATTTTTTCGATTTTGTCTATGAATTTTTTTTTTTCGCAAACGATTCAGAAAGTGATTTTATATCGGAAAAAGCTGGGATAGATGGAGACTGTGTTCTGCGAAGAATATTGTTTATAGTTTTCCAAAGTGTTCGTGGGGTATCTGAGGTTTCATTGATACAATCTGCATAATATCTACGTCGTGCATCGCTCATCATTTTATTACAAAGATTTGCCTGTTTTCTGTACCTCGATCTATCTAGTCATGATCGAGTCCTTCGCCAAACTCGTTCTAACATTTTCGACAAAGTCGTTTAGCCAATTGAATTTCCATTGTCTTCCATGGATTTGTGGGTTTAGGTGTGATTTTTGTAGTCTTGATCGGCGACGACTTATCTAAGAGAGATCTCAGGACCGTGTCATATTGCTGATAAAGTTCAGAACAGGCTAATTTCGGATTGCTAATTGAAGCAGAAAGTTTAGGGTCTGAAATAAAATCTGTAAGAGGTATGCCTTTAACACGTCTGTGTGAAAAAACACTTCTTTATTGGATGAGATATAAGTTTGCCACCAACATCGGCTATCACTGTCATATTATCAGGTAGACCATCAGATGGATCACAGTCTTTATCAAGTCACATGCTGTTCGAGTAATAAACAACAGGTCGAGCCAGTGCCCATGAAGGTGGGTGGGGAAGTCAACGTGTTGACGCAGAGTAAAAGATGTTAGCAAATCTGAAAAAGTATTGGTATGATTTGATGGACTATCAAAATGTACATTAAAATCGCCTAAGATAAACAATTCTCCTGGAAAAGATGACATGTTTTCCAGGAGATCTTGGGAATTGTTCAAAGAATAATGTAAGATAGCCCGGCTGCTATCTGTATTGACAGATGACTTGTACGCAAAAAGACGATGATGTTATTTTATAGCACATGGCCTCGAAACCTAAAAATTGCGATATTTCGCACCTTGTAACTTTTAAGTGTGACTAACCTAAACATTTTCTGAGAGGAATACATAATTTTGCCATAACTAACTGAATATAATGTATTTTAATTAATTAAAGACACTTTGTAATGTCAAAAACCTGTTTCTTTTCATTACATATTTGTCTAGGTAAAAATGTGAAATAATCATTTCCAATCTACCAGACAGCTTGGGTCTGACTCACAAGTTGTGTGTGACGCCTAAAAGATACCTGTGATCTAGTTTTTGTCTTTTGTTTCACCTTTTGTCACGATCGTCATCAGTTTTTTACAGTTATATACAGTATACTTTCTCTAATATGAGCTCCCGTCCCAGCAAGCACGAGACATTGAACCAATGTTGTTTTAATGTTGGACTGACGTCGAAGACGGTGGGCCAACATTAAAACAACATTGGTTCAATGTCTCGTGTTTGCTGGGGTACGAATGTGATACTGTAGATCTGGTGATATTCGCGAGGTTTTAATTTCGCGAGGAAGGAAAATTCGCGAATTCAAGTATATCGCGAAAATTATTTTCATAATAGCGCTACTAAAGAAATATGAAAATTCGCGAATATAAACTTCGTGAAAAGTAGGCTACCAAAATAAATAAAAATTAAACACGCGAAAATTACCAGATCTACAATAGGCCCATGTGCTGAAGATTCGTACTACGATGACAAAGCCACTGATATGATCTATCGAATTTCGAATCCTGTGTCTGGGGTGCAGTGTCATCTCACCATCCTCAGGAGGTTCTCCTGGCCCAGTTTAGCCCATATGTGCACATAGGTGTCCTAAAACCTCATCCATTCAATTTCTAGACACAGGATTCGAAATTCGAGACAATACTAAATATATACGAGTTGGCATGGAAGATATGTTGTTTCTTTGAAACATGAGCTCCGACTTTACAGACATCCGGCGTAACCATGACTGGTCCAGCGTCGTAGACAGTGGGCCAACGTTAATTAAACATTGGATCGCTGACTCGAGATTGCAGGGTTGACATTTTCCACTTTAGCCCTGCGAAATAAAGTACGCAAAAAATACAATTTACTGGCATTACCAGTGACATCATCATAGTGTAAAGCGGGGGTTCACTTCAGCGACATCTATGTGTGGAGAAGGAGTGTAACGATTATACTTGGGATTGGCTGTTAAAGGGTTAATGAGCAACTCGCGGGGGGGGGGGTATATGCAGGTGTGTATAGGGTGACATGCTGTGATGTTGTTCATTTGTCTCGTTTGCTTTTAAAGTTATGATTACGTGGTGTTTTTGCCTTGGCTGGTGGTGAGAAATATATCGAAATGCAAAAAACGCATATCATTATACCATTGGGGATAATTTTTTTGTGCTTGGCATACCTTAGGGCTGGACAGCAAGATGTGGCCTAAACTATAGCGCCCAGCCAATAACCCTTATGCTGCCGGGATATGCGGACCAAAGAAATTGAACTCGAACTGCTAAAATATTTTGTGGTAGATGCTTAGTTAAACTAAAAATCAAATTTTAAAGTCGTTTATTTCTCCATAAATATAATAACTATTTTTCGTCATTTGGAGCTGGGAATTGCGTTAGCAATTCCAGCTTCAAATGGATGAAAAATAGTCCGCGGGAACTCGGCAGCGTAAGGGTAAACGGCCCAATAGCGTACATAACAACTTGTTAAAATACAGCGTACATGCTGAAATACATTTTTTTAATCACAAAATATAACAGCTCGTAACTAATAAGAATTGCAAAAAACATCAGATTTAAACTAATGAAACCACAACAACCTTTCCCATGATTGCGGTGCGGGCGACGCTCTTGAGGGTGTTCTAATTCCCGGGAAAGTATCAGACGTCCCAGCCAATACGGGACATTGTCCCAATATTGGTTTAATGTTGGCCCATCGTCTTTAACGCTGGCCCAACATTAACCCAACAATGGGTCGATGTGTCGTGTTTGCTGGGGTGCCGGTTTATAAAATCTCAGATAAAGTAGTAATAATAGCTAGTTTTAGTTTTGAAAGGTAGGGGTATTTTATTCATTTGAGAGAATATTACTTAACACTTTAAACGTCAAATTATTCAATTTGAATTTTTACCCACTTGAAGTTGTGTCTCGCTGACGCGATCCACAACTTCAAGTGAGTGAAAATTATTCAGATTTGACAAAATGGAGGTCAACTCTTTTCAAATCTTGCTGGTTGATGTCACATTTTATCTTTAACATATTTAAAATGTGGTACTTAATGTGCTACTAAAAATGAAAACCCGAGTATATGCGGCACCGGCGGTCAAAGGGTTAACCCTTTCGTCGCTAATTAAGACCTAATCGTTTTTAATCCGCTTTTTAAGCGATCATTGTTATTGGAAATGAATCATAACCTTTTAAAATCTAAGCACGAGTATTGTTTTAATATTTTTGCCAGCAGGTTAAATCGCAGTTGTTGAAATGTATGTTTAAACAAATCTACAAATTATACAATTATGAGTAATTTTCGCCCATTACAGATGTAATTTAAATGTGTTGTTATCACACATGCTCTTCTGGTATACCATTCCTTCCAATAAAATTGATATCACTATGTCAATATAATGTACTCAATGATTTACATAATTTTTAAAATATAATGTTTAAATGTTAATTTTCCTCATTTTTTACTAAAGATAATATGGATGGCATCATGCACAAGTGATCTAACCCACATTTTGACAATTTTGAGAAGAAATCACGCTGCAACATGAAGTACATGATAAAACGAATAAATACAAATTACCACAGAAAGGTAACAAAATCAGTGACCAAACAGTCTAACCCTGAATGTGAAACTCGTATATTGATCAAGTTGTGGCTATCAATAACATGCATTTTCATCGTTTTTTTAATGTGGGTTAGCCCACTTGTGCATGATGCCATCCATATATCGCTTGTTCCAAATATTGAGATCCATGAAAAATCGTTCCACTAAAAATAAAAAGAATACATAAAGTGTTTAAAACAGTCAAAATGTCTACGTTATTTTTTACTTGTCTTACATAATATATTCGATGAAATTGTATAATATTGGTACGTATTATTAATATACAAAAATGTTTTGTGTAATTTAGCTTTATTATCAAGGTAGATAAGTCCACACGTTCCACACACGATGAACCAAAATATGTTGCTCAGTGCACATTATCACAGACGAGAGGCTGCACACCAAGAAGTTATAAATTAATCCCTGGGTATTCGCGTTTACACAACAGTCCCTTTATTAATTATTTCGGTTCTAGATGGCGCATAAGCACGTTGATATTCAACAATGAGAAGCATGTTTTGCACATTATCATGTGACATGTACCCGCACCATTCAGCCACGTCACTGTTATTATATCGCTCTACATGATATATCCGCCCGCTTATTAATAATAATTATTATTAATAGTGTTGTTGTTGAGACTTGCCGGAATTATTTTTGTATAACCATGGAGACCGAATGGTTTTTTTCAATTTAAAATGATCATAAATGTGTTAGTTAGCTCTTTCCGCTTTATTTGAATACCTATGTTATGGGTCTAATTTCATAGTGAAATTCATAGTATTTTTTCGATTTTGTCTATGAATTTTTTTTTTCGCAAACGATTCAGAAAGTGATTTTATATCGGAAAAAGCTGGGATAGATGGAGACTGTGTTCTGCGAAGAATATTGTTTATAGTTTTCCAAAGTGTTCGTGGGGTATCTGAGGTTTCATTGATACAATCTGCATAATATCTACGTCGTGCATCGCTCATCATTTTATTACAAAGATTTGCCTGTTTTCTGTACCTCGATCTATCTAGTCATGATCGAGTCCTTCGCCAAACTCGTTCTAACATTTTCGACAAAGTCGTTTAGCCAATTGAATTTCCATTGTCTTCCATGGATTTGTGGGTTTAGGTGTGATTTTTTTAGTCTTGATCGGCGACGACTTATCCAAGAGAGATCTCAGGACCGTGTCATATTGCTGATAAAGTTCAGAACAGGCTAATTTCGGATTGCTATATTATCGGAACAGGCTAATTTCGGATTGCTATATTATCGGATTGCTAGATTGTCATATTATCAGGTAGACCATCAGATGGATCACAGTCTTTATCACGTCACATGCTGTTCGAGTAATAAACAACAGGTCGAGCCAGTGCCCATGAAGGTGGGTGGGGAAGTCAACGTGTTGACGCAGAGTAAAAGATGTTAGCAAATCTGAAAAAGTATTGGTATGATTTGATGGACTATCAAAATGTACATTAAAATCGCCTAAGATAAACAATTCTCCTGGAAAAGATGACATGTTTTCCAGGAGATCTTGGGAATTGTTCAAAGAATAATGTAAGATAGCCCGGCTGCTATCTGTATTGACAGATGACTTGTACGCAAAAATACGATGATGTTATTTTATAGCACATGGCCTCGAAACCTAAAAACTGCGATATTTCGCACCTTGTAACTTTTAAATGTGACTAGCCTAAACATTTTCTGAGAGGCATACATAATTTTGCCATAACTAACTGAATATAATGTATTTTAATTAATTAAAGACACTTTGTAATGTCAAAAACCTGTTTCTTTTCATTACATATTTGTCTAGGTAAAAATGTGAAATAATCATTTCCAATCTACCAGACAGCTTGGGTCTGACTCACAACTTGTGTGTGACGCCTAAAAGATACCTGTGATCTAGTTTTTGTCTTTTGTTTCACCTTTTGTCACGATCGTCATCAGTTTTTTACAGTTATATACAGTATACTTTCTCTAATATGAGCTCCCGTCCCAGCAAACACGAGACATTGAACCAATGTTGTTTTAATGTTGGACTGACGTCGAAGACGGTGGGCCAACATTAAAACAACATTGGTTCAATGTCTCGTGTTTGCTGGGGTACGAATGTGATACTGTAGATCTGGTGATATTCGCGAGGTTTTAATTTCGCGAGGAAGGAAAATTCGCGAATTCAAGTATATCGCGAAAATTATTTTCATAATAGCGCTACTAAAGAAATATGAAAATTCGCGAATATAAACTTCGTGAAAAGTAGGCTACCAAAATAAATAAAAATTAAACACGCGAAAATTACCAGATCTACAATAGGCCCATGTGCTGAAGATTCGTACTACGATGACAAAGCCACTGATATGATCTATCGAATTTCGAATCCTGTGTCTGGGGTGCAGTGTCATCTCACCATCCTCAGGAGGTTCTCCTGGCCCAGTTTAGCCCATATGTGCACATAGGTGTCCTAAAACCTCATCCATTCAATTTCTAGACACAGGATTCGAAATTCGAGACAATACTAAATATATACGAGTTGGCATGGAAGATATGTTGTTTCTTTGAAACATGAGCTCCGACGTTACAGACATCCGGCGTAACCATGACTGGTCCAGCGTCGTAGACAGTGGGCCAACGTTAATTAAACATTGGATCGCTGACTCGAGATTGCAGGGTTGACATTTTCCACTTCAGCCCTGCGAAATAAAGTACGCAAAAAATACAATTTACTGGCATTACCAGTGACATCATCATAGTGTAAAGCGGGGGTTCACTTCAGCGACATCTATGTGTGGAGAATGAGTGTAACGATTATACTTGGGATTGGCTGTTAAAGGGTTAATGAGCAACTCGCGGGGGGGGGGGGTATATGCAGGTGTGTATAGGGTGACATGCTGTGATGTTGTTCATTTGTCTCGTTTGCTTTTAAAGTTATGATTACGTGGTGTTTTTGCCTTGGCTGGTGGTGAGAAATATATCGAAATGCAAAAAACGCATATCATTATATCATTGGGGATAATTTTTTTGTGCTTGGCATACCTTAGGGCTGAACAGCAAGATGTGGCCTAAACTATAGCGCCCAGCCAATAACCCTTATGCTGCCGGGATATGCGGACCAAAGAAATTGAACTCGAACTGCTAAAATATTTTGTGGTAGATGCTTAGTTAAACTAAAAATCAAATTTTAAAGTCGTTTATTTCTCCATAAATATAATAACTATTTTTCGTCATTTGGAGCTTGGAATTGCGTTAGCAATTCCAGCTTCAAATGGATGAAAAATAGTCCGCAGGAACTCGGCAGCGTAAGGGTAAACGGCCCAATATCGTACATAACAACTTGTTAAAATACAGCGTACATGCTGAAATACATTTTTTTAATCACAAAATATAACAGCTCGTAACTAATAAGAATTGCAAAAAACATCAGATTTAAACTAATGAAACCACAACAACCTTTCCCATGATTGCGGTGCGGGCGACGCTCTTGAGGGTGTTCTAATTCCCGGGAAAGTATCAGACGTCCCAGCCAATACGGGACATTGTCCCAATATTGGTTTAATGTTGGCCCATCGTCTTTAACGCTGGCCCAACATTAACCCAACAATGGGTCGATGTGTCGTGTTTGCTGGGGTGCCGGTTTATAAAATCTCAGATAAAGTAGTAATAATAGCTAGTTTTAGTTTTGAAAGGTAGGGGTATTTTATTCATTTGAGAGAATATTACTTAACACTTTAAACGTCAAATTATTCAATTTGAATTTTTACCCACTTGAAGTTGTGTCTCGCTGACGCGATCCACAACTTCAAGTGAGTGAAAATTATTCAGATTTGACAAAATGGAGGTCAACTCTTTTCAAATCTTGCTGGTTGATGTCACATTTTATCTTCAACATATTTAAAATGTGGTACTTAATGTGCTACTAAAAATGAAAACCCGAATATATGCGGCACCGGCGGTCAAAGGGTTAACCCTTTCGTCGCTAATTAAGACCTAATCGTTTTTAATCCGCTTTTTAAGCGATCATTGTTATTGGAAATGAATCATAACCTTTTAAAATCTAAGCACGAGTATTGTTTTAATATTTTTGCCAGCAGGTTAAATCGCAGTTGTTGAAATGTATGTTTAAACAAATCTACAAATTATACAATTATGAGTAATTTTCGCCCATTACAGATGTAATTTAAATGTGTTGTTATCACACATGCTCTTCTGGTATACCATTCCTTCCAATAAAATTGATATCACTATGTCAATAAAATGTACTCAATGATTTACATAATTTTTAAAATATAATGTTTAAATGTTAATTTTCCTCATTTTTTACTAAAGATAATATGGATGGCATCATGCACAAGTGATCTAACCCACATTTTGACAATTTTGAGAAGAAATCACGCTGCAACATGAAGTACATGATAAAACGAATAAATACAAATTACCACAGAAAGGTAACAAAATCAGTGACCAAACAGTCTAACCCTGAATGTGAAACTCGTATATTGATCAAGTTGTGGCTATCAATAACATGCATTTTCATCGTTTTTTTAATGTGGGTTAGCCCACTTGTGCATGATGCCATTCATATATCGCTTGTTCCAAATATTGAGATCCATGAAAAATCGTTCCACTAAAAATAAAAAGAATACATAAAGTGTTTAAAACAGTCAAAATGTCTACGTTATTTTTTACTTGTCTTACATAATATATTCGATGAAATTGTATAATATTGGTACGTATTATTAATATACAAAAATGTTTTGTGTAATTTAGCTTTATCATCAAGGTAGATAAGTCCACACGTTCCACACACGATGAACCAAAATATGTTGCTCAGTACACATTATCACAGACGAGAGGCTGCACACCAAGAAGTTATAAATTAATCCCTGGGTATTCGCGTTTACACAACAGTCCCTTTATTAATTATTTCGGTTCTAGATGGCGCATAAGCACGTTGATATTCAACAATGAGAAGCATGTTTTGCACATTATCATGTGACATGTACCCGCACCATTCAGCCACGTCACTGTTATTATATCGCTCTACATGATATATCCGCCCGCTTATTAATAATAATTATTATTAATAGTGTTGTTGTTGAGACTTGCCGGAATTATTTTTGTATAACCATGGAGACCGAATGGGTTTTTTTCAATTTAAAATGATCATAAATGTGTTAGTTAGCTCTTTCCGCTTTATTTGAATACCTATGTTATGGGTCTATGGTCATTATAATTTTTTTAATTATTTCAGCGCGAAGACCGTCTTCATGCGTGAGAATTTGACGCCTGCAAACGTCAGATTCTGATGTTTAAAGTCGGTCCCGGGCCTGAAAGGGTTACCTCCTTTACTATCCGAGAATGTCTTCACATTTTTTACATTGTAAATTAAAAAATAGAAGTAGGCCTATCTAAAATTTAAGTTGAAAACGTCCTTGATTTCAATTAATGACATTTTCTATTGAGCTACTTTTATTTAGGATTAGTAGAGTGTTCGGAGAATACGCTTTGATACTGACATAAACCTATCGTCGACCGTCGGCAGACTTTATTCGCGCTGGATTAAATGGTAGACAAAATGTTTTATTGCCGAAGATGTCATAGTGTGCTGTCTAAATTTTGGGCAATCATCTCGGTGCCAAAAAATATAGAAAGGCACATAGGCCATTTCTATGAGAGCTAAATTGATTTGTGTGCCGCAGCGGCAAAAATGGCTCAAATTGTAGTTGAAAACGTTCTTAATTGAGGTAATTTTTATTGACATAGTCTAAAATATATCACTAGTAAATCAAGCAGACAGATTTTATTGAATGAATCCATATCGTCCTCCAGAGTACCCCCCGGGGGACCAGTGATGTCAGATGACGCATGTAAGTCTAACTGGCAGACAAAGCCTTCAAGAGGAGAGACTGTTCTGCAAAGCCAAAAGGCAGTATCTGCTCACTTGTGAGCAGAGTTTGCCTCTTTGGCTTTGCACGGCAGAGCACTTCTGCTCGCGAGGTGCAGAATAGCAACGGGAAACAGTGGCTTATTGTGCCGATCCGTGAATATTTAATCGTGTTCAAGGGCGATATTCTCGAAGCGGGTGATCCAGTACTTAGACATGCGATTGGTCGAGGTTGTCATCTGGATCAACCACATGCCTTGGATCCTGGGCAATCGCTTTGACAACACGGACATGGTTAAGTGGTGGTTGAAGCAACACGTGGTGACTTTACAAATCATATCAGCTAGTCTACCTGACAGAACGCAGTGTGAACGTCTGAAATGTCTACTTCACTGCAATTTTATATTTTTATCTGAGCTTCACATGCTGTAATCGTAAAATCTCTTTCAGTTTTTGTCGATCTAACATCCTTTTCCTGAACGTAACGCGTGATTTGTGTCTCCAACAAGGACGAGTCAGCACAAGAAGGTTAGTTATTAGAATGCTAATATGACTAATACTTTATCCAATAAAAAAATGAGTTCAGTGTAACATGATAAGCCTATATTTTTGCAACACTTGACAGAAAGTACAATTTTCAACAAGCTCAAAATTATTAGCAACAAACTCAACATTGTGTTGCGTTTGTAGTTAATCTTGTCAAGTGTTGAAAAAGTGTTACTCAGAATTCAAATCTCTCTTGGATAAACTATTATTCATAACATTTCAACAACTAGTCTTGTGCATTGCGCTGACTCCCCAGCAAGCACAAGACGTTGGACCAATGTTGGTTTGAGGTTGGGCCAGCGTCGTAGACGGTGGGTCGTTCTTGTGGGGGATTCATAAAAAATTTACCAAATAAC
The DNA here is from genome assembly GCA_964017125.1 of Flabesymbios commensalis. Lineage (NCBI taxonomy): Eukaryota > Metazoa > Annelida > Polychaeta > Terebellida > Flabelligeridae > Flabesymbios > Flabesymbios commensalis. The sequence continues at coordinate 45,363,602 of OZ024915.1, read as the reverse complement.
ACGTGTTTTTCGCTAAGAAAAGGATGTTCAATCATCAAAAGGAGAATTTATTGGAACATGTGACTTTGTATTGAATTGAAACAGGGCGATATGAGGTACAGATCATTACTGGTGCTGGTGTGGATCTGTGGATATGGTCGAACGTCCGCATCGTGTCCAGACGGCTTCACGGAAATCAACTACGATTGCTACATAATAGTTACGGAGGCTAAAACCCAAACTGCGGCGGACGACCACTGCCAAGCCCTCACTGACAGAGGACGACTGCTAGACTTGGGAACCAAGGAAGAGTTTGATGCTGTACTACCATGGGCAAAGAGCGGTAAGCAAGTATAGTTATTGTATACATATGTTATTTGAATAGACGAACAAATGGATCTATATATAGGAAGATATATCTTTTTTTTTGTGTTCGTGTCTTTTTGTTCATTCTCATTTAATAAAACCTGACAAATCTGAGCGCTAGTTAACAAATGGACAGTTGAGGTTGCTGCAGTGTCGAGCCTTTGAACTTTAAACACACTACATAGCACATAAATATAATACTTATCATTAGTCTATACCTGTGTATATAAATGTACAGATATATTTATGTTTCACACGGCAAATTGGACATGGCATATACGTGATTATCAACACGTGCGGATTCTACGGACAGTCGTTATTATAGTGGATTGTTCCGTGATATGACGTCGCACATCATAATAGTCCAGGACCGAAATCCTGAAAGACACTTAAAAACGGATTTATCTCAACACCAAGAGTAAGTAAGGTTCGAGGTAATAATATGGTAGTATGAACCTTCTAGAACAACCCCAGGTAATGAGTACAATAAATGGGGTATCAGTTATTTCTTAGGGGGCATTTTAGGGTAGGGGCCCAGGGGGTGTACTGTATTGTATCACAAGAAAAAATGAAGTATGTGTAACACACAGTTACATAATTGGCAATATCTTTGTCAATACTCAATCAATTTTAAAGATTTGTGCACGAAAATGTAAGTTATGAAGGTCAACAAAGGTCACAACTGCATGCCACAGTGATTTAGCAAATGTTCCGCCATCACAATATCTGTACGTTTATGTCACTTGTTGAATAATAAATCTAACCAAGGTTTAAATTGATGGAATAATAGCATAAAGCCTCTAGAATAACTTCAACTCGAACGTAAGGCACATATTGGAATAATATTTTTTTAATTGATTTTTTCAAATCTGGGGGTGTAGTACATGGCCTAGTTTAAAATATGGAATGTGAGTGACAAAATTTGCCATATATCAGTATATTTATCAACAGTCGTTAAGAATCGAAGTAAATATTCTGCCACCAAACCGTAAGTCACATATTGAACTATATATATGCAGACCCAAGTAACAACTTTTGTGTTATAGAGGTCAATAAAAGTCAAAACAGCTTGCGACAGTGATTTTTCCAATGTTTGACTGTCATCACGTTGTCTGTACTTCGACATGTTTTGTTCAAAACCAGAGATAACATAGGTTTGAATGGATGGGACAATGCCATGGAATCTATACAACAAACCCAGATAGTGTGTATAGTCTAACTACTATATAAAAAAGGTTTTAATGCTGGTTTGTTCCAACTGGGGTATATCAGATAGCATAATATGTCACATATAGTAGAATGACATAATTTTCAATGTATTCGCTAATAATCAATAAAATGTACCTACATGTATTTCGCTACTAAAAATGTTTTATTCATTCGGCAATATTTATCATAAAAACAAATGTAACTATTATGAAGCTGTAAAGGTCAGTAAATGTCAAACTATTATACAACAGTGAGCAAAACATGTTGAACAAAATCAATTTTTTAGATTTGTGCTCCTGGACTATAAAAGAATAATCTACTAAGAACAATATAATATTAAAAACTTAAGATGCTATTTTTCAAGATAATGGCCTACCGTTTCTGTGAGCCAATACTGTTCACCCGCTCAAGTATTCTATTCCACCCCTTATTTATAGGCCTATAACTGAATAGTATAAACTGGCGTCCGACCAAAGAGCACTGTGGTTAAGCGGTGGAGGTAACTGGAGTTACCATTAGCAAATCGGCTACCGATTCGTTAACATTTTCATCTAGTTTGTGCAGTTTAACGTTTTCCTTTGCTCCGTCGATTTGTAAGTGGATTAATATTATTTAACTGGACGAAATGCACATTATGTTAGCTTCAAATGTCATGTGTCAATTCCAGCTGTTACTGGTAACTGCAACTTCAGTGGGTGGTAACTGTCGGTTTCAATGGGTGGTAATTGTCGCTTCCTATTAGCAGAGACAATTCTATTATAAAATGTATATTATAAAACAACTTTAGTAATAGTTTACATGATCATGAAGTTGATACTGATGCGTCCTGACTTTTATTTTAATTGGTACCGTACACAGTATCACAGTAAGGGGCGCTGTAATATATTATGAGGGCCTAGTATATAAGAGACTGGATGCATATATAATGTCTGTACTCACAGGCGTAGGCGGTGAACCAACACTGGCAGTGGCGGATCCAGCATAGGGCGTACCCGGCGTACGCCCCCCCCCCCTTCGTGGTGAAAATATTGCATTTTCATGCATTTTTTGGAATAAAGTGAAGCTAACACCCCTTTTTCAGCCAAAAGGTGACTTACGCCCCCTCCTCTTGCACATTCTGGATCCGCCACTGCACTGGGTCAACATTAATATAATAGGGCTTACTTTCAAACACCGGGTCGTTATAAGCCTATATGTGTAATACTAAAAACAACATTTCGGAGATGTCTCTTTTGATTTTTTAAGAATAATATATTTATTTTAAATTATTTAGGTACTTATAGTCAGGTAGCTCAGCATCAAATTTTAGGCTTATCGTTATCGGGCGCATAAAAGCCCAATTTTTAAGGTTCAGTAGCATATCCTGATAGTTGACCTAGGAGCCCAACATTATTTTCTACTTAAGACGCCGAAAAATGTCAACATCCGAAGTAATATGACCGCCATTTTTACAAGATAAAACAATAAAATAATAATAGTTTTGACAGAATTGATGCAGATTCTTGATCGTGGTGTTTTAGTTATGCCTGACACAGTGATGTAGTCGCAAAGTACTTTAGACATTGGATTGTTATTGAAATCCAAGTTGGCAGCTATTTGTGCAAGATAAAACAGTAAATTGGTATCATTTTGTATAAAATAAAAGCAAATTCATAATATTGGTGTGTACCACAAGGTTTCAAAGCATGTCTGACACAGGGCTGTGGCCAGAACGTACTTTAGTTATTGCATTGCGAGTAAAATCTAAAATGGCTGCTATTTGATCAAAATCAAAACAATAAATTGATATATTTCGATAAAATAGTAAGAGCTTCACGATTTCGATGTATGCCGTCGGTTTTCCCGGTATTCCAGATCTAGTTGTGCAGCCAGAGGGTAGTTCAACATTTTTTGTGGATAAAATTGAAGACGGCCGTCATTTGACAAAGTCACTAAAATTCGTGTCAAACATTTTTTTTATAATTTTATACAGAATAGAATTCATGACTTTAGTGTCGACCATAGGATTTTTTTATACACATAACCTGGTGGCATTATCCAGAAACCAAAATGGTGGCCACCAGACAAACAAAATCGGCAACAGATGAGGAGGAGTAGGAAGCCGAATTGGGTACCACATGGATCATATGGCCGTGACAGGAGAACACATATCTTTATATTTTGGTAATAATACCGCTTCCCTGTCATGGCCATCTGGTGGCCGTTTGTTTGTCTAATGACCCATCTTGGTATATTGACTAAAATGATGTTTGCCAGTCACAGGGGTGTATACATGAAAATCCTAGATAGTTGTTACCAAAATCACGAATCTGCTTCCCTTCTGTTGACAATTATGTTAATTTTTGGCTTACATCTTGGATTTTACCCATAATGCAATGTCTTATGTACTTTTCAACCACACACTATGTCGGGCATACCCGAAAACCCTATTATGGTAGACATCAAAATTATGCTTTTTGTAGACCATATTTTTTTTCAACTTTACTATGTATCAAGTTACTTTCAGGTGGTCTGCAGATTTTCTATGCATGGACAATGTCACCAGAGGTCATCGAAGTATGGTACCCTTTACCCTTAGGGTTGTATAAGAATGTGTCATATAACTAGGTCGAAAATCAAGTCAAGTACACATGGTGACATGGGTTTCATAGGGGAGTTATCCCAAGGTCTTGGTAAGGTCGTTTCAAGGACATAACAAGGTCAAATCAGCTCAAAACGGTTGAAAATAGATTGTTGGACCAGCACTTAATATAGCTCGGTCGAAACCAAACCCAAGTACACATGTGACATCGGTCGGTGTTTGGTACCATAGGGGAGTTATCCCAAGGTCATGGTAAGGTCATTTCAAGGTCACAGCGAGGTCAAATAAGCTTAAAACGGGTGGAAATAACTTATTTTAGTTGTTTTTGCTAACATTTTGTTCAATTGAAATTTCTATGATGGCTTGAAACATACCTAAATCCCAACACAGAGTGAGACCTACATCAAAACACCCCTGAGAGGTAACAGGGATAACATAAGGGTTGGAGGGTTTTTTCACACCCCCTTCAAATCACCCTTATGTCAACACTGTCTGATATGGCAGAAATAGATCAAATAGCACACTGATGTTATATTTTGACATTGCCATGACCTTGGGATGAAATATTTTGAAAAACTGGTGATAATAGCTTGTTTTTGCTGCTTTTGCTACAATTATGTTCACTTCAGACTTCGCAAAAACCTTGGGCTGACTCCTCTATGAAGCCCAACCCCAACCCATGTCATCATGTGTTGGTGTTGATGGGGTATAACCCTTCCAGCCCTTTTATTATTATCCTGTAATCTTTTGAGGTGTTCTGGTATAAATCCGTGTTAGAGTCCAGGTATGTTTCAAGCCATCAAGACAACTAAAGTTAACATAATTGTGGAAAAATCATCAAAAACAAGATATTTCCAGCTGTTTTGAGCCGATTTGACCTCGCTGTGACCTTGATATGACCTTGCAATGACTTTGGGGTACCAACCCTGTGAAATACAACCCCCATTGCAACATGTTTACTTAGGTTGGGCCTTATCAGATGTAAGCAATGTTTATTGGCCATTGGTCAAAATATAACATCAGTGTGTTATTTGGACCATTTTTTCCATATCACACAGTATTGACACAAGGATAAAGGAAAGACGAGGGGGTGAAAAACCTTCCAACCCTTATGTTATCCCTGTAACCTCTCAAGGGTGTTTTGGTATAGGTCTGTGTTGGGATCTAGGTATGATTCAAGCCATGATAGACATTACAAGTGAACATAATGTTAGCAAAAACAACCAAAATCAGCTATCTTCAGCTGTTTTGGGCTGATTTAACCTGGCTGTCACCTTGAGATGATCTCAACATGACCTTGGGGTAACTCCCCTATTGAACCAAACACCAGCCGATGTCATCATGTGTACTCGGGTTGGGTTTCGACCGATTTATTGGAAGTGCTTGTCCAATAATGAAGTCCCAACCATTTTGAGATGATTTGACCTTGCCATGACCTTGGAATGACCTTACCAAAACCTTGGAATAACCCCCATATGAAACCCACGACCAACCCATGTGACCCTGTGTACTTGGCTTGAGTTTCGACCTAGTTATATGACGCATTCTTATACAACCCTAATGGTAAAGGGTACCATACTTCGATGACCTTGAGATGTTCTTACCTTGACTTTGGGATAACTCTCCTATGAAGCCCGACACCTACTCATGTCACCATGTGTACTTGGCCTGGGTTTCGACCTATTTATTTTTATACCACCCTAAGGATCAATGGTACCCTACTTCGATGACCTCTGGTGACCTTGTCCATGCATAGAAAATCTGCAGACCACCTGAAAGTAACGTGGTACATAATAAGTGTTTTTTTTTAAATATGGTCTACAAAAGTAGACAGGGGGGAGGGGGGATGGGGTACAGTCGGGCCAAGGTCTAGCTTAACCTTTCAGAAATGGAGGCCATCTTGGATTTTACTAACCAATGCAATGACCAAAATAATTTCTGGCCACACCATTATGTCGGGCATACCTGAAAATCATATGGTAGATATCAAAATCATGAATCAGCTTATATTCTATCGAAAATTATGTCAATTTAATATTCGACCTTGGCTAAAAATAGTTTATACCGGAGATCGTCTATACACGATATCTACTATACTCCCGAGTGTTTAGCTAAAATCAGGTCTGATGAAACTACAAAATTGATTTTGCAATCAGCAGGACTGATTTTTTTTCTCAACAAAATTCAATCTTTCAACTTTATATCCACAAAAAAAATAATTCCCTTCCCTTTAAATAACTTTTTTAAAGTTGTCCGAAATGTGAGAGTCTCCTTGATTCATCATTAGAAAATTTCCAATAAATAAAGTATCAGTTACCATTAACATAATTTGTCAGTTACCAGTAGCATGATATCATTGAGTATTGCAGTTACCAGCAACACGCTTGGCAGTTACCATTCTCATTGAACAAATTTAGTTTACCGATTACGACAAAATTATCGACAATTTGAGGTTAACATGATGTCCATTTTATCCAGTTAAATAATATTAATCCACCTACAAATCGATGGAGCAAAGGAGAATGTTAAACTACACAAAATAGATGAAAAAGTAAACGAATCGGTAGCCGTGTCAGCCATTTTTTGCTAATGGTAACTCCAGTTACCTCCGCCGCTTAACCACAGTGAAAGAGGTTATATAACCTCCTTGGTCCAACATTTCATCCAATGTCAGTTATGCTATGCAGACGCTTAGTTTTTAAAGAAGTTGTATCAAATGAGTTACCTCTATTCGCATGAAATTTTGATGTACTTGGCGTGTACCTACCATAAGCTCTTCCCCCTGCCTATGTAACTCGGCTTATGCCAGACCTTCATTAGAAACGCATGACTATTGCTGTACGTCGCTTTCTGCACAATCATGTCAATATCACGACAGAAGGAAGCCCGAAATCGGAACTATGCCCCACTCTTATCGAATGACTGCGAGGGCTATTTGTAGTGCATAGTATCATAGACAGCACAACACACCTTTGAAGAGTTTGAGCGAATAAGCCATCAGGGTCGACATCTACCATAAATTCCCAGATGATTATGCATACTAGGCTCTCGGGACCCCTCAAGTCTTTTCAGACCCGTATCTTCAAATAAACTTCGCTTTCAAACTCTTTCGTCCGTTGGATGCTTGTAATTTGTCCCCCTTGATTCATACATATAGCTTGTATAGGGGCGTTCGCAGCTTTATGATATAGGAGGGGGGGGGGGGTGCAAGAGGTAAAATTTAAAAAAAATACGGTGGTTCCGAGGACTCTCCCCCAGAAATCCCCATTGACCCTCCCCCTGTGCACGCCTCTGGCTTATATATTACAGCTGGTGGTACATTTTTGACCGGTGGTCAAGGGGACACTCAATTTGTCTACAGCTGGAGACGAGAACCTTTCACGACATACACAGGAATGAACCTTGATCAGAGTCCGGCTCCAAGTTGTTTGATCCTTGATACATCGTTTGACTCCATTGGTGACGGGTCATGCTCCGCATTAAAGTTTATTTGCGAAGCAACAAGTAAGTGACTGTTCAAATATTACAGTTTGTATAACTATTGTTTAACCGTGAAAACCGGTAAACATACAATTAAAAAAAATATACATTATCATTTAAACACTTTAACAGTCAAATTGTTCAATTGGAATTTTCAGCCGCTTGCAGTTATGGATCGCTAACACAATCCACAACTTCAAGTGACTGAATATTATTCAGATTTTACAAAAATAACAGCTTGTATACTTAGGCCTATTGTTCATCCATAAACAGTAATAAAGTTAGAATTAAAAAAAGTATATTAAGACTATTTATGTTCTATCACTATCATCACGTTTCCCAGCAAACATATGTATATACATTTATGCAACGTTGGCCCAAATATTATACAAATGTTTTGTTTATGCTGGAATGACATTTTAGAGCTCAGCTAGTCTATACTTCAAGAGTCTGTCTGACCCATCCTGACAGCAGAGGTTGGTACACACTAGTGTGGAATTTACCCTGCTGTCAGGATGGTTTGACGGTATAATACCCCTGGTGATCACCATTTTTAGTAGAAAATTACAAAATAAATTACTTTATATTTATTTGTATAACACTGTAATCAGGTAAATTGGGCAAAATCTGATGTTATATCCTATTATGGAATTAAAATTTATCGTGGTAGAATGCATTAACATATTAGATTTTACAGTCTGCATGGCAAACCCGCTACAGTCTGCCTATTTTAGCCATTTCACTTCACATTTTTACAGAAGCAAAATGACATAACTTTGAACAGGTTAAATATTCAATAACAACCTTTCTAATTCTCCCAGAAGTTTTGATGGATTCTAATAGTATAAATCAGTGTATACTTCTAAGTAGCCTTTCATCTTGATATGACATATTCAAGCCCTGGCGGTCTTAGGTCGAGCAAGCTACCTTGCGGTCAGAGAGGACCCCCCTTAATATTGAAGCTTTTATATTGAGTAGACATGAGAAGAATCATTATTATACTGCTTCTAACTCGAGTGTTAGTGTAACTTAAACCAGTACAATCTTAGACGTAAATAAATTTAATTACGTGATTAGGATTTCATATAAAATGCTTACGTGTGTTTTCAAAGAAGAATTGAAGGTGTATCATCGTAACAGTGAGTATATAGTTTTGTTTTATGATAACCATAATAACTGGAATAAATATATATTGCAACCCTAAAAAGTGTCTCTTATTCTACCACTGACCACTGGTCACTGGTTATATCTTCTTGTACAATTAGTATTGGTAGTCAAAGCTCTATATTGGTTGTTTGGTCGATTGGTAGTTTGGATGCTTACCCAGGGAGCCAAAATGTTTTGAGGGACATGGCATGCTGTAAAAGGTTGGCCGGTGGAAATCATATCTACATATACCCACGAACACAACCTGGGTGGACAACCTTGCAAATATTTTGTAGGAAATGCACAAAAAGCGAAAATCCAAGCTGGCCGCTATAAACGTCTTGTTTATATAATTTTTAAACGGTTTGTTCAAATGTAATGTGTGACACATCGTTTCTAATGGTTTTCGGTGTGCCAAATTTATTTCTGGAAACATTTCATTGATTTATGCCATTCTTAGGTTGTTTATGTAAAGGTCAAGGTCAAATTAAACTTTTAAATACGCCTAACTTGCGGCGTATTTGGAAGCAAAACTAAAACAAAAATATATTTTGAAATATTGTGACTATAGCTATTGTTAATATTATATGCAGGTGCAACAGAAAAGAGCTGATTTGATTGCGCAACACTAAACAATGGTATAGGCACAAAGTGGGTACAGGATACTTGGCAACAAAGCTAATGCACATCAGCTGTCTGGCAATAGAGAGTTTGATTACATAAAATCTTGGGATGAATGGAGTTACCTGCTGCTTACTATTGTTATTCTGGAGACTATTCGACTCGAAGGTATCGGAGCAATATAACAAGGCATTTCAGCATCACATTGCTCAGTGACACACGTGTACGTAGGGTAAATGTCCCAGGGGTAGTTATGGCATTGCTATGGATAATTCAAATTTCTGTTGGTGAGGCTGCTATGAAATTGTAAATATTGTCATTTTAAACAAGATGTATAGGACATACCGGTAACCCCTTCACCAATTTCTCAGTTTGCAAAATCTACTCTTGTGATCGTACTCAAAGATTATACCAAAAATTATATCAGGCAGTTCTGTCTTGCCAAAATAAACTTACACTATAGGCGTGCAGCTGGAGGGGAAAAATTTCGATTTTAATGCTCATTCATGTACATGGATAAAAAACAGCCTATCTACTAGTAAAATGTCCGCTCTTTCCAGCTATGCCTGCTGTGGAGATGCCACTGGCTGCGTTATTGGTGAAATTTCAGTTTGAAGACACCTACCCTCAAAAAATAAATACAAATCGTTAACAACAGAAATAGTCGTACAAAGCTGATATAACACGGAATTGGTTGGTACTCTGAGGTTTTTTAGTACTTTTTGCCTTCCTTAGGGTCCACAGATGTTATTTCTGTCGTAAGCCAGATTGGCGTGCTTAAACATTTTTCACAATTGGCATAAAACCAAGATGGCCGCCATTTTTACTAAAAAAACATTAATTGTGTCATACTTGGGTGTTTTTATCATTTTTGTTTGATATTAAAACCATTTTGAAGTTGCTAAATATTATTGATAGAAACCGAAGTAAAAAAAATACATATATTTAAAGGCCAAGGCCATGTCCAATGTGAACATGATGTATATTTAACCACCGTCAGGAGGTTTAGGTTTTTGGTCAGATTGGTTGGTTTGTGTGTCCATCGGATAACGTAAAAAGTAATTTATGGATTTGCATGAAATTTTTGCTAGAGGTGAGTCCCAGACAAAAGCACAATCTGTTACATTTCGGGGATGATCGGGATTACGATTCAGACCCAGGATCCGGATTACAATCCAGATGCAGGATCCGGATTACGATCAGGATTATATCCAGATCGCACGGATCTTCATGCAATTTTTACCAGAGGTGTGTCTGGGCCCAAATACCAATCCATTATATTTGGGGATGATCCAGATTACGATCCGGATATAGGACACTAACCCTCAAAAAAACAAAAAAACATTCACAATAAAAATATTTATTATTTAACAGCAAATTTATTCTACAACAGCAATTTTGTTTAATTAACAAGAAAACAATATGCTGACTAGTTTACCATACTTCTTAGATCTCTTAAATTATTAAGCATCATTGTTTAAATTTTACCTTAATAACTATCATAGCTGAGAAAAAGTACGCAACACTTTACATTTTTATGTCATCAAGCTGGAAAGATAACTCGCATAACTATGCTATAAAAATTATAACATATAAATGTACTTTTCTTTTAGGCTGCATAAGTGCGAGTACGTTGAAATGAAACAGCAAGTTAAATTTCAACATAATCAGATTCAGACGATGCTGCACCCAGGTGTATCGTATGTACATGGTATTAAAGCTGATTGCGTGTGAATATGTGTAGTCATTATATTACAATGTACATCACATTAATATTAGATACCTTAATTAACCCATAGAATTATGAAAAAACAATACATACGATTATTATAGCTCACTTTAGATAATCTAAATAGTTTTCGGTGAGACACAGCTAATTATATTCACTATTATCAAACATATTACAGCATTATAAAAATAAGATGTTGTTCTCATAGGCCTATGTATGATTACAGTATGATACATTATGGGACCTCATGATGATTATAAATATATAATCTAAGTAAGTAAAGTAAGTATGAAATGTGTGGCATCGTCCCATATCAATGATTGTACTAGGATTATATTGTTTGATTAATGTCAACATTACTATCTACCACCGCCGATATTAAATAATTCCTACATAGATAATAGGCTGCACACGAACGTAATCAAATACATGGGAGCATTTACATTCAGGCAGCATTTACATCCCGTTGAACACATTTGTCTATGACTACAGTCACATTTCTGACTGTTAATCAAATGTGATGCAGATTGACCTTGAAAGTAGACATGTACCAATATTCCACTATCCTGTCTCCACCCTAAGTCAATAGGTGAACCTAAGTCTGGGTATCCTATATGTGTATGTTTCCGTACTCTTGCTTGCCATAGATACTGCTCACATTGAGGAATTTTTCGCAGAGCCAAAATAATAAAAAAAATCAGCCTGATTGTGTCGCTTTTACTATGAATGTCTTATTTTATGTACTTTATTGTCTCTCACAACTCAGTCATGAGTGACCTGTTATTATACATTGTGAGACAGAAGAGTACAATTGGATGTCATTTTATTATCGAGAATGTCTGCGTTCTTATGTTTGTCTTTTACGTTAGATCCCGTGTGACGTCATGAGGTTCATTCTCATATCTATCGTCGCCGCCATTTGCTGCACGTTTGTCACTGGACAAAAAGGTGAGATAATCCTAACATTTCCAGTGTGACATTTCAGAGTAAAAATATTTATAATGGCCGTAGACCCTTAACACAGGCATTCAAATGAAGCGCAAAGAGCTAACTAAAACATTTATGTTGATTTAAAATTGAAGCAAAATCTTTGCTCTCCATGGTTTGTACAAATATATTTCAGCGCTTTAAGTATTAATAGTATTGTATCTCTGCTTGCTTTATTTTATTTTACAAATAAGTCTGTATTCTGTGAAACAGGTCAACAAATAGTAATGTATTCAACAGGAGAAGGGTTAACCCTTTTCCCGCTATGTTATGTTTTGTTATGTTACAATTTTCCTACCACTTGTTTTGTTATGTTATGTTACTATTCTTCATCCACTTGATGTTTTGCCTTGCTACCACAACTTCAGGTGGGTGAGAAATTACTCATAACTTATACTTGTTTAATTTATGACCAAACATTTACAAGTATTGATGTTTAAACACACATTTCATTCCAAATAACTGTTATTTGATCATCCAATGAAATAAATTTAAAACGATTATAGTGGTGATTAGGGGCGAAAGGGTTGAAGCGACTGTAACCTTTCACGGAATGATTTTTAGAAAAATGTAAACCAGAAACTGGGGAAGTTTGGAATGAGTGCGGCAGTGAGTGCACACCTGACTGCACAAATTTCAAACCTGACTGTAGCGAAAAATGTGTCCCGCCGACAAACCTTTGATGGAAAACGGCAAATGTATAGCTGTCGCCAAATGTCGTAAGTATGACACCTATTGGTCGACGCGACAAGACTTTGAACCAGTGCTGGTTTAATGTTGGCCCAGCATCGTAGACAGTTGGCCCTCATTAAACTAGCATTAGATCAACGTCTACTGTTTGCTGGGGGGGCCGATGGTTCATGCTTATCGACTGGGGCCGTTTATAGGCATGGAGTGCACAGGGCTGCCTATGGCCATCTTCCCACACAAGGCTCGCTTCTCCCGAGGTCGTAGACCGAGGCCTTGCTGAATCAGTGTTAGAACCATCTATTGGAGTGGGGACTTTCAAGAAAGATTTTTTCTGTTTGACCCAAGTTTGACCTCTGGCATGAGTGCTGATTTAATGCAGGGCCACTTTCTACGACGGCGGCCCTGCATTAAGCAGCACATGTCTGGTCACAGGAAGTATCACAGACAGCTCACACCACATCTCACCAGAAACGAGACGTTACATGCGGCAGGGTTGGATTATTGTCGAGCCAATGTCGCAGACAGTGGGTCAACATTAAGTTGGCATTTGGTTGAAAAATTAAGGAATATTCAATATCTAAATCATCCCCCCTACCCCAATAGGTGGATGATAACACTGATTCAGCAAGGCTCGGTCTGCGACCTCGAGAGCAGCGAGCCTGGCTGTCAGGAAGATGCCTATGGCAGGCTACTGTGCATTATAAAGAACACTTGAAGTCATTCGTAATAAGAGTAGGACATCGTCCCGACTCGGGCTTTCTTCTGTCGCGATATTGCAATGATTATGATGTACCTTCTCAACAAATACGAGACATTGCACCAATGTTGTTTTTATATTGGGCCAGCGTCGTAGTAGTCCAGTTGCCGTTCAGAGAAACTAGAAATTGTGAGAAGTGTAAGGTGTTTTGATTGATTCATGTTCCCAATGGGTTTAAGAACAAATTCAGCTTTGTTGCCCAGACGGCAACTTTGGGCAACTTTTTTAATTAGCATAATTAGCATAATTAAAATAATTAGCAATGGGGAGTAATGCCGAATGTTCATTTTAAACTAATGGACGTACACAAATCTCCAATACCACATTTCCATATAATTCAGACCGAAGGAATTCATTTCTGAAGTTAATGGTAATAAAAAAATCCATGTCAAAGGTCATGATTATGATGCAAACCAAACTAAACTGACCAATAATATGAAATGGGCAGTGCCCAGGACGCCCACGACCTTATCAGTGTAAATAAATAAATTGTCATAAATAAATTGCAATTTAATCTGAAGTTAGACTCAACAGAATTTAGTGCCTACATACATGCCTACATATATACATACCTATACGAGTTTCTTTTAGGGGGGGGGGGTAGCCCTAGTAGTTACGTTATATATTGATATATATTATAAAATGTAATTATTGTGTTAACAAACATGAGCATGACTATTATATTTTTCTTGCAGCTCATTATTTATAGACTATGTAGACATAGGCCAACAATTGTGTTACTTAACACATTAAAACAGTTTGGCTCTTTTGCTTCACTATTACAATAAAACCCTTATATCTATGCAGCTGCTGTACCCGAGAACTCACCCTTGAATACCCCAAAACCTGCTATAGTCTAATTGTGTCTAGGGAGGACAAAATGGGCTTTTCTGTGAGTATCAATTCTATGGTAATTAGCCATATGCCTACCGAGTCATTCACAGGTCCATATACAAACTAAGACAAGGGGGGGGGGGGTACAGAACGACCATCCACAATTGTAATATGGGGGATGGGGGCATCCCGCATAAATGTTGAAAAATAGGCTCTAACTGCATTCTGGCGCAATTTAGAGGTAAAAAATCTTTCAATGGCAATTTTTATTCAATTTTTGGTCTAACCTGCAGCTACACATGGGCTACGGTAGGCCTACATACGTAAATAAACAGCGCATTATACTTGCTGGCAAAACAAAGGGGTTCGTGTCATGGGCCACACAAATTAAAGGCTGATGGAGGTCCACATAATTATCAACACATGACAACGGCCCTGTTTCAATAAAAACAGTGAAATAATCATTTTGCCCAAAAAATTATTCATACAATTAACACAGGCTACCTGGGTGTTATTGACAAGGTGTGAACAACACAGATATAACAAACTATTGAAACATTCTCTAACATCCTAACACTGCATGTACGATAAGCTTATATATACAAAAAATCTAACAGTTCATTGTTTTCTATCCTCCCGACTTCGTCCTCTCATTCTTTCTCTTCTTCCTCAACATGAATTTCCTCTGATTCTTTGCAACACTCATGTAAGACGGACATGAAATGAATGGGATTTTTAGGCCACCTTTGTGCACATATAGACTAAACTGTGCCAGGGAAACCTCCTGAGAATGGTGAGATGAATGAAATGACGCTGCCCTCCAGACACAGGATTCTAAATTTAAGCCCTGATGGTCTGAGGCCGAGCACGATACTACTCGGTCGCGGAGGCTCTCCACAATATCTAAGACTGATGCCACCAAGAAGCTTAGGAAGTACATTTCATCACTTGGGAACTTCCTGCAATCTGCCAGCCAAAGTTGGCGATCTCTTGAGTTGTTTTTGATCTGTGACACTTACGGAGTGACAGCCTTCTACAAAAGCATTTGGAGACGAGCGCGACGATTATGGAGATCTAGGTTCATATTCGTAGGGGGGGGGGGGCGGGGAATTCAGCGTAGGAGGTTTTTTGCGATAGATGTTGTACCGGTGCAGTTGACAATATATTCTCCGAGTAGACTGATAAGAAAAATATCTGACCTATATCCATCAAGTCACTTTGTGTGATTCAGCTGATTCAGCTGGCGCTTGTTGGCTGTGGTTTACGGCATCGCGATTTAGAAGTCGAGAAGACTAGTGTCAGTTGATATATTGCAGCACCCTCACCAGCTCTTCCCTGACACTCATGATCTTTGGCACTTAATCCTTCACATGCCTATGGGGCAAAGATGATGAGGATAATTGCACCTTGGTACTTTTCACCACTTGTGAGGCATGCCTAGCAACTGTCCGCAATGTCTGCCACTGTTCCTGACGTTCGCCATACATGCGATCAACACATTTGGTTTTGGGACAGTTTCGCTATCACTTCCCAAACGTTTCATCAGTACAGACTTTTCTCCAAATTATATCCAAATGAAATGAAATGAATCGGGCTTTAGGCCACTTTTGTGCACATACAGGCTAAATTGGGCCGGCAGAACCTCCTGAGGATGGTGAGATGAGGGAGATGACACTGCCCTCCAGACACAGGATTCGAAATTTAAACCCTGGAGGTCTGAGGCCAGGCACGCTACCTATCGGTCACGGAGGTCCCCCACAATACTGAGTTTCACAAGTGGATGGGGAAGAAACATTTCTTTCAGTCCGCCGAGACCGGGAAACGAACAACCGAACTCTAGCGTGAAAGGCAGCGGTGCTAACCACTACCCTAGGGCCCCCGCCCAGCAGATTATACTGAAACACTGGAAGGAGTTGAAAGTTTCTCTGCTGCCCAATAATGAGCAAACGTGCAAACAAAGCCTCATACACAATTGAAAAAGGTAATCGATTTGTGTGCCTGTATCAACTATACATATAGTTACATCACGTGATGTCTGACGACCTTGACATATTCGGCTTCATCGTGACCTGTAACTAAAATGATAAGTCAATCTTGAAGCCCTAAAACACTGGACCGACAGGACCACAATACAACAAAGTCTCGTATTTGTTGTTTAAATATCAATTTGATAAAATCATATACCATTGACTTCGACCTCTAGTCATCACTCATTGTCTAAAAAATATGTAAAAGTATCCTATATCTCAACTTGACCGTGATATTCACCAGATACACCAGTGGTGCAGATTGGGACACTGTAACCAGAGCGGCTTTTTACAATGGTCTTTATATATTGATTGGAAATAAGGCAAGCGTGACCTATGACCTGTAAAATCTGCAAAAATAGGTCAAGGTCACCCATTTTCGAATTTCAACGAGATATTCGACAGATACAAATGTGACCACTGTAGCTGAAACAGTTATTAATATATCGATTAGTCAAGGCTAGTGATGAATGAACGGCACGACGGACGGACGGCCGGACGGACAGACGAAAAAACTTTTATCAGCGAGGCAGAGGATAAATATAAGATCAGAAGTGAATTGTTTTGATCTGACCTAAACATATGTTTGATTGATATTGTCCATTTTTCCTGCAGCCACAGGTTCAAAAGTAACATTTTACCTGGATCATAATGCAGAATAAGCCGATTATGCTAATTATTTTAATTATGCTAATAAAAAAAGTTGCCCAAAGTTGCCACTTGGGCAACAAACCTAAATTTGTTCAGTGACATCATAATAATATGAATCAGTCGAAACATCTTACACTTCTCATAATTTCTAGGTCCCCATTGAACATATAAGAGAAGCAACTGGACTATAGGCGGTGTTTCAGCATCAACAAAACATTGGTTTAGAGCTCGCCTTAATTTCGTAAATTGGCATGTACCTACCCCCCCCCCCCCGTCATAAATGTCATATAAAGCCTGTTTTAACATAACATTACTACAGTGAAAACCGAACAAAAATGAAAAAAATATCCAATAAAAAAGCGGGTTTTTTTGTTGGTGCTCTCGAATTATTCGTCGTGCGCATTCTCTGTAGTACGATGTTGTTGTCCTGTAAGAAACTATTTGAGTTGGCATCTACCTCCCCCCCCCCCCCCGCCCCCGTCATATAAAGCCTGTTTTCAACATAAAATTGCTACAGTGAACACCGAAAAAAAACTATCCAACCATCAAAAGTGGAAGATTTCGTTGGTGCTCTCGAATCATGCGTCGTGCTTTCTCTGTAGACCAGTACGATGGTTTTGTCCTGTCAGAAACTACTTGTGTTGGCCTAATTCTTGAAAAGTCTCTCTATAACAGGTGCTTCTAGCAGAGGTATTTTGTCTTCGCCTCTAGCAAAAAGTTAAACGACTATTGTCAGCAAAAATATATATTTTTTTACAGTATGTAGACATATAATCACAATGTATTAGTTATTTTAACTTTTTTATCTGTTTCACAAGTCTAATGACAAAACATTGTGGCAATGTGCAAAACTTAGAAATGTCAAATCACCCGGTGTGATCACGTAACAAAATGGTTGAAAAAGGCTTATAATTTTATTGATTTTCATTGAAAATAAATAATAATTGTTTTTCTTCTTCCATAGGTCAATTCAAAATTTAAAATATTTAATTTTTGGACGTACTGTGCCGTGTATCCGCTAGAAATAGGTTACGTGATCACATTTTTATAGTGTAAAAAATAATGTTACGTGATCACGCATTTTTGATATGGGGAGGTACACACCTAATTGGGAATATTTTGAAGAAATGTTAGTATCCAGCGCTAAAGGTGTCCTAATACACTAAATAAAATAAAAAATAAAAATCCACATGGACTAAAATATGTGCCTTTTTACTTGAAATATGTGAGATGAAAATAAATAGCCAGTGATGACGTAACGAATATTGCTGTGTTATAAGCAACATATGTAATTATAACTTCTTTTTATGTTGAATACAAATAATGTTCATTTATTGGGTTATTTATTGATATATCCATATTAGTCAGAGCTCCAACCCGCTCTATCTGCAATTTTTTGCACTTGACCTTACAGCCTCGGATATACAGCTGAAAACCATATATCTCTCATTGGCATACCCTGGGGGCTATGAAAAGTGATGTTGCACATCCGAAGTCTCTTGCGAAATGTTTTTTACAAGTACATTTTGACGATAACCCCCAAATCGGAAAATGTTAATTTTGTTACATACACAACCGTTCACACGTCAAACGCATGTATGTCATTAGGATTTCTATGGGTATATTATACTCAGTTTGTTTTATCAAGTTGGTTAAAACTTCATACATCAAGACAAAACTATTTTCAATGTACCAACAGGTCTTTTGATCGGTCATTTTGAATTTCAAAATGGCCGCCATTTCATCAGTAGCTCATGTTGAAACAACACCATATTTATAGTCTTGTTTCAATTATTAAGTCTTTTACAGATTCTAAGAGACATATTATGCATCCTTAAATGCACCTTACTACCTGGCATGATACATACACAAACGAATATGCCTCATCGTATTAGGCAATGCAATACAATTATTTTAATTTGATGTTTTGAAATGCACGTTACTCACCTTGAAATGTTATGCGAAGTGCTTAGATATGTTTTCAGATGGAATTATTTAGCATAAAACTATACTAGATTATAAAATATTATATTTTTCTACATTTACTAACACCATGTTTGTAAGTTCTCAAGTAAACAAACATAATTATGGAGCCCGTGTTTGTCACAAAACAACAGCCAAAAAAATGTGGTGACCGACTTCAGCAGATGTTTTATTTGCCAGAAAGATTCCTCTATGATTCTGAATAACCTAACCAAACGTGGTCTTCCAAGGTTTCGAGAAGCAATGCTAGAGCACAACGATGAAGTATATGAAAGGTTACGTCATGACATCACTGATGATGATCAGTTTTTGTTGAAAAAAAAACAGTGTGCCATCGCGGATGCCAGAGCGAGTACACACACAAGAGACATTCAGATTTCCAGGTCAAGTGCCGAAAATTAGACACAAGCGTTGCGGATGCTTCATCTTCCAGGAATATAGCGACTGTTGACTATAAAACTCGCTGCTTTCCTGTACAAAAAAAAAGTGTGATAAGAATGCTGTTCGAACCCTAATTTTAATATCAGAACATGGGCGTGAAGAACATATTCATCGGAGGTTAAAAGAACTGGCTGACAAGGAATTAAAGAATGCAGTAGAAGTTCATTGCACAAAAGATAAAGACATGATAGCAGCACACTTTTACCATCATTCATGTATGTCAAGGTTTATGCTCACAAAATTACCAGCAGATGTTGAGGGACACCAAAATTATGATTCCACGTTTGTTGATTTAGTAACTGAAATAAGTACTGAAAAACGAGCAGTATACTACATGACACAAGAACGAGATCGGTATAAAGAACTTCAGTTTCAGCATGGTGTTGTTAATTATAGTTCATCTAGAACAGACAGACTACAAAAACTGTGCACAGCCATTTTGGAAAAAGTATGCAAATAGTTTCACAGAGAGGGGAATCGAGTCGTATCTGCTCTTCAGAGCTGTATGTTGGCGAGTTATGTGCAACAGCAGACAGGTTACAGACAGAACTGTCCGAGTCTCAACTGCTGTCAGAAGTCAGATGATGACGATCTAACGTCAATGTCAGAATCTCCAAATACTGACTTTTATCTATCTTCTAAACATTTGAGACGAAAGACGTAGCTGAAAAAAAGGACGCCGATAGAGAAACAATAGATGGACCACACAACGAAGATGCCCTTAAAATAACAATTGCAGCTGCTGAGCACCGAGTAGGCCTACCAGTTGAACTTAATACAACCACATTGCGTGGATGTTGACTGACATTGATCATACCACTGGGAAACTCGATTTACCAACAATGACCTGGTGTTGAGTATATGCCAAAATTTGGTGTCTAATGCAACAAAACTGCCAATGCCAAAACATGTTGGCATTGCAGTGCATATCTTGAGACAGACACGAAGTCGCGACCTGGTTACTACATTGAACCGATTTGGACATTGTGTCAGTTACATTGCAGCACAGCGATATATCACAGCAATGGCTAACAAAATAGAAGCAGATACAGTTCTCCATGGTATATTTATCCCTGCAGATTTGAAAAATGGCGTCTTCTTTCGATGTGCTTTTGACAATCTTGACTTTGCTGAAAACACTAAAGATGGACTTACCACACATGCTACAAGTCATATGTTCGACCAGTACAACAACGTCGAACACAATGCATAGTCGGACTCAATGTACCATATGCTGATGCCCAGTTTTATTAATTTGTTGTATGTCATATAAAAACAACAGTGAAGCTATATTAGCCTACAGCTTATAGATGTAGGGTGTAATTGGATTGAAGAGAGTAGAACAAATTATAGTGTTGGTGTTATGTAGTCAGTGGCGGTGGATGTTGGGTATTATTAGATTGTACAAAGTGGAACCAAGCGTAGTGACTGTGGTGGTAGTATTCATAGTCAGTTGATCCGGATAATGTATTCCCTGGATCATTTGTAACCCACTGCAACACTGGGGAGGGTGGTTTTCCCTAATCATTGTGTCATACATAATTTGCAAGCTGCACAGTATGATATGTTCTTCTTTTTTCAGGATGCCAAAAAAAGTAGCCAGATAAATATAACAGTGTGGTTGTCAGACTAGGGGGATTCCACATATATGTGAGAATTTCCTCGGAGGCATTGGATTCTTCGTAACGAACAATGGTATTGAAAATATCTTGGCGATGTCCGGAGTTTGCAAATTAGGCACAGCAAACAAAGTCATGGCTGTAAAAAACTACTACCATTGTTGCGTTTGTTATGGAATGTATTTCAGAGATGGCTCAACAAGACCAGTCAGCCATTTTTGAAGGCATCACAGAGAGTGTTGAAATGCTGCACTCATCAATAGATGCACGTGATGGTACAGATTGTTTGCAGAATAGATGTCGCAGAGTACAGGCAGCTCTGAATGAGACAGAACCTTTGTTTGATGAATTTGTTGGTAGTCTTGGAATGACAGAACGATACTGGGTAATGTACATAGAGATGGTGAACATAGCTGGAAAATACATCCGTGCTGAATGAGCCAGTGATTGGGATGATCATCTTCTGCAAATCGAAGCCATGCTTCCATACATCGTAGCAGCAGGTCATACAAAATATATGGTATTTTTGCCTCTTTATCTCCGGGATATGAGATCACTCCCACAAACACACCCATACATATATGAGCAGTTCAAATCAGGAAACTTTACAGTGCACCGTGAAAGAGGTTCTTTTAATGGCATCTGGACAGATATGGCTCTTGAGCAAACATTCAATAGGGAAGGAGAAACTACTCTACTCACAGGAATCTGATGACAAAGGAGTGTGAAGTCCATGGCTCATAACTTTAGTGACGCACCAACTGATGACTCTGTTGAGCTTCACATTTTGCGAAGTCTACTGGCATTAATACACTGGCGTAGAAAAAATTCTAGTGAGAGAAACTTGCCTTGATCAACTGATTTTGGATACAAACTGCTAAATGGAAAGCTTGTGCCTCTCATGATGCCGAAGCCAGCGAAGCCAAAACATGTTAAACCGGTATCATGCAAATGCAAGAAATCTCGTTGTGCACGTGGATGCCCATGCCAGAGAGCAGGGATCACGTGCATAGCACGTGTCTGGGTGGCAGACAGAGATGTGCGAGGGTGGAAGAAGTCTCTTCAGATGACGAAGACTGAAACTTTAGAGTGCACAGCTATGAAGATTTATTTTCGGTGCTGTAGAGTCTGTAATTAGTCAGTATTATTGTATCTAGGAACAGCACCAGCCAATGCTAGAATTGTTTTGTTTTAGCAATAACAGTTTCTTCAAATACTCAATCTATATGTCAGAAGGGTTGAAATGTGATAATAATTATATCAGTTCAATTTCTCAGCATTGCAGAGATTTTAGTTTAAGAATTTACAGTAGCGGCAATACATGTCTGTGCACAAAATTGCGGCCGTTTTGTTTGCAGTTACCTATGTTTTCTTCAATAAATTCATTACCTGGCGGCATGCCAGCTATAAGACTTGGTTATGTGTGAAATATGGCATATCATACTAGAATAAAGCTCATTTGTTGGATTTTCTTATACTTTTGGTATAATCATACTTTTCGTATGGCAGCCATTTTGAAACTTGCGCAGAAAAGTTGCGCAAGGGAGTTCAGTTGTGCAACATTGGTTTTCGTATACTAGAATGACCCTCCTACTAGAATATTTAAGTTTCACGAGTATGTATGGCCTGACAAAAAAAAATCACAGGCCTGGTACTCTGATGAAAAATATCTCCTATTACTTACCGTTTTTAAGGTGATGAACACTCAATTATGATGTGATCGCGTAACTGTGATCACGTAACGGCTTTTTTCAATTAATTTTCTCCTACACAATAAAAATGACCTCTCTGTAATCTAGAAACATTGTGATATGAACCAAAGGCTTACGGAAACGAGTAACGTAGAAATTATTAAAATAAACCGAGTGGTTAGATTGATAATTAATTTTGACACTAAAAGGAGACTTCCCAATTAAAGTGATCACAAAAGATAGATTTTATCGGGGGGTTTTAATTACCACAAAATGTTCGATTTAATTAAAATCAGGTCTATTCACCCTTTAACTAGATATAGTGACTTTGGTTTAAAAAAAATGAAAAAAGCAATAACGTAACGCAGAAATTCATGATCACACTGCGAATTTTTTTTATTTTCATATATATATTTGGTCTTTAAGGGATCACGTAACGGTGATCACTTAACGACGTATTTCAATTTTGTTTTCGTTATAATGTAAAGATGCATGGTGCCACATTGATTATACAAACCTCCAACATAGCGCCCAAGTGTTCTTTTCCGAAAAAAAACACGTAGAATATTAACAGAAACACAATGAGAGCAGAAATATTAAAACGCACAAAGCCTTAAAAAAACATGTCCATTTGGCGTGATCACGTAACAGTAATTTTGCATGATTATATTAAATACATAAACGGGGTTGAATAAAAATATTTATAGTCAGACTGCGCACAAATGGCAACTCAGAAGAATAGACACGACAACAAATCGAAAAAGGTAAAAAAGGTGATCATGTAACGGTGGAATTCCTGTTCATCGTCTGACCTATAGTTTATAGTAAAATCCAAAATGGACTTCATTTTACATATTTACTATTTAAATAATGACGTCATTCTAAATACTAAGCGCAGCAAAGTATGTTAGAATATACTGTGCCTAAGCACAATATCGAATGCCTTTTAACCAAATTGCAGTATTACGTAGTCTATTTTTCAGATTTTCATCAAATAAATGTTGTTTATGATATTATAGTTCACGTGCATAAAACATAAATTAGACCAGAAATCATGCAATAATTTGTAACAAAAATATAGAAAAATGTGGTTTTGGCCGCATTTTTTTGTTTTGCTTATTTAAAAGTGAAGGACACCAAATATAGAATTTTATCCGACAGATTCCGATTCAGCACACACACATTATATAAAAACAAGTGGGAGAACAAATATAGACATAAATGCAGAACAAAGTTCAATGTTTCATATTTCAACCCAAGTCAAAATTGTCCTAGACAGCAATATTTTAGCATTTTTTTGATATGTGATTTTTGCATAAAAATAACTATTTACTGGTAAAATATTAGTACGGATATATATTTCACCATGGAACAGAAAGGGTTAGCTGTCGTGCTGTCGTGCAATGGCATCCTCAATTACCGGCACCCGTGGCGCTGCTTATGGTGAGCTATTCTTGTTACGATATGGTGCTGCTCAGCCTGATATAAGTATAGTCAATATATATATCTATATAATATATCAGGCTGAACCGTATCATCTCGCAACAAGAATAGATTCCCATTAGCAGCGCTACGGGTGCATATATTCGGGTTTTCATTTTTTTATTAGCACATTAAGTACCACCTTTTAAACATGGTAAAGATAAAATGTGACATCATTCAGCAATATTTAGAAACAGTTGACCTCCATTTTGTCAAATCTGAATAATTTTTACTCACTTGAAGTTGTGGATCGCGTCAGCGAGACACAACTTCAAGTGGGTGAAAATTCAGATTGAATAATTTGGCGGTTAAAGGGTTAATCCGATGCTCCACCCAAAAGCTATCCTGATTTCCGGCCGAAAGATTTGTGACTCAGGCATAACCGGATTATCCCGACATATTCCGAATTCGGGACAGTCTGGACACTGTCCCAATTGTGAATATTCCGACTGATCTTTACTTGTTTTAATATAAATCGACCCTTTTCCCGCCTAGTTATCTTAATAAATGTTTCACTCACTTGAAGTTTTGTCTCGCTACCGCGACCCACAAACTTCAGGTGGGTGAAAAATACTCATATTTGCTTAATTTGTGACACAAAAATAGCTGATATTGGAGTTTAACCCTTACAGAGCGGGGATAGACTTTAGTCGTCATAATCTGACGTCAGACGTCAGATTATGACGACTAAAATCTATCCCCGCTCTGTAAGAGTAGAAATATTTATAATTGCCGTAGACCAAGAACATGGGTATTCAAATGAATTGGAAAAAGCTAACCAAGACATTTATGATGATTTTCAATTCATTGAACAAAACCCTTTGGTCTCCATGGTTTATGCAATAATACCAACAGATTGAAAACGACTATAGTCGTGATTAGCGGTATGTGGTTTTCGCTAAGTGATTGTGGTTTCTCAGGGGTCTGGCAAAGCCAAACTATTCCCACCGGAGTAGACCTCTTTAACAATAATATGTTACAGCGCCTCCGAGATCAGTTTACACAGCAATGGAACTCCGACATTGATAATAGCCCCAAATCCAGTAACTTCAGAATGTTTAAACAAAATTTTGAAAGAGAACATTATCTAATCAGTCTATACCACCAGCACTCTCTATCTCGCTCTCTAAATTTAGATGTCGAAATCATAAACTCCCTGTTGAAAAATTCAGAAAAACATCAGAAGACAGAAATGTAAGATACTGCACTTTATGCCACATAAACGAAGTGGGAGACGAATTCCATTACGTATTAAAATGTCCTTTCTTTGCTGAACAGAGAATGTTATTACTAGGCAAACGCATATTCACATATCCCCCGATTTTTACTTTTAATCATTTTATGAATGCTAGTGGAACTAAATTACTGAAACTGTCTAAACTCATACAAATTACGTTAAGAATGTGAACGGATAAAAAAAGTGTTGTAATTCTACTGTATGACTTCCTGGTAAACAAACGATAATGTATTATCTCACATATATTTCACATATCGCACATGTCTTGTAACAAGATTAAGAATAAACTTGATTTGATTTGATTTGGTAAAATGGATATAATTATAGTAAAAATGAACCCCCTAAACCTCGTATTCTACAAGCTATATATACATGATGTTTCCAGCTTGCTACTGTAGGGTCTATGGTGGTCACTACGAAACGTTTGACCACAATAGGATCAGCTATCAAGGTAACGAGGAAACGTTCAAGGTGACCCACAAAACCACCTCCAGAGTTGGCTGGCCGGGTATCACCTTTGTTCACCGAGTCTATTTCATATTCGGAGGAATTAGATACAGATGTGGTCCTGGCAATACACTGGTGGTGAATGCAGTGTCATTTTTATGTGTTTTTTGTACATTTTGTAATATTTTTAAGTCGCAGTTTTGTCGAGGAGTAAGCCAAATTATTCAATCTGAATTTTCACCCAAGTTGTGTCTCGCTGAAGCGATCCACAACTTCAAGTGAGTGAAACAGATTTGACAAAATGGAGGTTCACTGTTTTTAAATCTTGCTGGTTGATGTCACATTCTATCTTTGACATGTGCTTTGACACGTGCTAATAAAAAATGAAAAACCGAATATATGCGGCACCGGCGGTTGAAGGGTTAACCCGGAAATAATTAGGTACAAGCTGAATTTTTCAGGATAAGTGCCAAAAACATTGGGGATCAACATATAAAAAGTCCCCGAGTTTGCTGTGTTAGCTTCATAAAACGATGATAATCACAAAATTTCAATTATATACATGCGATCACGTTTGGAGCTCCAGGAAAAAATGCACAATGTACAATGATCGAGATAGCCATCTCGACCAATCAGAAGCCTACGATATATCGCAACTTGTTCGAGAATACGGGACCAGGAAAACTTGGGGACTTTTGTCACCATGCTCAAAACACTAATTGTTCTTGCGCTCTCCTAGTTTTCAGCCTAAAGTTTCTGGACTATTAGACTTTTTGTGCTGCAAGTTAATCGTGTGCGCCAAATGATGCCATGGACCAGCCAGGATCACAGCGTCTCAATCACTCAGGTCGGCACGAAAATCACCCTGACAACTACATTCGGATTGATTCTGACTTACGACTTCAGCTACCCCAGCCTATTCATTTGTCTGCCGGGCGGATTCAGGTAGGCCTAATGTCAAAAAGACTATGTTGCGTTCGAGTTGCAATATCATGAATATGGGCGATCTTTACTTTCATCTCCATGCACCTTGAGATGTGAATGTGAAATGTACCGAGTTTAGTGAATATCCATACCCATGTATAATAACTCAAATCAAGGACGAAGCCTCCAAACGACTTTATGCCAGGTACCACCAAATCTTGAATTATAATTATATATTTTTCAATCAATCATATGGATATTTAACAAAGAGCTTGAATATTCTCCACTGGATCAGGGTGGTTGGACGAAAGACGCTTGAGGTTGCCATTTTGGAAAACGCCAGGCCTGCCACGGCGCCACATATGCCTACTACCCAGCAGACACGAGACCCTGAACAAATGTTGTTTTAATGTTGGGCCAACGTCGAAGACGGTGGGCTAACATTAAAACAGCATTGGTTTAGCGTCTCATATCTGCTGGTTAATACTGTCAGTGTGAATAATTATTAAACAATAATATTCACGTTCTAGCTTTGTTTGTTTGACAGAAATTTCTTGAGAGGCATGTGAGGAAACTGCAACAGCAATCCCGATGACGACCTTCTATTGAGAAACGGATCAGCTCCCGGTGGCGATTTGAACAGCAAATATATGATGATTGGAAACTCATACGCCATTTTGAAAACAAAAGTACATGGAGAGTATGTAATCAACAATTTGTATCCATAAACGTTTACTGCACTTCTCTTTTAGAAATGATCTTATTAATTTTACATGATTCGCGAGGACTTGAAGGTGATGAATCTCGCATATTCCTAATAAAATCGAAAAATAATTTACAATTAGTATTTTGAACACGATAAAATAATTATGTTTACTACTGGTGTCGGGGGGTGACCAGGTAAACACAATTTTTTATAGAGAGCTAGGGGGGATTTTGACAATTGTCCATATTTGAACGGACGGTAATACGGTAATTAGGCATTTCGACGATGTGGTGAGTTTGTCGCTATAAGCGTAAAACATCCACATGACTTAGATAAAGCCCGAGGAGCTCTACATTCTTAGCTGTGGAAAAAGCCGAGGATCGCTCATTATCAACCATTCGATCACACCTGACTGATTTTAATACCATATGCCTACCATGATAATTGGGCTGTACTAGGTCAACAATAACTTTCCATTTCCGGCTTAGAATGTAGTGGGCAGACAAAGAAAATAATGTAGTGGTGTGTTTTAAAAGGTAAAGCTAAAGGCTCAGTATGTCACATAAAGGGTTATTTTATTTCATCAGTAACCGTGTTAATAGCTATTCATACTAGTATGGTACCCTTTCAGCGCGAGGACCGACTTTATACGTTAGATTCTGACGTATAAAGACGGTCTCCCCACTGAAAGAATTGTAATATTGATAATGGCCGTATACCCATATCATAGGTTTTTAAAATGAAGTAGAAATGGCTAAGACATTTTATGAGTATTTTAAATTGAAAATAATCCTTTGGTCTCAATGTTTTATACAAAAATATCTCAGTGCTTCAAGGGTTTATAGCTGCAGGTCGTAATCAGGTAAAAGTACTCTTCTCTAGAATCATACGCGAGACAAATAAGAGACACTGACCCAATGGTGTTCAAATGCCGGTCCACAATCTGCGAGGCTGGCCCAGTATTTTTTAAAGAACAATGGGTCGATGGTTCTCGTTTACTAGTTAGAGCTCCTCGAGCTTTATCCTATGCATTATTCAGATACGGCCTTTTGGCTCTGTAGAGCAGTAGAATTATCATGTAGAATGACAGCATGGGCATACACTTGCATTGGTTAATATACTCGTGCTGGCAAGATATCTCTGGTTCCGCCTCTGGCGTGATACCTTTGTCTTATATCAGAAAAGGCTGATAAAAGTAAAGGGGGCAGACACATAGGGTGCCTACATATGCCTGAAACAAAAAACTATTACTTTATTTATTTGGCGGCCAGGATGATCAGTGGAATCAAACTTAAAGATCACATTACGCCAATTCTTCAAGACCTTCACTGTCTCCCCGTGAAATTCAGAATATCATATAAACTTATGTTATATATCTACAAGTCTATTAATGGTTATTCACCATCATATTTAACTCAAATGCTTGAGATAAAAGAAAGACCAGTCCGACTGAGACAATTTGATGACCATTTGCAACTCATGGTTCCCCGTACCAGGAGACTTGGTACTGGAGCAGCATTCAGTGTGAATGGACCAAAACTATGGAATGCAAAATGAAATGAAATGAATCGGGCTTTAGGCCACCTTTGTGCACATATAGGCTAAACTGGGCCAGGAGAACCTCCTGAGGAGGGTGAGATGATTGACACTGTCCTCCAGACACAGGATTCGAAATTCGAACCCTGGCGGTCTGAGGCCGAGCACGCTACCTCTCGGTCACGGAGGCTCCCCACAATACTAACTTTCACACGTGGATGGGGAAGAAACATTTTTGTTTCTTTCAAACCGCCGAGACCGGGAACCGAACCCCGAACTCTGGCGTGAAAGGCAGCGGTGCTAACCACTACCCTAGGGCCCCCTATGGAATGCCCTCCCTTTAAATTTGAGAAATGTTCATCGCTGAACAGTTTTAAAAAGAATCTAAAGCCATATCTTTTTAAATTATACTATTTTAGCTAAATATTTTAATCATTTTACAAGTATTACTTTTATGTAAGAGCCTTGATCAGCAGTGCTGGAGTCGTGCGTTGTTTTTAAGAACTGTCATAATAATAATAATAATAATAATAATAATAATAATTTATTTAAAAAACACAACTTGTTTTCATACAATACACAATACGCACGGTGCTTCTAAGGTCAGAGGACAGCCGTTACAGCTGTTGTATGTCAAAATCGTTTTTTTGTAACAGTAGGCCTACATATGCGATGGGCTACTTATATAAGTTGTCGAAATAGGGTTTGCATCCCTATGCTCAATGTTAACATGCAATTTGGTGTTCAGTATATCCCAGGGCTCCGAAAAAACTTATTTTGTTGAGATGTGTGGGGGGGGGGGGGGGCATAAGTAGCCCATCGCCTAACACCTTGATGAAAGTATATCTCACCAAATATTGACTTTGCACACAGGCTTCCCACCCAGCCATTTGTGACTCCCCCATTGCCGAACACTGTTGATGATATAGATAAATGTGGTCTCCTACTCCCAGTTGAGTACGAGACAGTGTTCACAGACTGCCTGGAAGCTCTTGGAAACATGGACCACTTTATCGAGAGTTGCCGCGTGGACGTGGCTGTGGGCAACGACTCGTGTGGCGTGCTGGAGGCCGTGAAGGAAGCCTGCCGAACTATACAAATTGCAGTGCATTCTTCCTGGAGGACAACTACCAGATGCGGTAAGTATAATGATATTATAGTTATAATATCGCCCCTTAGAGTTAGAAGGTGCTAAACTGCCACTTTGGCAGTTTAGCACCTTCTAACTCCAAGGGGACGATATTATCGTGGTGTCCAAACTGTGTTGATTTGAGTGCGCACGGCATTATATGCATACGGCATCGTTGGGAAGGCGATGTGGGCTCATCTCAGCACAAGTCACCACCACAGCCAGCCCGAGCAAAGGCTCGGGCTGGCTGTGGTGACGAGTCCCATCGTACCCAACGATGCAGTATGTATTTTCTTTTTGAAAAGGCAAAATCAAACTGAGCAGTATATTAAGTACAGTACAATGTACGGTGAACAGTGGGGGTCGGTTTAAATTTCAGCTCCCGAAAATTTACATTTAAGCTATTTTAACAACGCTCAAACATTAGAACATTGAGGCAGCTTATGTATAAATGTATATAGAATGGAAAAAGGCAAGAAAGAAAAGAAAAGAAAGGATAGAGGATCGTCTGGATCAGAAAAAAGTCCACGGCTAAAGAAACCACACGTTGAGAGTGTACACATGGATGCCAGTGCTTCAGACACGGACAGTGAAGCAAGTACAGAGAGTGTGCACAGTGACGACATAACAAATCTAGTGCGAGAATTGGTGGTTGTGGTTAAAGAACAAAAATAACTGATTTTGAACGTGAGTAAGAAACAGAACGAGATTTCGAAAGAAATAAAGAAAATGAACGGTAAATTCGAAACTCTGAATAAATAAGTATTGGAAATGGATTTAAATCTGACGCAGCAAGCAGAGAGTCTTGAGCTTGTGCACGCGGAGGTTAAAGATTTCAAAGAGATAATTAATGACACGAAAAAGGGACAGAAAATACTTGAACAGTGTGTGCAAGATCAGACGACAGAGATCGCTGAAATTCGTGAGGACATTAATAAACTTGAACGTAAATCTAGAGAAAACAATCTACGCATAGTGGGAATGAAAGTGGACGAGAATGAAGTTCCGATTGATCTAGTCAAAGGTGTATTGTCAAATAAATTTGGTTTGCCAGAAATCGAGCTGGAAGTGGCCCATCGTACTGGGAAAATTAAATATGTCAGAGGAGTTAAACAGCCACGGCATATAATTTTTAAAGTCCAACGACGAGATGACAATTATGCTATTCTTAAAAAGAAGAGAGAATCTCTACAGCACGAAGCCTACTATATCACGGACGATATGACTGACGCAGATTTAGCAAAGAAAATTGGTCTCAAATTGGTGATCGAGGATGCAAAGCGTCAAAACAAACGGTGGCGATTCAAGAAGGGTGTTAACAATAGAAGGCCAAGTGTACAGACCACCTGCACATACCGGTCAACACTGGAGAGACCCGCAACAATCTGAGTGCTACAGGTAGTGGTAATCAATAGGACAGAAATGGAGAGGATGTAGAAAAAACAGCTGGTTTTCTAAATATTGGTGTGTGGAATGTTGAGGGAGTGTCCGGGGCGAGAAGGTGTAAAATAGCCAACAAAGATTTTAGAGATACTCTGACTAAATATGATTTGTTGTTATTAACTGAAACGTGGACGGATACTAATTCGAATCTGGACTTACAGGGTTACACTCGTCACAACCTACACCGACTAGTCAAGAAGAAAAAGACATGGTTAGCCATTTATATTAGATCTAATATAGCAGACGGTATCAGTGTAATTAAAACA
Organism: Flabesymbios commensalis; assembly: GCA_964017125.1. Classification (NCBI taxonomy): domain Eukaryota; kingdom Metazoa; phylum Annelida; class Polychaeta; order Terebellida; family Flabelligeridae; genus Flabesymbios; species Flabesymbios commensalis. Next base: position 45,331,641 of record OZ024915.1, on the reverse strand, counting down.
GACAGTGACGATATTATATGGCTCCAACTTTCAAAGGTATTTTTCGGATTTGATAAAGATATTTATTGTTGTTTATGTTATGCTGTCCCTATAGATTCCTCGCGACAAGATCTGATAACTGAAGATATATTTGATCGTATATTAGACGATATTTCTCGATTTATTCAAAATGAAGACGTTTATTACATGTGAACTGGTGATTTTAATGCACGAACATCAGTTCTTGATGATAGCTTACAAGTAGATTTATCTTTACACATTCCAGTTCCAGATGATTATAAAGTAGATACAGTATTAGATAAGCGAGTGTCACAAGATTCTAAAGTCAATGAATACGGCAGAAAGTTAATTAATCTATGTATTAGTACCGCTTTGAGAATTGTAAATGGCAGGTTACACGAAGATAAAGATATGGGCAAGTATACATGCATAAAAAAACGTGGTTGTAGCGTGGTTGATTATGTTATTGGCTCCTCAGATTTGTTTAAATATATACATAATTTCAAAGCAAATGACCATACTCCTTTCTCAGATCATAATATTATAGAATTGTCTTTACCGTCGATACAGTATAATGGAAATATTACCAAAACTGATTTCGAAGAGTGTGTCAAAGGTAAAAAAATTACTTGGTCTAATGAATGTATAATTAAATATCAAGAGGCATTGCAGAAAGAGAATGCAAGCAGGAATGATAGATAATTTGTATGCACGTTTAAATAATTGTCATGACATAACAGCAATAAATGATGTTGTTCATGAACTCACTTCTGTATTACAAAACGCAGCTGACCCCATTTGTGGACGATCGTTTTGTATGAATAATTGCCGTCACTCAGCTGACAAGGTCAATGTTATTGCTTCAAAAAATATACCGGCTTGGATGTGCAAAGACTGCAGCTTTTTACGCAATCAGTTTTATAATTACCTTAAGTTGTTTAGAAATTATCACGATGAAGATTCCAGGGAGAGAATGGTAAGATCTAGAAACGTTTATATATCACATACCCGTAGATGTAGGAGAAATTATGACCAATTAAAAACTGAGCAGCTATTGTCAGCTAGATGTGATAATGCTAGGGAATATTGGCGTATGTTGAAAGGTAAAAATGTCTCAGCCGTGAAACCTAAAATAACTGATGAACAATACTTAAATTATTTTAAAGTTATAAGCTCACCCGACGATCCATACTATGCTGCGGATTCTGATGTTATAGACTTTGTCGAAGAAAAAAATTCATTGTGTATTTTATTCCAAGAGTTAGATTCAGAGATAACAACTGATGAAAATAACAAAGCCATAGATCAATTAAATCTGAATAAAGCGGCAGGTCTTGATTTAATATTGAATGAGTTTATAATTTATGGAAAGAATCAATTACTTCCATTGTTACTTAGGTTTTTTAACGTGATGTTTTTAAAAGGATATTTTCCAGAAAGCTGGTCAGAGGGGTTAATTCTACCCCTTCATAAGAAAGGATCTGTTGATTCAGTTGAAAATTACAGAGGAATAACTTTGTTATCTGTTATATCTAAACTATTCACAAGAATTTTAAATAATAGACTCAGCCATTGGGCTGAAGACAATTCTGTTTATATTGAAGCACAAGGTGGTTTCCGCTCTAAAATGGGTACTATCGACAGTATGTTTGTCTTGGATAATGTTATTAATTGGTTTATCAGCAATAAAAAGAAACTTTTTTGTTGCATTTTTAGACTATTCAAAGGCATTAGACTATGTAGTACGTGATAACCTGTGGTATAAGCTTTTAAAACTGGGAGTTCGGAGTAAAATGTTCAATATTATACAGAGTATTTATTCAACTGTCAAATCTAAAGTGAGAGAACCAAAATATATTACTGATTCCTTTGAATGTACATTAGGCGTTCGACAAGCCGAGAGCCTTTCATCCTTCAGGCATCAAAGTAAAACCTATAAACCTATAAAAACCTTTAAAAACCTATATTTGAAAAAGTAACCTATATTTTTCTGAAAATAGCCTATATAACCTATAAAAACCTATATTTTGATTTTGCTTGAACAAAAACATTATGTTGAACTATATTTTAATTGTGGGAATGTGTTTGTGTCAAATAATTTGTGTTTCAGATAGAAATGCTTTAAATATAATTTAATTCCGCAAATTAGTCTGAAATCAATAAATTTTTATGCTTATTAGCTACATAATTTCTTTAAAAAATTCCCCCCTCGCTTCGCTCGGCATAAATTTTACTACACCTTGCCTGATATTGGTTCAACCTATGTGGACGATTTTTTTTTCTATAAATAATATATATTCACCTCCATAGCTAGACTTGTGTGAAGAATTTAGTAAGTGCAATAAATAATTTGTCCAATTCAAGCACTCCAGCTGGCTCCGTTAAGGCGAGCAGTTCGTCTTGTTGCCTATGTAAGTTTGAAAGACCATACTACATGTCTTTAACCATAAGCTGATCACCCGGTAAATGACGATGGACAAACCTGTATAAAAAAGTACGCATTTTTGGCACAATGTATTATACTGTATATTCAGATGTGTGTACTATACAGTATACTTCCTGAAATACGGTAGATATGACTTTGAAATAGTAAAAAAGTATGAATTTTCACATGGCGGGTACATTAGTGTCACTAGAAAACCTATAAAAACCTATAATGTTATGTCAAATAAACCTATAAAGCCTATATTTTGATGAAATAAACCTATAAAAAACCTATATTTTGACCTGAATGGACTTTGAAGCCTGATCCTTTCTTTTTTCAATGTATGTAAATGATTTAGAAGATTTTTTGCGGAATAATGGATCAACCGGCATTGACATAGGCTTTATGAAGTTGTTTGTATTATTATATGCGGATGATGGCGTTTTGCTTGCTGAAACTTCTACTGGTTTACAATCAGGTCTTGATATTTTGTATAGATATTGCACTCGATGGAAATTAACTCTAAATGTCACTAAAACAAAAATATTAGTTTTTAGGGCAAGAGGAAAATTGAGTTTTAATGATAAATGGTATTATAATGGGAATGAGCTCGAGATTGTTGATTTTTTCCCGTACCCTGGTACCGTATGGTATTTTCTTACACAGGTTCATTCACACAAACACAGTTGGTATTAGCACAGCAAGGTCGCAAAGCAATGTTTAGCTTACGAAGTAAGCTGAAGCGATTTGTAAATATAAATTCGGTTGTATATTGTGATCTTTTTGATAAAATGGTGATGCCTGTGCTTTCATATGGTTGCGAAATATGGGGATTTTATCCCGCTAAAGCAATAGAACAAGTACATAAAGATTTTTGTAAAAGTATTTTAAAGGTAAAACGATCCACAATGAATGAAATTATGATTGGTGAACTGGAACGTATACCATTAACCAATGTTGGTTCAATGTTGGGCCAGCGTCGCAGACGGTGGGCCAACATTGAGCCAACATTGGATGATAGTCCAGAGATATATTAGAATTGTGAAATATTGGCTAAAAATTTTAAATATAAAACAAACTCGTCTCACAAAAGTCTTATATAATGTACAATTTAATGCACTTACAAATAATCATGCAATAGTAAATTGGGTAAGTAAAGTCAGGAATCTGCTTTGTTCATATGGTTTCGGCGAAGCTTGGTATAACCAAGGAGTTGGTGATGTTAATCTATTTTTAGTGTTATTTAAACAGAGGGCCATTGATTTGTATCTTCACGACTGTTTTTTAAATTTGGAAAACTCAAACAAAGCTTTGTTGTACAGAAATATAAAAGTTTATTTTAGACCTTCCTTATACTTAACAGTTATTTCAAATATTCAACATAGATTAGCGTTAACTCAATTAAGAACTCATAATCATAAACTTCATGTACAAACTGGTAGTTGGTGTAAACCTAGGTCAACACCGTTTGATGAACGTCTGTGTTTTATTTGTGACCGGGATAAACTGGAAGACGAATATCATTTTGTATTATGTTGTCCTGCATACACAGCACTAAGATTAAAATATATAAAAAAGTACTATTATCAATATCCGAGTATGTATGAATTTACAAAATTATTAACAATGGGCGGGGGCCCTAGGGTAGTGGTTAGCACCGCTGCCTTTCACGCCAGAGTCCGGGGTTCGGTTCCCGGTCTCGGCGGTTTGAAAGAAACAAAATTGTTTCTTCCCCATCCACGTGTGAAAGTTAGTATTGTGGGGAGCCTCCGTGACCGAGAGGTAGCGTGCTCGGCCTCAGACCGCCAGGGCTCGAATTTCGAATCCTGTGTCTGGAGGACAGTGTCATCTCAATCATCTCACCATCCTCAGGAGGTTCTCCTGGCCCAGTTTAGCCTATATGTGCACAAAGGTGGCCTAAAGCCCGATTCATTTCATTAACAATGGAAAACAAAATTGTATTAAGAAAACTGGCAGCTTATGTATATTATGCTTTCAAAAAGAGAAACGAGATTGCTTATATTAAAGGGACCCCTTGGGATGAGACATTTTCAATGTTGTCACTTTTGAAAATTTAATTTATATGGAGCTATATAGCCTACTGATCTTAGCTGAAAATACGAAAAAGTCAAAAAACAATTTTAAAGCACCGAAAAAGAGTGAAATAGTTGTATTTCCAGGTCGTATATTGCCATGTAAACAAAACAAGTCAGCAATATTCAGCACTTTACATCACATATTTCCACGTATCAGACGGTAAGATCAGAGCAGTCGCCGCTAATTAGTCTCTTATAGTCAGGACACGGGAGGACACACCTGCAGCACTGATTGTCTACCCAACGCTGGGCCGATGCCATCAGCATGTGGCCCAATGCTGTGAAAACATTCAATCGTCCTTCAGGTATACAAATCGTTTGTTTGGGTTCCTTCTGGTTTCATAGAAATGTTGATTAAAAATATTTGTAAAAAACTAAAAACTCTGAAAAAAATAAAATCTTGATCTGGGTGATACACTACTTCATTATAAGACTAAAAATGAAAATTGATGTCATCCCAAGGGGCTGCTTTAATGATTGAAACATTCCAATCCACTGTTTTACTGTTTTGTTTTATTTGTATTTTGAAATGTGCCTGACAGGCAATGTATTTGCCTTTGGTTAATAAACATTATCATGTATATTAAGTGTACCGGAGAGAGTGCGAGATGGGCTGATCTCACCATACGTCCCATAGTGAAAGCCAACAGCATGAGTGCGAGAAGGCAAAATATCGCACTCGTTCAGTGAGTTAGTGTGTTAGCCTTTAGGCGAACAGCTAATTCATTAAACCAGTGCTTTTCTCACAAGATAAAATTGTCATTAAAGTGCAAAACACACCAACGCGAGCGAGATTAGCCAGACGACGAGTGACCATGGTGACGCGACGACAGACGCGGAAATCACGTGACTGTCCACACACGAACGCGACGACCAGCGCGAAAACCGGCGCGACAACCGGCGCGACGCGCGACCAAAATGTAGCAATTTTGAAAATTATCTCGTTGTCTATCGCGCTCACGTACGTCGTCGCTCTGGTATGTTTTGGCAATGATCAAATAGTGTGTTTGATAACCAACGTCGGATGTCGCGCGCGAAATCGCATTGGTGTGTTTGGCATTTGCATTTACAGCGCCAAGATCGATTTTAGACGTCAACATTTGACGTCTAAAATCGATCCCCGCACTGTAAAAATAGTTATAATGACGGTAGACCCATAACATACATATGTAGATAGGCCTTATTCAAATGAAACGAAAAGAGGTAACTATAAGATGTTTATGATGATTTCAAATTGAAAAACAAAACATTTTAAGGGCTATTGTTCATTCGGATGAAAAACCAGTACGATGTAAGATGAGATACATTTTATTTTATTATCAGCATGGTATCGTAAAGCATTAGCCTGGGGCTATTCAACCATCTTCATTCATTCATTTTTTTCATTTGCTTGTGCGTTCATCCGATCGTTTCTTTGTTCCGTCAGTTGGACGCTCGTCAGTTGGACGTTCGGCCAGTCGGAGGATCGGTTTGTCAGTCACAAGTAATTGGAATGATTGATTGATTGATTGATTGATTGATTCATTCATTCATTCATTCATTCATTCATTCATTCATTCATTCATTCATTCATTCATTCATTCATTCATTCATTCATTCAATTTTAAATTCATTCATAAATTCATTCATTCATTCATTCATTCATTCATCGTCATTAGCACACAAAATTATTTGCGGGACATGGCGACTAAACCATTTTGCGGGCAAGTATCAGAGCTGCAGTATCCCAACAGACATGAGACATTTATCCAATTCGACGCTGGCCCAACATCAAACTATCATTGGGTAAATATATCATGTTTGCTGGGATAGGCTACTGCTGCTATTGTCAGGATGGGTTTATTGGGTATTTGATTTTGATTTCCATCGTCTGTTCTCAGGGATGACTTGTTATGGCGCTCTCAGATACTCCGCTGATTCACCGCGATGTGGAAAGTCCTGTGAGGATCATACTGGACTAGCCTGTGACATTCCAGAAAATCCTGTTCCCCTTGAAGCCTGTGTCTGTCCAGATAGCGCACCACTCCTGCTGGCTGGGCAGTGTGTCACATCTGGAGATTGTTGGTAAGCATTATGTGTTATGTTCTCGAACTCAAGTTGTGGTACCCCCAGCAATTAACACAAAACATATGCATAACATTTGTGCAACTTGGATCCAGAATCCGGATTGCGATCTGAATCTCGCGCGGATGTTTGCAGTCTCTGACTGACCATGCTGACTGTCTGGCTTATCATGTTGGTTTATATATATATATGAAAACTTCTCACAAGGACATGACTTTTGTAGTAACGCTTTACTTGCTATGCCTAAGCACGACAAAAATAGTTTTTTTTTCGTTGTATTGGCCAATTAAACCACTGTTATTAGGAATTAAATGACTGTTTAAACATCAATATTTGCAAATGATTGGTCTCAAATTGAGCAAATACGAGTAATTTTCAATCACTAATTTAAATTTATACCCAGTTGAAGTTGTGGTTCGCGTTGAAAATATCTGTTTAATTTGAAACCAATCATCTTGATGTTTAAACACTCATTTTATTTCTAATGACAGGGATTTAAACGGCTAATACGACATATTAAAAATGATTGCCGTTTTCGGCCCTTTTAGTTAGCTTGGCGAGTAAAGGGTTAATCAGAAAGTCATAGTGCGAAACCTGTAATAATGGTACGAATTATTGTAATAATGATAATATCCATATGGTTTTTCACATATTTAATTATTTTCATTGAGATGAGCATTGCTACCGCAAATCCCACTTCAATATAAATCAAAACCCAGCAAACACAAAATATTTGTATAACATTTATACAACGTCGGCCCAACGTCTTTGACGTTGTACCGACGTTGTATAAATGTTATACAAATGGGGTTTTTATTTGCTGGGAATCACCCCATATAATAACTATACTGTGTTGAATGAAATCTCAGAAAGCGAATTGGGTTATCGTGCTTCACTCACTATATGGGCAAACCAATTAGTTAATTATTAACATGCCATGTAGTGCATACATGAGATAAAAGCCATCAAGGGTTGATGAATTGATCGGATGATCCGATGATCCGTATTCTCGTAATCCCTTTTGATTGCTGGAGATCGTTATCTTTGTTTCAGAGACGCTATCTGTGGACGATACACCATGCCAGATCCACATTAGAGACGACCCCATGATAATCAGGCTCATCCATGAATACCATTATAGTAAAAGAGAGTATAAATGGACTTTATTAGAGCAATGTTTTATGTACTGAGGTAATACTTATTTTATTAAACGTAACGACATCCATTTGATGAAAATAAATACCGAAGTACTATTATGACGCCAAGTACTTTTGAGTTTTGTTATTAATATTGAAAGGTACAGTAATAAATAATGTTATAAAATCTAATTATTTCACGTTACAATACAAAATAAAACGTAAATTCTTTCAAAATATAATAATTATATTTCACTAACATCAAAAAGTTATTAATAATATAGGAAAACGGCCAATAAATTTGTAATATGATTAGTAATGAATTAAGCCATGTTTTATGATAATGGAGACTATTGTATAACAATATGGATCAATGTAATCTATCGAATGTATTATAAATAATATATCATACCTACTTGTTGGTGATTTATTACACCTACACCCCATATAATTATATAACATATAGAGTAGCATATTATAAAAAAGCATGTTAATGAATCTCATAGAAAATGTTCAGAAAAAATTACATCAAAGACAGTGTTTTGCTTCATTTTTTACATCGATCTCTAACAGCCACAGTATCGCATGTGGCACTTAAATTAGTGACACGTATGTGCCACTAATCTGAGTCCCATATGTTGCCGATTTAATACACCTACACCCCATATAATTATATTACATATAGTGTAGCATATTATTATAAAAAAAAATGTTAATGAATCTCAGAGAAAATCTTCAGAAAAAATACATAAAAGATTGTGTTGTGCTTATTTTTTTATATCGATCCCTAACAGCCACAGTGTCGCATGTGGCACTCAAATTAGTGACACGTATGTGCCACTAATTTGAGTGGCACATACGACGCGCGGAGGGGGGGGCGATAGAACACCGGGTGTTAAATCAGATAGCTTTCAACTTTCAAATATTGTTTTATAAATACCAATTAGCAGTATCTGACATCGCAATAGGGTTCTACGTTCGGCAAATAAATTGTCCTGTTTACTTTACTAGTTTTAATAAAGAGCTAATTACATGTTGAAGTTATTGTTTGTTTTATATTTATTCATTGTGGGACTGTTGCGGTCAGTGCGTTATATATTTTAGAAAATGGATTTGCTCTGTCTGTTTGTCATACATGAACTCAATGATCTGTCGATTTATTTTGTATTCTCCGTTTTTAGTCATACGCTACGCAATTTGTATAAAATTTATTTTCCCATGGTCGCAAAGAAAAACACGGTTTATGGTGTCTATGTGATTTGGGGTCAACAATTCATTTCTGGTATAGTTTTATTTATTCCATCTATATAAAATAAGTACATAGCACCAGACCAAAAACGGATTCACCATCTAACGAGATTGGAATGATAATGCTTGTTGACTTTTAAACTGTGCGCTCAAAGCATCAAATTGTGTCCAGACACATAAAGGTAGGATGTCATTGTGCGTGACAAGCGGAAATATCCAATCAGATGTGCTGGTCGAAGCTGTCTAATTAGTAGGAGGCTGGACAGAGGGAATATGAATAGGTCTAACAGTAGACAGAAATGTTTGTAATCGTTTTTTAACATTTTTATGACATTTTTTGTAGGTTACAGGAATTAACTATGGAAATGATCTAAAGATTCTACGGATATTAGTACTAACATAAAGGGAACAATGGAAATACAAAAGTTTTTAGTATATTTCCAGATTAATGTGTAGCATTAAAAGAACATTAAGACAATTCCCATACAAAATAAAATAACACAAAGTAGTTACCAGACGGAATATTTATCACACACATCATCAAAATATATTCAGTGAATTGAGTCAAGGTCGCCGGCTACAAAACAATTGTTCATAGTCAGTGTGAGGACATTCACTGAAATATGGTGACTTCATTCACACAAAGAGTGCGAAAGACGAAAATAAACAACATTATTCAATTACATATCTCGAATTATTCTTAACCCTACATAGACTGAAACTAAAATTGTCCCTAAGACGATTGCACAAATTGCTCGGTTCTTGGCTGAGCTAGATTCCTTTTCCGCCCTTGTCTGGTCACCATATCGTGCAGCCTCGCGACTTCTAACTGTAAAATAAATTTATGACGTTATACATTTGTATGAAAGTTGCCGAGATCTAATGTGACAGTGAAGAACAGTACGTGGGATGACTGTACGGCCGGTCACAATCACGACTTTAAGCGTCAGAATCTGATATCTGTAGACTTCAGATTCTGACGTATGAAGTCGATCCTGGCCCTGAAAGAATTAAAACAGTTATAGTGGTCGTAGTATCGTATAGGCCATAGGCTACAACCACCTACCGTGCACCCCCCCCCCCCACATCTCACCCACACCAACTTTTTCTTAAACCTTGATATGTCTAAAACATGAAATGAGATTGTAACAGCAAAAAAAATAGGGATGAACTTTATATTTTGACCCCTTATAGGGTGGTACCTCCATGTTTTGGTTAACTAATCTGCGCCTACGATATACCATTATAACAGATATCTAAATTCCCGTTCTTTTGGTATATCACACATTGCAGTAGAGTAAGTAGTCGTCTCTCCACATAGGCTCAAGCATGATTTTTTATTATAAAATAATCAAAACGAACAACAAAACAAACGATTCAACATGGTGAAAGAAAACGACTTAAGAAAATATCCATATCCATATCTGGACATATCCATATCTGGCCTATATTTTCTGAACCCAGATGTGTGTATGCTTAAAAATAAATGTAAATCATATATAAATTTCCTATATTTTTTTTAATGAAAATATTTGTATTTAGCATGGGCTGAAATCTGAAAAAAATGATTTTGTTCTCGGAATTTGTTTGTATAATTTTTTTATCCACTTGCTTTTACATAATTTGTGTGTGCTGAATTCGAATCTGTCGTATAACATTCTATATTTGGTGACCTTCACCTTCAAATTAGCAAAACAAAAATGGCTGCCAATATGTAAAGAAACCCCCGTATTTTCTATGTTTTTTTGTTTATTTGTGTGTTGGCGGTTACCATTTCGAACTTGAAGGTCAAATATAGGTAATTAGATCGAAAAACATGAGACATAAATTTATCAACCTAAAATCATGCAGAAACCAGAAATCATGCAATATTATATAACAAAAATATTAGCCCAGGAGCATTAGTATGAACCTGGAAAAAAAATGCAGAAAGCTACATTTTTCAGGAATGATTCTCTTATGTCCCCTGAGTGAACATACATAAAATCCCTAACGACCTGGGCTGTGCTAAATGCGTGGGAGTGAAAAATTCAAAATGGCCGCCATTTCTAACATAAAAACCTAGTCGTGTAATACATGGTTTTATGGGTTCTAAGGTATGAGGAATTCATTCGTGTTATTTTCACATTAAAACATGATGTTATTCATGAAAATGCAATATTGAACATTTTTAAACAAATGAAGGTCATGACATGACATACTAGCGGTTGATCAAAACAATGTTTTGTACATAAGTAGGCTAATCATATTTATTGGATGTGACTAAACTGTCCTTTTTGATATATTAAAAGTTTCTGTCTGTAATATAACCCCACTTGCAAAAAAAACATTAAACACTAACATTAACAAAAACATTTGTTAATCATGACCCTACTCAGCCAGATACACTATACTCTGCCCTTTCTTTTATACAAAACGCAGCTGTGAAGTATAAGCTGAGTGTAGTTCCAGTAACGTTTGACCAGCCCCTCTATATAACATACATAAAGGTTGCTGATATACATGTATTTGCCTCATCTCCTGATCTCACAAACATATTCGTTAGGCTAGGTGGATTTCATTTAGTCCTGTCATAGCTGGGGTCCATAGGTTTTATTATGAGTGATAGTGGACTAAGAAACCTGTGGGAAACTGCATATGTACATAACTCAGTAAATCATATGCTCACTGGTCATGCATAATTATGCTCGAGCATAAAATGCCCACAAAGTCAAGCAGATGCTGAATTTCTCATCTGTAACTCAGTTATCGAGCTAGCTGAGGAATCTGATTGTCTCGTTATTTTGGTAGGAAAATATACTGATTTATTGGTTATGTTGATTGACAGATCTTGTCCAAATTTGTATAAGCAATATTCAAACAATGCTATTCTATCTGAGATGATTTGCCATCCGATGTTAGGGACTATTTGCCTGTTGCACATGGAATTACAAGCTGTGATATAGTGTCGGCCATGTATAAAGTTGGAAAACAATAAATGCATTATTTCCTTGATATATTCAAGGAAAAAGCTACCCATGATGAAATTGCCAGGGCTGGATAATTTTTTTTATTGAAACTATATAATGCAAAAAAGACATGTGTGTCACTTGATAATTTACGATTCTTATCGTACATGCAAATGATGAAGAAAACTAAAAAAAGGAAATCCTCATCCATTGCCTCATTTAAACTTAAAGTTTAAAGTTTACCACCCACAACTGCAGCTGCAAATATCATGCATATCGGGCCTACTTTGCTGTGCAGGAATGGCTCTGCATCCGATTCTGTATTAAATATGGTGTCACGTGGGTGTAAGACTGGTGGGAAACGATGTTCCTGTTGCAAAGCTGGTCTGGACTGTTCAGTCATGTGTTCGACATGTATTTGGAAAAATTGCAGTAATGCATGTCCGCTTGATAGTGAATAAATAATGGTACGAGGCTTTCTTAGTCTCATATTTAGTTTTTTTCCAATGATATCTGAGAGTTATTAGCAATTGTATATATGCTTGTCTAGATACTTCTTTTAAAGCAGTATGGTGTTGGTTTTAGTGAAAATACAGTGTGAATAGCTTGTATGGTGTTGGTTCTAGTAAACATACAGCATTATATCTGAGCGTCATTAGTAATGCATAATTATATCCTTGTCTAGCTCCTTCCTTTAAAGCAGCATGGTGTTGGTATGGTGTTGGTTTTGGTGAAATACAGTATAATTAGTTTGTATGGTGTTGGTTCTAGTAAAAATACAGTATAATTAGTTTTGAAATTTACTGTATAATTAGTTTACATATTATAATAAATCAGCCACTCTGAAAATATATCAGAGTTGGCCTACCATTTGTTTCATGATGTACAAATAAATAAAATGAATGGGGTTTTAGGCCACCTTTGTGCACATTTAGGCTAAACTGGGCCAGGAGAGCCTCCTGAGGATGGTGAGATGACACTGTCCTCCAGACACATGATTTGAAATTTGAGCCCTGGCGGTCTGAGGCCGAGCACGCTACTTCTCGGTCACGGAGGCTCCCAACAATACTGACTTTTACACGTGGATGGGAAGAAACATTTTTGTTTCTTTCAACACGTCGGGACTGGGAACCGAACCCCGAACTCTGGCGTGAAAGGCAGCATGATATACAAATGCAATGTCGGGGCCGACTTACCGACTTGGCTGATATATTTATTCAATAAATTCGCCAAAAATTCAATTAAGAGTGTTATAATGGTTTTAGAATAAAAAACAAACAAAATTACAATGCATTTCTGGCCCCTCAAATCATATATTACACGATCATATATTGCATTAGCAATTGTTTGGTTTTCGAAATCGGCGAAATGGCGGCCATCTTGGATTTTACGCTCCCACGCATTTAGCACAACCGGGATTTTGGGGGATTTTATGTATTTCCACTCAGGAGATGTCAGAGAACCATCACTGAAAAATTCAGCTTTCTGCATTTTTTTCCAGGTTCCAAGTGTTATAGTGCTTGATGTGGTTTTGGCGGCCATTTTTTGTTTTGCCTATTTGAAGGGGAATGTCACCAAATATTCGAAAATGTCGAGCAAAGTTCAATGTTTTATATTTCAGCCCAGGGTAAATACACACATTTTGTAAAAAGGCTGCAATATTCTCTCATTTAAAAATATATATGCCATGTACAAATCTAAATAACACTCAGTTTTAAGCAAATACACATCTGGGTGCAGAAAACATAAGTTGAGTATAGATATGGCCAATAATTATGTTTTATTAAGTCGTTTCCATTGACCATGTTACCTAGCTTGTTTTGTTGTCGACTTTGATTATTTTTTAATTAAAAAACATGTTTCAACGTATTTTTAGACAAAATTCTTCAATCTACATCATGCAATACATCATTAGAGCGGAAATTTAATAACCTTTTATATGGTATATTGCATGTGTAGATTGGTAAAAAAGAATAGCAACGACAGACGTTTGCTTAACCAGGTAACCCTACCTCCTAAATTCAGACAGGTTTGGGGGTACCCCCCTATAAGGGGTCAAAATATAAAGTTCATCCCTATTTTTTTTGCTGTTAACATCTCATTTTATGTTTTAGATATATCAAGGTTTTAAAAAAAATGGTGTTGGTAGAGATGTGGGGGGGGGGGGGGTGCACAGTGGGTAGCTGTAGCCCATGCCCTACGTAGACATATGTACTCAAATGAGGCAGTAAAAGCTAACCAAGACTATACGATTAATTCCGACTAGAAAACAATCCTACAATGACTTGCATAAAATAAAATAACGTTCCAAGTCTACTTGTTATTGATAGTTTTCCCCAGACGACATCTGTTTTACTGCTGGATGATATAGCGAAACATTGATTGATGTTTTTAATAAGTATTTTTTCACATCATTGATCGGGCGTTAGTAAATTTCACAGCACACCTGTTACACTGACGCAACTGTGTACACGTGACAGGAAACTAGTAGATAGATAGATCTATAGGGCCTAACGTTAGACGTATTTATTTGACCTTTGTAACATATAATATTTACACAACAATATATAAGTGATGTTGGAGTTCTGGAGAATATTTTTAAAGCTGCATAACTGTTTTGTTTATTTTAATCAAAATAATAATCCATGGAGAATGGTGTTTTATTTTTTTATTTTACTGTTCCGGTTACTGAGTTATTAAGGATTGAAGTTTGTTGTTTTTTGATATTGTTGCCCCACCAAAACAAAGACCTTGATCACAGAGGAGTAAGACACATTGTCTGTATGACCAGGACATTAAAAGTACCAAGTGGCAGATAACGGTCATCATTGAAAATAGAGTGGAAGACTTTTTAAATTATTCTTATTTTTTAAGTGATCATAGATACATTTCACAGTACAAAGTGTATTGTCTCATGTCAGTTAGACATATCTAGAAGTTATTACTTTTTGTGATATGAGTCATATCTGCATATAATGTCATGTTTATTTTCGGTACCGGTATTGAAAATGTCACTCACTTGAAAAATAGGACCTATGTTTTAGTATGGTGCTTTTAAGTGTGGGCCAGCATCTGAGCCTTTGGCCCGCCATTAAGACGCTCTCCCCCAACTGTGGGAAATTGCAGTCCGAATTACACCAAATTCAGTGATGTAATTCATGTAAATCATCTTTTTTTGCGCTGTCTTTTATTTGATACCTCACAGGCATTTCAAAATATAGTGACAATGCTATGAGTGAATTCAAAGTGAATTTTGAATGACAAGAAAAACACGATCTACAGAGACAATGCTATACGAAAATATCAGACTATTTTATTTCATCGTTAGTCATCACATACAGTTATATAAATAGCGAAATGCGGTAAAATAAAATAATTGTAAAAAAAGCAGCTTTTACGGTACCGGTAGCTGAGTTCCCAGCAAACAAGGGGCATTCAAACCTTGATGGATCAATGTTGTACCAGCGTCGTAGAAGCTGGATCAACATTGAGCCATCAATGGGTCAGTGAGTCGGGCCTGCTGAGTTATCATAGGGGCTGACCTACATGTAGTCTTAGGACACCAACCTGTGGTTTGTGTGAGCTTGGCATCGCAGCCAACACGAAGCATTGGTCCGATGTCAAACTAATTCGGGGCCATCGTCTACGGCTCTGGCCCAGCGTTAGTCCAATGCGGCTCAACGTCTCGTGTTTGTTATTAAGGGGTTTGATGTTGGTCTAATGTAACATTATATTGGCCCACAATTAACCACCATTAGTATTACGTACATATTGGTACACAGACGGACCGATTTACCACAACATTTAACTTGATGGTGTATCGCGTCGTGATCTAATCCAGCTACATTTACATCGATTTTGTCCATTTATAAAGCTTTTAAAAATATATGAATGATTGCGTTGAACATTTTAGGATATTTGGGTCGAAATAAACAAAACAGTTATGCAGCTTTAAGTTCACAGCTATTAGCATAGTAATAGTAGCTATTATTTAATTGCCTATGTGAGATCGATCGTGTATGTGAAGGCATAGTTTTGCAGAAATTTAAAATGTTGATATTTAATGGTTTTGCAAATTTCCCCACCAAAGTTTCAAACATACCTCATCCCCGCGCATTAACGTGCATGCACTTACATTTGAAGATGCACTTAGTTTTCGAAAACAGGTACATGCACTTATATTCGAACACAAAAAATATTTCAAGTAAAATACATGCACTTATATTCGAACATGAAATTACCTTGATAATAAAGAAATGATATATATTTCGATATAAAACAATTAAATCGGTAACCTCGTTTGTTTTGTAACGTCAGTACGTATAGTACGTATACGTATAACTTTATTAATACACCTATAGCATCCAGATGTGCATTATATAACCTTATTTCAAGAAAACAACTTTTGAAATTGTTCAAATATAAGTCGAGTTGCCAGGGGCAAAAAAATCTGCGCTGTCTCAACAGCCAGCCATCATTCAACATACTGCATGTAGTCAAGCAGATTGGTGTAACAATTGTGGGTTTATACATAGAAGCATGCAATTATTAGCATGTGTAGACAATGTGCTCAGGCAAATTTATAGCTATGGGGCCAGTCGAAATACTGTCTATGTGAGTCTTGGCAGCCATTTTTTCAAAATGGCCGCCAAAAGAGCACTGAAGTCGCATAGTATTTTGCATAATGAAACGCAATCAATGATTATTGAATGATTCAACTCATTCAAGTAGTAGACAATGTCCCTAGGCTAATTTATGGCTATGGGGCCAATCGAAATACTGTCTATGTGGGCCTTGGCAGCCATTTTGCAAAATGGCCGCCAAAAAAATACTGCGGTCGCATAGTATTTTGCATAATGAACACTATCAATGATGATTGAATGATTCAACTTTTCCAAATAGCACCCTTTATTGATATAACACAATTACAAACTTAAGGAAGCTGGCCTAAAGTGAGGCTGCTTGGTAGCCATACTGTACTTGAATGTGTTGCGAACAGTCAATGTTCTTCGGGCTATCTGCGGGGGCTTTACGCATCATAGTCTTGTCCACTGCATTAACACAAGGCAGTGCACTTCAGTGCTGCTTTATTGCACTTGGATCGTCCTCTGCAGCCTTTTTTTGTAACCACAAGAAATTAGTTCCCTTGAGGACGTACTGTCTTCTGGCAAAGTGGTCCACAGCGGTTTCCATTTGGGTGGTTCAGCCCACCCCCAGTCAGTAGGAGATGGTAGCTTTTGAACAACTGCAGTTGCCTGACCCCAGCAGTGTTCCCCTGTAAGACTTCCCTCTTGATGTGCTGCACCAACGCTCTCCTTTTCTTCTTTTCTTTCGAGCTCATCTATGTTGGTGAGGTCGCTGGTTCGGTCATACAGCTAAATGGTGAAGCGCTCCAGCACGGCAACATTGTCATCAGTTAGTTCTGCTGGGCCTGAGGACATAGCCAGGAAAGGGCCAATTAGGGATGTACCTAAAGTGTCGACCTGTCCCAAAAGCCACCCAGAGCTCCTGGATGTCTATCTCCACTATTGCTGCCACGGCCAAGATAACCACGTCTGTGTCTACTGTTCGCAGAATCACCTTGTAGCCCACATTGACAGCATCTTGTAAGTGCAGAATCATTCAGCTGTCAGCCTCTTCATGGTTGCACGGAGCGAGGGAGCTAAAGTCTCGGGGAGATTGCACAGGGCATCCTCACCATTGCCTACCTACTTGGTGACTACTTGCTTCTCTGTTTCAAGGTGGGTGAGGTGTACTTCCAAGAAGGTAAACAACTGCTTTTCTGGCATCGATCCGCAAAAACTGTTGCCAGTTTTCTGGAAGATTGGTGGCGCCTTCTACCCTTCTACGGACACTCTTTTCTCTCTGGTTTGAGATTTCAGGCTGCCTTCTCTGTACTGGTCCCAGACCACGTCAGCCCGACTGGTATGTTGTAGTTGGCCCTGGACGTAGGGTAGGAATATCTTAATTGCATATTCATCAAAAATCTTGGTGGCATTTGGTTTGAAAAGTTGACAACCACTGCTTCATCGAGGATTGTGACGTCAGCTCTTGGGGCTTCACCTCTGGCTGCAGCACAGTTGCTCTCTAGGCATCCCAAAATATCTGCCTTGGTTGCCGATCTGAGCTTGCCAAGCTGAGATAAAGGTGGGGGACATGCCTGATTTTCATGTTCAAAAAAGTCTTGTAGGTTGCCATCTCTTGATTGACAGGCGATGTAGAGCCGCGAAAATAGGGAGCAGTCACTCTTCAAAGATGAAACTTGAAGGCTTGTTTTGGACTTCTCTCTTTGAGAGGGTCGACTCAAAAGTGACAACTTGTTTTTCTTTATGGGTTCACTGATGGGAGCTGTTTGCTCTACCAATGGATCAGTCATGAAAGTCTGATACTGTTCCTGACCCATCGTTTCAGCCTGACGTACAGAAGATGCCACAGTTGGGTCAACGATGTCCCTGGTGTCAAGTCTCAGGAAATCAGTAGTCTCCATAATGAATGGGTTGCCCATCTCTTCTATGACATCAACCAGTTATATGACCTGTTTTCCAAAATCATCTGGAAACTCTTGCGTCAGCGTCTGAAACCTCGGGGGATTGAGTAAATCCAACAGCACCACCGTCACTCTTTACAGCGGCATTGTTTTGCTCATGTACCTGGTCCAGAGCCATGGAGGAGAACACTGTTGGTTTTGCGAACAGTGAAGTTGCCATTCATGAACTTCATGGCAGCTTCTGGGTTGATTGTGCTTAGACTGACCATGTCACAAATATAGTTCTTGTGATATAAGAGGCATTCAAAAAAGAGTCTGCTGTGCCTGCAGATGCCACCTTGGCCTGGACAAGAGCCTCCACCCAACCAGTGTCCTCTAGCCAGTCTGTTGTACTGCAGAAACTGAGCAACACTGAGCGATGCTTGATGTGTACCACTGCTTGACTGTGATTGGGACTGGATGTTTGGACCATCAAGGATCATGGCTACGATTGTCAGAAGTGATTGGGATACAGAGTTAACCTTACATGCCTCATCAAAGGCGCCTGTGAATGTAGCGTGCAGTTGTAACATGTCTTTTTGCACAATTTTGGCTCGTGCGAGACAGATGGCTTCATCATCAAAATCTTCCTTGCAGAGCTTACACAGAGCAGCTCCCATGTCTCTGTCAGAGGCAAAGAGTACATCCCGTCCTTCCTTGTAAGCTTTCAGATGTGGGAAGTGAGCAATGATGCGATTTTTAAGGTCAGTGCTGTGTGGACGAGTGTCTTGCTCAATGCCAAATTGCTGCAGCCGCGCAGAATACTGTTTGACAAGGTCTGCAAGCTTGAAGACTGCAGCTTCATCCATCCTCGATTCTTCGATGTATGTCAGCAATTCTGCGAGAGCAACAGTGCCCAAAAGTGGCTACTTCGTGGAGTGTGTCTACTGTGGCATCATCTCCACAGAAAAATCAGACATATTTTGTCAATGCTTTCTGTGTAGCACTTTGTCTAGTATATTTCTAAACTGGGGTCACAGTCTTTCACAGAATATCTTTTTTCTGCACGTTCTAGCTTTGACTTGTTAAATTTTGCTTTGCAGGATTTGTGCCACTTGGCCAAGTGTTCAAATATAGTGGCTTCAATGCCTTTGCCTTCATCGAGGCGCCTAATATCAATTGGCATGGGCATAGCCTGCAACTCATTGAAGCATATGAGGTTTGTTGCATCAGTTGAGTACCCTTGACCAATATTGACGTCAGTCCGCTTGCTTTCAGATGGGCACTGCATTGATTCGAGAGTTACTGTCTGACAAAGACAGCATATTGTCCAGTCAGTTATAGGCTGTATTTACCGAGAATGAGACGGACCAGCCTGCTGTGGATCGGCAATCTTATACATTTTGTACATGACTACTAGAAATCTACGTCTACCACCACTATTTAACCACCATCACCACATATTAAAAGAATAGATGAATCCTGGAAAGATCGTTAGTGTTAAAAAATATTGTCTAAATGTAAATGACCACATGGATCCAACAGATGTCCTCTAAACATTTTTATTCTAAATCTTCATATGTTTCCTCCATTCCGCCTTCATCACGCCTTAAATTCAAACATTTTTCATTAAAAACAATCTGTATTTGGCAACATCATAATATAATATGGCTGAGTGAGCTTTCTTATCACCAACAATATAATTCCAATACAGTAATGCTTTCGAAAACATCAGCGCAAAGTCGGTTATGATGATAACGTAGTTTGTGACTTTTTGCGGAGCTATTTTGCTGAGCCAGCATAATTTTGAATGTCTGCAGGAGCACAAACACCCACATATACTGTTTGTAACATGCTGTGGTAGTTTAAGGTTACTCACTAAGGCTATTCAAGGCAAATAACTGCCTTGCATTGCCTTAGTAGTTGAAGTTTCCCATGTCAACAGTGCGTATTGGACGCATTTTGAAAAATGGCTGTCAAATTTTACACAGGTCTTACTTCCGGTGGCCCCATAGCTGAAAAGTTTGCCAGGACCAATGTCTAGACATGTGCCAAATTTCATGCTTCTATGTATAAACCCACAATTGTTAGCTATATTTCACATATCTGCCTGACTAATGTCACAGCTATCGTCAACAGTCGCGCTCACACCCCTGTCTGGCAGGCATCAAGACGTGATCATTGTTATAAAAACACCCTTAGTGAACAGCTGTCGCCCATTTGTGTATAATTTTTTTCACAGATTAATAATCCACAAAAATCTGTTGAGATGCAAAGTTTATTTCAAGAACTCGTTACAATAATCGTCTAAATCGGCGGGTGTCACGGGGGTGATTCTTATTATTATTATTATTATTATTATTATTATTATTATTATTATTATTATTATTATTATTATTATTATTATTATTATTATTATTATTATTATTATTATTATTATTATTATTATTATTATTATTATTATTATTATTATTATTATTATTATTATTATTATTATTATTATTATTATTATTATTATTATTATTATTATTATTATTATTATTATTATTATTATTATTATTATTATTATTATTATTATTATTATTATTATTATTATTATTATTATTATTATTAACATTATTATTATTATTATTATTATTATTATTATTATTATTATTATTATTATTATTATTATTATTATTATTATTATTATTATTATTATTATTATTATTATTATTATTATTATTATTATTATTATTATTATTATTATTATTATTATTATTATTATTGTTATGTTTCTTAAAAGACTAACTTCTTCTTCTCGTTTAAGATGTCAGATTTGGCGACACAAACTCCTTAGAGGGGTGCACTTAGTTTTCGAAAACAAGTGCATGCACTTATATTCAAAAATAAAACAATTTTAAAACACCACTAAAACATGCGATTTTAAGTGAGTGAGTGAGTGAGTGAGTGAGTGAGTGAGTGAGTGAGTGAGTGAGTGAGTGAGTGAGTGAGTGAGTGAGTGAGTGAGTGAGTGAGTGAGTGAGTGAGTGAGTGAGTGAGTGAGTGAGTGAGTGAGTGAGTGAGTGAGTGAGTGAGTGAGATTAAAAGCGTTGGTTCAAATTCGAACTTTTGAAGAAAGGGAAGCAGACAAAGATATTATTTATTCCGTCAGCTGCACGTATTTCATAAAGCGGCAGCGTCAAATCAACCAATCAGTTATCTCCCGTTTACCATGGTTACGGATCCCCCCCCCCCTCAGCAAACACGGGGCATTTACCCAATGCTGTTTCAATATCGGCCTACAGTCAATGCCCCTTGTTTGCTTGCCCACAATATGTTGAATATTCTGCTGAAGGACGGCTTAGAAGGAAGTATTTTTCAATCGAACGTTGCTTATTTTTTCAAACGTTGTACATGGCTATAGATTGCTCTTCGACCAGTTCAACTAATCTCACACCCTGGGAATCAAAACAATTGAGACATAAAATTGTATAGTTATATTTTATTTCAAATTTACTATTTGTAACTATTTGTAGACAGAAAGCAAATATTTACATAGTAAAATTGTATACATGAACATGATTGATTATATTAACCCTTTAACGACCAGTCACAATTATATACTCGTTTTTCAGCTTTCTATTAGCAAACTAAATATCAGCTTTCAAATATGTTTAAGATAAAACATGGCATCAATCAGGAGGATTTTATAATCCTTGACCCCAATTTTGCCAAATCTGAATAATTTTCACTCACTTAAACTTGTGAATCGCGGCAGCGAGACACAACTTTAAGTGAGTGAAAATTCAAATTAATTAATTTGGCGGTTAAAGGGTAAAACACATGTAACGC
The DNA here is from genome assembly GCA_964017125.1 of Flabesymbios commensalis. Classification (NCBI taxonomy): domain Eukaryota; kingdom Metazoa; phylum Annelida; class Polychaeta; order Terebellida; family Flabelligeridae; genus Flabesymbios; species Flabesymbios commensalis. The sequence goes on along the minus strand of OZ024915.1, from coordinate 45,309,424 downwards.
TAACATAAATACTACACAATTAGTGAAGAATACCTGTTTTTTGGACTATCTATGATTCTATGATTAGTTAAAGGCGAATCCTGCTAAGTTTATTTATTTAAATTTTCACTCACTCGAAGTGGGTGAAAATTATGCATTATTTGTTTAATTTTAAATCAGATATTTGCAAATCTTGATGTTTAAACACACATTTTATTTCCGATATCGGTGATTTGATCGACTAATAAAATAGATTAAAAATGACAAAAGTCGTGATCAGCAAGATAAGACTTAAGGACATACACAGACTACTGGACAGTCAGGACTTTGCCAGGCCTGGTGGTCACCACAATTATCCTCACACCACTTCACCATGCCAATCACATCTTTATACGTCTCTGACGGTACGCATGGTTCAGGAGTTGGTGTAGTGGGAGCCGTGGTGGTTGTCGTAGTTGGACCAGGAGTGGTCGTGGTTGTTATTGGGATCGAGATGCCGGTGTCTTCAAAGATGGTCACGTCAGAGCAGGCGTAAAACTGTTCCTGTGGGCCGTAACCTATTCCGCTGTTACCTTGGTCATCGGTACCCCAGCTGTTTCCTGTAATAATAAAAACGATTTGAAATAAATTTTAGCCTTATGGTCTGCTTGGAGATAACCGAGCTTATAGAGCGTATAGATTTCACAATTATTGTGAGGAGCGCGCAGCGCGGGGCCCTGCGCGAAATTAACGTCGATACACTGGTCTAAACCTTAACTTGACGAAGCCGCCATTAACGTGATCGCCTAGTCACATTGAGAAGGGAGAAACAATACTGCTTCTCTGGAAAGCCCCACATGGGAACAACGGGGTTCGAAACCGAGACGCAAGCATGACTGGCCATTGCACCATTGCGCCACGTCCCCTTTTCTTTCACAATTATTTCACAATTAGTTATAGATACGCCCCTTTATATCAGATAAGCTAGTTTAGATTAAATAAGTCATAAACATAGTCAGTTTATTGACTGTGTGCAGAGCATGACACACAGAGACTTCACAAAGCAGAATTGTTTATCTTGCTAGGCCATTATATAATTATTTGTTTTAAACGAAGTATCAATCCAATGTCATTGGAATTGATAAAGTATTTAGTTTTTGTTACATGATCAGAATTATTTTACTTATGAGTAATCTATTTACCATAAATATAGGGTTTTTTTTCACTAATTTGATGCTCCAAATTAATTAAAAACACAAATTAACGAAGTTATCAAAGAAAAAGAAACAATTGCAAAAAAATTATTGTCACATGCGAAATTTTCAAAAGTACTGATGACAATATTACCTGTATTGTATTTCCACTGTAGAACACACTGAGAACAGTGTACGCCGAGGGGGAGCTGCAGTTTGTAATAGTAGTACTGCCGGATGTCCGCGGTGATGTTATGTCTAGTTTCACCAGTAGTCGCCAGGGGTAGAAGATGGCGGTCCAGGCAGCTCTGTTGGATGGGTGTGTTCACGTCGTTGTTCTCGCAGAGTCGGAACTCGAACCAGCCCTGGTGATGGGCCGAGATCTGTACCTCCACCTCGATTTCCTGCGCCTGCAATCACAGAAACAGGAACCGTGTCTTCTTTGTGATCCTGATGTTGTCAATGGAATCATTTCTATGCATATTGGGCACACTGGGCACACGACGTGGTCTCAACAACGTCGTGTGCCCACTGGGTTTAAACCAACATACCTGCCAAGTAAACACGATGCGTTGAACTAATGTTGGCCTTTCAATTTAATGATTTTCCCGTTATATATATGTGTACTAATGATTTCCAGCTTCTGCTATAAGCGCACAAAATATCCCAGCAAACACGACACATCCACCCAATGTTTGACAAATGTTGGGCCAACGTCGTAGTTCACCGCTGGCTCAACGTCTGCGACGCTGGCCCAGCATTAAACCAACATCAGTGCAATGTGTGTAGGCACAATGCCTGACCAGTGTCACAGAATGTGGGGCCACATATGTATTGTCCAGGGCCGATTTATGTGTTTAATTTTGTGGTACATTAAGTGATTTGATCGAAGCATGTTATAATGCTGTACCTCTATTTAAATAACAATGGACTGGCTGGTGGTGATTGGCTGATTCCGTCATGTGACACACGTATAATCAGGGATAGACCAGTCCTGCCGTGCATAGACAGAAAGTATGGGCTAAAGTGATAAAAACTTAAAATGGTCAAACACGTGCAGCTGGTGATGTGATTGCCATTTCATTTTTTTAGAATTTATAATTGTTCATGGCAATCATATCAGACTATATTTCACATGAAGCTGAAAATTGCACCAGCGATCCCACCTTCAATTGATTGGAAATTATTTTAGTATTACATGTGCCACCACATTCCCAGTAAACACAAAACATTTGTAAGACATTTTTACAACGTCGGCCAAGCTTCTTCGACGTTGGACCAACATTGTATAAATGTTATAAAATTGTGTTTACTGAATTATTACCTGTGTATAGTTTGCCGCAATCAGACCATTAGCATATTTCCCCCCTGCTTCATGTTCTCTCACCCCATCCCAGGGGTCCCCACATACACCACACTTTCCACCGTTTATCCCCCACTGGTGCTGAAAAAAAACAGAAAAGTTACATAATAACATTTTTTATTGTTACTGTTTAATACAACAATTTGGTCGACATATAGACCACTGCATTTGAATAATATTATGTTCCCATGCACTACATTTGAATGGCTCTGTGCAATAACCTGGTAAGTGCATGTTTTATAGTTTTGAGAACAGCGACTTTAAATGTTATTCCTACTAAGAGCTTCCGAGTAAAATAGGTTTGTTTATCAATAATGTTGGAAAAGTAATTTAGGTAAGTTTTCCATGTTTGTTAACTAGTATTTGCAAGTAATGTTCAAGCTCAATATCACGATATATTATGATAAATGATATTATCATCGTATTCCTTTATGCGATTTTTTGAAGAACTCATGGATATCGATTAAATATCTGTGAAACAGTGACTTCACAACCATTTATCTGAGTAATTTTGCATATTTAAAATTTATACTGTTGATATTTGTAAAATCTTGTTAAGAGTGCTCACCATTTCTGGGCTGTGATTTTTTATTAGTAAGAAGTGAACTTACCACTACGATTTCCTACATGTTAGGGCCTATGTCTACTTAACATAACTGTTATTTAGTAACATTTACTGGTAAACCCGCTTCACAGTTTTTTATACTGAAATATGTTTAACTAATAGCCATAAATATGTACTTGCTTCTGAGAAAAATGCTTTATAATGGACGTATAATTAAAACAAAATTACACAATAACCTTCCCTGCCACAACACCTTAAATGCGTCGTTATCAGCAATGACCTGTTATTGGCGCTTAAAAGGGTATCAGGATAGTGCATGGAACACTTCAATTATTGACGTTGAGGCAGCAGAAACAATTCCCAGCTAACACGAGGCATTAAATCAATGTTGGATTACAGTTGGACCACCATCTGCGACGCTGTAAATCAGCAATGAATTAACCCCTCGTGTTCCTGATGATATCAGCTATTATAGTTGTAAGATCAAATTATTAATTCACACGTCCCAGACGTCTAATGGCGTTTTTTCATGATTTTGATATATTTTTACAAGAGTTCGCACAATTCCTATGAAAACCTACACTGATCACTACGTGTGATAACAGACTTGACACAAATCAAGAAAAACTTGAAAACACATTTGTCCACACAGGCTTGCACCGCATTCTCGTGTACATTTTCACATGTTCAAAAAGTCAAAATGGGCTCACCCAAAATCCGCCGCAGAACAGTTCGTTGTCTTGTGTATTGGCGGGATTGTCAAATCCTGCACGCCACATGGATGCTCTGGAAGGAGGGTAAAGCAGGCGTCCATGGCCGTCACATCTCGGCAGCGACGTCACCATCAGTACCAAAGTCACTGCACTAAGTAATACCATACTTTTACCCGACATTTTGTTGAAGCAAGATGTCTGTTTTTACTGGAATCTATTTAAGCTGGATGACGTTATTTTAACGGCTGTATCGTCTTACTACATAATCATCCCAGTTAATCTTCCCCCTTTTATACACACCGTCGCCTCAGAGCTAAATGATCCTATCTGACACTCGTTAGAGTGGCAGATAGGATCAATTAGCTCTGGGGTCATACATAACTATCACGTCATAAAAAGCAACAAAGAACAACCAAATTTATATAAATAGAGAACTGCGTCACCATTTGTGATATTCGAAAGCTCAGACCTAGTGTTATTATGAATTATTATATTATTTCAATGCCAGTTTATTATTAGTTATGAAATTTATTATTATGGAGGTTAGCTAACACAAGGAAAGGATAGGTGAATGCAGCACTAAATGAATGCGACGAAGAAATGAATAGAGGTGCGTTTATGTAGTTTTATAAATTACCCAGTGTGTTGTTTATGTTTGAATTCAGTCAATTCCTATTGAGTCAATTCCTATAAACCACAAGGTTATCTATGAACATTATTGTCCTTCTAGGACATTATACGTTTCTATCAAAATGTCACTGAGATTTAAAACTGATTTCTTTGAGCGAAATGTTTTGTTATTCGACTAATTGTATTTGTGAGATGACAATTTTAACTATTCAACAGCCAAATTATTGAATTGGAATATTTTTACTCACTTGAAGTGCTGACGCGATCCCACATTATTCAGATTTTACAAAATGGAAGCCACCTCGTTTGATAGAACTATTTTGTTTTATATTTAACATGGCATTTAAAACATGTTCAAAAGCTGGTACATGTATTTAAAAAATGAAGAAAAGTGGAATCCGGACCGGGAATAAAAAAAAGAAAAAAATCTATGTAAATAAAATGTTAATGAAATTCAAAATGTTTGAGACACATGCTCAGGTGATCAAATAATTGAATTTGCAAAATATGTACATTAATTTTAAATTAATAAGACTAGTTCTCATCATTGGAAACCCACAATTTCGTTAGCAATTCCAGATTGGAAACAATAAGAAACAAGTGATTCAGTAGGACAGGGCTGAGGGCAACACTTCTAGCGCAAACACTAACCATCATAGAGCTCTGCGATATTCAATTGACATTTTCAATCGCTTAAAGTTGTGTTTCGCTACCGCGATCCATAACTTTAAGTGATTGGAAATTGATCGGCTTTACAGTGTGTCTGTTTCCAAGAGGTGAAGACATTTTTATTGCACTTCAATTTCATTTCTGATTGCACAAATTGGGATTAAAATTATAGAAGCCTCAGTACAGTTAGCAAAATCAACGTTAGTGTTCTGCGGGATGAACATGTTAAATTCATCGGCAAGATTATTCACAAAATGTGATTAAGTAGGCCTATATAGATGTATCGCAAATTATGTATCATACATCAGCCATTGACAGAGATGTCCAGGTAGGTTTTTAGGATAAATTATTATCTTCTCAATATAGAAATAATTACGAACAAAAAATCACAAAAAATATGTAACAGATATAAAAACGAGACGATACTAAAATTTAAATATGGACAAAAACATTTGAAGCAGCTGCTGAAAAAATATACTGAACCAAAGGTTTATTAGTCAAGTTATATTATTTTATGGGGACTTAATTTTATTTTTTTAACTATAGATGTATACATATTTGAGATTCAAACAATCTCAACAAACAGATTAAAGATTGTTATTCAGTTGCTTTTGTCCCTATTTTATTTTCACTGCGGTGTACGTGTCAAAGCAGTTGGTGTATAAATAAAACCAGCTGACCTTCTGGGGTAAATGATTGACCAGCCACAAACAACGCCCAATAGAACATGTAAACAAATGTGACCAGATCTGGCAAAATGTGTCGTAAGTCGCGTATAAATATTGGATATATTAATAGATCCTGAATCTACACAAAATTGCCTTTGAAGTGGTATATCACACAACTATGTGGCAATGCTAGCTCTGAAAATATGACTTCGCAAACTCAGAGAAATGTGAAGTCTGAAATTGCGTCATTTTAAGAAACTGGACTTTGAAGTTAAAATACGCATTTTTTTTAAATTTAAGAAATAAAAACAATTTTTATTTCGACCCCATTTTCTGATAATAAACGCATAGCTTTAACATGTTGTAAGCTTTAAACGTACATGCGAGAGATGTTCATCTTCAAGATGTTTCACTGTATCAATATTTTTATTAGCGACTGTGTCCATGGTAACTTATAAGTAGGAACAAATATCACTGATTTTAGTGGGATTGAGACTAAAATTAATATAATAGATGTAGATCAATTTCTTTGCCACACAATTTTAGGATTCTAAAGTAATCATGTGAAAATAAAAACTTGTAACAATTTAAAAAACGTCAAATCAAGGTCATTTTGACTTCTAAGGCCCTAGCATCGTTTTTCAAAGTGCGACATTTTGCCATATCGGGTTACAAATTGCATAATTATATGTTTTAAGCCTTATATCGCTATTCACGACTATAGTCGTTTTAATTTGCTTTATTTTCTAAATAAATCACTGATATTGGGGATGAAATGACTATTTTCATTTTTGATCATAAATTGAACATATATGGGTAATTTTCAATCACTTGATGTTGTGGATCGCGGTAGCGAGACACAACCTCAAGTGGTTGAAAATTTAAATAAACTAACTTAGCGGGATAAGGGTTAAAATACATTTAAACAAGCTACTGAGTAAAGAGACATTTTATTATTTCTTTCACTTTCCATTCCAGCATGTTTAAAAAGCGGAAATTTTAGAATTGTTTTATTTCAAAAGTTGTCACCGCGACCTACAACTTCCAAGTGGGTGAAAATTAATCATATTTGTACAATTTAAATCAAAATATTTAACATTTTTAATACTCATTTTCCCTTCAAATTATCTAATTTGAAGGTTGACCCTTACAACGCTGAATTGTTTTTATATAAACCATGAAGACCAAAGGGTTATATTAAAATTGAAATCATCATAAATGTCTTAGTTAGCTCTTTCCGATTTATTTGAATACCTATGTCATGGGTCTACGGCCATCAGAAATATTTGAATCCTTACAGTTATTCTGACGACTAAAGTCTATCCCCGCGCTGTAAGGGTCAAATAAAAAGACTATAAACCATGTGCTGGTTCAATGCTTGCCCAGCGTCGCAGACGATGGACAAGCATTGAACCAGCACATGGTGATTCACATAGAGATTCACATCTCAAGAAGGGATAAGAAAACCAAAACACAAAAAGACAAGAGATAAGAAAGTCAAAATATTTGAAGTTTTTGCTGGAAATCGAGTGAAATTATTGAGTGTATTTGAAAGATAAGGGGGCACAAATAAACGAGACGATAATAAAATTCAAATATGGACGAATAGATTTGCAAAAAAGTAAGCAATTGCTGATAAACATTGATTTAGCCTTTTAACCACCACGGTCCGATTATATTTGTTTTTTTAATATTTTTATTAACACATTAATTACCAGGTTTTAAACATATTAAAAGATAAACGTGACATCAATTACCAGTATTTCAAAATCGTTGTCCATTTTATCAATTACGAATAATTTCACTTAAAGATCGCATCAGCGGGACACAACTTTAAATTGATGAAAATTCATTAAATAACTAGTTCAGCCTCAAGAGCCGCTCACAGCGACTTGGAATGAAATAATAAAATTATAAGAAATTCAGACTTAAGCTGTATTCCTTTATTATTAAAAATATCACTATGTAAACACCCCGTAAACAAATGGACTATTCAGTGAGATGACTGCTTCATAATATATAATATGGCATTAATCGCAATTAAAGAGATAAAAAAAAATAAAACTGCGTATTTTAAATCAGCGCTAAGGTGTAGAATTTAAATTTCCACCCGCTTGAAGTTGTGTCTCTCTACAGCGACACACAGCTTCAAGTGACTGAAAATTACTGGTATTTGTTTCTTTTGAGACCAAACATATGCAAATGTTGATGTTTAACCCATTAACCGCCAAATTATTCGATTGTAATTTTCACTCACTTGAAGTTGTGTCTCGCTGACGCGATCCACAACTTCAAGTGAGTGAAAATTATTCAGATTTGACAAAATGGGGGTCAACTATTTTCAAATGTTGCTGATTGATGTCACATTTTATATTTAAAATGTTTAAAATTTGGTACCTTTTGTGCTAATAAAAAAAAGGTGGAAACCGAGTATATTCGGGACCGGCGGTGAAAGGGTTAAACATTCATTATGTTCCAAATGACTGAATCTGCTGATAAAATGGATTAAAAACAACCTTAGTCGTCCTTAGTCGTTTAAGGGCTAAAGTACCTGGAACGTATTTGTTGAGGTTCACTGATTTTGATCAAGGCTGGATGAGGTGTCAATTGACCCTGAATCTATATAAAGCACGCAAAGGCTACACGTTGACGATATGCTGGATCAATGTTGAGCCAGCTTCGCAGACGATGCGCCTGCATTGAGCCAGCATATAGGCCGGTTTGCTGGGTGGGGCCCCGTTGTCTTTGTGATTTGGTCGTACATTCTTCGACAGTTTAAGCTTCGGCAAAACAACAACAACAGTTTGATTATCTGATTATCAGGCCCATTATTAATAATAATGTATTTCGATTCAATGATTCGACCTTTCGCATCACGTAATATATATTTTAATACAATTTTTAAAGCTAAGTGGTCTCCTCAAGCTTTTGTAAAACTAAAAAATAACGCGTTAGAAATGTTAAATTATTAATTGGCTTTAAATGAGTTTTCTTATATTTTTAAAAGTTAATCAGATATAAGTTTAAAATACACGAAGAAGATTTAAACAGGTAGTTAATTAAATTATAAGATTATTCAAATTGCCAATCCGAACATTGCAGTTAACATACCGGTAAGTATGCAATATTTATTTCGTAACGTCATGTGTGTCGCAAAATCACAATCAATTACTGCATTAAGTGATTTATCGAAAAGATAACTTGGAATAAAACATGCCCGACTGTCATTGACTAAGTAACTAACTAACTATATAACTAATTAAAAAAAAAATTAAATAATGAGCTAACTAATGAAAAAACGAATGAAATAACGAGTACATGAACGAATGAGCATATTAATGAAAGAACGAATTAATACAAGACCAAGTAAGCGAGCAAACACATGAATGCACTAACAAATTATCAAGCGAACAAATAATTATTAAACTTATACAGAAATGTTTTATCGATAATAAATAATAATATAACGAACAAAAAAACAAACGGGTGAGCAAGCGATTGACCAAAGTATCCTGATTCACCACTATCATGTTGTTAACCTCAGCCCGCCAGAAGGGTTATGTTTCGGTGTCTGTCTGTCTGTCTGTCTGTCTGTCTGTCTGTCTGTCTGTCTGTCTGTCTGTCTGTCTGTCTGTCTGTCTGTCTGTCTGTCTGTCTGTCTGTCTGTCTGTCTGTCTGTCTGTCTGTCTGTCTGTCTGTCTGTCTGTCTGTCTGTCTGTCTGTCTGTCTGTCTGTCTGTCTGTCTGTCTGTCTGTCTGTCTGTCTGTCTGTCTGTCTGTCTGTCTGTCTGTCTGTCTGTCTGTCTGTCTGTCTGTCTGTCTGTCTGTCTGTCTGTCTGTCTGTCTGTCTGTCTGTCTGTCTGTCTGTCTGTCTGTCTGTCTGTCTGTCTGTCTGTCTGTCTGTCTGTCTGTCTGTCTGTCTGTCTGTCTGTCTGTCTGTCTGTCTGTCTGTCTGTCTGTCTGTCTGTCTGTCTGTCTGTCTGTCTGTCTGTCTGTCTGTCTGTCTGTCTGTCTGTCTGTCTGTCTGTCTGTCTGTCTGTCTGTCTGTCTGTCTGTCTGTCTGTCTGTCTGTCTGTCTGTCTGTCTGTCTGTCTGTCTGTCTGTCTGTCTGTCTGTCTGTCTGTCTGTCTGTCTGTCTGTCTGTCTGTCTGTCTGTCTGTCTGTCTGTCTGTCTGTCTGTCTGTCTGTCTGTCTGTCTGTCTGTCTGTCTGTCTGTCTGTCTGTCTGTCTGTCTGTCTGTCTGTCTGTCTGTCTGTCTGTCTGTCTGTCTGTCTGTCTGTCTGTCTGTCTGTCTGTCTGTCTGTCTGTCTGTCTGTCTGTCTGTCTGTCTGTCTGTCTGTCTGTCTGTCTGTCTGTCTGTCTGTCTGTCTGTCTGTCTGTCTGTCTGTCTGTCTGTCTGTCTGTCTGTCTGTCTGTCTGTCTGTCTGTCTGTCTGTCTGTCTGTCTGTCTGTCTGTCTGTCTGTCTGTCTGTCTGTCTGTCTGTCTGTCTGTCTGTCTGTCTGTCTGTCTGTCTGTCTGTCTGTCTGTCTGTCTGTCTGTCTGTCTGTCTGTCTGTCTGTCTGTCTGTCTGTCTGTCTGTCTGTCTGTCTGTCTGTCTGTCTGTCTGTCTGTCTGTCTGTCTGTCTGTCTGTCTGTCTGTCTGTCTGTCTGTCTGTCTGTCTGTCTGTCTGTCTGTCTGTCTGTCTGTCTGTCTGTCTGTCTGTCTGTCTGTCTGTCTGTCTGTCTGTCTGTCTGTCTGTCTGTCTGTCTGTCTGTCTGTCTGTCTGTCTGTCTGTCTGTCTGTCTGTCTGTCTGTCTGTCTGTCTGTCTGTCTGTCTGTCTGTCTGTCTGTCTGTCTGTCTGTCTGTCTGTCTGTCTGTCTGTCTGTCTGTCTGTCTGTCTGTCTGTCTGTCTGTCTGTCTGTCTGTCTGTCTGTCTGTCTGTCTGTCTGTCTGTCTGTCTGTCTGTCTGTCTGTCTGTCTGTCTGTCTGTCTGTCTGTCTGTCTGTCTGTCTGTCTGTCTGTCTGTCTGTCTGTCTGTCTGTCTGTCTGTCTGTCTGTCTGTCTGTCTGTCTGTCTGTCTGTCTGTCTGTCTGTCTGTCTGTCTGTCTGTCTGTCTGTCTGTCTGTCTGTCTGTCTGTCTGTCTGTCTGTCTGTCTGTCTGTCTGTCTGTCTGTCTGTCTGTCTGTCTGTCTGTCTGTCTGTCTGTCTGTCTGTCTGTCTGTCTGTCTGTCTGTCTGTCTGTCTGTCTGTCTGTATGTCTGTCTGTCTGTCTGTCTGTCTGTCTGTCTGTCTGTCAGAGTCCAAACTTAGGTTTTATGTATAACGTTATATTCCGTTCTACATGTACTAGGCCTACCGAATTCAAAATAAAGAAATGACGAACAGGTAAAATGATTTTTTTCTCGTAGTCAGCAGATGTTTATTAATCAGTTTTATAAAGGTATACCGCAACGCAAGCATATAATGTATAATATATTAATGGACGCGTTAATTCTACTGTTTCATTTGCTCAATAACTCCTTTCAAATCAACAAAATTGTGAGACTTTGTTTTTTAATAAAATACAGAAACGAGAGCGCCATTCTGCTGCTCTGCAAAGCCAAAAACAAAGCCAAAATGCAGTATCTGCTTACTTGTAAAGTGCATAAGCACATACTGCCATTTGCCACTGTTCCATGAAAGTTAGCTGACCCAATGGGCCAATTTAATTAACAACGCAATGGCAGTCAAGGCGGGTTGTGATTGGGTGGATCTATGAAGTGATTTTTATGACACATTTCATTGGTCAGCGAATAAAATATTAACATACAAGAGGTAGATCTGTGTTTGTTGTGTGAGGTGTCCTTGACGTATTGAGCGGTCCAGCAAGCACGAAGTGCTCGGGCAATGCTGGCTCAATGTTGGGCCAGCATCGCAGATGATGACCCAACATTGACCCAGCATTGGATTAGAACCTCGTGTTTGCTGGAAGGGCAGTCCAGCAATTATAGGCATCGGCTATTTTTACCTGCTTCGTGCAGAACCTGAACCCATTTTAGTTAAAAGTAGGACATAGTCGTCTTTGGAAATGGGTCATCTAAACAAACAAAACGACTAATTGCAAACATAATGCGATAATTATTTAAATGTATATTAACTGCCGAGAGTTTTTTTAAAAACATATAACTAAATTTGCACCATGCCACCAATTGCTGATCATAATTATATTAGTTATTGCAGTGTGTACTAGTAGAGAGACAAAACAGTACATTTGCATTCACTCGCCATTACTCGTATACGGGTATATATACACGACATTTACCACATATGGATTCGTTTAATTATTGTAAAACATAGCGTCCCCTTAGATATGAAAGGGTGTATCTGCCACTTTGTAAAGTGGCATTTACACCCTTTCATATCTAAAGGGACGATAGGCATATACACTGTAAATAGAGAGAGAGATTACTGGTTACCGGTTACGTTGCATGTCTGTCACGCCACGCTTGCTGGTTGGTCATCCTGGTATTCAGGTTTCAGAGAAACATTTTTATTTGTTCACACCTCGCCCACTCAAAGATTCAGTATTCCTACTGTGGGTAGCCTCGTGACAGAGACGCAGCATGTTTGGAATGAGACCGCCGGTGATCCCATTTTAAATCCTGTGTCTGGAGGGTAATGTCTTATAATTGCACATCATACCAGGTAATTATTAACTGTTAGTAGGCCTACTAACCCATTTCCCTACTGAATGCCTCTTGATAATACATAGGCTACCCTTGTATATTCATATTAACATTGTACATTATGTTATACGAATGTGTTTACTGAGTGAACATCGAACTGAAAAAAAATGATCACTATTGCAAATAGTTTCCTGTGAATATGTTCAAGTGGGTGGAAATTGAAGAAGTCACAGGAGGCTCCAATGACCCATTTTAGTACACGAAAGTGGCCTGAAGCACCATGCATGCAGACATAAAAAAACAGTGCATTATATAACAGGTAATCATTAATTTTTGAAGCACTTCTGTGGAAGTGAGAATAAAAAATACGTGTTTAAACTATCCGCCACATCCTGTTTAAAAACATAGCGACGACAACAATTCTTGGAATCTGTATCGGACCAAGGACTAACTGCTCTAAATAGCTCACGGATGTGGTTAGTGCAGAATCGGTCTGCATTCCATACTAGGCCTAGATTAACGTGTTTACATGGCTAAACAAACCAGAGATGGTATAGCCTTGACATGAGATTTCAATGTCATGATGTTTGACATTGGAATAAACACAAAATAATACGATCACGAAACGGTGTTTGAATCCCGGACCAACGTTGTAGACGTTGGCCCGAAGTTTAAAAGCCGTGCTGCAAAGGTGTAGTGTTTATACGGACCCAACATTCCGGACGAGATGACTGATTGTCCAAACAGCTCAAGTACTTTGAAGACTTGAGGAACCTTGTCAAGCGTGTCCGTGTCTCCGTGAGGTAATATTGTATAAAAGGAGACGAAATGAGGCGATTTAAATCAGAGATACTGAGAAAGTCGCTGGCGATATTAAGAAGTGCAAGAAAACCTACGGTCAGAAGAAGAAGAAGAAGAGTACTACGGTTTCAAAAAATGGGTTCAGCATATTTGTGGATGGTCTGCACCCTGGTGGCGTTGTCATTGGTTTCTTTGCCTGCCGCTCATGGACACGGTAGGCTTTTGGCGCCACCCTCCAGGGCGTCCATGTGGCGCTTTGGGTTCGACAATCCCGTAGACTATCAAGACAACGAGCAATTCTGCGGCGGATTTTGGGCAAGTAGTTTTCACTGTACACAGTTTTTTTTAATTATACATTTTGCATTTCATTACAATTGACAAACGACAAGTAAGTTCCACGGTTGTTAGCAGTGGTTGAACATGTTTAAATAATAGGCTAGACCGGCTACGTTTTATAAAATTATACAGTTTGAATTTCATTACGATTGGCAGTAGATTTAGGGCAAGTAATTTCCACGGTTGTTAGCAGGGGTTGAACAAGTTGAAATAATAGGTTAGACCGGCTACGTTTCAAATCTGGTTTATTTGTAGTAAATTGTGTAGGCACATGTCTATTACAATATTTTTTTGTGATAACACAAAACTAAACATATTAATATTTTTGAACCACCTGTGATATACAATTGACATAATGCGGATGATCACTGTGTTTACAGCACCAGTGGGGAGTGAATGAGGGGAAATGTGGTGTTTGTGGTGATCCGTGGGACGGGGCGAGAGAGCACGAGACCGGTGGAAAATACGCCAACGGTATAATAGCTGCCAACTATACGCAGGTAAATACACCGAGAGCGATTAATATACGTTAATCCTATATCCAAGCAAACACGAGACGTTCACTCGATGTTGTTTTAAACCTGTCCAACGTTGCCTTAATGTTGTGCCAACGTCTGAGACGTTGGCACAACCTTAAGGCAACGTTGGACAGGTAAAAGGTGTGTGGGAATGCAGAAGACTATACTTCGATGGAGGAAAAGACTATAGCCGTTTTTATTCCGTTGTATTTATAAATCCGATTAAATCACAGTTATTGGGAAGAAAATGTGTGTGTTAAATAAGCTTTGCAAATGCTTGGTCTCAAATTCAAGAAATATGAGTATTTTCACCCACTTGGAGTTGTGGGTCGCGGTAGCTAGACACAATTTCAAGTGTGTGAAAATTTAAATGATTTATTTCAGCGGTTTAAAGGTTAATGATTTAAAAAACAATGCTGCCCCTATTTTTAAGAAAAAACACCGCCCCCAGTAAATAAAAATTGAATCAAGCACCTGCTAGAAAAGGTAAATAGGCCTAATGTGTGATATTTGAGGCCGTAGATCCACTTTTCTAAAAAGGCAAAAAGATGCTAAGACACCACCTATATTTAGTAATCGTTCACAAAAATTCGAAATTGGTCTCGTGTAGTATTTTCAGGTATTTTTAAAATAAAAAATAATTTGAATATATAAAATAGGCTATTTGATGCGCCTGGGAACTTTAAGGTTTGACTTTGTAACAACCGTAATGACTAAAATATGTTGTGTTTTAGGCTATTGTAATAACAGCAAAATACACTATGGCATTGTCCTTGTCTAAACCTGATCTTTTTCGTTCTATAAAGGCACAAGTGATCACAGTCTTGATTGAGATATCGGCTCATCACGACGGCTGGTTTGAGTTTCGTCTCTGCCCACAGTACGACCTGACCCGCCCTGTCAACCAGAGCTGCCTGGACAAACACGTACTCCCTCTGGCGAATACCGGACAAACCAGACATAACATTACAGGGGACAAGAGACAATACTACACTTACGATCTGCAGCTTCCCCTGGGAGTATTTTGCGAGCAATGCGTTTTTCAATGGAAATACCATTGTGGTGAGTAGGAGCAAACATTTATTTTGCAATCATAGATCAGACAATTAAATTAGGTGGATAAATCATGCACTGAAACACGTTTGATCGACCTATTACATACAACTGACATTACTAATGCGTCGTAAGTTACAATATATCGTAACTTGTACAAGAACACTGATTAAAATAGAAACACCAATCCTTCTGAATTTTGCAACAGTAAAATGAATTTTATCTTATTTTTATTTACTATTTAAACTGTTTTTCTTTTTATTATTATTTGATTAATGTAACCTCATTGTTTATTATAAAATGAATTCAAAGTATGAAAACATTTCGTAACATTATATTTTGATCCACTCTTAAGCCTAGAAGATAATTAAAAGCACAGATATTTGATCGAATGGTGCGAAAGTCCAAATATGATTATATCAAAGATTGTATGTCCCCTGTCCGGTTAATTATAAAAATATTATCTGATTATTTTAAGATATTATATTGAAGATTATTCACATTGTTAATGTATAGCTGATTATAATGTAGAGCTTTAAAAACCAGTGTGTATTTAATTGTTCAATATTTAGGCCCTATTAGGTCATGGAAATCAATTTTGATAGCTTGCTATTTAAAAAAATATATGTATCGCCTCGATGGTATTGTAATAGCTAGTAATTGGATATTTTTATTAGCGTAGTGTCTAAAGTTACAAAAAAATTCTGTCACACTTGGTTGATATTAAATCAATATCAATTATGTGCATCATTGAATCTATTTGTGTTATCTCCTCTCAGAAAAAAATATTTATAATACAGGAAACAGTTGGGGAACAGATGACGACGGTACCAGTGGAATAGGTCACGGCCCCCAAGAGGAGTTCTACGGTTGTGCTGATATCGCCATCGCAGAAGACTCTAGTATCGTGATCCCAATAACAACAACCACCACTCCTGGTCCAACTACGACAACCACCACGGCCCCTACTACACCAACTCCTGAACCATGCGTACCGTCAGAAACGTATAAAGATGTGATTGGCATGGTGAAGTGGTGTGAGGATAATTGTGGTGACCACCAGGCCTGGCAAAGTCCTGACTGTCCAGTAGTCTGTGTATGTCCCTAGCAAAGCCAAAAGGCAGTAACTGCTTACTTTTCAAGTGAGCGGTCACTGCCATTTGACTTTGCAGAGATGGACTGTCCTATTGGGAATGTATCCTCTCATTGATTGAAGCTAAAGTAAACCGATCCTAATTATCGTCTGTACAATAATTGTATTGAATAGTATATAGGACACTTATAATCTTGGCGGGAACAATGCTGGCATTAGTTCTCAGTTCTTCATAGAGTGTTTTTTGTGCCATTGAGTTTGTGTTAGTCCTTAGCAATTGTTTCCATTGTATCTACATCGTACACAGGCTACAAGCCCCCGGCGTCCCCATGCTTCAGATTCTGAATCCCCCACCACTCTGTTATGAAAAGCCAAACGGCAGTATCTGATTTCTTGTAAAATAAGTAGAAACTGCAACTTGGCCTTGTTGAACAGCACTGTAAAATACTGGAAAGTTCACCTGAAAAAATATGCTGCTGTGTATGCTTGATAGTGCGTGATTTTGTTACAGATATAAAGTCCATTGCGTGCATTATACATTTTGCAACATTAAGATTGCTATTAGTATGTGACATTATTAAACCTTGCTTATCTAATTTTCAATTTTACATTCTTATGACAGAATTTGTGATGCCGTATGCTGGATATAATAATGTTAAAATGGTTGATTGTTATGATATTACATAATATACTGGCATGTGTTCATTATACTGTCGTGCAAAGCTAATATATAGCAACAGGTTACTTTCCAAGTGAGTATTTCCTGTGTTTTGGCATTGCAGAACAGTATATCATACCTACTGAATAACAGGTAAATATTATGAATTGAACTGTATTACTGTGATATAGTTTTTGTGCTTGCAAAATGTACCAATATACATGTATGGGTTATGTATGTTTCTTATAAAAATAAACAAATCTTTACAAAGTTAGCTTTATTTATTTATTCAATGAAATGCTACAAATGCATTATTATGTTTAGTGCTTACCACTTATCATGCTTATACAATAATGATTATATTTATATTACAAATGATATAATGGTATCAACGTTGGTGTCAGTGTCAACTTCTTAGTGATCGAGTTTGTTTTACAATAGTATACATTTTCATTTGAATCAAAATAATACACACTTTAAAACCAACAATAATTATTGGATCGAAACAACAGCTCCATATTGTTCGAAATATATCTTTCTCTGGTATTCTTTATTTATTTGACCTTAATTCCAACATAATTATACGCAGCTGGTAAAAAGTAAGGCTTTAGTAATGAAGCTTAGTTTAACCGCTTATATCGCGGGGATCGACTTAAGACGTGAAAATCTGACCTCTGTAGACGTCAGATTCTGACGTCTAAAATCAATCCCCCCCACTGAAAGAATTAAATAATCTATAATGGTCGTAGAACCATAACATAGGCATTCAAATGAAGTAAAAAGAGCTAAGAAAGACATTTATTTTCAAATAAAATTGAAAAACCCATAAAAAAATTATTGATGTCCATGATTAAAACAAATATATTTCGACGTTGTAAAAACTGCGAGCTCTGATGAACGTACTGGATTTAAAATAGAGCCTACATGTACAATTTATAACGAAGAACAATTACATATTATTAATAATATCTGTATTTAAAAATAAACCAAGAATATAATTATACAAATAAATTTTACTATTATTTCTTAGAAAATCTTTCATTTTGAGAAATTTATCAGGACGATGACCTCAACCAGTAGACATAGGCCGTATTTTCGTACAAGTTACGACATATCGTAGGCTTCGAGATTTATTGTAACGTGTATTTGAAAAACAATGAAGCCTCCGAAGAGTGCACAATAGCCTATGCTACCGTATCTGTTGACGCCGTTAGGCCACCATGTTTTTTCTCTGTTTTAGATGAGCGCGCGCATTGGAATTAGGCCGCGCATTACCAAAAAAAACATGTTTTTTTTCTGCCCAGCGCCCGCATCGTATTGTTGCCGATTTTCGAAAAAAAACCCAGTTCATTTTGAGAGATAAAAAAACATTCCGAAAAAAAACAAGATTATTTCAGGAGATAAAAAAATATTTTTTCAGCTATGTTTTTTTTGCTTGTTTTTTTCCGTCGCCCTCATTATTTTTTTTTAAATAGGTCAATTTTTTTTAATCTCGACGCCCTCATTAACTTTTTCAAAAATAGGTTATATGTTTTTTTTTCTTGAATGTTTTTTTTACCGCCCTCCCTCATAAGATTTTGGATTTTCTTGATTGGATTTTTTCTATAACAAAGAAATAAAAAATAGTGGCCTTAGTGACAAGGAAAGAATGATTCTTATATAGTATAGTCTGCTAGGTGCAGCAGTTGGTTCCCGCTCGAAATGCGTGCCAAACTGGATTTTTTTCACTTTTTTATTATATAAGGCTATGCTGACTTAAAAAAATGTACCATTTTAAAAAAAGGCACCATTTTTCCAACAACTCATTCATCCTTCATTTTGAAGTTCAATATGGACGCCATTGTTATTATATTTTTTATGATAGTTTACATGTCAAGGTCTTCATTCAAACGTGTTGGCATTACATATTCACGAGTTTTGCATTTAAAACGACATAAAATTATTTTTGTAAAACTTTATAGAAAGCAAAATTAAAAAAAATATCTAGGAAAGGCTTTGCTTGCCTATAAATGTTTGGGATTCGGGAAATAACTTAAAGCGAAACAATTAGGCTAAAATCATCAAAAAATCGGTATTTTCTATTTTGGCTTCTGAATATGATCATATGATGTTTGATTGATTTTTTGATGATTTTAACCTGATTGTGTCGCTTTAATTGTCGTTTATGAGACGTCCACTTAGTTGATCAATAAAATGACTTTACCCTTTAACCGCCGGTGCCGCATATATCCGGGTTTTCATTTTTTATTAGCACCACATTTTAAATATGTTGAAGAAAAAATGTGACATCAACCAGCAAGATTTGAAAAGAGTTGACCTCCATTTGGTCAAATCTGAATAATTTTCACTCACTTGAAGTTGTGGATCGCGTCAGCGAGACACAACTTCAAGTGGGTGAAAATTCAAATTGAATAATTTGGCGGGTAAAGGGTCAATAAGTATCGCTCACTACTAATTACCGAGTTACCCGTTAACCAATAATGAGCGATCACATGCTTGAACATATAGTCTACCATTCAAAATGACAAATTCAAATTGAATAATTTGGCGGGTAAAGGGTCAATAAGTATCGCTCACTACTAATTACCGAGTTACCCGTTAACCAATAATGAGCGATCACATGCTTGAACATATAGTCTACCATTCATTAACTATTTAAAAACAGTTTTCGTTACACTCTTTCTCATTTTTAAAATTGTATTGCAGGTTTTCGCACATCTCTGTGTAATTTTACTATCTGAGAATAGAAACACCAGTTTTTAAGTTCCACTCATCTGCATAAAATCATCGTTTATATAGCTAGCGTGATTAAATACCTCTTCTCTTATTTTATTATACAATGGACAAATTAATATGACATGAGACTCATCTTCAACCTGGTCAGGGCAGAAATTACAAAACCTTTCATTGGCTGGTATATTAAAAAAGCGACCTATCTCTAGAGTTATTGGAGCTACTCCGCATCTGAAGCGTGACATAGCCGATCGTTGATTTACTGCTTTCACCTTTAATACATACTAATCTACCTTATATTCTGTTTTAAATAGATTATATGTTCCTAATTTACTTAACCCTATGTCCCTATTTGCGTTTATTATTTCTGCGTCGTTTCTCCATTTAAATTCACATTTCAATTGACAAGCTTTTCTTGTTCTTGTTCAGAGACATTTAATGTATCCAGTTCGACAAAGGCTTTCTGAGCTCGTCCTGCCCAGCCACAACCTCTAATACCGACCAAAATAGATGCCCAGTTAAATTTCATATAGTTTATACGTTCGTTACTCATAGTTTTTTGTCGACTGTATTGTCTGGCTACTTCCTTCATTTGTCTGCATAGTGGTGGTACCATTTCCATGTCCCCCCGGACAGCTGCCCCAAACCCAGAAAGAAACGACAAGCTCGATTAAACACAGACTGGATTGCCCCGTACCCTGGGGGGGGGGGGGAGTAGTGTGGTTTGATTGATTAATTAGTTAATTATACACGTTTGCTAGGGTACACAGCAATGATCGGACTCTGTGACGTATATATAATATATATAGATAATATAGATACGTCATAGAGTCCGATCATTTCTGTGTACCCTAGCAAACGTGTGTAATTAACTAATTAATCAATCAAACCACACTACTTCCCCCCAGTGGCCCGTACTCAGGTACTTACGAGTACCCCATATACAAGCACTATAACTTATTACGGGCCAAACGAACGTATCAAACATTTGAGTAAAACATTTATAATGTACGCCACCAATCAATTTGACTTTTGATATCAGTAAACCTAGAGCTCTATTGGCTGTTTGTGCGACACTTTTCACCAGAACATTATAGTCCAGTGTATCAGTTAATAAAACACCTAAATATTTATATGATTTGGCTATCATGGCTATGTTTAAGATATCACTGACATACACACATTCGTGCTCAGTAATCCCGGTTGATGATGAACGAAAATTAACAGCTGCTGCTTATTGTAAGTTTATGTGATTGTCATGGTTTGGTACGCAATGGGTTGTTGGGTGGAGTTTTAATGTTTCACAGACCAAAACAATATTATAGTGCAGCGGTTAAGTAACATATTTCAGACGAATTATGAATTTGATGAGAAAAGCACCAAATTGGAGGAATGCTACATCTGAATGTCCTTATCCAATTAGGAATGGGAGACACTTGACAATACATGTGTTTTTGCATTGTTTGTGGGGAAAATGTTTGTGAACCAAAAAATTTAAAGCTGCATAACTTTTTTGTTTATTTCGATAAAAATATTCTAAAAAGTACAAGACAATCATTCATATTGTCTTAAAAGCCTTATAAATGCACTAAAACTGGGTAAATGTAGCGGAATTAGTTCACCATGCGATACACCATCAAGTATTATTAAGTAGTGAATCGGTTTGTGTACAATATGTATGTAATGGTGGTAGGGTTATGGGCCAATATAATGTTACATTGGCCAACATCAAACCGCCTTATAGCAAGTACTAGACGTTGAACTGAATCGGCATAATGTTGGGCCAGTGCCGCAGACGATGGGCCGACAATAGTCTGCCATTGGATCAATGCCTCGCGTTAGCTGAGATACAAAGCCCAAATAACCAGTGGTAGACGTCCTGAGACTAGGTAAAAAAACTGTTGGGAATCGTTTACAGTAAAGTCCGATGTTTTAAATGTTATTTTATTTTACCGCATAGCGCGATTTATATCATCGTATGTGATGATTTACGATAAAATAAAATAAAGTCTGATATTGTCTAGTAGCATTTTGACTATATTTTGAAATGCCCATGAGATACAGAATAAAGAAATACAAATGTTTTTCAAGAAAATTTGATTTACATCACTGAATTTTAGCGCTAATTCCGCCAACAATTTCCCACGGACTGGGGAGAGCGTCTTAATGGTGGTGGGCCAATGGTTCAGATACTGGCCCACACTTAAAAGCACCATACTAAAATAGAGTACTATTTTATGGGTGAGTGACATTCCCTTTACCGGTACCTAAATTAAACATGACATTATATGCATATATCACCCATATCACACAAAGTAATAACTCCTAGACATGTCTAAATGACATGACATATTACACTTTTTACTGTGAATTGTATATATGACCACTGAAAAAATAAGAATAATATTAAAAAACTTCCTTTTTTTTCAATGACATCGTTATCTGCCACTTGGTACTTTTAATGTCCTGATTATACAGATTATACTCCACTGTGATCAGGCTTGTTTTGGTGAGGCAACAATATTTAAAAAAAAACTTAAATCCTTAATAACTCAGTAACCGGTGGAGTAAAATTAAAAATTAAAACACCATTCTCCATGGATTAAAGGGACTGGCCCAGGCTAAAATCATCAAAAAAAAGCACAAAAATTATAAAAATTTGCAGTTCTAGTCTATGTACATGTTTACATCATATGGTCATATTAAGAACCCGAAATAAAATCACCGATTTTTTGATGATTTTAGCCTGGGCCAGTCCCTTTAACTATCACGTATGTCTGTATGATGCTTTTACAATGGAAAATATTTATTGGCCTAAAAAAGTGGGATCAATAAGGCTAGTGTGGGGAAATCAATTAGGTTAATTAAAATTCAAATGTACATTGGCCTCTCGAACAAGGCATATGCGTATGAGGTTGATCTATCAATAGTAAGGTGTTCTGCATAATCATAGTATTTATACTTGTTCTATAATAGATGATTACCACATTTGGTTGCTGCTAATCTTACACATAATCATGTAAATTTAGTGATTCATGTAATAAAACAAATAAATAAACAAAATAAACAAATAAATAAATAAAGTATAAACAAATGTTGCCACTTTTTGTGGTGATATTGGTATATATATGTATTCGTCATGTGACAAGCAGGCTATATTGACCATGGCAAGAAAACATATGGTAGCTAAAGAACAGTGTATGCTATAGGCATAATAACTAAATGTCCAGTTTTTAGGATAAACATCAACATTGAAGATATGAAAAAGCATGCTTGCCCTAAAGTGCAGTAGTTGGCCATCTTTGAGTCCTTATCATGTCTATAATTGGAAGGCATCATGCACAAGTGGGCTAGCCCACATTTAAAAAAAACAATGAAAATATATGTCATTTATAGCAACAGCTTGATCAATATACGAGTATCTCCATTGAGGGCTAGACCATTTGATCCCTGATTTTGTTACCTTTTTGTCTTAATTTGTATTTATTCGTTTTATCCTGTACTGCGCGATTTTTTCTCAAAATCGTCAAAATGTGGGTTAGCCAACTTGTCGATGTCGATATCGATGCCATCCAATTGTGACAGGAGTACCTCGCATTGTCACATTCCAATATACCTAGCAAACACGACACATTGAATCAATGGTGGTTTAGTGTAGGCCCACCCTCTGCGACACTGGCCCAACATTAAACCAATATTGTTTCAATTTGTCGTATTTGCTGGGTAGACTAGGCACAAGATGGGATTAATGTCTGTATTAACATTGCTGTTGGCATTTTTGACGAAAAGTTGGAAACCATAAGTTTAACCCTACGTCAGGTGTGCTGAAATAAAAAAATGTCCTTTCCAAGCTGAATTTTGGATTTAGGTGGTAAAAAATAAAAATCAAAATGGCCGCCGTTATATTTTAATTTATGTATGTTATGCAGTCCCATAACATATTAGATGGTAATTGTAGTGGTGTTTTTTTTGGCACAGGGACTCCTTAGAAAAATCTTCGTGATATTTGTTTAAAGGAAATAAAAATCCTCCTTCATAAGTTGCCAAATTTGCATAAATACAAGATGGCCGCCATATGATTTGCCATTTATCATATAACATCATCGTCTTTTAAGGTATTTTAATGGTTAGGGTGTACATAAGCAAACAGCCAAAATTCCCTTTACTTTAGTTTAGATAAGTTTAAGTGTTTTGTCGGGGTTATCATTGCTAATAAAAATTATTATTATCTCGGATCCTTTAAGTAATGCACAATATAATTAAACAATTAAAATGCTACTTTTTAAAAAATTGTGGCATATTTTGCTTGTGAGCACTCTGCAGTCAATATTGTTGGACAGATTTGTTTTTTCTCAAGTATGGTATTGTGCCCTGTAGGCCTATTGAAATAACAAATGAATGACGGTAATTATTAGCTGAGCCCTCCAGGAGACAGACTGAGCCACAAATTTAATTATTAAAGGGTACATTACTATTATATAGCCTGTGTTTAAAGCAAATGTAAGATCTTCATGTGGTCGAAACCCACTAGATTTAACTGCAAATTCCGTAAACGCAACCATTGTTTCGTACCTATCCATCATACACACGACATTGGACCTGCGAATGCTCATTATTGGGACAGAAATATCGGAATATGACACTAGTTATACTGTCAGGGTATGGTATAATAATGCAAAGAATAACATCCCAATGTCATTCTATGGCGTTATAATGACATTGTGTACATAACTGTTGGGTGTCTTAAAATGTGGGAGTAGGAGGTGGGTGTCGGCAATACCAGTACTTACCGTGACGATATGCCATTAAAATGATAAGGCCTGTAGGATAAGGTAATATAATATCACAATATGGAATTGTATTCGAAATTGTCATTGAAATGAGAGGATCTGGTATTTTATTCTCAGCATATAGTATTATGACATCTAGGTAGAACAGTTTAATATCATGATATAGCATTTTAAAGTCAGTTATGGGATTTCAATATATATATATATATATATATATATATACCGTATATGAAGTTAAGATATGGCACTTTAACGTCCAATTATGCATTGTACTGTGATAATATTGCATTGGTATGTCAGAACATTACATTATAATACAATAATATGGTATTTTAATAAAGAAATATATATATATGTTTAAAACTTGTTCAATAATTACCATGGAATATATAATCAAGATATAATATTTATGTATCTTTCATCAACCACAGAAACGTGTAACAATTTTAAAATTAAAAATAAACAATACATTAATCGAATGTGTAGATGAATTTAATTACCTGGGACTAATTATAAATGAACACCTCAAATGGAATTCACATGTTAATAAAAAAAGAAATAAAATGTCGCAGACAATTGGTGTGATTAATAAACTTAAACACTTAATACCACAAAAAACACTATTGACCATTTACAATTCTCTCATTCTTCCACATATTAATTATTCCATATTGGCATGGGGTCATGATTCAAATCGGATTTTAAAACTTCAACCTATTGCTCAAGGTAGTTTTTATACACACTCCGATCCTATCTTTAAAAAATTAAATATTTTAAAAGTAAATGATATACATCTTCATCAACAACTAAAATTGTATTTTAAATGAAAAAAACAACATTCTTTCTGATCATTTTTATGACTTTAATCTTGCTCTAAACTCTGACATTCATGATTATAACACAAAGGGGGGGGGGAACAAACTGAGAAATGCCCATATTAAACATGATTTTGCTCGTAATTGTATCAGAAACCAAATGCCACATTTATTAAATACCACACATTTATGAATTTTAGAAAAGGTACTCACTCATAGTTTAAAAGGTTTTGGACAATATACTAAACACTATCTAATAGAGAAATATTCTGACATTTATCTAATTCAAAATTGATATGTTTGTAATTTGACAACACCCACCTAATTCATTGAATATGTATGTGTGTATGTGTATATATATATTTATATATACATTTCCTTTTGGCCACAATGTTATTTATTTGTAATTTTCGCCCATTTTGTGGCTGTGTCTCGCTTCTTCTTCTTCTTCTTCTTCTTCTTCTTCTTCTTCTTCTTCTTTTTCTGTATCAGGATTTTGAATTGTAACATTGATAACACAATTTAACACCGTGATATGGTATTATTATTCCTAAATATTGACTTTTGACATTACAAAATGACGATATAATGGCATAATATTATTAAGCCATGATAATTATGTTGGTTAAACATAACGTTATGTCACTACAATGACAGGCTATGGCACTATATTGTCAGGATATGGCTTTATAAAGTTGTTATATAAAACTTTAAGGTAAAAACGTGGCATTTAAATATGAAATAATCCCATTTTGTGCCTAGTCTAATATGCTTATTATTAAAACAGTGCGTGATTTCACCGAGTAGCCATTCATAATATTGTATTATAATGTCATACTATGATATAAAAATAGAATATGTGACAGTTGAAAGTCATGATATGGCTTTATATATATGGTTTTATGTCTGGATATTGGATTGTAATATTAGGATATGACACTTAGACCTCATGATATGGTATTATAATGTCCAAATATGGCCCTTAACACCACAAAGATACATTTCAATTTTAGGATATGCCATTTGGATGATATTATATAACATTATAAGATTAGGATATGACACATTTAAAAAATTAAAAAAAATATTGCAATGCCACATTGTGATTATATTATCATATCCTGCAATCCTTCGTCATTTTTATGGCATGTCGTGGTGCTAATTAATGGTATCTCCGATACCAACCCCTACTCCCACTTTTTAAGACATTGAACGGTTATATACATAATGTCATTATGATATCATATCTTGATACAATAATGCTTTTATTTACATTCTTATGTCACATCCTAACATTATGGTGTCAAATTCTGACATTACTGTGCCATAATTCAGCCTCCACGGGTTCAATGTCGCGTGTGTACTGGATAGGTACCAAAAAATACTAACGTTTCTAAAATTTTCTAGTATTTTTAATCATGTTTTGACCACATGAGGATCTTACATTTGCTTTTAACATAGGATAAATAATAGTAGTCCACCAATTAAGGATAGGCTCAGTCTGAAGGGCTCAACTAAGCATTCCCATCATTCAGTTGATATGTGATAATTATTGGCGAATCTTATGGCGGCCATCTTGAATTGATGCAAATTAGCAATTTGATATTAGCATGTACATACACGGTATTGAAATTTCCATCCTGATTATTTTGACACCTCACACATGCTTCTGTCTTTATTTGTTCCAAAGTTACAATCAATTTTATAATCATAATTATGATCATTGTATTATGTGATGATCGGCAAATAAGATGCAGCCATTTTTAATTGATGCAAAATAGACTATTGCCATTGCCATTATACATGCATGATTTTGAAATTTCAATCCTGATTATTTTGACACGTTATAAATGTTTTTATCTTCAATTGCTCCAAAGTTATGATGCATAATGTGATAATCTGCAAATCACATGGTGGCTATCTTGGATTTATGCAAATGAGGCCTTTGTCATCATTATATAGGCCTACGTGATCGCATATTATTGCCAATTCAATTCTAGTTATTGGCATACCTTATTCATTTGTATACCTTTATTTGTTCCAAATTTATGATGTATAATCTGATAATTAGCAATCATGTGGCGCCATCTTGTATTTATACAAATTAGGATTTTTGTCCCCCGCAAACAAAAATCACAAAGATTTTTATAAGGAGTCCCTGTGCCAAATTTCGTGGGTTTATACCAATATTCACACCTTGGTGAAAGAGTTCGTGGACTAAACATGATGATTTTGATTGGCGGCCATTTTTGCATTTCGATTTCTAATGTCTAAACCACAACATTTGAGTCATTGCTTTTAACCAAAACTGTTAAAAAGGAACATACTGTTCGAAATAATTAAATTATCGGTAAAACATGGCGGCCATGTTTCGTGTTCTCCATAGAAAGCTGGTTTTCCAACTTTTCCTCAAAAATGCCTACAGGTTTCTGATATTCTGAAAATATGCCTAGTCTAAGGTGAGGATTATCTACATGAAGATATATCTGTGGGACCCCGACGTCATTATTGACTGTTTGCAACTGCTGATCAGCTGGACAAACTGGCTATAGCCCATCGCTGGTACATTGACGGAACATTCTACATATTCATCTATAGACCTCCTGCTATGATGGAGCTTGGGCTTGATTTTGAGGCTGCTGTGTGGTTAGCAGCCCGTGATATACTGCCGCAGATCCATGCAGCCAGGTGGATGATCATTCCATAGGGCACAGGCTGTCTGGAGGAAAGCTCAACACGTCTGTCTGAAGATGGCCTACAGCGAAGATGCTAAACATGCACAAGATCATCAAGATGGTGCTGGCCCTGTCCTTTCTCCCAGCTGAGAATATCCCTCCTGCTTTCACCTAGGCCTACCTCCAGGGAAATGAAGGCGGCCACTAACAGCTCAACGAACTGATGCGCTACGTGGAAACTACATGGATCAGCATGGAGCAAGAATCTGGCGTTCAAGAACCTGGTCCATTTATCAACAGAGTGTGCGAACCAACAATTATGACGTGGAGGGGTGGCAAAACAAGATCGACAGGCCAGGCGTGGCGAGATTCCTTTCTACCTACTTCCACAAAGAAAGCCAGCTAGAGATTGCAAGCACGACTTCTTGGTAAAGGGAAACTCTCCCGCAGCTCCAACGGTCGAAATATCGCACAATTCAAGGCCAGATATTCAGCATGTCCCGAGGATAGGAAGATTGCAGCACCAACCAGAAGTCTGTCATTTCCTTCCTCCGTATATATATATGCGCTGCCATCTATGGACATGTGATAGGTGATACAATCATGTAACGTTAGGCCTGCTGTGACAATAAACTTTTTTGGGTGTTAAAGATCTAATATTATGTATGGCAGGCTATATTACAAATATATATAGCCTAACTGTGTTATCCTTGGTAATATTAAATCTTGTAAAAAATATTTTAATACATATAGGCTATATTTTTGTTTAGAAAATAGTCATATGTGTGGCTATTCCATATGAATAAACAATATTGTTGTCCAGTTTCTTGTTTTTTTTTATACCCAGAATTAAAAAGACTTCCGTAATTCTAGTCTATGGACATGTTCACATCTTATGGCCATATTGAAAAGCCAAAATAAAATCACTGATTTTTTTTATTAATTAAGCCTGATTGTGTCGCTTTAATATAATAAGTAAACTGGTCAACAAAATATTGTTAGCCGATAAACAAGCAATCTATAGATTGCTAACATCAGATTTGTTAACATAAGCCATACGTAGGCCTAGGTGTGGTCAGGTGAATATAGTCTACCTTGAAATAACAAGCGAGCATTTTTTGTCGATATTTTCAGTTAATTGGATTATGCTTTGAGATACATTGTTGACAATGCATTGAATTTCAGATGATAGTCATTTCAAAGAAATATATTTAGGCCTACTATACACTGATTTTTTTGATTTTTTAAATATACAATATATCAGACCTGTGATCTATTACATGCAATCTATAACTATTACTATTACTTTGAAATTCTTCTATTACTATTACTATTGGTCTTTGAGTTATATTATTATTACTATTACTATTACTCTATTACTATTACTATACTATTACTACTACTACTATTACTATTACAATCACTTTTTGTCACCATTTCCAAAGAGATAACAAGCTATACTGCTATCATATTTTCCACATTCATTTTATAATAACAAAAATAATATCATGTCAATTTTGAGACTCTTTAATAGAAATTGAATTTTTTTTTTTACATTTATTGTATAACTGGCATTTGTTTAGATATCAAGATATCTAGACACTACGTTAGCTTTGTCGCACAACGTTATTACAATGTGACATTATTAGCCATGATAATACTGTGCGTGAATGTTAGTTAGGGCTATCTACAGATCCAGATAGCCATCTATTACTATTACTCTACCATATATTACTATTACTACTACTATTACTATTACTATTACAATAACTTTTTGTCACAATTTCCAAAGAGATAACAAGCTATACTGCTATCATATTTTCCATATACATTTTATAATAACAAAAATAATATCATGTCAATTTTGAGACTACAGATCCAGATAGCCATCCAGATATTAGTTACATCTACAATAACATGTTTATATTGTTTATATTATATTGTTAATACTTTTTCAAAATTTAAATTGCCACTATATTGAATATAGTGGCAATTTAAATTTTGAAAAAGTGGTGTGTAGATGGTCATTGTCAACACTGTTTTTTATTTTCAATTATTTTGATAATATATATTGTGCACTTTTATTTGGTAGCTGGACAGCTACTTTTTTAATGTATCCTTTATGACTAAAATCTATTCTGGTAAAAATATGGATGCAATATTATTCAAACATATGTCAGCGGAACATGACCAACCAGTCCTTTTTACATGGACTTTGACCTTTACCCCAACGATATAAATATACCTACAATCTACAAAATAATGCTAGAATTAAATTTACTTGGCTTGCAGAAAACCAACCCTTAGAAACCACATGTCAGACAATAAATTGGAAAAAACATCTAAAAAGTTATATGTACGAGATATTGTGGCGGCCATCTTCAGTTTTTCTGTTTCTGCATTTCCTGCAATAAAATTGAAAGGTTGTCCACCTAGGCTATGTTCCTGAGTAGGCCTATATAGAGATGAGTTCAATTGGCCAACTTTCACAGCAGGCTATGTCTGATTTCCTGAAAAAATGGAGGTTTGGCTACCGAAAAATACTACATGTATAATTAGCCGGCGGTCATCTTGAATTTCAATTTAAGTTTATCTGATAATGGCATAAATGGATTTCTTGACCCAATTTAAATTTTCAACTATGCGTTTTAGGACATATCGGTAATTTTGGTAGTGGCCAGTCTTTGCCAATTACTTCTCTATTGATTATATGTTAACAGCCTGATTCTGACTCACATTATGTCCCTGTAAAAAATGAAACCAAGCAATCAGAGTCATGTGGATATTTGAAGTCACAAATCATAACTTCAAAGGCAGATAGATATAAAATATGTAATTTTTTGTCATATTTTGGGCGCCATCTTGGATTTCACACAACAAATACTATAACTCAGCAATCGAAAATAGGCTTAACGGATTCCTTGACCATTAAATGTAGGAATTTCCATAAAAATCATGCTTCTAAGTTGATTAGGAGGCACAATATCTTCAACTATCATGACTATGGGTTTCAGGATTTCCGTTGATTTTGATAGCGGCCATTTTGAAAATCGCTTTTTGGCAATTTCTTCTCTATCAATTAATTGTTAACAGCCTGATTATGACTCGGGATATGTCCCTGAACAAAATGCTACCATTCAATGGGAGTCCTGGGGATATTTTAAATCACAAATCACAACTGCAAAAGTGAATAGATGTAAAATATGTAATTTGTTGACATTGTTAATAGACGCCATCTTGGATTACACAAAAAGTATTATAATTTGGCAATTGAAAAAAGTTCCAACAGATTCCTTCCACTTAAATGTAGGATTATCACACCAAAATCGTCTTTCAAAGTTTATTAAGAGGTAAGATATGTTCAATTAAGAATGTATGGTGAGTTCGGTAATTTTGATGGCGGCCATTTTGAAAATCGGCCATATTGGTAATTTCGTCCCTACAGATCAAGTGTTAACAGGCTGATTATGACCCGGGAGATATCCCTGAACAAAATGGTAGGCCTACCACTCATGGAGAGTCCTGGGAGGGGTGGACGGTAAGCCCCTGGGCTCATGGACTATACTGGATTATCAACATGACACGGGAGCTAGACGATTTCTCTTAGAAGTCTGATTTTTTTCTGGCTATTGCAGATATCACACCTAAACCACTGATGACGGTAACTTGAGTTACCGTAGTCCCAACATGGCGAACAAAGGAAACGTGGAGAAAGGTCTGTATGTTTGCTGTTAATTTGATTGGATTTAATATCTCCGAATGATAAAAAATGTTCAGCGTTGTTAATCATCAGCAGCTGAAGTTTATTTTAATACATAGCTGGCATCTTTAGTGTATTACATTTTAGAGTCAGAACAGTGTAAAATATTGATGCGATAAAAGGTAACTTACATAGTCGGAAACAGTAACTCTATGTAGAAAAGTGAGTGGGATGACGGTAACTATTGTAATATAGTTGGAAGATGAAGACGGTAACTTCTTTTTTTAGATGACGGTAACATTCTTTTTAAGACAACTATGACTTTCTGTAATTTCGGTGTATATTACCTAATGAGATGTAATTTTATTTGGGATGAGAAGAGTGTTTTTTTTGTTTAACACTCAAAGTATTTTAAAGCAATTACATGCAAAGATTTAGAAGCGTAATCGATTTAGAACACTGGTGACGGTCAGAAAGAGAACAAGTGCGTGCTTTGAACAGCCAACATGCAATGACTCGAAAAAACACACGCAATGACAGTAGTTATAGTGAATTTTCACATTTGCTCCCCGAAGTAATGACAGCATTACATTCCATGGGGAGGGCTGACGACTTTGGAGCTGTGTTAAAAGCTATTCTGTAAAACGCAGTGACGTCACTCGGTGAAAACAAGGTTATATAACACCCCATCCCCCATACTTCATTCTGTGAAACGCAGTGACGTCACTCGGTGAAAACAAGATTATATAAGAAGCCAGCTCGGTGAAAAACAAAAGAGGTCGAGATCATTGAGTTTCACAGAATTGTATCTGGTAATTTTCTAGACATAGCTTTGAAACCGGCTAATTTTGAATGGAGAGATACTAGTCAGTCTGTTTATAGATATGCCTTGTGACGTGTTCATAATCAAGGTTGATTATTAAACTAATGTATTGAATATGACGTCATGATGTAATAAAAAACAACACACAATAAGAAAAAGGTTTATTAAAAGCATATAAAAATATATATGAAAAATATATTATACGTAAATTTATTTCTTCCAAAATTATCTCATTGATGTTTGTTTTTTTGCTGGCTTTTTTAAAAATTATTTTGAAGTGACATTTATCTTGAAATGTTGTAATGACATATATGATAGTTATATTAGAGGTGTTAAAAGTAGATGTCACGCTTCTTATTTAGAAAAACTCGAGAGTCATACATGGAGTCATTACGATCAACTTGGAGTAAAACAATATTTCTTTCATTACGTTCCTAGTGTGATAGTATCATTTGTTTAGGCTGCTGTAAGCAGGTAAGCGGGATGTCGATCAGCCGTGGTTAACCCTATGTGGCCTAAATGGAAGTGTCTATTTACCCCGTCACGGGGTGTGCAAGAAGACTAAACCCCTTATTTCACCCGACAATGACAACCAATCAAAATAGCCTACACCAGGACCTTATGAAAATGAACAGGTAAGTTATGCCGCGTAAAAATAAACTTGTACACTGTAAATATATCCCTGACACCTGACAACTATTATCGCTTGCAACATTTACAAAAGATATGAAAGCTGGATTACTACCAAATATATGTGAACTGGCAACTACACGTATTATCGTCCGTGGCCGCATTTGATTTATGCTAAATTTCCATACAAACAGTAGTCGCAACAGGTTTGATTACGACGCCCGCTGTGCATTTTACATTGCTTAATATCTGAGACATTTACCCAAGGTTACTTTATTGTTGATCCACCGTCTACGACACTGGGCCAACATTTAACCAACATCGGGTAAATATATAGTCAACTTCATGACGGGGAATGCCGGCCGCAGGTCCAGGGCGGGGGAGGGGGGACGGCCCCGCTTTTTTCGTCACATTATTTTAAAAAGCCAACTAAATTGGCTTAAATATACCAACAAAAAACTTGAGGGCCGGCACCAAGCCCCCCCCCCCACGTTTATTTTTCATATCCTGAAAAACAACCTGGGCCGAATAACAAGAAAAACTTTCTTATATAACCCACATAAAAACAAGTGGGTCATAGAGCTATTTCAATCTCCGTCTTCAACCCACATAAAATCACCCGGAATAAATAATTATGTCAATCTGTCAATCAATTATGTCAATGTGGCCTACTTATTCAACCCACAACAAAGCATTCAGGCTAAATAACTATTTCCACATCAAACAACCCGGGCTAAACAACAATTCAAGCCTTCTAATTCAACCCGCATTTAAGAACCCAGACCATATACCTATTTCAACTTTCGTATTTAGCCCACAACAAAGCATGGGTTATAAACGTTTACAGCCTTCTTATTTAACCAACAGAAAATCAGCTGGGTAATATAGAACTATCTCAACCTTTATATTTCATTCACACCAAATCCACCGGGCTAGATAACTATCCTAACCTTCTTATTTAGCCCACAGAATATCACATACTGGGCCATTTAACTATTTGAACTTTCTATTT
The DNA here is from genome assembly GCA_964017125.1 of Flabesymbios commensalis. Lineage (NCBI taxonomy): Eukaryota > Metazoa > Annelida > Polychaeta > Terebellida > Flabelligeridae > Flabesymbios > Flabesymbios commensalis. The sequence continues at coordinate 45,275,382 of OZ024915.1, read as the reverse complement.
AACCCAAATAAAAAGCAAGTAGGTTTTATATATTTTCTACCGACAAATTTAACCCACAGAAACATCCCGGGCTAAATAACAATACAAACCTTCTTATAAAACCCCCATAAAACAAATGGGTCATAGAGCTATTTATTTTAATCTCTGTCTTCAACCCACATCAAATCACCGGTGATAAATAACTATGTCAACCTACGTCCTTATTTAACACACTAAAAAACAATCAGGCTAAATAACTATTTCTACATCAAACAACCCGGGCTAAATAACAATTCCAACCTTCTTATTTAACCCGCAATTAATAATCCAGACTATATACCTATTTCAACCTTCGTATTTAGCCCACAAAATAGAATCTGGGTTATAAGCGTTTACAACATTCCCATTTTACCCACAGAAAAACATATGGGTAATATAGAACTATCTCAACCTTGATATTTTATCCACACCAAATCCACCCGGCCAGATAACTTTCCCAACCTTTTTATTTAGCCCACAGAAAATCACCTACTGGGCTAATTAACTATTTGAACCTTCTATCCACCTCAAATAAAAGCAAGTAGGTTTTATAACTTTTCAACAGACATATTTAAACCACAGAAAACATCCCGGGCTAAATAACAATACAAACCTTCTTATATAACCCACATAAAACAAGTGGGTTATAGAACTATTTTAATCTTCGTCTTCAACCCACATCAAATCACCGGGCATAAATAACTATGTCAACCTATGTCCTTATTTAACCCACAACAAAGCATACAGGCTAAATAACAATTTCCACATCAAACAACCCAGGCTAAATAACAATTCCAGCCCAGACTATATACCTATTTCAACCTTCGTAGCTTCCAGCCCACAGAAAATATATTTAACCCAAATAAAAGCAAGTAGGGTTTATAACTTTTCAACCGACATTATTTATTTAGCCCGCAGAAAACAACCCGGGCTAAACAACAATTCCACCCTTTTTTATGCCTACACGTAATAAAGTTCCCAGACATATTTCAACCTTATTTAGCCCACTACAATGCACCTGGGTTTTATAGTTTTACAACCTTCTTATTTAACGCACAGAAGAACAGCTGGGTTGCAGAACGATTTTGCAATCTTCATATTTAATCCACAACAAATACACCGGGCTAGATAACTATCCCAACCTTCTTATTTAACCCACAGAAAATCACCTGGGCTATTCAACTATTTAAACCTTATTTAACCTACAGAAAAAAACAGCTGGTTATGGAAATATTTTCGTATTTAATCCACACCAAATCCATTGGGTTAAATAACTATTCCAACCTTTCTCACTTAAACCACAGAAAAGCAGCAGGGTTATTTCAACATGTCTGAGCAAGTTAATCTAGAGTATATCTTGTGCAAAATGTTCGCTATGAGCGCTAGAACATAAATCGTTGTTGCTACACAGTACACCTACGTAGCAGAATCGCGTTCTCGTAATGATTAATTTGTGTTATAGTGATATTTGTTTTTGTTTTCTTTGTACAGGATAAAGGTACAGCGATACAATCATGGAGAAATGACTGCCCCGTGTACAGATGATACAGTAGTGTATGAGAGATATAGGTAGGTATGCCTATCTACCTAATTTATGTGTTACCCAACAAATATTTAAGTTCTTGTAGTTATTATATTTTAATTTGTTTTATCAAAATATTAAATGCAAATTTTGAATTTAATCACCACGAATAAAACATATTGAAAATATAATTATGTTTCATTGATCCATTCATTATTTTATTTTCAGCGAGACGCCAGTGGTTTTAGAAGAATATATATGGACACTCCATATGAACACTCAAAGTCACTGGCTATTTTCCTTTTATCTGTATGAGAAACATAAACAAGATCTACATTATTTTATGTGTGATATGATTTTCTTCATGTTTAAAAATTAATAAATGCAATTGCAACATTTGTAAACAATATTATCTCATCATTAACTTTATAATTGAATGTGTTCACATGGTCGCAGAGTAACACAAAAGTTATCCACAAAAGGATTGCCTACTTCTTGTCTGTACATTATCAAATTCTGTAGTAGCTATAACAACTAACATTATATAGTTCCGGGACAATTATTGTAAACTAAGCACTAAATTATATTACTTCCATTTTTATTAATTAAACAGGATAGTAGGCCTACCCCCCTACACTTTTCGCTAACCGATAGAATACTATTATATGTACACAGAAGTAAAATACAGAAAATATGTGCCCCTGAGCACTTGTTGAAAGGAAAATAAGATGTGTTTTCGCTCTGAGGCGAAAACGAATGCATCCCTGCCAAGCATTTTAATTGACAATCACTACAAATCATTGCGCTATGATCACAAACTTTGCATTTCCTACTCAGGCAGGTAGGCCCACTTGGGATTACGCGTTCACAATGTATCTTTGACTTTTGTGAAAAAACAATTTCACCATACATTCTATAGTTCCTCAAATATTATTATAAATAAGTATAAACGTGATGCTATTTTAAAACTTTTTGGTGAATCATAAATGGTACCTTGGGTAAAGGCGATAATAACTTAATCTAAACAACCGATGATAAAAATGTTCACTTTGCCTTAATCAGTCTTAATACAAGGACAAATTGAACAGATTCTTACTACTCCCAAAAACTAATAGTCGTCACAGACTGGAAGAGGATAAACCATGGGCCTACTCATAAAACAGAAGGCGAATAGTATAAATTAATTCACAAATAATATTGTGTATTTTGTTTATAGCTAAATGTACTGTAATAATGATAACAGCAATTTGAAACATGTAGTGCAGTAATATCATGCGCTCACTATGTGACCTCAGGATTAAGTCATCGTCATAAAAAAAATATACTTTAGGACTAAAATCTGATTCAACCCATCAACATTGCCTAGTTGAAAGCAGGTCAGACGTTTCACCTAACTGATTAAAAATATTCACTTTTGATGTCCCACATACCTTAGAACGTTGGCCAAATAAATCATAATTCATTAATGTCTAGATGGTTTAACACTTACAATGCTGAAATATTTGCGTATCAACCATGGAGACCAAAGAGTTGTTCTAATTTGAAATCTAAATAGCTCAGTTAGCTCTTTCTGCTTCATTTGAATATCTATGTCATGGGTCTATGGTCATTACAATTTTCTAATTCCTTCAGTGCGGGGGTCGTTTACGTCTAAAGACGGTCCCCGCGCTGAAAGGGTTAAGAATAATTTAGGGAAAGTATCACGGTAAAATATAAGCTCCGAGCGGTATAGTGCCCAAAATTAAAAGACAGTAGGTCAAAGCTAGTAGGGCTATAGACTGAACCAGAAATTTCCCTCACTTATCAATAATATTTACCTTGACGACCCCAACCTTAGAACCATACTGCGCATGCGGGTGGTCCTACGACATGTGTTCAGTAAATAGTGACAACTCGCCTCTAAACTTTAATATCGGGTGGTCGGCGTTGCCGATGCTGAAAGGCCTACTGGTCGTGTTCACTGGAAAGAGACGGATAAGGGATTAATGCAGGTGGGTCGTTGTGATTCGCTGAGTGAACATTTAGGGCGCCTAATACAAAGGCAGGCATACGCAATAAGGTCAACTTCGACAGTAGTGGGTCTATCGCAACGTAAATATTTTGATTCAGTGAAGTATAACGATCCACCAACTTTAAATCATAACTGACATGTGAGTGGACTGAATAAACTGAATAATAAGCGGATGGGATAAATTATTTAATAGGCCTACACACATACTTGACCTCGCTTTGTATTGGTTAGTTTTGATAATATTATGTAATATCCAAATAAAAAAACACTTAATTATCATATTCCTGGTTATGATCAGAAGAGTGAACAGGCATGAACATCGATCGAGAGATCATCCACAGTTACTCGTTATACGGCCCCTCGGGGCCAATGCACAGGCCCACATCTTAGTGCAGAAGCATTTAATATTTAATTCGAAATTCACAAACTGGCCCTGAAAATGAGGTTTACCCAGTGTGCAACCAGCTCCTCATCCATCCTAATTACCTAAGGATGAGGTTTAGCCAGTGTGGAATGGGCCCCTTCACCCCTCCTAATATATGAGGTTCAAGTAGTGTGCAGTCGGCCCCTCATTCCTGACACTGCATCAGAGATGATGTTTACAGAGTGTAAAGTGGGCCCCTCATCCCTGAGAGATGAAGTTTATCAGTGTGCAACCAGCCCCTTCTAAGGATTAGGTTTAGCCAGTATACATTGGGCCCCTCATCCCTTCCGAGAGATAAGGTTTACCAGTACTAGTGTGGAGTTGACCCCTGATACCCCCTGAGTGTTGAGGTTTAACTAGTGTGCATTGGACCCTCATCCCTCCTGAGAGATGAAGTTCACCTAGTGTGCAGTGGGACCCTCATCCCTGACTCTGCCTGAGAGATGAAGTTCACCCAATCTGCAACCAGCCCCTCCTACAGCCCCTACTTCTCCCCGAGATGAAGCTCAACAGTGTGCAGCCAGCCTCTCATCCCTCCTAAGAGTTAAGGTTTTTCCAGTGTGCAATATTAACACAATAATAAAACAATGATCTTTACAACTTTGATTACTATCAAAGTATTTTTCTAATTTTCTCTCTAACTCTCATTTATCCACCTAGCTTTTATAGCCTAGATAACGTTAGGCCCAAGTTTCGTAAATATCTGCTTTAAAAATTCAACTGTCGAAAATATATTTCAATTTGTAGCATTTGCTGGGTCTAGCTACAGAAGAAAATATATCATACACATGCCAGTGTAGCACCAGATGGTTAACATGGTTAATATGGGAGCAATTTCATACTCTAGCCACCATAAGATTATTATATGAGACATATGATTCTAGGCTTTAGAGGGTTAATATAGAAGAAATATGATACTCTAGTTCACAGAGGTTTGATACTTAAGACACGTGATACTATAGACACCAGATGGTTAAAACACTTGATACTCCAGCCTCCAGACAGTTGAAGCGACAAATTTAGGCTAAAAGCATAAAAAATCCTTAATTTTATTTTGGCTTCTTAATATGGCCATAATATGTGAACATGTCCATATACTAGTATTGCGTCCGGTTTTTTTAAATTTTGTGTTGCGCATTTACCAGTTAAGCGAGAAATAAATACGCAATTTAATTTCAGACATGCATGTCTAAATTAAGAAATACAGTGATAATTGATAAACGGGGCTTTCCGCACCCTTGCTACGTTGCCACAGCAACCCAGAATTTGAAAGACTTCCGCAATTCTAGTCTATAGACATGTTCACATATGAAGGAAGTATATTAAGAAGCGAAAATAAAATTATTGATTTTTTGATGATTTTAGCCTGATTGTGTCGGCTTTAATACATGTAATACTCTAGGCAACAGAAGGTTAACATTAGATAAATATAATAGTCTAGTCGCAGAAGATTAATAGTTAGGGCACGTGATACCAGAGACCCTAGAGGATTAATACATGTGTTACTCTAGCCCGGAAAGGGTTAATAAATAAAACATATGATACTCTAGGTATGAGAAGGTTAATATAGAAGAAATATGGTAATGCACGAGACACACATGGTACTATCGACCCTCTAGACCTCAGAGGGTTAATACACGTCAAATTCTAGCCTTTAAAGGGTTAGGAAATAACACTATGAAGCTCTAGGCATGAGTAGGTTAAAAAGATAAACATGGTAGTGTAGTCTACAGAGGGTTAAGACATCAGAAACGTGATACTCTAGACCACAGAGGGTTAATACTTGCGAAAGTCAACAGAGGGCTAATAAATAAGACATGTGATACTCCAATCATCAAAAGGTGAAAATAGAAGAAGTATGATAGTCTAGTCTACAGAGGGTTAATATTTGTGACACGTGATACTGTCGACTCTCTGGACCTCAGAGGGTTATTACACGTGATACTCCAGCCTTTAGAGGGTTATTAAATAACATATGTGATGATCTAGGCATCAGTAGGTTAAAATAAGCTAAGCATGATAGTGTAGTCCACATAGGGTGAATATATTAGAGACGTAATACTCTAGACCACAGAGGGTTAATATTTGCGATAGTCTAGTCAACAGAGGGTTGATAAATAAGAAATGTAATACTCCAGACATCAAAAGGTTAACATAGAAGAAATATAGTGGTCTAGTCCACATAGGGCTAATTTTAGAGAGATGTGGTACTATCTACTCTCTGGACCTCAGAGGGTTATTACATGTCCGACTCTAGCCTATTGAAGGTTAATAAATAACTTTTATGATGCTCTAGGCATCAGTAGGTTAAAATAGGATAAACATGATGGTGTGGTCCACAGAGGGTTAACACATTAGAAACGTGATACTCTAGACCACAGAGGGTTGATACGTGTGATACTCTAGTCCACAGAGGCTTAATAAATAAGACATGTGATACTCTAGGCATCAGAAGGTTAACATAGAGAAAATATGATAGTCTAGTCACCAGAGAGGTAATCCATGTGATACTCTAGAATGGAGAGTGATAATACAAAAGATATGTGATATTCTAGGCATCAGAATGGTAATATAGGAAAAGTCTGATAATCTCATCTCTTGGGGACGAGGGGCTCACTGTGTAAACTTCACCCTGAGAGAGTGAAAGGCTCGCTACACACTGGGTGAACCTCATCTTTCAGGCCAAGGTATGGATGAGGGGCTCACTGCACACTGCCGGCTAAATCTCATCTTCAGGAGGGATGAGGGGTCCACTGCACACTAGGTAAACCTAATCCCTTAGGAGGGATGAGGGACTCGCTGCACACTGACTAAACCCTTATTTCTCAGAAAGGATGAGGGGCTCACTGCAAACTAGGTACACCTCATCTATTAGGAGGGATGAGGGGCCACTGCACACCGGCTAAACCTCATCCTTAGGATGGATGAGGGGCTGGTTGCACACTGAGTAAACCTCATCTTTCATAGGGATCAGGGGCCACTGCACACAGGGTAAACCTCATCTCTCAGTAGAAATAAGGGGCCCACTAACGTTAGACACTAGGTGAACGTTATCTATCAGGCAGAGTCAGGGATGAGGGGCTCACTGCACAATCGATAAACCTCATCTCTCAGGAGGGATGAGGGGTCCACTGCACACTAGGTAAACCTAATCCCTTAGGAGGGATGAGGGACCCGCTGCACGCTGGGCAAACCTCATCTTTCAGGACAAGTTAGGGATGAGGGGCCCACTTTTGACAACCAATAAGAAACCTCGTTACATCATTCACGGGGTGCCCAAGGACACTTTAATTATCTTGCATACACCGCAGCGGGCTGTATAACTCTAATTTCCCTTTATTTCGGTCGCCACGGTGTATCAAAGGCACAAAATCAGCGGTTCCACGCCCCGTCACGGGACATGGAAGAGCATTTAACTGTTATTTGCCCAGTCACAGGTTATCCAACGCACTTTTCTTGTCTTGTGTGCCCCGTGACGGGGCAAATAGACACGGCCAACTTAAATTCCATTAACTGGATATAATTTATACTTCCTCGCGTAAAAATTCAACTGATAACTATCCCGTTAAATATGCGAAACTAATACAGAAAATCATGACGGAATTGTTGCTTTGTTCCACTATATTATTACATAACAATTTGTACGTCTTCTGGGATAAGTCAATTTGTGCCTGTAGGCTCTCTGCAAATTCTGAAAAGAGGACTATGTCGTCGGCAAATAGGAGGTACGCAAGGTATATGTCTCCTATCTTAAGACCGTATTTAGGATTTAAATATTTTCCGAGATCCTGCAGGAACTCATTGAAAAGTTTGGGGCTTAAGACACCCCCCTGCATGACACCATAACGGTTTTTAATATGCTTGCTAATCTTGCCATTCCATTTAACTCGACTGCTAGATTGAAGAAACATAGATTTGATTGTATTCAGAAATTTTCCGTCGATATTGCGCTGCTGCAGTTTCAGGATTAGTGCATCTCTGTTTAAATAATTGAAAGCTTTGGTCAAATCTTTATAACAAACGTAGAGTGGTTTTTTACGTGTTTCGTGCCTTTCAACCAGATTGTACAACACAAATAAATTATCAGATGTCCTACAATCTTTTTGAAAGCCTTTTTGTAGAGGATCATCGTCACGGCACACTAAGTTTTTGAATGACAATCTATTTTCGAGTACAGAGTCAAAAACTTTAGCAAGAGAGGGAATCAGAGAAACTTTCCGATAGTTCTGTGGATCCGACTTATCACCCTTTTTGTGAACTGGGTATATCAACCCTTGTGCCCAGTCATCTGGATAATCTTCCGAATCGAAAATGGTATTGAATAATGTTGTTAGTAAAGGTGTGAAATATTTAATGTCCGAAGAATATAACTCAATCGGAATTCCGTCAATTCCCGACGCTTTACCTTTTCTTATTCTACCTAGAGCTTTCTCTACTTCGTCCAATTGAATTTTACCATTGAGAATGTCATTCGATATGTCGTAATTATATCTATCAATAGGTATTTTTGTTGTATAGTTTTGAATTTTTTATTTGCGTTTTGACCGGTAGGTGGCTCACTTTGTTTTAGAAAACAATTGTAAAATTGGTAGGCCTATAGTTCAATTGTGCTTTCGCTATTAGCTACCCCGGGCGGGGGCCCTAGGGTAGTGGTTAGCACCGCTGCCTTTCACGCCAGAGTTCGGGGTTCGGTTCCCGGTCTCGGCGGTTTGAAAGAAACAAAAATGTTTCTTCCCCATCCACGTGTGAAAGTCATTATTGTGGGGAGCCTCCGTGACCGAGAGGTAGCGTGCTCGGCCTCAGACCGCCAGGGCTCGAATTTCGAATCCTGTGTCTGGAGGGCAGTGTCATCTCAATCATCTCACCATCCTCAGGAGGTTCTCCTGGCCCAGTTTAGCCTATATGTGCACAAAGGTGGCCTAAAGCCCGATTCATTTCATTTCATTTCATTAGCTATCCCCGGCCTACACACCCCTTTCAAAGTTACCGAGTTGACGGTGCGTGATTTCCCGTACGTATAGCATGCTATTCGTACGTTTGTACAACTATTCGTTGGTGATACATATGATTAACGGCAAATACGTACGTCTAGTCACGTAAGGATAGACACACTGACTCCCTTTTAATATTATTCTGTAGGCCTAATGCAGATGAGATTTGTGCACACCCCAACGCAGGTTCCTTCAGGGAACTGACAGTTTTACTAAACTGCAAAATAGCGAGCCATTTTTCTGTGGCGCCAAAACCGTCAAACGTGCTTTTTCAGTTTACAAACATTGTGAGATATAGTAAATTAGATGGTAAGTCAAGTGTCAGAAGTGAGTGATTGTTGCCATTTCTAAGTGTGTTAATCTAGTGTTACATTCAATTTCACCGGGACAGGGTGACACTGAGTGACATTTGACAAGCTGCTCAGTTGGGCGATAATCAGTGTAAGACTAGGGCCTAAGACTCTTGGCTCTTACTTAGTAAGAGAGTGGCTATAAGTATAACGTTAGCAGTAAAAAATCTAATGTTAGACCAGTCTAGAGCAAAGTGCCCTAAGTTCGACCACTTAAGGAAATATCTGTATTCCTGCCAGTTTCTGTACTGTTTAAGAAAATAAAAGTCTGTCTCCCCTGAACTTGCTGAAGTATTGTCGAATGGCTGTTGAGTGTTGTATCCAGGTGGTATCATTCATTGTTTTTTTCTCCCCTTCATGCATGGCGCCATGGGTTTTAGGGACTACGTTATACATTTTCACATATTTTTTATTTTGCCTAAGTTTAACCAACCCCTCCCTAAGTTCGACCACTTTGTTTTATTTTCAATGGTAAAGCTCTTACTCTGTATAATGACAAGATTTAATTGTTGAATCAGTTAAAAATACGAGATATAAATTACAAATGGAGTATATGTTGTGATGAATTTTAATTTGCAGGGTTTTACGGGGGCCGTTTCAAGGGGGAGGGGTAGAATTCCCAAATACTAATAGTGTCCGCTGGGACGCACTGCAGTTGCAATTGCAATTTTGATTTGAATATGATTTTAATTTGTTGTATAATTATTATAAACTCATCTTTTTGTTTGATTATAATACTCTAGATAGTCCAGCCTCAATTTGTTTCTTAAACTACTCTGGAATAAACACTTTTGTATGAGTATGGAGGGTTTTATTAACAGTTAAATATATTTTTTTTAAATGTGGTTGCACTTAGGCACCATATGTAACTTTGGAAGCCCCAAGTTCGACCACCCTGAAGGAGGTGCTGGGTTGGAGGCTATAGCCGTTCCGATGTGAAATTTCAAAGAATGTGGTGTTCTTGCCCTACATTTTTGATCTAAAGTTTTTATTTCAAGAATTTTCAGGTTTAATTCAATATTCAAATAAGTGCAGCGGGAACATGGGTAGTAACTTTACATCTCCATGACATACAATTCTATACCTTTTTTTTAATTCTTTTTATTTAGCAGTTTTTTTTTGAAGATACTTTAATATCGGTTTTGAAAAACAAAGAGGGGAGCACAAATATAATGGTGAGAAGTTTCATTTTGACCTCAAAGACGAAGGGACCCCCTGGTTTTTTAAAAAATAATATTTGGAAGAACTTAGGGCATGGTCGAACTTTGCTCTACTATCTTTTTATTTTGCTTTATCAGCTCATCCGGCCTTTATTGGGCCTATAAATGAGCTAAATGCCATTGTGTTGCGTCTGTCGTCTGCCCACAATTCACGAGAAATGCTTCTCCTCCCTCAGGCTCAGTTCTTATCCGATTTCAATTTTGTTTGGATTGTTTGAAAGAGCGAGTGCAGTCACTGAACAATTGGGTCAACATCTCGTGTGGGTCTGCAGTGCGGCACTGTGTATTGCTGGTTATATTTTCATGTATTCTGGTGTTTAATGATTGCAGAACAATTGTAAAATACAAGGATTATGTTGCTGTGTTTATTGAAGCGTGTTGAACCCTGCCTATAGAGGCTTGGTAGTTATCCTATAAATAATATAATATCAGTGATAATATCTTATCACACGATTTATTTAAAGAAACATCATATAAATTAGTGTTCTACAACAAAATCCAAGATGGCCGCCAAAATCCCATGGCGCACGCTAGAGCTCGAACCACTTCATCGATTTGTTTCATGTTTGGTTTAAATGAATGACCTTAATAAAAACTTTGATTTTTTTACGTTTTAATATTTTAGCGGATATTTCTGTTTTGCTCATTTTGGCCATCATCAAAATTTGGTAATATAGCCATACAACCCTACTCGGATTATTTCTAAATATTTGCAGTATGGCCCTAGAAAATTTGCCCTGTAATTTTTTTCCGGCAATTTTCAGCTTCTTCAACAGAATCCAAGATGGCCGCCAAAATCCTATGTCATTCTGTAGAGCGTGAACTGCTTTATAGATTTGTTTCAAGTTTGGTTTAAAGGAAAGACCCTACTCTGCACATGTGCTGATTAGTTTTTTGTGTGATTCTGATAATAAAAACTATGATTTTTTTACGTTTCAGAATTTTAGCGGATTTTTCAGTTTTGTTTATTTTGGTTATCATCAAAATTTGTTAATTAGCTATACACCCCTGCTTAGAGTATTTCTAAATATTTGCAGTATGCATATTGGCCCTAAGGAATTTGCCCGATAAACTTTTTTGCGTTTTTCAGCTTGTTCAGCAAATCCAAGATAGCCGCTAAAATCCTATGTTGCTCTCTAGAAATTAAACCGCTACCTGAATTTGTTTTATGTTTTGTTTAACAGAAAGACCTTACCCTGCCAAGTACTGATTTGTTTTTGGTGTGATTCCGATAATAAAAACTTTGATTTTTTTACGTTTCATAATTCTAGCGGATATTTCAGTTTTGTTCATTTTGGCTATCATCAAAGTTTGGTTATATAGCTATACACCCCTGATCGGATTATTTCTAAATATTTGCAGTAGGCCTATGCATATTTGCCCTAGGGAATTTGCCCGGTAATTTTTTTTTGGCGTTTCTCAGCTTCTTCAACAAAATCCAAGATGGCCGCCGAAATCCTATATCACTCTCTAGAGCTTGAACTGCTTCATGGATTTGTTTCATATTTGGTTCAAAGGAATAACCCTACCCTGGATGTGTGCTGATTAACTTTTTGTGTGTTATGATAATAAGAACTTATATTTTTTTCAACTTTCCAGGATTTTAGCTGATATTTCATTTTTGCTCATTTTGGCTATTATCAAAATTTGGTAATTAATATGCTCAAATTTGATCTTTTGTGTATGCTCAGTGGCCCTGAGAAAAAAGTCAGGAGAATTGTTTTTGTTTTTTTCAACAGACGAATCACATGTTACTCTGAAGAGCTTGAACTGCTTCACCGATTTGTTTCAAGGAAGCAACTTACCCTGGTCATATGCTGATTAGATTTTGGTGTGATTCTGAAATCACATTTTCACGTGGTTTACATAAAAATTTGGTGACAATACTGTATTTCTCTATAATTAATGTACTATGTGGGGCGGGTCGAGACGCAAGCTTTGCCCCTCAGGCAAATCTAGTTTCATTTTATTTTTTATTTCATTTTTTATCACTTCAACCAATCGGTAGGTAAGAATTATTATTTATTTTATTTGGCGCCAAATTCACTTCCACGCATGTCTTATCTGTCCATTACGTAATGATTATTTGTTTTTTTTGATGTTTTTTGACCCCTCCTCTCCTTTTCGTAATAAATTGGGGTCGCACATGTTGTGATAGGGTCGGTCGGAAATCTAAAACAAACAATATTTTTTTTTAGGCCCTATCAGTTTACTTATACTAAATGTTGGGTAAGTGTCATTTTTTTAAAAACAAATCGCTACAAACATGATAAACCGCTGGGTTGTTTTATTTTATATGGCGGCACAAAGTATATAAAAAGACAATACCGGTACTATAAAAAACATGATAAATTCAGAGTTGGTGTTGTAGGCCTATTGTTATGCTTTGTTTTTTCACACAAGGAGCAAGTCACTGTAACAGTATGTCCAACCAGAGCTACATGTGTAACTGTCACACTCAACACAGTGTTAACGTAATCCCCACCAGCCCCCCCGCCCGCCGCCTCTCCTGCGCACCGTTACATCACACGTCTTTAATCTTTAATAACACTCTGTATCCCCTGTCATGTTAGTAGAGTTCATTGACATAATTTAGTTCTTTCTCAAATGTAACTGATTGATAGGAACATCATGAATAAATGGATAATTTTGTATAAGGCCTGTGATATTTATAATTATATTGTGATATAATTGTTCAGGTAACTCGACTGGTAAGCACATCGGAAAATAAAGACAAAGATAGACTTAGACAGAAGAATAATTGTCTTTAGGACTTAAATGGTAGAGCTAGGCCACCTACCGTCAGATTTTATTTTATTATTTTGCAATTTAATTTAATTGATAAAACATCAAAACGCTTGGTGTATTGGGTATATATCGTCATATAACAAAAGATTCACTTAACATAGAAATATTTGACTATAGGACTTAAAGTGGTACATAGAGGCATAAGTCCGGACAATACATCAGCACATCTCAAAACGTTATTGGGGTAATATAGGGGTTGGAGGGGTAATAATCCATCAAACCACACACGTTTATGTCACCCCTCTCTAATATGGCCAAAATCATATGGATGGAAATAATGTCAGGCAGATTGTCATGGTTGGACCAATGATCAGCACTAAATTTAATGAAGCCCAACATGATGACATAGTTTGGGACTGGGCTACATCGGGATACTACCCTAATGTCATGGCAAGGTTATTTCAAGGTCACAACAAGGTTAAATAGGCTCAAATTGGGTAAAAAATGGCTTATTTTGTAGTTTTTGCTCCAATTTTGTTCATTTGAGATGTCTTGATGGTTGTAACCCACCTAGGTCCCAACACAGGGCTACACCAAGCACATTCCAAAAGGTCATGGGGGGTAATATAGGGGCTGTAGGGGCAATGCATCATCAAATCACCCTTTTGTATCACTCTCTTTCTTATGGCAGAAATGGACCAATAACAGGCAAAGTTCTGTTGAATATTTCATTTTGGAGCACAAAACATTTTACCACATTTTCAGGGTTTTTTAGAAGGAGGTCAGGTTTCATGTAGGTTTGTTTTGAATAAATTATGCAGATTATATGTAGGTGTCAAATTATGCAAATTAGCATTCATAATCAATGCATAAACTTTTAAATATTATAATGGTTGTATCTGCCAATGCTTTGTAAATTAGTCGATATGACCTTTCATACATCATGTTACTTGTAACTAAAATTGATGAGAATAAATATAAATTACTTTCTATATGAATATTAAAGGGACTGGCTCAGGCTAAAATCACAAAAAAATCGGTGATTTTATTTTGGCTTCTTAATATGCCCATATGATGTAAACATGTCCATAAACTAGAACTGCAAAAGTTTTTAAATTTTTGTGCTATGTAAATATGAGATATATATATATATGCATAAAATAATACATTTATTTGCATAAGGATTAACATAATAATTGACATTGGCGTACATATTAATCTTATTAATAACATGTTTGACAAAGGTCAACTAAATCATTGTTTCATTTCTAATACCAGAACATTTTATTGTCACATTATTCATAGGTTTCAAACATATTGTTCACATAAATTAAGTTAATTTATAGCATAACATGGAATTTAGAATTTGCTGTATGCTGTAATAATATTATATTTCTAATACCTCGGTACTGTATATTATATTTTTTAATTAAATTATGTATAAAATATATTATTGTAAATCTAAAGCCTTGCATGATGAGGTAGGTTCCAAGATGTCAAACAGGTGAAGCAGGACCATTTGAATGGACAACAAAGTAATCCACAAAAAATTACCCTGCAGATTGAAAATGAAGGCTTTGTTTCATGTGATGAGGTTTTATGTTTCCAATCAACATCTAGCTGCTAGTGTTATGCCCCAAGCAAATATCATTATTTTGTCGTTGGTGTGGTCGGCATTGCACACTGTCTTGACTTGTCAGTGCTATGATTCTTTATGTTGACCTACTTTTACAGTGAAGCATCTTGTCCATGTCTTGTTGCAGCATATTCAACTGGTTATTCCACTCAATTTGTATAAATGTTAACATCTTGTATATATCTGATACGTCCAGATTTCTGTATCTGGAACAATGATTCAAGGCAGGTGAAAATTTCCAAAGTATTCCGTTTGAAGGATGTACCACTACATGTTGCAGAGTTGACACAGAATTAGTAGTATCAATGTTAATTGTGATGATGTCATGTCTGAAAATGTAAAAAAACTTCTTAAATTAACTTGAAGAAATAACAAATTATTAGATGAAGAGCATCTGGATTTCTATCACCTCTGCAATAGGGGGTAATATTTTTGCAATTGTTGAAGTCAATAGCTCATGATTAACACTAAGTAGGCTACGGCTGTTCTACATTTTTTCATTCAACATGTGCAGCACTATATTAATTGTCCTAAGCCTTTTTCACAACTACTGTAAATGACACCTGGTGAAGGTATCTAGATTGTATCTTTGACCAACAAGATGAAAAGTTGATTTCCCAAATTTATATGGTAATTAATTTGAAATAATTTTCCCAACTTGAAAGTTGTGGATCTCAATAACAAGTATAGTGTGTAACAACTTTCCATTGGGTGAAAACTAACATCAGTTTGAAAACTAGGACACTTGTACCGGTAATTATAAAGTGCATTGTAGTAGTGTAGGGCCTACACATACTGAATATCAATTTGCGAAAAAATATGTGAAAATGACAAATTAAAATATATATATGGTACCAGTCAATTCGCAATAATTTTCTCTCGACTTAAAAATTATCCCATAGAAATACCCATCTGTATTGAACGCTGAAGCTTCAAGTCCTTGGGCAGCCACAGGCTGGATATGTGCGCGATTTACATTTTATAATTATTAGGTGCTTATTTATGAGTGATAGCGAAATATTTTATTATTCACGATGGGCCTATATAAAAAACACACACATGACCTAATCTCTCACTTGGCAGGAAATTGCTGCACAAAAATAAAAGTTGAGCCCTGCAATGATAATTGAATCATTTCGGACTAAGAAGATAGATCTCTATACAGATAGGAAGTAAGGCGAACGTTTCACACCTTTGGGTTCGGGGCTGTCCCTGTCCGTGGCTAATTAAATATAGGGCCTAGTACTACTGGGCAAAGCCAAAAGCAGAATATGCTTACAAGTAAGTCTTTTGACATTGCTGAGCGCTACTGCATCAAGTTTCAAAGAAAGATTCAATATTGTGGGGATCTTCTGTCACCGAGAAGAACCGAGCTCGGCCTAAAACCCCACTCATTTGATTTGCAGAGCACTATTAGCCAGCTAATTCAGTTGGCGCTGATCAGACTTACATTATTGATCAATATATATATCTGTTAATAAACTAGTGTACACTCCACTGGGAAAATTTGATGGTCAAATAGTTTATAATTCTATTGATAAATGTAGTCTATCCTTCCATCACTCAATTATACTGTGATTGGTGCGCCCTAATTCAGTACCGATAGGGCTGTTTTTCAATTGGATTGTTAATTCTGAGTTAGACTAGGCTTAGTTTGACCAAAGACCATGTACAATAAGATGATCGACTTACGGATTTCACCATACAAATGCGTGTAATACATTGTGCAGTGCTGTCCTTTTTTAACAGGAGTTGGAACTACGCTTTAGCAAGTGTATAATCATATAAAACAAGTGTTAATTTCACCACTTTAGCCTACAAATAAAAAATAATTTTTTTCTAGGTTTGACAGTTATGACAATATCTCTGCAATATTTATTTTTGGAACGAAAATAACTGCTAATATAGCAGAAAAGTCATGTTATATTATCATACAATTTTAGAGATTAAAATGTCTTTATTTAAATAACAGAAGAGCTGTATACAGAAAGTACACAAATATGTGGGCACAGAATGGGAGGGGAGTGACCACAAAGGAGATTGGGCAATTGGTAATACCCATAACTTGGCAGACGGTCTTTTGATTCAAACTTTTATTATTTGAAAAAATATATTGCGAACACAAAAACAATATTATAAAATTATAATATGTAAGCCTTCTCTATCGGACCACTGGCATCAATGTCACTAAGGACTGGAGCGTAAAACATTCACAACTTGCGCGTGATTTAGTGTTTTTCATGATTGTAATAATTTGATCTCAGTTGTGACTCCTACGTAGAATATGTTCAGGTATATTTTCGAAAATTTGTTCACTTGAACCAATTAATTGTATTAAAGGGACTGGCCCACGCTAAAATCATAAAAAATCGGTGATTTTATTTTGGGTTGTTAATATCACCATATGATGTAAACATGTCCAAAGACTAGAACTGCAAATTTTTATAATTTTTGTGCTGCGCATTCACCAGTTAGGCTAGATATAGAGACGGGCCGTTTATACGGGCGCATCAACCCCTGAGGTACCAAAGGGAAGAAGACAATTAAAAAGTATTGATAACAAACCAACAAATTATTGGATAAAAAATCGAAGTAAATCCCCGGTAATTCTTATCTTTCTGATTTTTATGATGTAAAGTATGTATTTTTTTATTAGGATCAATGTCATAATTACTCGTCGTAATATGGTAAAATCATACTTGATAGATGGCAAAAGCATTAGTTCCAACTCCCAATACCGGGGCACAGCACTGAGAGCGATTTCACGTTTTGGGGAGAGTTGACTGTCTTATTGTACATGGTCTTTGGTTTGACTAGTCTATGTTTGTAAACTAGGGCATTTTGGAGCTTGGCCCTAGGAGAGTCACTCTGACTACCCTAAGTCTAATTAGAGTGTACAGTATCCAAACATCTGGGATCTAATTCGAAGGGTCGGGAAAGGCTACTGAGTAGGCCTACTGTCCTAAAGTCTAAACCTGTAAACTGCTGCATGTCAGAATGATCGACAGAAACATTTATTATCGCCAAAAGACATGTGGTCAAAAGCAATTTTAACTTTAATTAGTTTTTGTGTCAGTGTCACGTCAAGTGGAGTCGCTGTAGCCTAGCCCTGCGAAGCAGGTCACCACAGACAGCTGCGGAATTAGCTCCCAGCTAGGAGTCCCAGCGGGTCGATAAGATTCTATTCTATTCTAGGTAGCCTAGAGTAGGTAGAATCAATAAATTTTAAAATTTTCCAATAAAATTATGCTGAGCCTTTTTGTAGCTGGGAGTCAGCCCAGGTACATTATCAGAATCTGGTCTCTGAATTTGAGACAAAAAGTGACGTCATTTCATTCATAAAACTGATAGATAGGTGAATTCCATTCATAAATCTGATCATTGGCCTTATTAGTTTCGGGGACCCTATCAATAGATACATATATACGCATAGAGCTTCTTATATCAGTTTGATGCAAAACAAGACTGTTCGCTGTTGACGGTCCCTTAACTACTGGTAGTAGGTTAGTACTCAAGTCTGTCCAAACAGAAATGTTATTGGCATAATCAATCAGCTATGTTCTGATTGGGCGCAACTTATGGAAATTACAGGGCCAGGTAACAAGCATTATTCTGGGGGGAAGGGTTTGTATCCAGATCAGTGATTAGCCAGCGATGACATCATTTAAAATGTGACACAATAGCTGACATCCATCTCCAAATATGGTATGCCCTATTGGTCTCAAGGATTTCCCCTCCTGGGACATACTGCATGCTGATTGACCAGCAATGACATCATTTCATGTCTGACCTCAATAGCTGACCTACCTTCTGAGGTCAGAATTATCTGTACATAGGGGCCTACAACAAGTCACCCCACTGCAGATGAACTGAGGGAGGGGTGATATTCAGTTACCATTAATATCGTTATCCGGCAAGGTTTCAAGTCAACCCAGCAAACACGATGGGTTGACCCAATGCTGATACAATATTGGTCCGATGGCGCAGACGCTGGGCCAACATAAAATCGCATTGGGTCTGCTGAGCACCTGTAATCAACAGTGTTTCATCTAGGATTCAGAAGGGGCATGGCGGCACTTATCATTAGGGGCACCTTATCATGCACGCTGGGCAACCAATTAGGCGTTTCTAACACCCCCCCCCCAATTAAGGGTATAAAAAGGATCAGTTAGGTATGTGAACATCGCCAGTTATTACTACTATGTACCCAGGCCGTAATCAGGTATTGCGTCATAGGTGTGAACGCGTGACATCAGTGATTGGGGTGTTTTCCATTGTCACAATGGCCTGGGTGGGTTGAATATGACGTAACAATAGTTCAAAGAGGCATTTCACTGTCTGAATATTAGAAAGGCAACATGGCGCACATGAAAGGCACCATGACACTCATGAAGGGCAACATGGCGCTCATGAAGGGCAACATGGCGCTCACAAAAGGCAACATGGCGCTGCGCCATGTTAGAAAGATCTAGATGAAACACTGATCAATGTTCACTGGGGCGAAACTGGATTAGCTAACGTCAAGATGGATGCACCGAAAGTGGGTAAGTCAGTTTTCTGCTCTTTTGAGGTACTTTATCACAATTTGCGGGCTAGCCATTCACCCACCGTATTTATATGAATGTAAGGGATTTTTAGGGAGTATCGGGGTCTGTTAAAAACGTAAGAGTTTGGTAAATTTGACATCCGAAAAAACGCGGAAAGATTGACTAACGCGATGTCTGGGTTTGTCTAACGGGAAGTGTATTTTGTTCAAAGTAGTTGTTACTTCATTAGTTAACTAGTAGCTGGCAGCATTATGTATTCTATGACTGAAACATGTTTCTCTGCGTCACCATATTATTAAACTTACCTCGGGAGGTAAGTTGAAAATTATTCATGAGACATAGACCTATCTTTTTCAGTTCTAGTCCTATCTGTTGTGTTTTCAACTAAACCTGTAATACCCAATTGACAGGGGTGAAGTTATATAATTTAATAAATATTAACTATGACAGAAATATTGGAAACATTTTTTCCATGTAGGCTATATGTTGTAGGCACTATATGCAAGCCTAGTGGTTGATGAGGACATACTAGACATATAGGGCCTACATGTATAGGCCCTAAATGCTGACACAACATCGTTTGTAGCATATAATACTGAAGAAAGTGAGCCGAGTTTTTCCACATTTTTCTAATATCTTTCGCAATGTCAATACACCTACCAACATAAAGTCGGATTGATCACTAGCGCAGCCTATATATATCTCAAAATATTACTTATAAAAACATTTCCTATTTTATATTTCACAATTTCTAATGTTAAAATAATCTTTTAAAATTATGCCTATATTTGAATAATGGCGAAACAATAGTTTAAGTTTATATAGTAACAATAATTACTTGGAAAAAATAGGCCTGTTCCACCATACTAAACTATTTGCTTGACTTCATTATTACTGTGCCGAGTCCCAGTGGGTACTTAAAACATGGAGATTTGTAATAACATTACCTGTCAGTATTAAACAGTATCTTGACCTCCTACTCCCTAGGTCTCCCTAGCCTAATATTCTTGGTTACAGTAACTGCTAGCCCTTAGATCATAGCATAGTCATAGGCTATTATATAGAACTGCATAGTAGCCTATTATAGAGTGATTGCACAGCATATCATTGCAAAGGAGACATATTATATACATCAAACACAATAAAGTGCCCAATTGACTTCCCGACCATATTTTTTTTGTAAATATGATAAAAATTTACTCATATTAGCAGTACTATGTTATTTTCCAGATAATTTTGTCAATGGGATAGCTTATAAATCAATAGAACAAGAAAAAAGTGAAATTTGTGAAAAAAAGATAAATGATTTTTTTAGATTTAGTATAAAATCTGCTGCAAGAACTGTGAACGATGAAGTAACCACAATGTTAAAATTAAAAGACTGTAGATTGTATTTGTGATCAAACAAGGAGGTTGTCACTTTGTTGATGTCACGCTAGCAAAAGTGTTATTAGAAGCCACTTCGCTGGGTAGAATTTTTTCTGCACCCACTCGGAAAAAAGTGTTTTTATTGTTGGTTTTAAATTATTGCTTTGTATAATGGCTAAAATAACTGTATTTCGATGGTTTACAATAAACAGCAACATCTACTTGACAGGTGTCAAGACATATCTGATGAATGTCAATGGTATACAACGTATCATACTAATAAAGAAATATAATTTAAATTAAAAGATGTAGGGACAACGAAGCAGCTTCGAGTGAAAATTAAAAGACAGAAGATTTTATTTCTGATTAAACAAGTACATATTTTAAAGCTAAGTGTTTTTCGTTGGAGTTGAGTCATGCTAACTACCCGGTATGACTGGGCCACCTAACTCATTTACTGCGCGAGGCCCAGTCACACTGACCGCCATTTTGTTTCCACAGCCAGCTGTGTAAAAACGACACTCGCGTTGCCTACCAAAAAACTCGGATGCCATGAAATTGAGTCGAATATTTCAAGTGCCTACGAAAACTAGACCATTTTCAACAGGCGTAAACTTTTGATCGTTTTAGAACTATTACATTTAAAAATGGAGGTCACTGTGTCAGAGCCTTGCGATGTCATCAGGGTACATGCTAACATGGCGTTTATTAAGCATCACTGATACTATCAGGATGTTTATATATTTAGCATTATTCCGTCTCCACTGCCGCTGCGGGCGCATAAAGAATTTAGCCCTCACTAAGAAGTTAACTGAGGAATTTTGTTTATTTTTTACAAACATGACCTCGGCAATTCTTCCTATATATTCTTTTGTCACCATGCCATAAGTGGCCATTTTCCAAGATGGCCGCCTAAAAAAGCTTGTGGGCACGATATCTTATTAACCTTTGAATGGATTCAATTCAAATTTTATAGGTGGTTCTCCGGGTATTTCTGATGAACTTCTGGGAATAATTAATTAAAAACAACATGGCTGACGGGGGAAATTTTGAAAATATATCCGTCCAAAAAGCTTGTGGGCGCGATACCATCTGAACTGTTGGTTGGATCGCATTCAAATTTGATGTTGGAGTTCTTTGGGTAATTCAGATGATCTGATTAACTTTTGGGAAAAAAATATTTAAAACAAGATGGCTGACAGAGGATTTTTTGAAAAAATAGCCAAAAAGCTTGTTGGCGCGATATCTTATGAACCGTTGGTTGGATTGCAGTCAAATTTGACGTGGTGGTTTTCTGGGTACTTCTGATGATCTGATTACCTTTTGGGAAGAATCCACTAAAAATAATATGGCCGACGGTGGACATTTTGAAAAAATAGCCACCCGAAGAGCTTATGAGCCATTGGTTGGATCTCATTCAAATTTTATGCAGTGGTTCTCTAGGCATTTCTAATAATCTGATTAACTTTTGGGAATGATTGGCTGAAAACATTATGGCTGGAGGACATCTTGAAAAAAAATACCTGGCAGGGGTGATTTTTTTACTTGGATTTTTTTATTGTGGCAATCTATCCAAGTTTGAGTCATGTAACGGGGATGCTTTTAATGTTTTTGTGCCGAAAACAGTCACATCTAGTTTTGACATGTTTCTAGTGTCACGTTACAACAATGCTAATAGAAGTCGCATCGTTGCCCAGAATTTATATGCAGACAGCTAGAAATATTTACTTGAATGACTGGTTTCTGATTGTTGCATGTAGAATGGTTACAGGATTTTATTTTTATGTTTGGAATCAACATCAAGTGCTAAGGTAAGAGATGCCTATGGCACTTCCAAAATTATTCTGTTGTTAAAGAACATTTTCCAACCACTGATATAATACTGGATATGTAAACACAATTGAACTAAACAAAAATATTTGGAATTGAGGGATGAGAAGAAGGATCTCACTTACTCTCACGTTGACAGTTCCAGTGTCACACAAAGTGTCACGTTAATAAAGGGCATGTCACGATACACTAATATGTGTCAAGTATATTGTCACATTAACAACAAAGGTGTTCAAAATGATCTCACGTTAGCACATATTTACGACTGCTGTGGCTCATATATACAAATGCAGCCTATGCTCAGTGAATTGTGTGAATATACCATGCATATTATTATGCACAACATCATAGTGTTTTAATAATTAATTGCACACCTAATATTATGTTTACAGTACTGGGCCATGCTAACGTTACAGCCTATAATAATACCTGCCTTAAAAAATCAGAGCAGGTAGTTTCAACTAACCTGCAACTTTAGTTTCCCCATGACCCATTTTTTCTGGCACCTTGCCATGATGGTAGGTAGTCAGAAAAGAATAATCTTGTTCATATTTCAATGCACTTATGAGACCTGAACGAATTTAGGGACTCTCACGATATCATTGTAAGATATGCCATTTCTTCTATTTATATGCATGTTCCACAACTATATGTAAAAAGATGAAATTTTCATATCAAAGTATGATACACTTTCAGACACATTGGAAACATTTGTCAAGTGTATTTCTGAGTTTTACCTTCTTGCTAACGTGACGAAATACATTGACACTTCAATGTCATTTTTTGCACACCTGTGAACAGTTGGAACGAAAATCGATATATAAAAACAAAGATCTTACAATGCCATGGTGCAGTAAAATTAAATTTTAAACAACATGTTAGTTTCAGAACCGTAAATAGACCCTTTTTTGGAACTTTTTTCTAAATCAAATCCGATTTGAGTGTCGCATGAGCACAAAACTTGGTGTACTCTGTCTCCGTCCATCACTGAATGGATGAAACGTAACACACATTTGGAGAACATATAGCATCAAAACAGTCTTACAACAGATTTAACATTGCTAACGTTACATTGGCACTATATCGTGATGTCGTATGTAGCCTAGATGTTGCCGTTCTCTACGGATCTCTACCTGTATGCCTATGTACATTGATTGTCTGTAATAATTATTCGGTCATTGCCTGTCTTGCCCTGTGGGTTGGGGGAAAATATTTGAAATGCTAGGCCTATGACCCAATATACCATGCAGATAAGTCATATGTATCCAATAATAACATACAGGATAAATGATAGGCCTACCCAAGTCAATATTACGGACCAAGATAGTCTACTGTCTCTATATAGTCTACTGTTTGATGTTAATACCCAGGTAATTCTGAACAATACCTAGTTGATTTTTAGAAAAATCCCCATGCATTTGCCTATTATATGTATTCAGGAATGAGATATATTATAAGCGTTAGCTAATCCTAGGGTACGTCAGTCAATCTCGTCAATCCCGTTAGTCAATCTTTGTATTATTTATAAAATGCGTTAGTCAATCTCTCCGCGTTTTTTCGGATGTCAAATTTACCAAACTCTTACGTTTTTTAACAGACCCCGATACTTTCTAAAAATTCCTTACATTCATATAAATACGGTGGGTGAATGGCTATCCCGAAAATTGTGATAAAGTACCTCAAAAGAGCAGAAAACTGACTTACCCACTTTTGGTGCATCCATCTTGGATAGGCTAGCGCCGGCGTTAGCTAATCCAGTTTCGCCCCAGTGAATGTTGTGTTGTTCATCTGGTCTCGACACACATTAGCCTATAGTCTACCCAGCGTACACAAGACAGTGAATCAATGTTGGTTTAACGTTGGTCCAGCGTCGTAGACTGGGGTATAGGCACTACACACCACAGCTGATCAGCATGATCTTTGAGTCGATCGTCACCACATAGACCACACATACATTGTAAATAAGTTGTAAACCCCAATACAACACAACGTAGCAAAACGAATTTGCAACTGAAGGTTGTGGACAAACCTTGGGTTGTCACTGTTGGTGTGGGCTCTTCCAGGGCTACAACGTGGCTCACCCCTGTGGGGGATGGTGTTGACCTACTAACGTTACTAATGCACAAAGGCTCTGTATATTACGTGGCAGTACGCACAGCGGCACTATTGTGCTATCGCGCCACGGGAGTAACTTAGCAAGGCCTGTTATCATCATTCATGATATTATTCATGGCCTTATATATGTGCCAAGTACTCCATATTGTGGATTTTTTAGGGTCTCGCCGGATGGAAACTGCGCCTACGTCCATTGAGGTTTTTTTACGTCCAACTCAAAGTCAGTCAGACGAGCCATCTGATTTACGTGGTTCTCTGAGCCCCACGATAGTGTATACGGCACCTGGCAGTCCCAGGCGGTCACCCATCCACTTATGAACCGGGCGCGACGTCGCTTAACTCCAGTGATCGAGCAGATATCGATGAGCGAACGCCGTATTCCGTATACGCCGTATTCATCGCGGCATGGTTACCCCTGCAAGGGGAGAAGAGTCTGTCCGGGTAGGCTACTAACTGGCAGACTCAATCCAGCGCGGCATGGTTACCCCTGCATCACATTCGCATTGGCTGAACGTCTCGTGTTAGCTGTGGACCGCGCTTGGATACACATGATTTTATCAGGTTTATCACGCATGCTAGACTGTCCCGTTTGGGGAGGGGACCATAACCAATAAATATTAGTGGTGAGGATCACCGTCAATGTAGGCATTGATCCCGCAAAGGACATGGTGACACGATTTTCGGGCAAGTTAGTATTCCTGTCGTATATATTCCTTGATTTGGGCGACGCATCATTATCCAGAATCATATATACATTTATATGCCTACTTAATTAAACCGCCAGCAAATTTAAAAACTATGACATTTTAGTAGTTAAATTTCTGCTTATTAACCTAAAATAAGACAGTAGTCGAATTACGGCCCGCTGATCAGGCAATGTAGGTGCGACGCCACAAGGGTTACTTGTGATGACAGATATGCGATATGTTTTCTTTATCGTGCACTATTTCATACCAATGCGCTATTCCGTCCTACGATTAAGGCAAGAATATAATTAGAAATCCCTGAAATAATTGTTCGTGCGATAGCCTGCTATAATCTGGATTATGACACGATATTCAAACGAATTTTATTCAAGAGTATTACACAATACATGGATGATCAAAACGTCACAACATGGCGCAACACTATGCTGACTGTACCATATAGGCCTACACAGATGTTGGCACAGCGATGGTCCAGCTTTGGACCAATATTGAGCATAGCGTTACTGTTAGCTGGCGAACTGTTGTGTGAACGCTGTGACAGGCAGACCTGTTTGTGTGTTGTCAGGGGTAATGAATCGGCGCTGAAGATTCGCTTCCTGTTTCAATAATATGTAGGCGTAACAGCTAGCTTTTATAACACGATTTTCTGAAAGGAAACCTGGCAAAGGAGTATGAAATTTTGGGGTCCATGATCCTATCGTATATATATATATATATATAACCGTGATGTTCACCTGTATCTGGAAAACCGTGCCAGATAGCTAGACCATTACAAAATATATGTGATTTTTCAAGGGAGGATTCACACTGGAAAATTTCAACTTGATCAAATTAAAAAAAGCGGTCATCATCAGGGCTCCAGATAACATGCGTATATGAGTAAAATACGCATGTAAAAACAGCAAATACTCATTGATAGAAAATCTGAGGAGTAATATTACTCATAAAAACTAATAAAATACCCATCAAAATAAAAAAAACCCAGAAAAATGCAATGATTGTTGTATTTTTTACGTGGAGAGAACTATGTGACTGTAAGAAAAAAATGATGTAAATAAAGCTTTCATGTTGTTGTATGAAAAATACTGCTCGTTTATTTTTTTATCATATTTCACTCCTCATCACCCATTTCAATAAGTGAAATACTCCTCAAACCAAAAATTATCTGGAGCACTGCATCATTGACTTTGCTTTGTATATGTAATATATATGGCAAACTGCGCTAGATGGCTACACCATTACTATAAAACAAAATTTGTGAGCTGGATGAATAATGCACTCTGAAAAATTTCTATCACGAGGTTGGGGTGGGGGATTATGGTGGCCTCTGGTTATGTGATGCTACCCATGAGTATGGAGATGAACAGGCGGTCATCTTGATTTTATCAATTTCATAATCCTCTTATATGTTTTGGGGATGATCGGATCTGAGTGTCTACTAATTAATGCTTCTCTTAAAATGTACTAATACTTTTACGGAATTATCACTTCATTGTTCAATTTTGTTTCCAGCTAACGAAGTAAGAATTGAAGTCGTTGAAGTTTTACCAAGAAACATTGTTTGGACGGATAAAACACTCCCCGTTCGAAAATGAAAGGAAGAGGGAGGCCACCTAAACATTCTTCAACCCCAGCAAAGATTGTAAGTGAGACGACAGAATCAGAGTCTGAAGATGATGACACTGTGCATGCTACACCAACCAAGGAAAGAGGCAAGCCAGCTTCAAAGTCACCAGTCAAGAGAGTAAAGGAGCGATCAGGGCCCGATTCCTTATCTGAAGATGAGGAAGCTAGTGTTCCTATTGTAAAAAAGGGACGTGGGCGTCCCCCAAAAAACGGAATTGCTGCTGCTCCTAGAGTAAGACCAGTTTATGTCCCCACCGGAAAGCCAAGAGGACGTCCTAGAAAAGACGCTGAGATGCGAGGAAGACATCTCAGAAAAGGATATGCTGCTGACTCAGGAGAATGATACTGGCAACCTGATATAATTACTAAACACATCATAGTACTTTGAAGTCAGCATTTGATATTCATTTCAATTAAGCTGACAAATTATCAGATTTTGGGGCAAATCACCGAACTGACATACATTTTACCTTATTTGGTGTTATTATTGCAAATCAGTGTGTACGTGTGTGCACGATGTCCCGCCTATTGACCAAAATTAGCCATGGTGTTAAGTGACCAGAGTTGAGTCAATTCCTTTTTTCTGCCCTCTGTGAGGAATTTAAAAACAATGTAACGGAGGTACGATCTTATGGTATGGCTTTTGGGCCAAATATATATTCATCATAGTAGACCATTGCAGTTCTCTTTAGTTCATTTTCTAATAATGAAAAATAGAAAAAGACTAAAATAATTAATTGTATGATTGGCCCATATCACACAAGGCTGCGAAGCATAGTAGTGTAAGACGTTTATTGGTTGATTGATTGATTGTTCTTTTTCAGACTTTATACTTTTTATATGTGAGGCAAGAGAAAACTATTATTTTAAAATTATTATGTACATCAAATTTATAGTTTTATGATAATGTTGCAATATGTTTTTTCACTGGCTCGTATCATATGATGCAATGATGAGCCATTAAGCCTTATTGTATCGTCGACGACGACACAATAAGGCAAAATGTGGCCTCCGTCCGTCTGTCCGCCACTGTTAGCACTGTAACTTGTTCCACGTTACTGGAATGCTCATTAAATATCTCACACATGATAATTACACTCTCGCTGTGCCAGGAAATGTATGACAATGCTGGTATGAACGCCTGTGAATAGACTGTACAATCAGTATGGTTAATCGTGACTAGTGCTAGATTGATTTCACATTTGACCGTTCTGTGACCTCTATGACCTAGATTTTTTTCCCAATCGTCAAATTTTATCTTTATCGTGATTCACTCGATTTTCTATGTATCGCTTTGAAATATATACCATACATCTATTTCACCAATAGCTGGAATGAGTTTAAAAATAGCCGCGCAAAGGGCAACAATTAGGTTGCTGCGTATATGTGTAATACCAGAAATACATAAGTGTATTATGCATTTGTGGTGATACATGTATATTGAAAACCGTGCCAGATAGCTACACCATTGCTATTTTAAAATGTGTGGTTTTAGGGAGGGATGTGCCTTAAAAAATTGTGGGGGGATTATAGTGGCCAGCTATAGTCTCTTGTTCGGGAAATTTGGAAAAAACTCCGGGCCAAGGCGGTAATATATTTTTTGGTCAAATTTTTCCTCTAATAACTTCAAAACGCTTATCCGATATACTCCTAATTAGAAACTACTTGTTATTTATAGACATATTGGATACTCAGAATATTGGTATTAATTGCCAGACATCATTTTTTCTGAAAGCTTGAAAAAATGATCATGACGTTCATCTTTTTTTCAAATTTGAACCTTGTCACCCTAAGGCTGCTAACAGCTTATCCGATATACTCAACTGGTAACTACTTGCTCTGTATAGATTCGAATTGAATTATATTGATGTATAGTAAATGTTTATAAATAGTTTTATGCAGCATTACTTATACTAGTAAAATACCACTTTTGCAATACTTTCCATATAAGGCTTTGTTTCTGCTGCAACCTTTTTTGCTTTATTTGTAACTCTTGGACCACTATGTGCATTTATCATATACTGTCACTAAAAATGGAACAAAACTTTTAAGATATACATTTTATATGGATCTCTTGACAGGTTTTTAACAAGTTTACTGGTTTGTAATGACTGCAATTTACTTATTTATCATCCCAGTGCCTTCCTGTTTTTAATTTTGTGTTAATGCCATCACGTTTTGTTTTGGACACTCAGTCTTATGTTTTTTAACCAGTGCAGCAACACAGCGGAAGAGTCATGGGAATTTGAATTTTGATAAATTTCTATCGCATTTCTTTTGAGAAAAATGTGTTCACTACCTACACTTTTGGACACACCATAACACTGGCAGTACACCTATAGCTGTAAAATATTTTACATGCAACAAGTAAGACATCTGTCTCAGCAGGTTCTGCTTTCGATCGGACGGCTGTGGTTGTGGAGGCTGTACAGTTTAAAATGTACATTTTCTATTCGTTTACAAAGTCATGGAATTCTTAAAAAATGGTCATGGAATTTCATTTCCGGATCTCCGTGGGAACCCTGTGAAATGAAAATTAGCAGGGCATTACCGAAAATATAACTGATAGCCTACATATCATTTCACCCTCTCATACAAATGGCAAGATCAGGGCTAAATGTTTCACGAAACGGACGTAAAGCTGCGAGACAGAATATGAGGGTGGGACTGGGGAGTTAGCAGACGTGTGATCCGAAGTATTGTAGGTCTAATTCCATAATGATCAAGTTTGTGAAGTAAAAGTTAGTGTGGAACTACATCGAAAGCCTTGCTAAAGTCTGAATTTTGTCCTCGTAATTGAGCAGCCCGAGGCGGGCTGCTTACTGTATTCCACACGGTCCGCCGCCGCAGTTATTTGTTTTCAAGATGGCTACTAATCTATCAACTTTTGCTTCCTCATACTTCACATAGTAAGTGCAATAAATAATTTGTTCAATTCAAACACTCCAGCCCTCCTCTGATTGAACATGGCTCCATTAAAGGGAGTACGTCGTCACGACTGCGCCGGTCACAATATTGCTATTTTACGGGCTCCGTAATTTACTAAGTAAACACTGGGAGGGAAATCTGAAGTCACGTGACTATGACGACACCAAGCTTTGAATCCAGGAAAAAAAATGGCCGACATTGGAGGCAAAATGAACAGATTTCGAATTAAGCCATGTTTATCTGAGAGTGAGCGTAAAAGAAGAAGAAAAGTATATGTAAATAGGCGAGTACGTCGTCAGGTTTAGATCGGTACCGCTATAGACCGCTGGAATGACACGAAAAAGACACTTGGACCTTGGTCAACTGACAGAGCGTCGCAGTGCATTTGAATGATGTTGTGATTTGGTTCAACGACGTCGACGACGATAATCTGTCACATCATTCTTGACAGTATGCTACGATAGAAGGTAAGTTAACGACAATGAATACAACTTTTGACTATTTTGTTTCGAAAGAATCTAGATTCTACTTCTAGGTCTAACGGTAACAATAAACATGTCTTTATTTTCAACAAAATAGGCCTGAAAACGGGCTAAACTCAGACTGTGGCCGGGCGATAATAAAAGTTTCTGTCAGTGTCATTCATGCAGGGGACATCGGCGCTAGACCCTATTGTGAGAAATGGGCCTATTGAGTAACATTAGCCTAAGATCAGATCAATAGAAACTCTTTTCCCTGGAACTAGGCCTAGCCTTTTTTTTAATTTGCTCGAGGTCTCTGATTTTTTTTCATTTCTCCCCAACATCATTGAAAATTTTGTGAAATTTTGTTGCGTAATTATTGAAGTTGAACCCTCTCACATGTAGTAAAACGGCAAAATGACAGTTCTTATTTCACCATCACCATGAAACAAGTATTACATAAGGCCTACATGATGCAAAATATTCTAACTTAGAAAATATACAACAAAATTCCAGGCTTTCAGATTTGAAAATTGCTGGCAAGTGAAAGAAAGATCACCTCAAAGTGGTGAGGCGTGATCACTCTTACCATATAATGATATAGAGGGACATGCCCACGCTAAAATCATGAAAAATCGGTGATTTTATTTTGGCTTCTTATTATCTGATTATGACCATATGATGTAAACATGGTAAACATGTCCATAGACTAGAGCTGCAAATTTTTCAAAATTTTTGTGCTGTGCATTTAACATGCAGTTAGGCTAGATATAGAGACAATTTCCTGATTTCTAATTTTTGAGAACCATGTACGTCAAAAATAGGAAATACAGGAATTTCGTCTCTATATCTAGCCTAACTAGAGTAGGGTCTACAGTACAGGGCCAGGCTATGCGCATACAGCCTGTTTCACCAGATCCTGAGAGTAGTCTTTTTTTCAATTTGCTTGATCCCTGACCACTTTACTTTTGAAAAGAAATTCTGATTATTTTTTCATCTTCCTCCAACATCCCTGAAAATGTGGTGGAATTTTGTTGTGTAGGCCTATTATCGAAGTCAGAGTCGAACATCTGACCATTGGCATTTGCTAATTTGGTCACCGCATGTAATAAAATTTCACAATGACAGCTAACACCATTAGGCCTACTGTGAAACTAGAATTATTTTAGGCCTACATGCCAAATTGTCTAACACAGTGACGGATCCAAGTGGAGGGAGTTCTTATTTGAGTGTTATTTCTTATAAACTAGTGACAATCAGTGCCTGATATTCATTAGATTTAGTTGCTGCTTGGAGAAAGCCATTGAAATTCAAAAATTCCCCCCATGACATGTTCCTTGGTCAAGTTTTAATCAAAACCCCACCCACATCAAGGAAAAGCAAGATCAACCCCTGTAATTTAAAAATACACAACAAAAGTACACACAATTTTTAGCGATGCTGGGGGGGAGAATAAAATATGTTCCAAGAAAATTTCACCCTAAAATTTTGAATAGCAACTGAGAAAATTGACTGTAGGCCTACATAGACTAGATACAACCTAGCAGTAGGCCCATGGCTATAGATCCCACTGTTATTTCAAATGTTCAGGCTTCCCTCTGACATAAATGTTTCAGTTGGCACTTGGGGTCCAAAAGGAGGAAAAAAATGTTTAATTTTTTTGTGCTGAAAACATTGGCCTATTTTAACTGAAATGACAGCATAATATTGGATGTAGGTCTACATGTATTTTTCTTTGCCAACCCCCTTTGTGCTAAGTGAGGGGGAGGGGAGCTCCTGATCCTTCCCTCCCCCCCCCCCACCCTTTGTTGGAAACCCAGAAGTTAAACCATTTTGCAAGATATTTACATAAATATACTACACCGAGTTTCCTCCAGGAATGTTTGGGTTGGGTTCCAAAAGGAGTGTGGGGGTCTGGGTGTTCATCCCTGAAAAAATAGGGTTTTAAATTATCATGCTTAAATTGTATATGTGCACAAATGTGGCCTAAAATCCCATTTTTTTTTTAGTATCGTAAACGGGGGCTATTTCGCCACCCCCTACGAAAATTGATAAAACCCTCTGGTTGTCAATAAATAAGTTAATAAAAATAACTATTATCCTAGGTTAGACTATATTGTAGGGAACATTTGTATGTCTATTCACAAAATTTTGTTTTTTAGAAACTGGACATATTTGAACTCTGGAATGTTATTTATCTATTATATTAACGTATATATTTTTATTTTGTGATAATTGAAGGGTCCTTATCACATTAAAAGAATTTATTGGTGAAATTCAAATATTGAGCCTTTTCGAGCACTTCAAAGTAACCGGGGCTATTTTGCCACCCCATACCGGGGCTATTTTGCCACCCTTTAAAAATGGACGCCAGAGCCTCGTTTATATGATATGAAAACAGACTTAGCCACTAGACTCACTGACCCCTAAAAACTATATAAATATTTATATACTAGGTTTGAGGCACTCATTTTAAAAATTAAAGGAAATTCATGAAAAATAATGACTTTTCACCTAATATTTCATGTTTATGTCTGTATGGTACATTTACCTAATTTATGTTATATATTAAATGGATTGATAAAAATGCCTACTGACTGTTCAGTTGATTTGATTTTCATTCGATTAGCTGCTCAATTATATTATTTTGAATTAAAAAATATTCACATGGCAAAATATTTTTATTTGGCTTGTGACAAATGGTTTTAATTCTCAAAATTAGCTATAGTGGCAAAATAGCCCCGGTTGCCGGGGCTATTTTGCCATCAAACATCATAATTTTTTTTTTAAAGTCCTAAATACAAACTATGCTAAGTATGTAAATACCTTACACAATCACCCTTATTTATGACACTTTATATTCCTACTTCAAAAAGTAGCTTCGATTAATACAATGATATCAAATATGTAAATAGGGTGGCAAAATAGCCCCGGTTTACGGTATTATAAGCCTGACAACCCTAAAAATTTAACACAATTGGATAAAAATCCAGTCTGTCCAGTCTGTCTGCCTACATGTGTATTCATGAGCAAAGGTTCATTGTAACTGTGAGCTACATCCACTATCACTGCAGTATCTGAAAGTGAACTACATACAGGCCAATATAAAAAATTTGAATGACATATAAATAATATAATGTAATTCTGATTGATATTTAAAGTGAATCCTTGTGAGTCCACAGCCATAAAGTTTTCAGTCAGTTTAACCTTTGAAGCGCTGGAATCAGCTTCAGACGTCAGATTCTAAAGTCTAGATTTGATCCCAGCACTGTGATCTTGAGTAAAAAAATTATTTGATCTGCACTGTAAAGGTAAAAATATTTATAATGGCTGTAGACTCTTAACATATATCAAATGAAGCTGGAAGAGCTAACTAAAACATTTATGATGATTTTAAATTGAAAAAACCCTTTGTTCCCCATGGCTTAAACAACAGTATTTAGGCGCGTTAAGGGTTGACTAACTCAAATGTACTGAAAATAATATACTGTACAGTGTACACGTATGTATATACATGTACTGATAAATAGGTAGTTGAATATTGATCATATTGATGCTTGCTCATTCGCATTATACTCATATTTCATGTATTTGGAGATGTTCAATTTTCATGAATATAAATCTATGAAAATATTCTTAATTATTTTAAGATGACAATGTAATTAAATAATTTAGCAGGGCAAGTGTTAAATAACTGACATTGTTTGTTTATTGTTTGTGGAATTGTATATTCCAGTTATGAAATAATAATCAGCTTCTTTCTTTGTCATTTATTTTTTTATCAAGCTCTATATTTTTTTTATTTTTTGTATTGCTGTTACAAATTATGACATTTTCCTTTTTCCAGTGTACTAAAGACATCTTCAGGAACAATGTAGGAAATATAGCCTGAAAATGTATTTCATAGTTCCTGAAACCACCTATTAGGCTTCTGAAACAGGGAGAGAAATTGAACTTATAAATTGGATGTAGACTATCCGGTGAGTAGGCCTAAATGTAGTGCAGTTATTTCTTGTTATTTGTACTGGCAGCTGACAATTTCTCAGACAAAACATAGCTGAAGTCTGATTATTATATTTTTAACTAAATAAATTTTAACAAAAATCTTTAAAATGAACTGATGAATGCTATATTGCTAATTTGTTTTCCACAATATCAATGCAGGGTTCCCACTCACCTGGAAAACCTGGAAAAAAATTCCATGCATGGAAAAATCATGGTTTTTTAAAAAAGGACATTTTCATGGAATTCTGCTTCAGTTAGGCCCTATCCTCATTTTTTTTAATATCAGAATAAATTTTGCAGAATTTATTCTTTGCACAAGTGTTCCTTTCTAATAGCCTGATATTTGACTACTTGTGGTTGCATATATATGTGCCCAAATCTATTGACGTACAAAAACAATTTAGGCAAATGAAAACAATTTAGGTAAATTACACATGCAGCCAAAACGGAAGTGAGCACTATTTTATTTCCTGGAAAAATAACCTGGTATCATTGAATAATCATGGAAAAATCATGGAATTTTGTTTTCAGTTTTGAGTGGGAACCCTGTCAATGTAATGATTTTGATTGTGCACATGGCTACATTGCTAAAATAATGTAATTATTTTTGATAATTATGGTAATTAAATAATACTTTCAACTGATCACTGCATTGCTGCATCTTGTCTTGTTATGTCTTATAATTTAGTCAGCTCTACTTTCATACTTTTGTTAATTATAAATATCAGTCCTGGAGATGCCAAAAAATATCAAATGTAACATACCCAGTCATCTCCTATGTATTTATGTCATCATGGTTTTCAAATTTTATTAATTTTCCCTTTAGTGCCTCCTGTACACATGTGTACATTTGTTTCTCCTATTTAAGACATTAGTGGGGGTTTTTTCTGAAAATTAATAACCAGTGCTGCACAAACCACACTATAAATGTTTTTAAAGAATATAACCTACTTTACTGATCCTTAGGGGTGAGTACTATTATACCATCACCAAGGACATGTAGTAGGCCTACGTGATCCATCCATGCGTTAAGTTTTGTGCAAATAACAGATTGAACATTCTTCTCACTTACTCAAAATCAAATGAATTTTAAATTGTATTGTTCAAAATAGCAGGCCTATTTTAGCTGAAATGGAAACATAAAATTATATATCACAGTCAATAATGGCCACAAGTCCCTGATTTTGTTCAGTTGACATTTTTTCTCAGGGCATATATCACTTCTGAAGCCGCACATTTTGTTTTATAGTAATGGTCTACCTACATGTATCTAGCAAGGTTTTCCAGATTTTATGCATACTACCATGACTACAGTTAGTAATGACCGCAAGTTGGTCATTTTGCATTTGATTGAGTTTAAATTTCTCAGAACATTCTCATATATGCATTCCTGAAACCACACAGTTTGTTTTAAAACAAAAATTAGTAGTAAATACAGTAATGTATGTATATAAATACATGTATGTATGCATGTAGATGCGGTAAATGGTCTAGCTATCTGGCACAGTCATCCAGATACATGTATCAACAACATTGAAAAAATTAGGCTATTTTGGTGGATAGATGTAGATAAAAAAGTAGGTCAAAAGGCCTAGGGTGATATGAAGAAAATCAGCAGCAGGATGGAGATGAGAGAGAGGGAATGAAGGACAAAGAGAGAGAAGGAGAAAACAAAGTAGAAGAAGATTAAGTACAAAAAAAATATATAAAAAATAAGGATAGGATAATTATAGGAAGAGGATGAAAGGAGGATCATGAAAGAATGAAGAGGGAAAGAAAAATAGAAATATGAAGAAAAGGATAAGGAGGAGAAGGCGGGACATTGAAAACAAAGAAAAAAAAGAAGGGGAATGAATGAGGAGGAGGAAGAAGTGGAGACTGAAGAACAGAAAAAATTGAAAGAAGAGAATGAAGGAGAAAGAAAAGAGGAAGAATAGATGGAGATGAGAAAAAAGAAGAGGAGTATACTGTGATTCTAATGAAAGAAAGTGAATAGAAGCAGGATGAATGAGGGAGGAGAAAGGGTAGGTAGAGGAAAAGGAGAATGAAGGAATGGGATAGAGAGATAAATGGAAAGAAAAGGGAGAGAAGGAGAAGATGGAAAACGAGAAGAAGAGAGAAGAAAGTAAAATATAGAAGGATCCATGATGAAGAAAAGCTGGAGGAATAGGGAGGAAAAGCAGAATGGAGGAGGAGGAGTAGAAGTAAGATGAAAGAGAAGGAATGAAGAAGAGGAAAAATGGAAGAGGATACATAGGAGGAATATTGGAAGAGAAAGAACAGGAAGATGAAAGAATTAGAAAGAAAACTAAAAAGGACTGGGACTTGACCCGGAGTACCGAAATATCACTGCTCTTGTTGCCGAGCAGATTCATTATAAACATGCACCTTTTTCAATTGATATGTTTTAATTTCGCTAATGTATTGTTAGTGAGTCCTTCATTTTCAGTGTATTCTTTTTAAATTTGTGTTTTGTGATTATTAAAGCGGCTTATCATAAGCCTTTTGCAGGTCTCCTTTGTATTTTTATAATTATTTGCATGTATGTATGTTTCAAGCATAAATAAACAAACTGAATTGAATTGAATTGAATTGAATATTACTATTATTAGTAAGCTCTGGAAATAATAAATTGGCTAATTAGCAAGATAGCAAAGATGGCTGCAGTGGAAGGTGGAGACTCTCATATTTGCCACGCAAATATAACATCCAGTGTCAAGGATTAAATAACAATATGATTATTCATCCTTTCTTCACAATTTTTTATAAACATTCTCTTATTTGTCACCTTCTACAGTCACCAACATTCCTCAAATCTTCATATCTTTTTTCGAAACACTGGTTCAATACATTTGAAAATCGGCTAATTTTTATTTCAAAAATGGTTTAAAATTACATTTCCTTATATATATCAATGTAAACCCTGCCAGGGGAGGGGGGGGCTTTTTGTTTTTGTATGTGTGGCCGCACCCGTAATTTCTTACCCAGATAGATCTACAAAACCGCTTCTCGGATTCATACGGTGTTCCAGATACTGATAAATAAAATTATGTCCTAAGCTGCATACATTTTTCAGGAAGTTTTAAAAAAATCTCCGGGTCATGTCGGCCATCTTTGCTCCTTTGTCGTCAAATTAGGACCTTGTCACCCTGATAACTTCAAAGCTGCTTATCCGATATACTCAATATTCAACATACTGCATAGTAGTAATAATTTCTAGAGTAAGTCAATTTTTCACAAAGTTTGGGGAAATATTTGGGTCATGGCGGCCATCTTTATTCTTTTTGACTCAAAATTTAGCACCTTGTCATGCCCTAAAGCTGCTAGCATCTGCCTCAAAATATATTACTTGATAATTACATGTACAAATTGATTATCTGGTAAGATTATAAATAATTTACAATTTTTATTTGAAAAGTTTGAGGGGGAGCCTTCTTGGGTGTTTACATGATAAATATGTACATCTAGTTTCTCTCTATATATATATAATATAAAGAATTCACTGAGCAGTTAGTATGCCGAAGATCTGATTTTCACCAAAGTTTTCTTGAGCATTATATGATTTATTAAGTCTCCATCCACTATGTGGTGGAGACTTATTGTTTTAGTGCTGTCTATTGTTGTTATTATTATTATTATTATTCAACAATTTGACGACGTAAACACTCTCCAGTCGCCAATATTTATCCGATCTTCGCAACTTTTTTTCTGACAACTCTCTGATGGATTATCCTGTTAAATTTCGAAAATTAGCTAATTTGCATATCCAAGATGGCCGCCATAGGCTAATTTGCATATCCGATATCGATGATCGACGTAAACGCTCTCCAGTCGCTAATATTCATACGATCTTTGCGATTTTTTTCCTGAACACCCTCTGATTGATTATCCCGCCTGAGTTTGAAAATCAACTAATTTGCATATTCAACATGGCCGCCATGGGCTAATTTGCATATTCAAGATCAATGTAAACGCTCTCAAGTCGCCAAAATTCATCCGATCTTCACAGTTTTTTTTCTGAACACCCTATGATCGATTATCCTGTTTTGGGTTTGAAAATCAGCTAATTTGCATATTCAACATGGCCGCCGTGGGCTAATTTGCATATCCAAGATCGACGTAAATGCTCTCCGGTCGCCAACATTCATCCGATCTTCGCGATTTTTTCCTGAACACCCTCTGATAGATTATTCTGTCTGAGTTCGAAAATCAGCTGATTTGCATATCCAACATGGCCGCCATGGGCTAATTTGTATATTCAAGATCGATGTAAATGCTCTCAAGTCGCCAATGTTCATCAGATCTGCGCAATTTTTTTTCTGAACACCCTCTGATGGATTTCCCTGGTTGAGTTCGAAAATCAGCTAATTTGCATATACAAGATGGCCGCCATGGCACTTATGGTATATAGCCCCATCGTTACTGCATTGGCAATAAACTTTTAATTGTGGAAGGTGGAGACTTTCATATTTGCCATGCAAA
Source organism: Flabesymbios commensalis (assembly GCA_964017125.1). Taxonomy (NCBI): domain Eukaryota; kingdom Metazoa; phylum Annelida; class Polychaeta; order Terebellida; family Flabelligeridae; genus Flabesymbios; species Flabesymbios commensalis. Next base: position 45,236,393 of record OZ024915.1, on the reverse strand, counting down.
TGTAAGATCTAGTTACTACTGATTTGAAAATAGGCTAATTCGCATATCCAATATGGCCACCATGGCACTTCTAATATTGGCTATAAACTTTAAAATTGTAGAAGGTGGACATATTTGTCATGTATCTAATCATTATTATTCTTAAACAGTTCAACGACATAAACACTGTACAGTCCCCATTATTCATCTGATCTTCATATTTTTTTCTTTACTCTCTGATGGATTACCCTGGTTGGGTTTGAGTGGCTAATTTGGCTCTTTTTTATAACATGACATCTTACTAGCATAGACGCTGTAGACATGATAGACGTCAATATTTATAAAATCTTCAAAAAATGTTGTTGTCAATTTTTGGGGGGATTATCCTGATGAGTTTGAAAAAATTGCTAATTTGCATATATATAACTTTATCACCATGATCACCTGGGCTCTTCCTTACAAATTGATGTAAATGCTACCAGATCTTGTATTTAAAAATAATTTAAAGCGCAAAGGGTTTACACACACGCTTGCAAATACTGGATTTGGTCGCACCATAGCCTCGAACTAGCAATTTATTATAAATTTTGTGACTATATTTTCCAAACTGATAGAAAGGGTTTAAAAATAAAAATAATGTTGGGTAACGCTGGAAATATATCTACGAACTGTTTGAAAATTTTAGGATGGACAAACTAATAATAAAAAATATTTATGGTCGGTTCATTAAAAATAATTTGATCTTTATGCTTACAGAATGCAACAGAGCAATAAGTGAGAAGTCTCTCCTGCTACCTCAGAAGGTTGCTAGAAATTGTGATTACACCTGAGATATACACCATTATGATATTCCAAGGAAAATGATGGATGAACTACCAATGTATAAGCCTGCTGAGCTGTCAGAAGATGATCGACGCAGACCAAATATCCCACACATTGTTATTCCACCAAGGAAAGAGATCAGAGAACTCATTCCATGATTTTGAGTAACGTTGGAAATATATCTACGAACAGTTTGAAAATATATCAATTGACCCGGAGTACCGAAATATCACTGCTTTTGTTAAGAAAGAAATATTCCATTTGTAATATTTTTTTGTTTTGTTTACTGTAGATCTGGTAATATTAGCGAGGTTTTATTTTTTAAGTTCATAAAAATATACGGGTCATATGTGAAAAATATCTGGGTCAGGGCTAGGAATTACAATTTTAGAGGAATGCCAACAGAGCACTCACTTGCTTATGTTTTTAATTGTCTGTCTGAAAATTTTTGTGGCCACCCGGAACTGTATTTACAAATAATTATAACAAACATTAATTCTACAAAATGGCATAGGAAACGGACGGTGAAGTGATGATAATAATCAATCAGCAACTAGTGTGTGCCCTAATTTTTAGCCCTATACTTTAGCCCTCTCTCGGTGGCAGATAGCCTGTGTTGATTCAATTTTGCTCCAGATACCGATGTCGCATCACTAACAACTTGGCATCAAAAACAACGACTTTAGTGTCATGTTTTATGTTAACTCGTCGCCTTCTAATGTGGCCACAACATCCATACCCTGCCACTCACCCTGATATCTCCAGAACTTTTTTTTTCATTCACTCTGTATTTAACTTACTAAATACTAGTATAAATTCCTAGGCTGCATAAATTTTTTCAGAAAGTTCGGAAAAATATCTGAAAAATATCTGGGTCATGGCTGCCTTCTCTAACTTTTTTTCATCAAATTCAGACCTTGTCACCCGGATTTCTATAAAATTGCGCTTCTTTAGTATCCCCAGCCCGTAGGGGAAGGAGGATTTTAGTCGCGCCAGGATGCCGTCAGGCGTTACGTTTTCTTGTGGCCGCAAAAACTACTGTTCGATTTTTTTTTAAATTTTAACATGACATTCCAAGCAGCATAGGGATGTGCAAGTGATTTTTACCCCTCGGCACGCTGGGCCCTGAGGGGTATTGTCGTCCCTGCACGCGCCGTCTCCGCCGCCGCCCGCGGTTTTTTGGCTACTACACCAACATGGTGCAACAGATTAAATTCATAATTGAATTATTCATACAAACATTCAAACCCTCCTGGCACCTGGCGATTATTATTTCTTTTTCGACTTATTTTTTTTCTGAATCCTCTTGAAACCTGGTACCGGTATATAGGTTTTCAGGGTCTGCGAGTCTATTGGCATTGTCCTTTTTCATGTGCGATCCAAACTCTTGATATAGCGGCCATCTTGATTTTATCATTGATCTTCTATTATTGGCATAACATATATTGGAAGCGGTTGTGTCAGATTTGTGGACATTTCGAGTCAGTGCATCAGCAAAGTGTGTTTGAGTGTTTGCACAGTATTTTTTAAAGATGCTACTAAAATTAAAAATGGTCCAAAGGTCCAAAATTTTAAAGTGGAAATTATTCAAATTTTGCAATCACGTTCCCCACGGTATAGAGATGTGCAGGTGTTTTTTCAAGGTTTTACTGAAATTCAAAGTTCATGGATGAACTTCATAATTTTTTGTAGTCGCAAAAACGAAAAATTAAAGTTATAAATAATTCACATTTTACAATCACCATCTGGAAATGTGCAGGTGATTTTACTGAAATTTAAAATGGCCACCACAAGTGAACTTTTTAATATTTGTGACCGCAAAAACTGTTAGCCTAATTTATGGCGAGGGATGTTATAGGACTTCAGGCCTCTTGTTCACCCAGTGTTCAATATATATATATATATATACTGGAGAACCCTAGGGAAAATATCCTGAGCATTGTAGCCATCTTTAATTGTTTTTAATTAAATTAAGACCCTGTCACCCCGATAACTAAAATTCTTACGCAATAAACTCAATAATCAATTTGTATGATACTAGGATCAATTCCTAGACTACTGTAGGACCTAAAAATGTTTTTTTTCAACCTAAAACGGTTTTTTTCGACTTCAAAAAAAAAGTAAATCCGTATTTTTTCCCATGACCCACTGGAATCTCTGCATACTGGATGGTAGTATTATTTCCTAGATTGCATAATGTTTTGGAAAAGATCAGATAAATTTCATGGGGGTCATCATGGGGGTCATCATTAATCTTCTTTCGTCAAATTATGACATTCTCACCCTGATTACTTCAAAGCTGCTTGTCTGAGATATAGCCGTATAGAAGTCTGCCATATAGGCTTTTGCTTGATACATGTAATATAACTTGGTATTCACATGTATAAATTAATTATATGCTGATATAAAAAAACTTATTGAAAACTTATATTTTAAAAGTGGCCTCTTTGATGTACTAGTTACGTTAACAGTTATTTCTTGTTATTTATAAAACAGGTGGATGTGTATCACTATTCACTATTTTCTTTTTTTTAGCTAAGTAGCTAGAAAAAAATATTCTATTTGTAATATTTTTTTGTTTTGTTTACTGTAGATCCGGCAATATTAGAGAGGTTTTATTTTTCGCGAGGAGGACAATTTAAGAATCTTGCGAAAATTAATGTTATACTAGCGCTACTATCATCTAAATTGATAATTTGCAAATTCTAGACTTCACGAAAAGTTCCAAAATCACGAATTCGCGAACATCTAAACGTGAAAATTACCAGATCTACAGTACATAAGATTTGTATTTATACATAAGCCTACATTTAATGGGGAGTCAAATATGTTTATGTTGTTTTTCAAATACATCTAAATTATTTTCATCGCTGAGTTTATTGTACCGGGTACTGGAAATGTTGCAAATAACACGCCTCTGAGCTAGGGACACCTGAGGATTTAGACGTGCTAGAAGACTCTCTTTTCATTTCAAATAACGCTGAAAATGATTGCCCCGAAGAAGTGACAAACTGTATATAGTATATAAAATATAGGCCTACAGGGCTATGAAAGAAAATAAAAAGAAGTTGTTTATATGATTTTACTTGTTTTGTTAATATTCATTTTGCAAAGCAGAGGGGTTGATAAATACCTGAGCCAATAAGATTTGGTGCCCCCCTCCCCTACTTACCTTAACTGTGACCGGTGGTGGTTATGCTCTAACTAGTTGTCTGCTAATGGTGGCAGATATTTTTCTTTTCCTTTTGTGAATTGGTAGAGTAACCATAGTTTAAATGTTATCAAATGATATTTAACAATTAGTTAATGTAGAGTAGATTTGATTTAAAATAAATTGATTTAATCATAGGAAAAAAAATATTTTTTGTAATTATGCATGTTTTCTTATACAGACAGAACTTGATAAATTAATTCAATTATATAAATAATTTGCTTGCTTGTTTAGACAGCCTAAATGTACACTCAGCCAAGATTATGTGGGCATACTAGGCCCTACTAGTTTTTAAAATTCGACATCCCTCCACTGTCTTGACAGCAAGCTACACGATGTTGTTTAGCTGTGGTGGAGGCCCGGGGTGGAGGGAAATGAGAAGGGGAGTATGGACTAATATAATTTCATAAACAAAGATAATATTTAAAATTCTCATGGAAGGGGGCATTCTTGGACCGATCAGCTGTTTAGTAGTGGAGTAGATCACTTGACCACTATTTTTAAATTGTTTACTAAAAAAAAATTTAATTGGCCGACTGGCGGCCATTTTGGAATTTTTAGTGTGAAATTTGTCATCCTTTGGTGAGAAATTACATTTTATTTTATATTCATGGTCCAGTCGTTTTGCATTTCTTGAGTTAAGTAAATATTACAAAATTCGAAATGGCCGCTGAACGGCCATTTTAAAATTGTTTGATCCCAAAAGTTAATTAGGTCATTGGCTGACATAGCTGAACATATTTGCCAAATTAAAAGATCTGCTGGCAACCTTTTCCTGAAATGGGATAACGAACATTTCTTCGTTAGTGGCCATAGTAATTAGAGGGTTGATGATATGGGGATCAAAGTGTCACCAAAACAATTCCTAGTGGTATGTGATGGCTATGTGAAGTATGAGGAAGCAGAAGTTGATAGATTAGTAGCTATCTTGAAAACAAATAACTGCGGCGGCGGACCGTGTGGAATACAGTAAGCAGCCCTCCTAGAAATAAATTACATGAGGCCAACCAAGAATAAATTACAATTATGCCCCCCCCCCATAAATTACATGAGGCCAACCAAGAATAAATTACAATTATGCCCCCCCCCCAGATTCACTGGTGTCAGAGCTTGTGCTGGTTAGTTCTCAAACAGGAATCTAGAAAAAATAATAATAAACCCACATTATGAGCTGACTGATTATCATCGTTAGAATCCCCTTCACATCCGGTCTGTATGCTTACATGCCTTATCCCTCGTGTTATATAGGCCTATACATAAAATTGGAACAAGACTTGGGGTTTGTTGTCGTGAAAACAGGGTCCGGGACATTTAGACTGGACATGGCCGATTACACGTGTTCTTACATGAACAGAAAAAGGTTTAGCTAGAAAATGGTTTCAAACCAGCCATTATCGGAATTATATAGATGAAAACGTGCAGTCCTGCTAGGACTATCGCCGGATCAAGGAGATGGCACAGTGGAACATACGTGACATACAGAATAAGTTTGTGATGGCAGGCCTAGCACATACACACCCCTCACATAGGCTTATACAGTGCTCCCTTTATGGTAGGTTGTTCAGGCTGGCAGGAATCAGTTACTATGCCAACTGCACCCTCCTTACGTCAGGAGACTACAGTAGCATGTATGTAAACACCCCAAATTGACAGATGGAGTCTTGTACAAGTTCGTAGACTGTATTTGGTTAGGCATTCATTCATATTGAAATGTAGAAAGAGGCCTAGCTGGCATGTCACAGGCAATGCCTACCGGGCACAGACAATACCTAGCTGTTAGATCTATTTATTTTACATCAATTTGATAGTTTGAAAATAACCGAAAAATGCCATTATTGCATTTGGTAATAGTAGTAGGCCTAGTAGGTTTATTATCTTTTAATAAAGCTAATATTATCTGGCTCATCTATTTCCGATTTAGTTATGGTGTGTAAGACTAATAGGCTCAACCCCCGGGCTGAACCTAAGCTCCCACCTACAAAACGGTTAGGCCTACGGTATTACACCTGCAATTATCTGCTGTCCAATGTAAAGATGCTTTAATTCTTTTTTATCTGGTATAGCCTACATGACGCAACAGTTTACCATAATTGAATAAAAACATTCCACATTGACTGCATTACTTTTGTTGAGACCATTCTTGCTATGTCAATGTGATGTGTTCATGCCAACACGGGACATTGCCATTGTGCCCAGATTGGTTTGCTACCTTGAGTAGTCGTCAGGGAAAACTGAAGGAGAGCTGGGGGCGAGATCGGGGTAATTGTAGTGTGGTTGTCTAGCCTGATACTCAGGGATCTGATGTTTGTAGCTCTTGGTATCGTGTCTAGGTTTCAGAGCAATTGACACTTGTCGGAAGGCCCGGGCAGCCCGGCTATAAGGCTAGCTAACTAAACAAACACACATTGGGGCTGTCTAGCTGACTGATTCCCTTCATTCATTTTGTGGCTTCCCTCGATCTAAAAATAGATAGTCAACAACACAAAATAAAACAATAACAACAACCTATTGTTGACAAAACGCTTGCGCATGCCGGAATGAGACGACTTAGAACCTTTAAGGCGAGCAGTATGTCTTGTTGCCTATGTAAGTTTGAAAGACCATACTACATGTATTTAACCATAAGCTGATCACTCGGTAAATGACGATGGACAGACCTGTATAAAATAGTATGCATTTTTGGCACTATGTATTATACTGTATATTCAGAGGTGCGTACTATACGGTACTTCCTGAAATACGGTAGATATGACTTTGTAATAGTAAAAAAGTATGAATTTTCACATGTCGGGTACATTAGTATCACTGGAAAACCTATAAAAAACTAATTTTATGGTAAATAAACCTATAATAGCCTATTTTTTTATAAAATAAACCTATGAAAAAAACCTATATTTTGACATAAATGGACTTTAAAGCCTGGGAATTGTTTTGGTGACATTTTAATCCCCATATCATCAATTCTTAAATTACTATGGCCACTAGCAAAGAAATCCTCGTTAGCGCATTTCAGGAAAAAGATGTCATCAGAAACATGTTCAGCTATGTCAGCCAATGACCAGAATAACTTTTGGGATCAAAAAAATTCAAAATGGCCGTTTAGCGGCCATTTTTAGCTCCCGCCGTCACCGTAGGTGAGCCGGAGGGAGCTATGGATTCTGTCTTTGTTTTCTTCTTTTGCCTATAACTTTGTAAGAAAATAAGCTGGGATAACAATTTTTGGTATGTGGATTACTTCCAGGTGGATAATGAAAAGGTTAAAATATTTTTAATCTGAATTCAATACGAAAGGTCACAGAGGACAAAATCAATGATGTTATGGCGTGGGGCCATCCGTGAACATTTCGTTTCCGTAGCATATCTCTGAAAGTACTTGTCTGATAGTCGTCAAATTTTGCACACAACACCTCTAGGGGGTCCAGTTGTGCTTTTTGGAGTATATGAACTTTGACCTACTTTTGGTTCAGAGCTGTGACCTATTTAGACGGTTTTGATGCACACTTAGTTTCCGGAGCAGATCCCGAAAAGTACTGGGCCGATTACAGTCATATTGCACTTAGATGTTCTCTAAGGTCCCTAGTTGTGCCTTTTCAGGTTTTTAGACCTTGAAGTTGACCCAGCACTTTGACCTAATTTATAACGTCGGTAAATCAGATAGAAATATTTTGCGGAGTATCATGAAAACCGCTCAAGATAGCCATTACTATAAAACAAATTGTAAGGTTTCAGGAGAGGATGCATCTTGAAAAAATTCAAGTCGATAAAAATCAAAATGGCCGCCCATCAGCCATTATTCACCTCGACTGGTCTGATATTGCGGAATGTCACGAAAACCGCTCAAGATAGCTACACCATTACTACAAAAACAAATTGTTAGGTTTAAGGAGAGGATGCATCTTGAAAAAATTCAACTATAAAATTCAAAATGGCCGCATATCGGCCATTATTCACCTCGACAGGCCTGATATTGGGTAAACTGTACTAGATAGCAAAACCATTACTATAAAACAAAATGTGATATTTCAGGAGAGGATGCAGCTTGAAAAATTTAGACTCGATCAAATTCAAAATAGCCGCTTATCAGCCTTTATTCACTTTCACATGGCCGATATTTTGTAAACCGTGCTAGATGGCTAGACCATTACCAGGGAATAATTTGTCTGGTGTAGCGGTGCAGTTTGCTACGCAATTTTGGGCAAATGCTACACAATAATATGTTAGTGTAGCAGTTCTTCGTATGGAGAATAGTAGCTTGACACATGCATGCCAGTATGCTAAACTGCTACACAATTTTTCTGAAGCAAATTATCACCTGATTACTGAAAAACAAAATGTGATTTTTCGGGGGAGATGCACCCTGGAAATTTGTAACTCTTATCGAATTCAAAATGGCCGACAATCTGCATTATTTACCTCGATAGGCCTGATATCAGGTAAACTGTGCTAGATAGCTAGACCATTACTATTAAACAAATAATTACTATAAAAAAATGTGAGGTTTCGGGGGAGGATGCACCCTGAATATATCAAATTGAAAATGACCGTAAATAAGCCATTATTTACCTCGATTGGCCTGATATCGGGTAAAACGTGCCAGATAGTTATACCATTACGGGGATACTGATTAGGATCATTAATTTCAATGGAGGTTTGCAATCTCTGACAGACTGTCTAGTTCTTATCTTACTCTTAGACTGAGCCTCGTAGACCTAGTTGTCTTGATTGTTGACCTAGCCTAGGACTACATTAAAAACCCTTTACAAAATTGCTTAAATCAAATTCTAATTCGGAGCGGGAGCCCCTGGACTTATGTAGTCTTGTTAAGTTTGTAATATTTACTTAACTCAAAGAAATTCAAAGTGACTGGACCATATAAAACAAAATGTCATGTCTCACACAAGGATAACCCATGACAAATTTCACACTAAAAAATCCAAAATTGCTGCCAGTCGGCCGTGTTTTTTTGTTTTGTTTTTTCTTTACTATCTCTGAGATCTTGCATGATAGCTGATCTATGAATTTCTGCTTCCTCATACTACACATAGCCATCATATACCACTGGGGGATTTTTTGTGACATTTAGATCCCCATATAATCAACCCTTTAATTACTAGGGCCACTAACAAAGAAATACTTGGTTATCACGTTTCAGGAAAAAGTTTCCAGCAAATCTTTTTCTTATTTGGCAAATATTCACAGCAATGTCAGCCAATGACCTGATTAAATTTTAGGACCAAACAATTTAAAAATTAGTGGTCGTGTGATAACGGAAGGCTGCTTTCGTGTTCGTTTCCGAACAACTCTAGTGTAAAATGAAATCGTCGGTTGTCAATAGTAGTTGCCATGGCTTTTACATGCTCAGCACAAACACCGTGTTGAAAGAGTGTTAAAATTTCGTTTTTGCTAAAGTGGGTCATAATACTATTGCAAATAATGTGTAATGCAATTTAGCACAAACGCATCATGTGAGGGAGTTGGAAGCAGTATGTGGGCGAATATATCTTTTTTTAAATGATCTAATTATATCTATTTGGCAACATGTAGGTACATTTGGGAGCTTATCAGGTTTGGATGCTTTATCGACGTTCAGTTTATAGGTCCAATCGTATTATAGGGTATATATAAAAAAATGCATAAAGCTGGAACAAATTCATAACAATCTGAAAATTTCAGAAAATGTTCAGAAAACTATCTCCTGTAGCATACTAAAAATCCCGCCTTTCGAGAAATTCAAGATGGCGTCCAAGATGACTGCCAATTTCCCTATTTGTCATATCTCGGGTTTAAAACATCATAGAAATGTAAATAGAAGAGTCTAAACGTATGTTTTTTTGGTTGAGAAATTCGATTTTCACATTATACTAATTAGAAAAGGAGTTATTTATTGTTTATATTAAACAAAATCAATAACAGCATTTGTTGATTCATGCAAACAACCACTCGTACCCCCAAAAAATCTTTTTTAAAGTTTTTCCAGTGGTTTTGTTACCTGTGATATGTACTTAATAGCAGGAAAAAAAATCTGTCTAAATCTGACTGGCAGTAACGTGTTAAATCCAAGATGGCCGCCAATGACCCTACAAGAAGGAAATTGATATGGATATTTTCAGTGTATAATAACTGTTGTTTTTTGTCTACACAAAAATTTCAAGTGTGGTAATATTCACTGGTACACTGTCCTGACGTCCTAATTATAACCATACTAAGGTAAGGTAATATTTTATTTGGCCTCAGGCCCATCGTACATCAATTAAATACATCTCAATATTACCATGGTCATGGTTAAATATTATTTAACAATTGTTTTCTGAGAATAAATGCTTTGTATATATAACATGCAACGTCTTTTGTACAGATTGTTTCCTGACTCTGCATTAATTTGACAAAATTTTCATAAGAAGATAGAGAAACTGAGATATGTGGAGCTATGAATTTGTTAAACAAACACGTATATGCTGTACAGTTCATAAGAAAATGAAATTCGTCTTTGATAGAGTATAAATTGCATTAAGTACATATTTTTTTAGCTAATACAGTATTGTTATGCCTTCCTCTTTCAATCCTCAAATTGTGACTTGAACACCGTATGCAACTAAACGCTACAAATATAGACTAATACATAACACATCCAAATATCTTTCAGGCTCTAATTCTTACTTATAAGTAGTATATACAGCTAATTTACTGTAATTACTAGTGGCTTCATACCACTTTTTCTTGTAAAATTGTGAAACCCTGTTTTTAAATACCTCTATAAATAAATCAAAGTCTCTGACTCCTTGTTGGACCCATACATACCGAAAACCAAATTGTTCCAACATTACTTTTTCACATGTAGCCCATGTGTTCTTGCCATGCTGATCTAGGTTGTATAACATGGTATAACAGGCCTTAGGATATGTACCTGACTGCATAGGCCCACTAAGAATTTTAAGCCAATACTTCACACATCGCAGATGATAATGCACGGCTAAAGGGTATCTCCCCAGTTAACCCAGGGCAGCCTCGTTTACTGTATTTGACGATACTCCTAGCATTTTTTTTACAAAATATGTGTTGTACTTGTTCTATTTTATCCGAATATTTAACACCCGAAATTTCAGAACCATATAGCAATATTGGGAGTAATACTATCATTTTGTCAAAAATGTTCAAATAAATTTCATTTGGTAAACCGTTACATTTATAGTTGTACATATAGAGCATACCTAACGCCTTGTTTGCTTGTGCAGCTAATATAATGTCCTTTTTGCCAGTGACCAACTAAGAGCTGTGGTGAAAAGTAATCCAAGATATTCATATTTTTTTACACATTGATTTTTTTCCCCGCCATAGAACCATTTTTCATTTCGTTTCACAATACCCCCACACCTGAACACTGATATTTTAGTTTTTAACAAGTTTTTAACAAGTTTAGCTTCAAACCCCATTTATCACAATACATTTTCAAGACATTTAACATATGCTGAAGCCTACCAGGCATATCGGAACACATTGCAATATCAAACAGCAGTAAAATTATATTTGGGGCGACTTCATTTATATACACACCCATACATCCTTCTTCAATTAACGTATCGATTAGCTCACTTATGTACAACACAAAAAGCATGGGATTTATCATACACCCCTGCTTAGTGCCCCTAGCACAATCAAAGTAGTCAGTCAATCCCTCTGACGTTCTTACGCGTGATTTTAAACCCTTATACATACTTCGCAGGACATATAATACTCTACCATGTACACCATGTATGTATAACCATACTACTTGCTACGTGTTTTGTACAGTGATTTAGGTAAAACTTGTACAAAGTTCTTGGGTATACAGCAGTTATTCCGACATTTATTATTGAAATTTGAACAAATATTTTTGCCTCGTCACCAAAAAAGGAGTTTTGGTCCATATTATAGGAAATTGAAGGACATATGCATGTATATGCGACACATTGGAGCATGCATAATACCTTGTTAAGGTGTGATTTTGACTAGATAATCTAATTCTAGTAGGTTTCTAATGAATAATGTTTTGCTACTTGTGTTGCCCAAGTTAAAAAAAATGATGGACTTTTTTGAAAGGCATTTTTAACAAGGAATAACAAATGGGGAGGCGCTGAAAGGTGGCGAAGAGGCGTTAACGGGCAATGTGGAGGTGGTAAATGACTATGAATAGGCGTTAAAGTTTGACTGGGTGTATTAAAAGGTGGTGGAGAGGCACTAAAGGGCGACGAGGAAGCGGTAAAGAGTGGCACGGATGCGTTAAAGAGAGATTGGGTGCGTTAAAGGGTGACATAAACATTAAAGGGGATTGGAAGGTGTTGATTTTCTCGTAAAAATCAAATTAAAACAAGATATTACATTGGTTGACATTTATGACCTGACATTCAGGATGACCTTTAATCATCAAAAATCATACTTTGTAAATTTATATTTTGGAAGTTACTTTTTCATATTTAAGATGTCCTTCGAATCACCAAATGAATCACTACTTGTATTCTCTATTCAAAATCATGTAAAAAAAAGTAGCCTATTACACTTGCTGCTTTTTGTTTTTATTTTAAATTTTTTTTTTAGAAATTTGATCTTCAAGTTGACCTTGAAAGGTCACTTTAAATCACAAACATAATACCATAAATGGATTTTCCAGTCAAAATCCCATGAAAATTAGGTATTACAGTCATGTTCCTTGTGGTATCCTTGTGCTCTATTCCTGATTATATAGATATCGTCAATCTGAGAATAACATTCTCAGATAAGCGCAAATTGCTTTCTGCCGCTGTGAGCTAATTTACTTTTTATATTATTGGAACTTATTCCAATAATGTTTTAATATGGTTCACAAAACGGATTCTGGGTACTGTTTTTTGTGTCCATTTCCCGTGTGTCCCAAATGACTATCACTGACATCTTCGTTCAAGCCACAACACCCATAGATCCAGTTTTCTGTCATAACATAGCCTAGAATAGGCCCACCAAATGTTGTTTCTGAATAAGCATAAATTTATGTTATTAGGATTTTCTGTCGTCAATTTTACGACAGTTAGCGTCTCCAGTTTTTGGGCTGTGTGTTGAGCCATTATTTTTACCCTGTAGATGCCCATATATTTCACTGAGAACATTGCCCACCTTGGGATTAAACTAGGCCAATATAATCTTAAGAAATTGCCACAATGAGAGCTTGAGACTGGAGAAAGCTAGCAGATATTCTACTTTCCAAAGCAAATATATTATGATATGATACAATATTTTGCAATGATATATATTGCTTTTTAAAATCAAACCATTTGTCTCGATAGCATCTGATGACATGGTCACAAATGTGCTGAAAAAATTCTTAATGGGTGTGATCTACATCTTTGGCACACGATTGGAGGAGATAATCTTCCTTGACCAATCACACACACATTATTTGGGTCAATCATGTCTCTATAGAGACAGACCAATAAACAAGTGACATTGATTCAGTAGTGTTTCAATGCTGGGCCAACGTTGCGGAAGTGACCTATTTATGATAGGGTCCACTAATTGGCTTACGGCCCATGTACATCAGTTCTCTTGCAGCTGGCATGCAAAGCCAAAATGCAGTATCTGCTCACTTTACAAGTAAGCATATACTGCCTTTGCAGAGGAGATAACGTACTACAACGGAGGGGGGTGCTCAATATGAGGCGTATACGCCACTGATCTGCATGTGCCCATCTGTGGTAGGTAGGCCTATACTCACAGAGCCACATCTCCTGTAGGCGTACCTACCTGTGATTATGTAATAGGTTACAATGTGACATAACTAAGCTACTGACTGTGTATTAAATCTATTTTATTTCTAAATATCTCAGGAATAAAAATGATATGTTTGTTCTTTTCAGCTAAACCTCTCCCAGATTGATACATTATAGGTCTATAATTCTCTAGCTAGCAAATTGAGAAAGTGACAATTTATTTCCCAGCATGGTGCCTACAGTCTGAATACGTTTGGAAAACTTTAAAAACACCCCTCAGACAATGCATAGCCTAATCCTGCTATGCTTAATAAATCTCGTAGCCATATGGGCTATTCTCAAAAGGTGCGTCGAAAATGGAGTATTTTTGTTTAATAGACAAAAATGATATTTCTCTATGCAAACTTTGGAATATTTTAATAAGTTTCAATTCTAAACAAACTAAAAAAGCTGGAAGAGCTTTTAAATTTAAATATGATCATTCAATTTAATAATTATGACAACTTTTACTGTTTTTTGATGCATTATTTGATGCAAATAAATGGGACATTTTAAACCGTACCCATAACAATTGTTTAGCACAGGACACCAATTATTTTTTTCTAATCAATTTACGGACAAATCTGTAGAGGAAGAACTAATTTTATATAAAAAACATATATTAGCAGCTAAATTATAATAATTAGAGCCTTTTTTATTAAATATATTGAGCTATGGTGGTCGTAACATTTCGTGTCCTATTGACAGGTACTACTAAATCATGGCATAAGTTTTAAAACCTAATGCCACAATCGCTTGAAAAGTAAACTAAAAAGCCAAATAATATGATGCAGATGCAGAAATAATAGTTGAAAACAAATGAAAACCAAGTAAAAGGGTTTAATTACTACTTTTCCTACATTCATTTTCTACTGATGTCATTTTCGTGAACAGTAGTCGCCATTTAGTGTTCAAATTGGTGTGCATACATCCATGTGTACACGGGTTCCTTTACATAATTGTATTCAAAACAATATGGAACAGAAAGAAAAAGGTATTTGTATAGGGGATAAAAATATGGATAAAAACATGTGCGACCGTTCGACCGCTTATATATAGTGTTTTTATTTCACAATGACTGTACACAATAGCAGAATCAATGTTGGATCTCGTCTGTATCTATATTTATATAATTTTGTGAAAATTGGAGATTAAACTACAAACCAGAGAAAAATTATGATCACAAAACATCTATACTAGAAAGTAAGGACACGAAAAAATTTCGTGTCCACATGGTCGAACATTTGGTCGAACATGAGACACCAAAGGTCGCACACAGGACACCAAGAAAATCATTCACTGCGGTCGCACATGGCATTATTGAGAGGACACCAAAAAACAGTTGGTGTCCTCTGTTCGACCGCTCTAAAAAACACGTATTTTTCACATTTATCCTGCATTTTCTGCTTCCAAATTGAATTTTGTGACTAATTAACATTAATTTAATCGATCTGTTAAGTAAATAAGTTAAAATTTTGCTTTAAAAAAACGGGACCAAATGTCCCACTAGTTCGACGCACCTAATGAGAACCGCCCATATGCGAATCCCCAGAAGTGACATTTAAATTACGGTAGGCTATTATTGTTTTATAAATCAATATCAAGTTATTAACTCACTAATTATATTGATAACTTTGCAATCTCAATATATCTAGGCTTATCGAGTTGTGAGTTCTATAGTGAGTTGTGAGTTGTGATAGGCATATTGAGTTTAAAAAAATAAAAATGCAAATGTTTCCTTCACACATAAAACATAATTAAAACGGAGTAGTAAATTAAAAATAGTCATTGACATGAATAAATTAGGGCCCAACATTACACAATATATCACGATGAAAACTGATTTTCAGGGGCATAGGGGCCTATGCCTGATAGAATAAGCCCATTGAAATCCTTGTTGGACTGAGATGGTCGGGCTAACGGTCTAATTTTCGGGAAGAAGACAACCAAAGTAGGTTTACACAACATGTGGTGCCAAGGCGCAGAAAACAAGAGAGATCCCCCCAGGTCTATTTGATGTTGTCCTGCAGTCCCGCACTGTTATTACGCTGGCCTATCATTAAATCAACATTGGCTCAACAACTGTGGCAGTGGAAAGAGTTAATCTGTCTCCTGACTCAATTCTGAACACTACACACTGCCATCACATCTGAGCAAATAGCAGTAGGCCCACTAGCATGCAATGTGCCTCGGCTACTAGCATGCAGTAACTTCCCCTATCTGTCATTGACTGGGGTATGCCTATATAGTAACATATATGCCTATACCACTCAAACTGTCAGGTTAATATAAACAGTTTCTGTTAAATAGATTGGCTTTGAATAATGAACTGCACCACAGTCCCAGCCCAGGGTCACACAGGGAGTAGCCTGAGCCTATAAGGGTAGGCCTACCCGATTATCCCTAAAAAAACGGATATACTAATAAACACAGTTGGGGGCGTATTTATCAAGAGTTTATTATGTGTGTCATGGTTGGGGATTTTTCTCCCGGTTAGCTGTAAACCACACTTCCATGTTCACACTTCCGCGACTTCATTTTACGTGGGTTCAGGATCCGGAGCTAAAGCTTAAGGGCATAGGCAGGGGGGGGGGGACGAGATGGCTGGTGGCGTTGCCATGGCATCAAAACACAAACTCAGGGTATCTCTGCACAGTAAGTCTTAATTCACATTCTGTAATAATGACTTCACGCTGCCAGATCAAATGAGAAAGTCCTTAATACAAGTTTAATCAAGCCATGTGTTACAGTGAATAATAACCATTCCAATTATTCTTATCTTAGAATTCGCACAAATATATATCCAACTGTGTACCACAGTTGATATCAGGCTTTACCTGAACATTTTAAAATACAATATTACATTTAACAATTAATAACCATAATACACTTGAAATGAAACAATGTTCATCACTAAAACTCATAAAGGGACTTTAAACCACCAACCTGCAATAATGACGAACACTCATTAGTAAATAACCACAGCTTCATGCTGCCAGATCAAATGAGAAAGTGACTCAAAGTTGTCCACTAAGACGCACGATTTCGCGCGGTTTCACCACAACCAATCACATTCTTCCAGCACGAACAAAATCCAAATCATGGTCAATGACCCATGACGTTTTCCACGCATATACAATATGTACAAACGTTCACATACACAGGTAAATACAGACATTTTTATCAAGTGCATACTCACCTGTAGTACCATAGGTACAACATGTACATCACACTATTGCCTGTCACATGTGCACTGAAATCAGTGTGCAGTCTATCAATACAGTTGTCGACTTGCTGTGTAAAAAATAGATGTGACAGATCAAGGCTGACCCTGTACACGCTATGGCTCGTTTCGCCACGAATTCACAACATTACCTGATAGATGGTCCACTGCTGATTTTCTGTAGCCTACCTGCTGTCTGTTCTGGTATAAAAAGAAACAGTGGGCGTGGTGCTTATTCCTAATATGCCTGCTGCATATTTTACCATCGCCTCACAGCTTTTAATGACAACCGTGTACCATGTGACAACTTTGATCTAACACACTCCAGACAAATGACAACTGTGAATAATACCAATTATTTCTTAGACGGCGATGCCGGCGTAGATTTTCACTGACGATAGTCTATATCTCCCCCAAAACATTTTGTACTGTTTTGTACTGCAGTTGAAGGGATGTTTGTCACCTAATTGTGACTAAGCATAAGCAAGCGTTTTTTTTACTAATATTTTGTTATTCTCTAGTTTTTACGGATAGCTCTGGAATATTTTACATTACATTTTCAATATCTGTAAAAAACGGTTAGGTGGTAAATACTGAGTATAGTCATTGGTCTGTGGTGTTTAATATTGTCTGAAACAGCATGTCGATATGTGTTTAACGCTGTATTGGTATATGGAACTTAAGTATTTCTATTGTATACATGTATTTGTGTTTGTAAATGGGCTACATTCTATGATTTTAGCTAGGTGATTTCTCTCGGGTGACCATGGGGTCCATGTGACTCGTATGTAAACCAGGCCGCTCCCAGATTTGATCACTTTAGCACATAATCTGTACATACAGAACTGTTTGGTGTATTTATATCAATGTATCGCCATTAATTGAATGATTTAAAAAGTCTACACGGTTGTAATTAAAGGGACATGCCCAGGTCTAAAATCATCAAAAAATCGGTGATTTTATTTTAGCTTAATAATAAGTTAGGATCATATGAAGTAAACATGTCCATAGACTAGAACTGCAAAAGCCGTTAGGCTAGATATAGAGACGAAATTCCTGATTTATAATTATTGACAACCATGTCAAAAATAAGAAATACGGAGATTTCGAGCTGTATGAATCTTTAATAAAGCCAAAATAAAATCACCGATTTTTTGATGATTTTAGACCTGGGCATGTCCCTCTAATAATTTATTGATAATTGTATGGGCCCAGGTCTCTGTTTTGTTTTCACCCCATCCATTGTCAATTGTTTGCATAATTTGCATAATTTTGTACAGTGTATATCTATTGATTTAATTTATTTTGTGTATCGGCGCAGGTTTTTAAAAGGACCGGGAATATAGTTCATTTTTAGTAGGCGTCCCAGGTACCATCATTATATCATTTTTATTCATTTCAACTTATTAAACGCATGTGATCGTTAGAAAAATATTTTCAGGCAATTCACTTAAATGTCACTTAAATAAACATATTTTTTAACGTCACTTTTCGGCACTATTTAAGTGCCGAAAAGTGAAGTTAGGAAATTGTTTTACTCCCTTACTTTACTGCAGTTGAACTCTTCGTGGCAATTACGTTATTGTAAATACAATTACGTTTGAGCATTATCAGTTGCCTTAGATGTTCGTTGCTAATGTCTCTCGAGAGTGGAGCTAAAAAATTAAATGGACGAATATATTTTGATGAGCATGTGTACGACACATGTGGGAAAACAAGTAGTATAACTCGAAAGGTGAAGCATAGTATACAGCCAGCAGTTAAAAGAACAGTGGATTGTGTATGGTTTGCTTAGGGGTATGTGTGTGTTTGCATAAGGGGATTGAAACGGTTCATGCTAGCCTGTACTTGTTGTGACATGCAAAGTTTAAAGACAGTACACGTAACTCGGTCCTTATTTATACTTTTCAAGTATGCAGTTACAGGTAACGTCTTTCACATTTTCAGGTTGTGCCACTCAGCTAGCTGTATCACATGATCACTGCTGCCCATGATCAGTCAATCGCAATCGAGTGGTTAGACCTACAAGTCACAAGTATTTAACACTGTTTAACGGTCTAAAACTGATAGGTGACAGAATGGACGAGAACTGCAGGAAGGCTGGCACAGAAAAACATTCTGATAACGTGGTAACAGGACTGCCTGTACAACAATACGACCAGGATCAACCTCTGCCTCCTGTGTACACCTACCCTACACACCCAAGTGACGCACCACCAGCTACAAGTAATGACGTAGTAACAGGACTGGCTGTACAACAATACGACCAGGAGCAGCCTCTGCCTCCTCTGTACACAGGTCCTACATACCCAAGTGACGTACCACCAGCTACACGTGATCATGTGGTAACAGGACTGCCTGTAAAGCAATACGAACAGGACCAGCATCTACCTTCTGTGTTAACATATCCTACACACCCAAGTGACGTACCACCAGCTACACGTGATGATATGGCAACAGGACTGCCTGTACAACAATACGAACAGGATCAGCCTCTACCTTCTGTGTACACATATCCTACACACCCAAGTGACGTAATACCAGCTACACGTGATGATATGGCAAGAGGACTGCCTGTACAACAATACGACCAGGAGCAGCCTCTGCCATCTGTGTACACATATCCTACACACCCAGGTAGAGGTGTTCATCCCAAAGATGGTGAATCAACCCGTGTTAACATTTACCAACCACAAACTGTGTCACAACTCCTAGCCATGACAACCTCTCCGACGTCCGCTTCAGCCACAGCTGGGACTAGTGAACTCCATGTTAGCCATGTCGCAATGGCCGGAACTTTGACAAATCCACCAGGTCACTATCTGGGATTGTCCATCTTCAGTTTTCTCTGCTGCTGTTGGATCTTCGGAATATTCGCCATCTCTGCAAGCGGTAAGTATTCCAGCAAAGCTTGTTTCACACTGTCGTATTTTAGTCTGATCGGACATCATGATGAATCTGATCAGACAATCTGATCAGATTAATCTTATCAGACAAAGCGTTCACACCTTCTGACAATTTACCGGTTGTTCAGATTTGTTAGCAAGATTTTTTCAATTTCGATAACGAACGTTAGATGTGGTATATTACAGTAGCGGATCCAGCATATGGTGGAGCCGGCGTACGCCCCCCCCCCCCCGTTATTGGAAAATATTACATTTTCATGCATTTGTTTGAATAAAGTGAAGCTAACACCTTTCTTAAGCCGAAATGTGGCGTACGCCCCTTCCTCTTACACATTCTAGATACGTTACATACCGTACATCACTGTACATGTATCGCAAATTTTGTGAGCATATGTTAGGCTTACGTTATATGGTTATTTATCTTCTCTGTCGACACGTCTACATAAATTGTATCTGTGACATATCCTGCATCGCATTACATCACTGGTACAAACCATTCATGTGTTTTGTACCGTGCAGGCCGGTTGTCTGCAGGCCGGTGTTATCAGGTTATGGCCCTTTTAATACATGTATGCTGTTAGCTCAAAATGTTTCACAAACTTCCCTTTTTAGACTTGCGTCCACCAATTTAAAACATCCATCTATGGAATTCCCACGTTCTGATGATGACTATGGTGTGAAGCTCACGTGAACAAATAAATTGCTGTGATTGGAGTTAGCTTAGTTGAGTTGCCAAGCTCTGAAGCTGTAGATGGTGGTGGTAGAGTAAAACTAATGATTGAACAAAATGTAAAATGGCATACAAATTGTAGAAGGGGAATAAACAAACAAAAGGTTGAAAGGTCTACAGTGAAACACAAATCCATACCCACCCTGATGCGTTCAGGAGTAGCATGCAGAAGAAGAGTGAATTTATTACCCAGAAGCAGTGATTTGTTATGTCTGAAAGATAAAAGACACCATCTTGTGATAAGAAGAACTGACGTATATTACATCTAAACGAAAACGTCACAGGGGCTACTGACAAAATTGGTGATTCAGACATGAAGAGTGTTTTGTCAAAAGTAATGCTGAGTATCACATATCGTACCTGAATGAGCACTACCAAAAGCCTTTTAGGATAATACAGCTGACGGGTTACTTCTCTGAGGGACATGTCATCAAAGTATTTAATTAAAGAACATGTCTTCTAAGTCCTATAAGGTGATAGACTACGTGGAGGGTCACATGGGGTCTAGTGCTGTTCTGAACATGGCTGATCTGACATTTATGTGCAATAAATGACAGGAATCCTTTGGTCACACATATCACATGACTAGGGAACGAAGATATCCGCAGAAACCCTGATATCACAGATGTCATATTTCAACACGACGTTGGCAGCTGATGTACCAGAAAGAGATGCAGTTGAAGATCCCAAGAAAAAAGTAAAATAACCGAAAAAAAGATGTGAAGATCTAATCACAAGCTGCTAAGATACTGCGACAGGAAACGCTTGATAAGAGACACGCGTTTTCAGGCTCATTTACCAGTGAGTTAGGATCAGATACATACAGTAGCTAGTCATCATACAGTAGATACTGAAACACTTCCTTCACACATGCTGCTAGATGGTCCGTGCATTGGCCGAGCACCCTCCGAAAGTATTGTTGACAATAGTTTTTTTTTTACATTGCTCAAATCATTCTGCATAAGGAAAGAAAGACGATGATGTGGCCAAACACACGCAAGAGAGAGAAACTCCGCTACCCCTAGAGGGGTACTGGGATGATTGCTAGTAGTAGTACTTTTTGCCCCCATCTGGGGAGGGTCATCAGGGATCTGTTTCGTCTGTTGGATGCTGTGTACGGCATTGTACGGAAGCACTAGTCTACAGCAATCATCCAAGGGCAGCTGCAGCCTCTTCGTATCTGACTATAATCTTCGGGCGGATTGCCAGTGGCGTACCCTAGTTCCTCCGCTCAACAGCGGAGCCAATGCAGCACCCACATCAGTGCTGGCGCTGATGTAGGCTGTGGTAGCCTCAAATAATTGGCAATAGCGTGTTTGACATTAGGTCTCTCACGTGGGATGAATGGAGTTACCCAGAGGGAGTGATCCTTCCTATTGTTACGCTGGGGACTATCCGACCCGAGGATAGCGGAGCTGCGCGAAATGCCAAAGAGTTTCATCATTAAATTGTACAGCGAAACTCAAGTCTCCGGCCGTCTGGGCATGTCTGGGGGTATATCCCCTGGACATGCCCAGAACCCCTTATCGGGCCAGCGAAGGAAAACGCTCTTAATAACCCACCATGCCCTATCACCCCCACCCTCACATCATCATCTGTACATCATTCATCTCATCAATTGACTACAACGTTTTTATCGTATTATAATGTCACTTAAAAGACCTTTTGTGCCAAAAAGTGACGTAAAGCAATGATTTACTACTACTGCTACCACTAGAATTATCCATGAAAGTTCATTACATATGAGAACAGGCAATGCGTCATTGGTGAATGTGCTGGCTGAGCGTGGGCTAAACATCTCGTATCACTTTATTGGAGCAAATTGTTGATGTAGTACCCGCTCAACCCATTAGAGAAAAGTTTGCCACAAGGGGAATCGATAGCATAGATTACGACCCCTCGTCAACAACAGCGGCACTGAATTCTGTGTTGCACGGCACTACTAGCATCAGTAAGCTACGATACTTGACAATACACCTAAACATAATAAACCTATGTATTTGACCAAAAAAAATGCGAAGGAATACAGCTAAGCACTTGCCAACATCCCTCGACACACCGCATTGGGATGACCAGAGGAGAAACCAGCTGCACCTCCCAAGTCCTGTCTACATCACCAGCCATGCCATGTCACACAAACTGCCTTTAACGTTCCCAATGGGCTGCACAAGAGATGACTGTAAGTCACTCTGTGAAGGGTTCACCAAAGCGTGCATTCCTAGTTATGGATGTAATGGAAATGCTTACATGTGTACCCAAATTGGATGAACATATTTTTGCTACTGCAAAGTTATATATGACAGTTTAGTGTTGTTTTCATTTTGTCTAGTATAGTAAAACATCCACAATATACTTTTCAATGTCATAATACTTTTTTGTTTTTATATATTGCAGTAACAACATTGAATGGCCATCCTAGTCTTAAAAATATATCTCCCACTTAAAATATATATAAATCTATGTGAGACACATGTGTGAAGCGCCATTGTTTCCAAATATGCAATCTTTAAAACATAAGGCAATTCTGCCGCCATCTTGGATTTTTAGGCTAAGATGGTCACTAAATCATGAAGTAACATCAGAAAGGAATCTCCTGTCGTTAAATTGGTTCAAATGATGATGTTATTTGTGTATCCTTGTGGACTTACACACAACTTATAAATGATCCCAATTTTATAGTAAAATAACATAATTTATGGTAGTTCTTCTAATTTTGAAGGTCAAGGTGGCGACGGAATGTTTAACTGATACCATACATCGATTCCCCAGTGTCAAATTATCCCAAATCCATACTTCGCTCATGTTTCTGAGTGAATTAGTATAAAAGTATGATATCGCAATTGTTCAGCAATTAGCAGAATCTATGCTAATTAGTTCTAATTAGATATGGATACAGCTTGTCTCTTTGGATAAAAAGTTTTGTTTGGGCCTAAGGATCATCCATACCAAATGGCATGCTTGCCCTAAAAAGTGCAGTAGTTGGTCATTTTAGAACACTTAGCATGTCTACTAATAGGACCCCACTTGCAATAAAAGAGTTTGACTTCGCATTCATGTACTGGGGTCATCTGGCTATACAATTAGCCATGGTGTACTACTAAAAAGTTAGACCTAAATTCACAGAAAGCAAAAATTCAAGATGGCCGCCAGACGCACGAGAAAAATATATGATTGGTCGTAACGTTTCAAAAAAATGATAAAGAAGATTTTTTTTGTGTGTATACCCAGGTTTTATGGTATGCTAAATTTGAAAGAATTAAAACCAAAAGCTTTAAAGCAATACAATAAGCAGAAATTTAAGATGGCCGCTACGCTACCATGAAAAATCTATGTCTGCTCATAACTTTTGAAACAATCCATCTAGAAAAATTATTTTGGTGTCTATACTACACCTAGGTTTTTAGGTATAAAGCAATACAATATGCAGAAATCCAATATGGCCGCCATGCTAACATGAATAATATATATATTCGCATAACTTTATAACAATTTGAGCCGGAAAAACTATTTCGAAGCCTGCACATATGTTTTAGGTATGATGAATTAAAAACAAAAAATCTTTAAAGCAATATATTATGCATAATCCAGGATGGCTGCCACGCTAACATGAACAATCTGTCTGATCATAACTTTAAGAAAATGCATCTAGAAGACTCATTTTGGTGTCTACACCTAAGATTTTATGTATCATGTGTATGATGAATTAAAAAAAAAATATCAAAGAATGCAAAACAATACAATGTGCAGAATTATGTCGGCTCAATATTGATGTCTAGCCTACACTTAGTTTTTTTATGTATAATGAATTTAAAAAAATAAAAGTACGTAATTTTCAGCACTCCGAAAAGTCTGGTTAATCATCACCATCTTATCTAAATCCATACGTCCGCTCCGAAGATCTCATCATTGTTCTATCAATTACATTGAATCATTGAATCAAAGACAACTCTGTGAACTTGATTTGAGTGAAATATTAACACAGCTGACCATTCAGTGCAAAAATATAACACAAAAAAATGCATAACGCAACAATAATTAAAACTGCTCCTTGGGATGAGAATTTTGAATTTTGTCAATTTTGAAAGTTTAATTTATATGAAGCTATATAACCTACTGATATCAAATAAAATACCGAAATTTAAAAAAAAACAATGTTAAAGCACTGAAAAGGACAAAACAAGCTCTATTTCCACGACGTATACTGTCATGTAAACAAGTTTGTTTACAGCATACCACATATAGATCGTAAATACTGACCATCTCGGACAGCATGATCAAAGCAAAAACATAGTTACATAAATAGCTGCCTCCCTTAATTGCTCTGGGAACGGGTTGATCAGGGGGGTTCCCCCGCAGTACCTATTGTCTGCTCAACGCTGGGCCCAATGCTGTAGGAACATAAAAATGTGAATAAAAAAAATTTCAAGTCTAAAAACTTTGGAAAAAAATCATGATCTTGGGGATACACTACTTCATTACAAAATTAAAAACGAAAATTGATCTCATCCCAAGGAGCTGCTTTAATGAGAAGCTGTTTTACATATTTGTTTGGCAAATTTAAACTGAATAAACAAATCTAACTAGTATATTTTACACAATGTAATATTAAAATTAATATGAAATCAAAATAAAACATATGCCCCAACACATTATGTTATTAACTGTTTGACGCAATGCAACATCGTGCCAATAACGTATTGTGCATTACAGAAAAAAACGTTTGTTGTGATACCAGTAATAGCAACGGACTAATAAAATACAAGCAATTATACTTAGGAGAGACTAACCCAATTTTCCATGTGTGTTGATAATCCTTGATCATTCACACACGTGGCACCCAAGGTAAAACCACGGTCATTTGAACATGTTGAAGGTAAAAAAATTATATCTGGTAAGAAATCGTAGTATTCTGTGCCCTTAAAAAACTACTCTCAACAGAGGGATTTTATCCTTTCTTACGAAATTGACTTCCAGTACACACCTGCGTGTGGTATGCCTATAACACCACTTAGAGACGGGGTAATAACCCCTTTGATACCCTTACATTCCACCATTGGGATAGAAGGGATTCTAACTCCATGATAATACCTTACCAAAAACACTAAAATATAAATAAATTCAAAAATCATATTTGTTGCATACTGTGACCCATACTAGGGCCTGCCATACTGTTACAATAAAAGCCCTAGTTTGTGTTACTATTTAAAACATTTGCTAGATGGAAGTGTGAATTCATGGTCATAATGTTTAGGTCAAATCATAGCAAAATCGTCAAAAAATAACATTTGAAACGACATTCTGCCCAGTGAGGCGGATATGTGAAACCATTGTGCATTTTGTCATAAAAGCAACAAACTTGGCACATGCCCAGACAAACTACTAATGAATATTTTTAGCTATGGAGACATCGTGAATTACCCCAGGAGGCTTTTGGCAGCCATTTTCTAAAATGGCCGCCAAAAAAATGGGAAAAATGGGAAAATCGGTAATGACCATACATCGTTTAGCAGGCATATTATTTAAAATGTCGCTAAACTCTTTAAGTATGGTGGGGATGTATGTAACACATAACAAGAAGCAGATGAGTGTATATTATGTAATGCTTAGCGTCGAAAACTTGTTATATGAGACTTTTACAATATGGCCAATACCGAAAATACACATATTTGACATGATCACATTACCCGATTGTTAAATTACTTAAGAAGTAGAACTATACATTTGTGGATAGAGGTACATGTATTTGTTAAAAGTATAAATAAAAAGCAGGAACAGCTTAAATGTGAGTTACCAGACAATTTGTTATGTATAGCACATGCTGGTGAATTGAGCAATTATCATTATGAGTAAGTAACTTTCGGTGAACTGTTCTCCTCATGTCTCACAATCTCCACCACACTGGCAAAGAGCAGTGCACTTCAATGCTGCCTTTACGCAATTGCAGCGCCCCCTACAACCCTTCTTACAGCCACAGCAAAGTAGCTCCCTGGATGATGTGCTTGCTTCTGGAAGGGTCGTCGAGTTATTCCATCTCCATTCCCCTGGAGACGGAAGATCAGGGTGTCGATCTAAACCTTGACCCTGTCGCTTCCTCATACTGGCCATCCACGTTTCCCATGCAGTTGTCTTTCCCTTCAATATGAACGACGAGACAGCGTCACAGCCTGTAAAAGCATGGGACATAGGTAGCTCCATAGATTCACTCGGATCAAGTGATGCTGCGATGTGGTATGTGCCTAAAGTGCTGATCAACTCCAAAGGCTAGCAGTAGCTGTGTATTGTGTAGCCTAGGAACTGCTGTCACCGCCATAACCACTACGTCTGTGTCGACTGTCCTCAACACAATAATGAGGCCCTGCTGGTCAGCATCTGCTGTATGTACCATCATTCTATAGAGTCGACTTCCTCCTGGTTGCATGGACCCAGATTAGAGATATATCTTGAATGGTTACATAGGACGTCGGGGAAAGAGGTGGTGATGACTTGTTTTTCAAGATAGGCAAAAAAAATGCTCCAAGTTACTGGGTAACTTTGGTGGACGGACTCAACCTTCGTCTAATCCCTTTACCTCGACTTTTCTGGGTGTGGGCTTTTAAACTGCTCCTAAAGTATTGAGCCCATATAACATCAACCCGAGTAGCATGATCAAGCTGCTTCTAATTGAATGGCAGGGAAACCTTTACTGCATAATCCTCACATTTTCGGCAGGTAATGGGTGTCATCATATTGGCCACAGCAGCTCCAGCCAGGACAATCACATCAGCGTCTGGAATGTCACTCTCATAATAGCCTAGGATGTCAGACATTCAATGACATCATATTGCTTGCCTTGTCGAAAAATTGAAAAAATGAAGGCAGCTGTGATTTTTGTGTTATAAACAATTCTTCTATGTTGCCATCCCTAGTCTGACAGCAATATATAGCTGTGAAAATAGAGAACAGTCATTTTTAAGAGAAGATAATTGTAATTTTGACTTAGTAACCTCTCTTGGTGGTGGTCTGCTAAGATTGGTAGTTTATTTTTTTTGATAGGTTCCTCGACTGCCCCACTAATCAGCTAATCGTTCTTCAACGAAGGCAATCTACTGCTCCTGCCCAGTCAATTCTGCCTGACGAATTCCTCCCATCACTGCTGAATCCATAACATCATGTGTATCTAAAACCAAAAGTTCATCGATGTGTTCGAGAAATGAATTTCGCATTTCTTCAAATACGTCTTTTAATGTAGATACATGCTGAGCAAACACTTTTTGTATATTGTGAGTTTGTTCATGGTGTGAAGTTTCTTCTCGCAAACGTTTGTTGTTTGTCGTATCGTATTGATTTATTAAACTGTAATTAGTGTTGGCATTTCAGAACCAGAAACTGCCAACCGTCTCAGAGCTTCCGAGTTTTGTGTTAGACCATCAGCTCCTCCATCACCCTTTACAACATATTGTTTTGTTCGTGTGCCTGAATGATTACAATGATACAATGAATGAAAAGGCATGTCGAGTTTTTCGAACAGTGAAGTTCCCTTTGATGAATTCATCACCTACTTCTGGATGAATATGCTCAAGGCTAGCCATATCTCGAACGTGCACGGATGCCGACCTGGCCTGGTTAACATGATCTAAGGTGAAAAACCACGGGGTCAGCTTCGTGATTACATCACCTTAGAGAGGAAAGGAGGTTTCTCTTAGAGATCTAACACAAATTAAAAGGTTGAGTTCAATCTGTAGGGTCATGTACGGTATCAGAAATAGAACATGGGGCTCTCACTACATCTGTATGAGTGGAGATACCCTGGTGTATGATTCTGGCAGCCCTGATATCCGCTTTGTTGTTTACTGGTCGAGAGGGCAGAGCTCAAGTCGGTCTGTCCCGGTGTCCTTGCTGGGATGCTGGAAGAGGGATATACTTGTGCCATGGAAAGAGTCCACAGCAGTGGTGGAGAACTGTGGTCGATGTTATCGACAGCTGCTGTAGTAAAAACCCTTAGATTAGGATGACACACACACATTTTCCGGCTGCACTGCTCACACACGCTGTTTCTCAGAGCATTTGATATGTCCATCACTCTGAAATGGACAACCCAAGCTGAAATATGCTTCCACCAATTGTCTTTGCGTGTCTTTGAATGCTCTGTCAGTCCAACATAAATGGGCAGTGGCGTTTCTCTAACCTTAGTGTGGTGATATACTGTGCTCCCAACACGTCGTCGATTAGGAGTGTTCTATTATTATAGTTGTTATAGTGTTGTTATATTGTTGCTATAGTGTTGTTATAGTGTTGCTTGGGTCATGCCACTCTTATTGGACTGAGCTTTGATGCTGGCACCCTCGTGGATCATCGCCATGAACTCCAGCAATGATAGTTCTCATCCAATGATTCCGTGAAGGTAGCCTGCATGTCTAGCATGTCTTTGCGCACGATATTTGCTGCTGTAGCAAGATGCATTGCTACGTCATCATAGTCTTTCTCATATGCTTTTCTGAGAGCTTGACCATTATCTTCTTGAAAAGCAAAAAGTATATCGCGCCCTTCCTTGGCTGTTTTTAAAACGTAAAGTTTCTCGATTCTAGTTAAATATGAGCGAGAACAACAAATTTCAACAAATTTAAAGACAGTAGAGACCATTTCAGCTTGTCTGGCCCCTTCCATGTATGTTTCGAGTTCTGCTAGATCAATGCATGGGAAACACTGTCCTTACCAGCATGATCAGCTTTAAAATTTAGCGGAGATGCTCTGTTTTAGAGTGATGCCAAGCAGCGAGCATGACACTGTGCATCCTGTGCAACCAGGTCTCCAGCACTCAGCTTTGCCAAGAGAGGATCATTTTGCAAATCCAGAGCACATTTACAAACACAGGCATCCAAAGGAAATGTAGAAGCTTTATAAAGTGATTCTGAGGTGGATAACGGTTCATTGGACAGAAACACAGATTTCTCACTTGTTTACTGTGCTCTTCACTGGCCACCAACCGCGTATAACTTTGATGAGGTTGGTAGACCAGAGTTAGATAATCTAATGGAGTCTTTTTATGAAGACGACAGGCGTAAACCGCATAGAACTGACGATACAACATGTTAACAGTGACATTGGATACAGCTCGGCGTCCTGAATACAATCTATAATCACAAAATATAGTCGTCGCAAAAGTATACATTATATGTGGAGCATTATTGCACTTGATTATTATTATCTGGGAGCTTTAACGACGTTTTTCATAGCTCCCCATTGCAGAACATCGACATTTTGGTATTACTATGTCGGCCATTTTGAAAAATGGCTGCCAAAGGCCTCACATGATAATTTCAAAATGTCTCCATAGCCTAATTTGTTCCTTAGATATTCATCTAAGACTGTGCGAAGTTTCACACTTTTATGACAAAATGCACAATTCCCCTGAAAAAATTCACATATCCGCCTCACTACCAGTAACCCTGCACTTTAATTGCTTGGTTAAACTCAGTTTTAATGCAAGCCGTAAAAGTTATTTTTTTTAAAACTCACAACATTTTATAGATTTTTATGTGTGGAGAACATGGGGGTGGACACCAAAAACAACTTTGTAAGTGATTTGGTTGAACAAACATTTTAACATGTTTTATGAATAACTATGCTAATTTATGGTAATTACATTGGTCTGTCGTGTTTAAAATTAACTAAAACAAATTCCACCGGTAAAGAGAGCGAATTGTGTAAGTCTTTTGGCTCAACAATTACAGCGCTTCACAAACTTCTGAGTGAATTAGCTTGGGAATGTTAGTGATTTTTAGTTGTCATTTATTAGTTATGTTTTTTTAGGCTGATAAAGACAACTAGTGATTATGAGGGAAGTCATTAACAAGATACATCTGAGTAAAATTTGAAATAGTCCTGTTTGTTATGATATGCGTACCAACTATTGTTTCACAAGATGCGAAATTCGATCCCAGAGTCTCTCTGTGATATTTATATCTTTACGAGTGAGCGGGGAAGATTCTTTGAAACCTGAATACTAGAGCCGGGGGCGAGCACATGATCTCCGATTTCCGGGCAGGCAGTTTGACCACTACACCAGGACCCCGCCTTTGCGTTGCTAAATCATGACCATGTATGATGTCAGAAATGCATAACATGTTATGCATATCTAATGGTTTTCAAATGTCGGAAGCGCCACGCAAAAATTGTGTTTTCGTGCCTTAAAATCCACCGAGGACGGGAAGTCTGCATAATGAATAAAATGACATATATATATATACCCTACAGACAGGATTCAAAATTACGACACTGGCGGTCTGAGGCGGAGGCTCTCGACAATACGTATTTTTTACGAGTGAGCGGAGAGTTTATTTGAAACCTGAATTGCAGAGCGGGTGACGAAAACCCGAGTCCAGGCGTTACAGCAGATATGGGTTTTTTCATGTTACCATGTCGGCCATCTTGGATTTCGGCACACTGTATTGTTTGAAAGTCTTAGATTTTAATTCTATTGAATTCATTATACCAAAAAAACCGAGGTGTGGAGAACAAAATGAATTTTCCAATTGGATTGCTTCAAAATTTATAAGCAGACATAGATTTTTCATCTTAGCCTGGCGGCCATCTTAAATTTTTGCACATTGTATTGCTTTAAAAAAAATTTATTTCGATTTATTCCAATTTCTCAAAACCGGTACCTAAAAACCCAGGCGTGTAAATCGAATGAATCGTCTAGCTTATGAGCAGATGTGTACCCTGCAGGCTGGTATCTCGATTATCTGAGGACCGATTTACATAGCATAAAACAGGACTGCATAACATAGACCAGGACTGATGTTATGCTGTCCACATAGAGTTATAAAGAGATGAGGACCGCATAACATAATCCCAGGGTGTGTATTGCTACTGTAGGTCTATGTGGTGTATAATTCACACGAGCAAAGTTAAAAGGTAGTATCTGTTCACTTTACAAGTGAGCAGGTACTGCCTTTTGGCACTGTAGTGTACTGGTCTCCTCTCTTTATTTTATGGCAACTTTCAAGAACCTCTTTTTATGTATGTTTACTGGATGTCAGGAATGTTTTAACCTGCCCACGGTCATGGCGATGTGCGAATGAAGGTGAACATCGTGATAATTTGATATAAGTGAAAATCACCTTGGTCTGCAGGCCTTGATTTTCACCGATTTATCAGTCAATTCTCACCCGATTTTCATGACATTTTACTAGCGCTATTTCTTTGGAAGAATATATAGTTTGAAAGTTATTTCCTATAATCACACTATAACTTGTAGTAAATGGCTCATTAGACATTCCCCTTAACCATGTTAACAGGGTGTTTAACAATTAATTTGGATGAAATTATTCTCAGAATCCCATTACATCTCCAATGGTGTACCTTCTGCAAGTTACATTACGTTTACTAAACTTTTGCTAAGTTTATTTCGTAGAATATAGTGGTTGCGACATTTCATGTCAATCGGTGGAAAAATCTGGGAACAACATGCATGCGCTGCAGACCAATTATGTTACTGAATTATAATTGAATCCCCAATCCATTGAAGTGTTCCCTATAATACATGGTTCGTGCACTCGGACGTGGTGGCGTTTTATGTCAGACACTGTGAAATAATAGATCATTTTATAGTTCAAAATCTGTCTTTTTTTTATTTTTACAGTGAAATCTCGCAGTGCGGCAGCCATTGGTGACAGAGAGACAGCCAAGTCTGAAGGAGAATCGGCGAAACACCTGGCAATCCTCGCCATCGTTGTCGGGATCTTTTTAAACGGACTCTCTGCAGGTCTGGTGTACTGGCAGATGTCACACCAGCAACCAGATTCATATTACGGTTAAATGTTGTAACCCCAATTACAACGCTGAATTATTGTTGTATTAACCATGGAGACTAAAGGGTTTTTTCAATTTTAAATCATCCTAAACGTCTTAGTTAGGTATTCCCGATTCATTTGAATACTTATGTTATGGATTTACGACCATTTTAAATGTTTTAATTATTTCAGTGCGGGGATGATCTTTATGCGTCAGAATCTGACGTATATAGACGTCAGATTCTGACGTATAAAGACGGTCCCCGCACTGAAAGGGTTATGTGTTATGTGAGTTATGAATTAACCCTTTCACCGCTAATGTAAGCACGACAATGGTCGTTTTAGATCAGTTTCATTAGCCGATCTCATCAAATCACTGTTATAAGCAGTTAAATGTGTGTTTCAAAAGCTACAAATGTTTGGTCCCAAACTAATCATGCTAATCAAATATCAGTAATTTTCACCCACTTGAAGATGTGGGTCGCAGCAGTGAAACGCAGCTTCAAGTGGGTGAAACAATTTCATAACTTGTTAATTGACGCTACGGACATTTTAAATGTTTTACTCTTTCAGTGCGGGGGCCAACTTTAGACGTCAGAATATGACGTCTATAGATTATGACGTCTAAAGTTGGTTCCCGCATCAATATCAACCGTAAAATTTCCGTTTAAAATTAATCTGTTTGACCGGCGCGAATGAAAGTTATTTTCATTTGTTAAGGTCAGAGAAATACCAAACGGGCTGCCCTACTAATGTATCTGGTCCGCCCAAAGAACTATACTCAGATAAGGTAATCATTTCAAGTATGTTATTCAAGATTGTGACGACTACATATTGTTGCTCATATTATTATCATATGCTACAACTGTTAAATACATGCGTTTATAATTATGTAGCCATGTTTAATTTCATGGTAGTGTGACGATTTAGTACATTAATTGGACAGTACAGGCACTACAGGGTACCCCAATTCTTACTTTTTACATGTAATGCTAATAGCACAAAATAAAATACAGTGATCCACTTTCTATGACTTTAAGCCATTTTAAAAGACCGTTGAACCGTCACTATAAAGGTCATAATTATGCCCCCAGCAACGTTTATCATAAAATTGATTTGCCTTCGCATGAAGTGGTTTAGCTTTTAGCCAAGAGTTAATTTCACTTAATATTGGCTGGAAAAGGCTCCATTGAGGAATTTCAGAATGAGAATATCTAGAATTCGCCTCAAGTATAGACGAATCTTGAAGGCGGTTTTGGGGACCCGATCACGTAGAATTCAGTATTTCCTTCACCTTTAAACCTAGTTGACCTATACAATTGTTTTTCTCTTCCATAGTGTTATTAAAAGTCACCACAAAGCTGATCAACACAATTTCATCATTATATTAGCGTTTGTTGTTTAGAAAAGGAGATTCTATTATCTATAATTATACAAAATATTTAATCTGATGCGTATATATTTACATAGGCGCGCCGTGACTACAAATCTGTATGCGATCTCGGCTGCATTGTTGTTTACAGAGTTGCAGGTGCGCCGCAGCCTGGTTGTTATATGTACACAATAATCAGATGATATGGTTGTGTAGCTGTGTAGGCCTCTATATTGTTCACAAGTATTAGTTTGTGTTATTTTCATTCATTTTAACTTTGTTCAATGTCTTCCAGCTTTATCTTGTGTAATAGTTTATTTTCTACATCAGTCCTTTGAAATTACCAAGTTTATTTTAAATGTAGGCCCTACATTATATTTGTCTTAAGAAGTGACTATTTTTTATCATATGACATTATTTAGACATGATGGTGACGGTCCATGATGTAGACATGTATTTGTCACTCTGAATGCTGTAAGCAAACTGGTAAGGGGTTTTGTCAAGTTAAAAAAATCCAAAAATCCGAGAAAAACTCGGAATTGGGTGGGTGGGTCAAGCCCCAACTCGGATTTTTATTTTTTTTGGAAATTTTGTGTTTTTTGTGATTTTTGTGTTGTTTTCATGTTTCCAAATGTTTCAAAAAAAAGAAAAATGGATAGGGGGGTGGGTGGTTATAGTCTGACCAATCCGAGTTTTTCTCGGATTTTTGGAATATTTTTAACTTGACAAGACCCCTAACAATATAATAGGCATTATCTGATTTTATTATGTCCTACATTGCAGATCGCTTGGCAAGCCGGTTTAGGCTATTAAAATCGCAGTACTTCAGCTTATAAAATCGATTTTTATTATTACTGTCTTATATAAAAGACCCTGTACAATAAGATGGTCGACTCTCCCGAAAACTAGAACTAACGGCCTGGGTACTGTTCTCGCGAAAAACGTGAAATCGCTATTAGTGCTGTCCCCTCGGTGTTGGGGGTTGGAACTAATACTTTTCTATTCTATCAAGTATAATTTTACCATACTACGATGAGTAATTATGACATGGATACTATTAAAAACTAGAACAGGAGTTCCCGAACTCAGAGGCCCAGGGGTCCATCCCACTAACCATCTTAAAATTAAGATTATCTTAACTTTCTCTTTTTGCATTAGAAAAGTTAAGATCATCTTAACTTTTTTAATGCAAATAAGAGAAAGTTAAGATGATTTTAATTTTAAGTTGATTCGTGGGATGGGCCCCTGCTTTAGTCTGTTAGAGTGTTACAGACAAAAAATCGCTTAATATTTTCTAAACATAACAGTGTATGGATCTTCCTCATGGGCCAGAATCCTAAATGTTCAGGATATAATCAGAGATTGTGCATTAGTAAATCTTTAGTAAAATTAGTAAACATTGTTTAATGGGTGTGTTGGTCTGGATGACAGGGTCTAAGCTGAGCTTAACCCTAGTGAGACAGAATTTCTTCTTATTGGGACCTAATTTCAGCGAGACAAAATATTGCATAATTTCCCATGCTTAATTCTAGGTCAAGACACAAATCCATCTGCATCAGCCAAAAATCTTGGTGTAGTATTTGACAGTAGCCTTAATTTCCGAAAACACATATCCCAAACATGTAGGGCATGTTTCTACCATATCCGTGACCTGCGTCGAATTCGAAATAGTCTGTTCTTAGATCTTGCCAAACAAAATACTAAATGTTTAGGGGTTTTGTCAAGTTAAAAAAAATCCAAAAAGCCGAGAAAAACTCGGAAGTGGGTCGGTGGGTCAAGCCCCAACTCGGATTTTTATTTTTTTGGGAAATTTTGTGTTTTTTGTGATTTTTGTGTTGTTTTCATGTTTCCAAAAAAAAAATTGGATAGGGGGGTGGGGGTGTTAGGTTTGACCAATCCGAGTTTTTCTTGGATTTGTCGAATTTTTTTAACTTGACAAGACCCCTTACCGAAGTTGGACCCCCGGAATTTTTTTTTTCAAGATGGCTTTCAAGATGGCCGCCGAATCCTCTTAACGATCATAACTATGTAACTATCAACTCAAATTTAATGATCTTGATATACCCAGGTTTTGGGGGGCAAAGAACACATTAAAACCATTCAAAATGAAAATGGGACATTATCTAACAGGTCGACTGGGTATTTTCAATATATTGACCTAAAGAATGCGTTTACTTGGAAAAAATGCAGCAGATTGTGTGGAACCTGATGTCATAGGTGATGTAGATTTACTGGATATGTCTGTCATATTTGCTGCTGATAATGTGGATCAAAACATCATCACTATTGACGACAAAGAGACATTTCATGGAATGCCCAGGGTGTCATTGCCTCTGTCACCCCCCCCCCCCCCCCCCCGAAGACAGACAAACCATCTTATTCGGCGAGAACAGATCTTGGAGCTGAAAACTGAAAACAAGACGAGAATCTTGGCGTACAGGTTTGCAAGGTATGCTTGTCATGAGGTAGACTTCGAGGACCTCCCGAGATCTTTTGACAGTAACAAGAGGATCGATATCCTGTGGGAAGTCTCCCTTGGCTGCAAAGAGGCAACACCGAATTGGCAGGGGAGGATGCATATCTTGCATTAGGGGTGCCAGAATCCTGTACAGTCATCAGTCAAATTATTGCATATAATTAATATGTATTCTGGTGACAAATCGTGCATTGTGTCTACATTGGACTTTGTTTCCAACCTTGCCATGAAGCACAATCTTCCCACCATTGTAACTTTCGACCAGCCCTTGTATTGGAAGGCTGCTGAACTCATCATTGATGCACCACAAAATAGTCACCTGAAAGGTGTTGTTCTGATGTTGGGGTATTTTTATACACTCATGAACTTGCTGGGGACCATAGGAACTCTCATGGAAGGGACCGGTCTTATAAACATACTTGATACTGTCTATGGAGAAAATGCAGTTGTGTACATGATCACAGGGAAAGCTGTCCATGGGGCTTTGAGGGGTCAT
The DNA here is from genome assembly GCA_964017125.1 of Flabesymbios commensalis. NCBI lineage: Eukaryota > Metazoa > Annelida > Polychaeta > Terebellida > Flabelligeridae > Flabesymbios > Flabesymbios commensalis. The sequence continues at coordinate 45,199,649 of OZ024915.1, read as the reverse complement.
CTTCTTGTTCACAAGTGCATATATAGCCAACTTATAAAGGAAATGGTCCCGAGGAATTGTCCTTTTGCATAAACTATTTGAAACTTGCTTTAACAGCAGTATATCGCCGGAAATGTGGCATAAAAATATCATAATCCTATTTTAAAGCCGGGTAAAGACTCAAAATGTGCATGCAGTTATCGTGGCATTAGTCTCATGTCGAGAGTTGCAAAATTATGCAACAACATCCTCAATCGACGTGTTACCAACTATACAGAAGAAAACAACTTAATTGGAGATGAACAAAATGGATTTCGACGTGGTAGGACTTGCCTGGATCATCTATACTCTCTCACTAGTATTCTAAATGATCGTATTTCAGCTGGACTATATACATTTGCCTGTTTCGTAGATATATACTGCTAAAGCATTCGACAAAGTGAACCATACGCTTCTCATGTAGAAACTGCTATGTAACGGGATACGGGGCAAAATGTACTTCACCATCAAAAATATGTCTAATGACCTCCGCTCCAGTGTTCGAATTAATAATGTCATGACTGACTCGTTCTCTGTTGAGAGTGGAGTCCGACAGGGTGATAACTTGGCACCGACGCTCTTCACTCTATACATCAACGACCTTATACCTGTAATTAACGAGCTCGACGTCGGAGTATCCATTGGTGACTCGAAAATAAGCATATTATTATATGCAGATGACATAGTTCTCCTGTACGATTCGCCTTATGGTATACAGCAACAATTAAATATCTTGGAGGACTGGTTGAAAACTTGGCACACGAAAGCAAACGTGGACAAAACGAAAATTGTGCAGTTCAGGCCTCGTACCACCAGACAATCTATTGCGAAGTTTTTCATAGATGGCGAAAATGTGACAGTAACTGACTCGTATACCTATCGCGGTGTATTGCTCACACAGTACACGGATCATAAACTGACCGCAGGTCGACTAGCAAGAAGTGCAAGCCGTGCTTCCTCCAAACTCATTTCAATTTACTTTGAAAACAAAGATTTACCATGGCGTGTCTTCACTCATGTTCATAATAGTGTGGTATCCCCTGTAATGGACTATGCTAGTGCAATATGGGGTCAAAAGTGGTATGGTGTATGAGATGAAATTCAAAGGCGTTTAATTCGATGTTTTCTATGGGTGGGAAAAAATGTCCTTTTCCATCAATGGAAGGTGATATGGGCTGGCTACCTCCATACGTACGTCACAAAGGGGAAACAGTCAGAATGTGGTGCCATCTATGTATACTGCCTCCTGACCGTTTAACACGCCGTGTATTTGACTGGGATTACAGGCAAGCACAACTAGGAATGAACACAAGAAATGCTGGTGCCATACTGCATGACTGTGGTCTAGAAGCCCTCAAAAATACCCGACTGCTAACATCATCCAAAAAATGGGTAGTTGATACGGCCATCACTAAACTGACAGATATATTCGAGCTGCAGTGGAAAGTGGAAATTAAAAATTTGCCCAAACTACGAACATATAGGGAGCTAAAATCAACTTTTACTTGTGAGAACTATGTTAAAATATTACGAGCTCGCGAAGCTGCATATCTAGACTACGCTTCGGAGTGTTTCCTCTGGCCATCGAGACAGGCCGTTAAGAACGTGGAAAATCGAAAAGCGTCTGAGTCCAGTTTGCCCACAACCCGTCGTAGAGACTGAAGAACATTTCCTGCTGTTCTAATACAGACAAACTGATTTATCTCTTCAGTGTTAACTTTGTATATGCAACTTCGAAAATTGTAAAAGACTGATTCTCAATTCGCATAAATTAACTATAATTATTCTTTTCTTTTTATGAACTTATCAAACACACAGTTACGAAATGATCAGTGCCATATAAGCCTGAGAGGCTGGCCATCATAACTATTTAAATGTTTTAATTTTTCTGTTTAAATTATGTATATGGATGGCACTTTAATAAATAAAATACTACTACTATTACTGTACTTTTCCCTTCTTAGTGGAGAGATGACACTTAGATATGGTGCTTGTTGTGAGGTTTTATCAGCATATGGTTGGCATGGTAAGAATGTTGATCGCGGTGGATCGTACTGGATCTTGGTTGATGCATTTGCAGGCAGTGATTTATTGCCTAACTGTCTTTGTTGCAGCTGGGCACTTCAATTAAATGTGACCCGCTCATTACTACCCAACAGCAAATGAACAACCTGGAGGAAAAGCAATCCAAAGTTTATCTAAAGTTCCTTGCTGGGTGGTGCTTAGTAGTGATTTCTAACAAATTTGTATGAGGTCTCCATAGAGCACTGGTGGGCTAACTCGTGGCAGTGAGATGACCGAGGACATGCGAAACCTCTGGACTTTATTTTCACCTGAAACATCTGAGTACAACATTGCAATGCAGGATTTCACAAACCTAACCTATACTACAAGTGCATAACACAAAGACTCAACTGAAGCACGCATCAAAAGAGATGCATCTGATCTCGAGAAAACTCAGACAAAGTTTGAAACCTGCTCACCCTTCACATATGATCCTACTCCGAGAAACATTGTCAACGGTATAGTGACAGAGCCGACTTTGAATCGGTTGGGAACAAAATCATTTTTAAAAAGATATAATCCTGCTCTTCTCTTCCAGCTTTTCCTTCTTGTTTCAAGGTCAGAAGATATTTCCCTTGAATAGGTTTTAACTTATGAACTAAGCCCCTACCCTCCAGCTTTCTTTGAGACCAGGAACATACTCCGAAAAGCAGACAAACCTCAGCTTGCTCAGGTAATTCAAGACCATGTGGAGAATTTATCAAGTAAGGCTGTGATGAACTCTATTCCCAAAACAGATTTTTACGTGCTTGATGGTGGCTCTTTGATCTATCGCTTACCATGGAAGAAAGGTGACTCATATAATGCAATAGCTGAGTCTTATGCAGACTTCACTGGGACACATTATGGACACACGAGAGTGGTGTTCGATGGCTATGGTGAAGGTCCCTTGATAACAGCCAATACACATCAGAGACGAGGACAAAAATTACACGCTAAAAAAACAAGGTATGTGTAATTGCTCTCATCAGTGCAGCACTAACTAAAAGGGGATGCCATGTCATTCAGTCACCATGGTATGCAGACGTTGATATTGTTGAAGCAACTGTTGAACGATACTAACATTGAACCACAACGTTGGTCGGTGACGATACAGATTTGCTGATGTTGCTCCTGCATTACTCCAGTACGGACAATGAGATCATTTGTTTCCGTTCTGATGCAAAGAAGCACTTAAGAGAACGCAAAGGGTATAATATTAATCTGTTGAAGGAAACTTTAGGAAATGATTTGTGCAATGAGTTGCTCTTTGTACATGCCTATTCAGGATGTGATTATACTTCAAGAATTTTCAGCATTGGCAAAAAGTCAACCCTCCAGAAATTATAAAAATCTTATTCTTGTCATGAAGTCCTGTGCTAGTGCATTCATCCTTCAAAACAAATCTCAAAAGGACATAGCAGATCTTGGAGAAAACCTGGTGGTTGATTTATTTGGTCGCAAATCTAATGATACGCTATCATCATTGCGCCATGTCATTTTTACCAAAAAAATGGCAAATGCTCAAACATTTGTCACTCCTGAGCGGCTTCCCCCAACATCACCTGCAACAAGATTCCATAGACAACGTGTTAACTTTCAAATCATGGCGTGGATGGGAATGGCAGATGAAATGAGCTGAATAGGATGGAAGCAGGAAAACGATCAGTTAACTGCAATTACGACCCAAATCAAGGCTGCGCCTGCCTGCGGAATTTATTCATTGCAACTGTTTCCGGGGATGTAAATCCTCTCGATGTGGCTGTAGACGATATGGCCTTACCTGCACTGCTGCATGTAGCCCTCGCAAACTGAAAACTGTGACAATCCAAAAAACACGCAAGAGGTCAAGACTGAGGAGGAGGAGGATGATGATAGTCAAAACTGAATGTTCTGAAACTTATTCATTGGACAAAGGTGTTTGTGTATTAGGTGATAGTGGAAGACCATGGGTTCAATTTCAAAATGATTTAACAGCTCAGTGATATCAGTAAACCTGAATTTTAGTCAATAATTATGGACTTGCGGTCATTAGGAGGTGTTGACGACCATTATTGAAGCCATATCTGATTTTTGTGTTATTATATATAGACCAACATCATTTTTTATGATCTTCATGTGTTCCTTGTCCCCAAAAACCTGGGTATAGACATCAAGATCATTAAATTTGAGTTGATAGTTACATTGTTATGATCATTAAGATGTTCCGGCGGCCATCTTGGACGCCATCTTGAAAAAAACACTTTTCCGGAAGTCCAACTTCGGTAAACTTTCAGTATGTTATAAAGTACACTAGCCCCTACTGGAAACAGTTGAGAAACCCTTTGTAGCAATTTTTAAAACTTTATTTTGACTAAATTGCAGTGGCACTCGTCAGTAGCAAGTTGGATTATTGTAACTCACTTTTTCAAAATATGCCAGAAAAGGATATCGCTAGATTACAAACTTACAAACGTTCAGAACTGCCTTGCGAGAGTGGTAACCAAGGCCCCACGATTCAGTCGTTCCGTTCCTATTCTAAAACGATTACATTGGCTTCCTGTCAGGTTTCGCATTCATTTTAAAATATGCGCAATAACTTTACGAATCCTAAAAGGCAACCAACCGGCTCATCTGGCTGACTCACTTGTTCGGCCGAAATGCTCAAAATATCTACGCACCACAATTTCAAATAAATTTGTTGTTCCTCGTATAAAAAAACTGAGACTGGGTCAGAAAAATAAGTATTGACGGAGGTTTATCCAATAATTTGGTGGTTTATTTATCAATATTTTTAAATTGTCTTCTTCCCCTTGGTACTTCAGGGGTTGATGTGCCCGTATAAACAAGTGTGCATATTCATTGCTTACAAAGAACAGATGACGCCCAGCTAAGATGAGACGTTGACCCAATTATATAGTAATGCAGGTCCAACGTTTGCAATTCTGATCCAGCATCACCCAAGCATTGGTTCATCGTCTCGTAGTTGCTTGCAGGTGAAGATGTGTGCAAGGGTAGATGCAGGCAAATTAAACCAAGATAAGGGCAAAGGAAACATAATATTACTATAGGCTTATAAACTATAATTTTATAATATTTCTCATGTGTTCTAAATAGATTTTTTTTAAATAATAACAGTTTTAATAAAAAGACACGTCTGTCAAATTATGGTTGTCACCTATGTTTTGCCCCGATCTCCCTTGACGTCGCTATGCTGTGTCTGGAGGGCAGTGTCATCTCACTCATCTCACCATCCTCAGAAGGTTCTGGCCTGATTTAGCCTGTATGTGCACAAAAGTGGCATAAAGCCCGATTAATTTAATTTCATTTATATAAGACATTTAATCTGTAAACTTTTATCATAATATAAGATGACTTATCAGCTATATTAGCAGTTATTTTTGTTCAAAATATTGCAGAGATATTGTCATAAATATCAAACCTAAAAAAAACTTCTTTTTTTTATTTGGAGGTTAAAGTGGTGAAATTAGCACTTGTTTCATATGATGATACTTGCCAAAGTGTAGTTCCAACTCCCGTTAAAAGGTGGCACCACTGCATAATGTATTATACGTATTTGAATGGTGAAATCCGCAAGGCGACCATCTTATTGTACATGCTCCTTGCATATATGGGTCAATTGTAACTTTTCATTAACTCGTAACACGAAATGTACATTTTTATGATATAATAATAACAATAACATGATATAACAGAGTGCTGAGCTGTTTTAGCAGTCCGCATCAATGTCTAACATCCCGCCATATTCACAGCAGCTCTTGACTATGGCGGGCTGTTATACATTGATGCGGACTGCTAAAACAGCTCAAGGCTCAGTCACACATACCATCACGCACATACTTGGTAGGTTTGTGGAAAAACTCTCCACATCACCATATGGAAAAGAACCTCTAAAAACCGCACGCGTAAGAACAGAGATCACATAAGGATAGACAGATCATAATGGTACAATAGTAATGGAACATACATAAAATCATACTCTGTTCAACCGATGCATGCAGTGCGCACCGGTCATAGACATTACCCAGCAAACACAAAACATGTGCACGGCACCTATACAACGTACACCTATACACCTATACAACGGTACAACGTCTTCGACGTTGGTCCAACACTGCACAGACGCTACACAAATGTCCTATGATTGCCGGGAAAACATGTGAAATAAAATAATATATAGCTAATCATGTTAAAAATTGATGGTTACCATATTACCGATAACAGTACACCAATGTATTATGTGAATAATTTATGCTCCCTTCTCTGGAGCATCAAGTGACAGGCTTTTGCTGTATGACGCACTATGTTCGAATTTGCCATTAAATATTTAAAACGGTCGTCCATAGACCATCCTAAAAACATATCGTGACTAGACTGAGCTTTAAGGAACAGCTCATTTCGTAAATCGGCATAAAAATTACACGACATAAGAAAATGCTTTTCAGTTTCTACAGATCCTGAAACACAAATTAAACAGGTTCTTTGGTCGACAGATAACTGTGAATATCGCCCAGTCTCAATGTGAAGTGGAGCTCCAGTTAAACAGCTAAATTCCAGTTAAACACTTTTTTGGTTAGTCTATTTTGACACATGCAAGTTAGCCTACACCACAGACGGGTTACATTTAAAATCTGAATGAGATTGTACAGTACAGACGCTACACAGCGTCTGTGCAGTGTACGTTGTATGTATATTCGTCTTAAACTCGCTGGCTCTTCTCATATCCTGACAAAATTCATGGACGCACAACGACGCACTGCTCTAATTGTTGTCACTCAAGATGTTGGCTGTGCGTCGTGTATGTGTGACTGGGGTATAAGGTAAACCTTTGCCTTACGTTAATCTTTATTGATAATTGCTGATTGCCAAGCGGGACAATTAGCGTCAGCAGGTCTCATTAAAGCCAAATGGACGACCACCTGGGTTAGACTCACTGGAACATAAAGAATGAGATAAATTTAATCGTACGCTTCTAACCAAAATGTATCAGAACTGATATTCGGATCAATAATTGGATATGGCTTCTAGTCTATTAAAAAGATGCACGTCGTTGTATTTGCACATATCTTGTTGTGTGCCCAGCAATGTTTGTTTTGGATCTGTGGTTCTACTAAACCCTTTGAGCGCCAATCACTAAACCCCTTGAGCGCCAATCACGCTTATTATTGATTTTAATCATTTACATCAGAATATCACATAACGGATTTTTAGGGGATATAATTTTTAAATGTGTGCTTAACACAGACTCGCAAAGGCTCAGTCTCAAATATAGCAGATATCAGAAAGTTTAACCCACTTGAAGACCGCAATCCACAGCTTCGAATGAGTGCAAATTCATATTATTTAGATTGATGCTCAAAGAGTTAAACTGTAACTGCAGTGCGCGTGGTCATAAGACTAATACGTCAAACATAAACGCCCCTAAAATGTCATAATAATATATTCTTTTCGTCATGAAAACCAACATAATCTGATAATGGTGTGAAACATTCGTAAGTATGCAGGCTTACAGTTAGTATGGTACAAATAAGATAATGATGGTGCCTGGTCCTGGCATAGGACCCCGCTTGCTATGAAAGAGTTTGGCTTTGCATTCATGTACTGGGTTCATCCGGGTATACAATTAACCAGGATCGACTTCTAAAAAGTTAGACCTAAATTCACAGGAAGCAAAAATTCAAGATGGCCGCCAGAAGCACGAGGAAAATTTATGATTGCTATATAACGTTTCAAAACAATGACAAAGAATATTCATTTTTGTTTGTATACCCAGGTTCTCAGGTATGATGAATTCAAAATAACTAAAACCAAAAGCTTTAAAAGCAATACAATAAGCAAAAATTTAAGATGAACGCCACGCTAACATGAAGAATCTATGTCTGCTCATAACATTTGAAACAATCCACCCAGGAAATGTATTTTGGTGTCTACACTACACTTAGGTTGTCAGGTATAAGGGATTAAAAAAATCGAAAAACATAAAGCATACAATATGCAGGAATTCAATATGGCCGCCATGCAAACATGAAAAATCTATATATTCGCATAACTTTCTAAAAAAAATTGGCCAGAAATGTATTTCGAAGCCTACACCTAGGTTTTTATGTATGATGAATTTTAAAATATCAAAATCTTTAAAGCAATAAAATGTGAAGAATCCAGGTTAGCCGGCGCGCTAACATGAACAATCTGTCTGATCATGACTTAAAAAATCAGCCTATCGAGGTAAATAATGCCGATTGTCGGCCATTTTGAATTCGATAGAGGTGAAAATTTTCAGGGTGCATCCTCCCCCGAAGTCTCACATTTTGTTTTATAGTACTGGTCTAGCTATCTAGCACGGTTTACCAAATATCGGCCATGTGAAAATGAATAATGGCCGATAGGCGGCTATTTGGAATTTGATCGAGTCAATTTGTTTCAAGATGCATCCTCACCTGAAATCTCACATTTCGTTTCATAGTAATGGTCTAGCCATCTAGCACGGTTTACCAAATATCGGCCATGTGGAAGTGAATAATGGCCGATAGGTGGCCATTTTGAATTTGATCGAGTCAAAATTTTTCAAGATGCATCTTCTCCTGAAATCTCACATTTTGTTTTATAGTAATGGTTTAGCTGTCTAGCACGGTTTACCCAATATCAGGCCTGTCGGGGTAAATAATGCCCGATAGGCGGCCATTTTGAATTTGATCAAGTTGAATTTCGCCTGAAACCTTAGAATTTGTTTTTAAGTAATGGTTTAGCTATCTTGAGCGGTTTTTATGATATTCTGCAAAATATTTCAATCGGATTTACCGATGTTATAAATTAGGTCAAAGTGCTGGGTCAACTTCAAGGTCAAGGCCCAAAAACCTGAAATGACACAACTAAGGACCTTAGAGATCATGACTGTAATCGGTCCAGTAGTTTTCGAGATCTGCTCCGGAAACGACGTGTGTGTGTGAAAACGTCTAAATAGTTGGTAAAAGCTCATATACCCCAAAAGACACAACTAGACCCCCTAGAGGTGTTGTGTGTAAAATTTGAAGACAATAGGACAAGTACATCCTGAGATATGCTCTAGAAACGAAATGTTCACGGACGGCCCAACGGCCCAACGCCGTAACACCATTTTCTCCTCCGCGACCTTGCGTACTTAATTCAGATTAAAAATATTTTAACCTGTCCATTATTCACCTAGAAGTAACCCACATACCAAAAATTGTTATCCTAGCTTTTTTTCTTACAAAGTTATAGGCAAAAGAAGAGAGAAAAACCCGGACGGAGGCGGAATCCATATAGCTCCCTCCGTCTCACTTATCGTCTCACCACACATAACACCCGTCCCATAGACTTACATGTACATGTATTATGACCTATACGCTCAGGCCTCCCAGCACTCCTAAAATGGGGAAATGTAAATAACCCTATATATCATTTTAACCATCTGTCTGTTCTCTTTCAATATACAAAATAAAAAAGGTATGTGAATCTGCTTGCTTTTCTGCTATTTTAGGCCAGAATAAGCTCTTGCCCCACTTGCCCCCCCCCCCCCCCCCGGGCGACCTAGAAAAAAATTGACATCGTTTTTTAGAAGAGTCTTGTTACAGCCAGCGCAAGGACTTCCTGATGAGCAGAAGGCACACAAACACAATATGAAATTCCCTGGTTTCTTACTAGATCTAGAGAAATGACCTGTTTTTCTACAGTACAACATAATTTTCCATTTCCTTGAAGCATCTCTATGGAATTGTCTATTTTTTCATAGACTCGTCTTGAAATTAGGCAATGAATTATTTTATTTCTTCAGAATAGTGATGTACGGACAATATACACACAAACAAGAGGTATAAATACCAAATGACAACAAAATCAATGCGGGGAAGTGGCTGAACCAGGTTGAACTTACAGCTGTTTCAGTGCTATATGGACGAATGCTTGGTATATGGGCCATAATTGAACATTATCTAATTTGTTTCGTTAAATTCGCTAGAAAACATGTCTATATTATATTTTTTCGCTGAATTGGCTGCCTGGTGATAATAAATGAGCAAAATGAACGGTAAAGTAGCAATAAAACATCCCACAGGCGCGAAAATGTGTTTTCTGGAACTATTGCCTTAACGTCTCACCACAGATAATACCCGTCCCATAGACTTACATGCATTATGACCCATACGCTCAGGCCTCCCAGCACGCCTTATATGGGGAAATGTAAATAACCCTATAAATTATTTTAACCATCTGTCTGTTCTCTTTTAATATACAAAACAAAAAAGGTATGATAGATAGATATTTATTGACGACGGTAAGTCTATGCAGACTTATGCGTCATTAAAAATGAACATATGTACAAGACTATATACAACAGGATTAGTTCGGTAAAGTATGCATGCTAAGTTAACTTAAACATGTTAAAATAAAACGACATTATATACTAAAACAAGCACAGGTTAAATAAAATATACATCAGAACTATTTAAAATAACCTACCGTTAAACAGCATTGGTATGCTATTTTTAGTGAATCTGCTTGCTTTTCTGCTATTTTAGCTCAGAATAAGCTCTTGCCCCACTCTCCCCCGGGCGACCTAGAAAAAAATTGACTTTGTTTTTTAGAAGAGCCTTGTTACAGCCAGCGCAACGCAAGTATGTTTGCTCTATCTTTCATAATTTTTATGTTTTTGCTACAACAAAACATCACAGAATCGATTTAAATTGGTATCAAAATGATATATCCCTAATAATCACCACAGGAACTGCTGCAAAGAGCCACAATTTTTTAAAAGAGACCAACTTTCTTATTCTTAAGCTTTATAATAATATGCGCAAATGAATTTGTGTGGTGAGAATTTATGGTGACGTGCTAAAAATCTAAATCAAATAATTCAAAACAATACAGTGTGCAGAAATCTGTCTGCTCAATATTGATGTCTACATCTACTTTTTGAGGATAAATTTGAACTTGATTTCAATGGTAACATTGTAATGTGATGGTAACACAGCTAAGAGACCTTTCATTCCAAATTATAACAAAAAAAAACATTTATGACACAAGATTAATAAGAAGGTGTTTTATATATTTTTGGGCAAATTAAAACTGAATTAGCAAATCTAACAAGTATCCTTTACACAATTTATTATTCAAAATAACATGAAATCAAAATAAACCATATGACGCAACATATTATATTATTAGCTGTTTGACGCATTGCAACATCATGACAATAACGTATTGTGCAGTACAGAACAGACGTTTGTTCTGATACCAGTAATAGCAACTGACAAGAAAAAATACAAGCAATTATACTTAAAGGGACTGGCCCAGGCTAAAATCATCAAAAAATCGGTGATTTTATTTCGGGTTCTTAATATGACCATATGATGTAAACATGTACATAGACTAGAACTGTAAATTTTTATAATTTTTGTGCTGCACATTCACCAGTTAGGCTAGATATAGAGACGAAATTCCTGATTTCTAATTATTGACAACCATGTCAAAAATAGGAAATGCGAGAATTTCGTCTCTATATCTAGCCTAACTGGTGAATGCGCAGCACAAAAATTATAAAAATTTACAGTTCTAGTCTATGTACATGTTTACATCATATGGTCATATTAAGAACCCTAAATAAAATCGCCGATTTTTTGATGATTTTAGCCTGGGCCAGTCCCTTTAAGACAGACTAACACAATTGTCCATGTGTGTTGATAATCCTTGGTCATTCACACACATGGCACCCGGGGTAAAACCACGGTCATTTGAACATGCTGAAGGTAAACATATTATATGTGGTCAAACATTTTAGTATTTGTCATGCTTCAGAAAAGTGAAGTACTCTTAACAGGGGGATTTTTATCCTTTCTTATGAAATTGCCTCCCAGTACTAGTCCAGTCATTTTGTAGCTATTTTCGGGATAACCTCAATATAATTGCAACATAATTGTTTTCATTGCAAGATGTCACACTGGTATCCCTAGAATAACATATCAAAACTTTAGTCCAGTAGATACATGGGAAATAAAATATTTTTTTTAAAGTGCAGAGAAATATCGCATTTTTCATATTTTCTTGTGTCATTTTACATTTATTGCGAATTGACTATAGACTAGTATAGGGATTGATAAGCTAGACATTTGGGTGTCATAGCTGAAATTTGACTTGACTATCCCTTGATAGCCATATACTGCTCTCCCAAATGTCCCCATGCGTCAAGTTTCGGCGCAAACAGCAAAAATCCAAGATGGCCGCCAGCGGCGATTTTGAAAAAAAAATAAAAAAATAATAAAGAACCCGACAATCAAGTGTAATATGTCATTTCTGACTAATTTTGTGGTGTGGACCCCTTTTCTGGGCTTAAAATTACAATTGTAGGTTTCTGTGACCTTTAAGCACCACCTGAAGGTTAAACAATCATCACCTACATCCGCAACAACACCTACATCCACAACAGTTATAGATCAGTTTTCAGCTAGCGATCATTTGTCTATAACTGATATTTCTGTGGGCGCTCCACTTGAAACAAGTGATCATTGTGAAATAACATGTGAATTAAAATTCCCCATAATAAAACCTTTTCTCGATCGGTTTGGGATTATACTAAAGCTGACTGGGAAGGTTTGCACACATCTCTGTCAAACCATAACTGGGATGACTGTTTTACCGCCGGCGACATTAGCACTTTCTTGTCTTATGCGCGCCGATTTATCCCAAACAAGTTAATTACAATATGTCCATGGGACAAATCATAGTACAATAATGAGCTCCGTTTTCAACAAAAACAAATAAACAAAATCCATAGCGGCACCGTTAATCACCGTAGCTGGTGGCAAACTTTTAAAACATTTATCAGCTGGAACAAAAATTCTTCTATCCCTGCCCTAATTTGTGATAAAGGTGACACCACAAACAACTCTACTGAAAAAGCAAATTTATTAAATAAATCTTTTTAAAATTATTCCACTATTGGCACATCTAATGCAACTATTCCTGAAACAGAGTATCTGACAAATGAACGTCTAGAAAATCTTATTGTATCCGAAGACGAGGTCTGTAATATTTTAAAATCTTTGAAAGTTTCAAAAGCTAGTGAACCCGATGGCATCATCCCTACAATGCTAAAAATGTCAGATACTTCTTTCACCAAACCCATGACTCGATTATTTAACAAGTCGCTACGCGATAATATATTTCCAGATATCTGGAGCGAATGTTTCACCAATTTTTAAGAAAGGAGATCCACACCTATGTAATAATAAGAAAAAGGTCCGTATTGTTTTTTGGTGAAATTTCAAAGGCTTTTGATCGTGTATGGCCTCAGGGATTGCTCTATAAACTTGAATGTGCAGGTATCACAGGTGATATCAATAATTTGTTCTCCAGCTGCTTGTCAAACAGGCTACAACGACCTGGAGTACCGTTACTGCAGGTGTACCTCAAGGCTCAGTGCTTGGCCCGGTTCTATTTTTAATATATAAAAACGACATAACGAAAACTCTAACATACGGAATCAGTCTATTTGCGGACGATAATGTGATTTACATTTCAAGCAATAATTCGGGCAGAAATGACGAAATATTATCGGCAGATCTAAAAATAATGGAGGAATAGGCAAACCAGTGGCTAGTTACATTTAGTCTGTTTAAATCATATGATATGACTCTTGGTTTACGAGGAAGCCCAGAATCCCATAACTTGTTTTTCTTTGACGAGCCAATATCCCGGGTCAAGCACCATAAACATCTCGGCACTGTCATAGAACAAATTTTAAAATGGGGAACCCATATTGATAATATCTGTGCTACCGCAAACACAAAAAATAACATACTTAGCCACATCTCAGGGAATGTCAATCGGAAAACGCTACCAAGGAAGAGCAAGCACACATAGAATCTGTACATAAAATAGCTGGGAGAATAATCTCTGATGCCATACGCGGTACGTCTAGTAATGTTATTTTTACTGAACTGGGTTGGGAGAACATGCAACACCTCCGACAGCAGCATAAATGTTTGTTTTACCATGATATTATAAATGGTAATGCACCCCAGTATTTAATTGACGATCTACCTGGTCATGTTCGCGATCGAACAGGATATAATCTACGCAACAAAGATGATACTAATTTATACAACTGCAAAAGAGAAACAGTTAAGACTTATTTTTCCCTAGTACTTCTAAATTCTGGAACAATTTAGATGAGTCCATACGTTCAATTGAATCCAAATCAGGTTTAAAAGCAAAATTATCGAAAGGTATCGCACCTGTCCCCCTTATTATTAGAGTGGTTGCAGAAAAATAAACATAACACTAGCGAGAATCCGCATGCACTGCAGCGAATTACATCAGCATTTGGCTGACATGCATATTATTGAAAACAACTTGTGTGCATGCGGACAACCAGAAACATCAGAACATTTTTTTCTTTACCTGTCCACTTTATCAAGATGCCAGACACAATATGCAGAGGTCTCTCATCGACATACAGGTTGATTTACATCTACATACTAGTTTGCAAGGCCAGCAAACTAAAAATGAGAATATCGTTCAAATTGTTGATACTTTCCTAACCCGTATTAAACGTTTTTCTATTGTCACAAAGTAAACTTCCACGTCAAAGTATTAGTTCTGTCTTGCACTCGATTCATATGCAACTCGAAATGAAGCCTACCAGTGTAACCGCACCACAGCAACATTATATTGTCCATTATACTGTCCTCTACATATTGTATTGTTCCAATTGGTAAATAAATAAAAAATTATGTTTATACTAGAGTAGAAATACTACAACCCCCTTTCACTGCTATATGCGACGCTCCTTGAAACTACCCCTCCTTCCCAGAATACACCTCCCCCTTTCCACTACTATATGCGACGCTCCTAAACATTTATATGTGACCCTCCCAGAATCTAATCTTAGAGCTAGATACTAATACGTTTTAAATAAGATATAATTGCACACTCTATAACAAAGTTGTACATTTTAATAGGCGTTATTTGCGCTATGGACGACCGTCATTTTGAAAAACACTTCATTCATCATTTTCATTTAGCTCAGTTCAGATTTAAATTCTAAAAAATATTTTTCTATAAAAAAACAGCAATTAAAGATTGTGCTAAACAATTTGCAAGGTTCTGGAAAAATAACCCTGTTTTCCACCAGAGTAGCATATGTGGCCCACACTCCATTAGTATCAATAGAGGAAGGCTTTATATAGATTCTAATATTTTTCCTTAAAATAGTTATTGAGATTGGGTTCAAGATTTAGCTTGTGGTGCACAACAAAGTGCCGTATTTTTTAGTGATAATTTGCAGATCTAGTCAAAATGTAGAAAATGCACCGAAAATAGCAGTCATCATCGGCGCGGGTCGCATAGTCTTTTGGGTTTGAGCAACTCCCATATGACTTGTCATAGGAAATCGTTTTCACATGCTGCAGGTGCATTGTCTTGGCAAGGTTCTGCCGCATCTTGACAAGCAGTGTATTGAATTTTCGCCTTGAGGGAGAGTAACACCTGGATGGACCTATGCTCGAGGGTTAGATTCTGGGAGCGTCGCAAATAATAGTGGAAAAGGGGGATATCTTCTGAGAGGGAGGGGTAGATTCTGGGAGGGTTGCATATAGATGTTTAAAAGGAGTCTATTCTCAGAGGAATAGGTATATTCTGGGAGCGTATAAAAGGGGTATATTCTGAGAGGAATGGCTAGATTCTAGGAGTGTCATGCATAGATGTGAAAAAGCGTTGTAGATTCTGTGAGTGAGTGGTAGATTCTGGGAGGGTTGCATACATATGTTTAAAAGGGGTCTATTCTTAGAGAAATGGGTATATTCTGGGAGCGTCATGTGAAAATGTGGAAAAGGGTTGTATAGGGAAGGGTAGATTCTGGGAGCATCTCATATAAGTGTTTAAAAAGGGGTTTATTCTGGGAGGGACAGATTCTGGGAGGGTCGCTCATATATATTTTAAAAGCGGTTATATTCTGGGAGAGAGGGAAGATTCTGGGAGGGTCGCAAATAAATGTTTAGAAGGGGGAATATTCTAAGAGGGGGGAGTAGATTCTGAGAGGGTCGCAAAGATGATTACAAGGCAAGGGGGTATATTCTAGGATCCAAATACACCTCACATGGAGGGAGGGCTAGATTGTGGAAGGGTCATATATAGTTGTGAAAATAGGGTATATTATGGCAGGGAGATGTTTAAAAGGGGGTATGTTCTGGGATCCAAAGACACCTCACATGATCACGAAAAAGGGGAATAGATCCTGGAAGGGAGCGGTATATTCTGGGAGCTGCCATGATCTACCCTGGGGTATAATCTGTGATCTACCCCGGTCGGTGGCTAACCTTACCAGATATTAACCACCCTGTTTTTAACCGTTACATTACTTATGTTTTATTGTACCATAAATATATTTTTGTTCATTTTTTTGGTAAAAATTGAGTATTCGGGTTTGAGCACATCATTGCAAGGTGCATGTTCCGCTTCGTTTAAATAGCATCCCTTTGGTGAACACCGTGTGTATTTACTTTTTTTGTGTAGGGCCTAAGCTGCCATTGTATACATGGGGCCTATTCTTACGGCATAAACATGACGTGTACACTACATTGTAGCCTATGTAGGCGTGAGAAAAAACTGATGTCGCTATCCATACACTTCATACACTTACCTATATACTATTATAGTATGTGCATCTAAGGGGATACGGTTCACGCTCCCCTACACTCGCTGTGTGTGTCGTACAAAGCTAAAAAGACAATAACTGCCTATTTTTTCAAGTATATAGCGAGCATTTCCAGTGTTGTGTCATTCAGTTAGCTGCATCACCTCATGATCACTGCTGCCTGTGACGACTTGGTGATTAGATAGCACATTCAATCGTATACGAGCGATAATTAAGGTCACACGTAACATTACTTAACAGTTCAACTGGACCAAACTGGTGATACAATTTGAAAACTACAAAATGGCTGACACAAAAGAACATCATGATGACGTGGTAACAGGACTGCCTGTACAACGAAATGACCAGGATCAGACTCTGCCTCCTGTGTACACCTATCCTACACACCCATTAAGTGATGTAACACCAGCTACAAATAATGGTATGGTAACAGGACTGCCTGTACAGCAATACGACCATGATCAGCCTCTTCCATCTGTGTACACATATCCTTCATACCCAGGTGAAGGTGTTCATCCCAAAGATGGTGAATCAACCCATGTTAACATCTACCAACCACAACCTGTGTCACAACTCCTAGCCATAACAACCCTTCAGCCACAGCTGGAGCTAGCCAGATCCATGTTAGCCAGGTCGTCATTAACAGTCCTTTGACAAATCCACCACGTGACTATCTGGGATTGTCCATCTTCAGCGGTCTATGCTGCTGTTTGCTCTTTGGAATATTTGCCATTAATGCAAGCGGTAAGTATTCCAACGAAGTTCGTTTCACACTGTCAGACTTCAGTCTGATCAGACGTGATGATGAATCTGATCAGACAATCTGATCAGCTTAATCTCATGAGACAAATTAACGTTTACACCTTCTGAAAATTTACCGGCTGTTCAGATTTGTTAGCAAGATTGTTTTAATTTCGATGACAGTGTTATATACGGCATATTATGAATGTCATGCTTACTTTATATGGTGATATTTATCTTTTAATGTGGGTTTTTGGCTGGCCCCTCTGTGCACTTTAAAAAACGTCATGCTTTAAAAAGTGAGCTACTCTTAAAGCAGCCCCTTGGGATGACATCAATTTTGGTTTTACTTCCGCACTGTAGTAGTGTATCTCACGGATCATGTTTTTATTTTTTTCAGAATTTTTACATTTTTACAAATATTTTTAATCAACATTTCTATGAAACCAGAAGAAACCCAAACAAACTATTTGTATACCTGAAGGACGATTGAATGTTTTCACAGCATTGGGCCACATGCTGATGGCATCGGCCCAGCGTTGGGTAGACAATCAGTGCTGCAGGTGTGTCCTGCTCTTATCTTACCGTCTGATACGTGGGAATATGTGATGGAAAGTGCTTAATATTGCTGACTTGTTTTGTTTACATGGCAATATACGACCTGGAAATACAACTGTTTCGCTCTTTTTCGGTGCTTTAATATTGTTTTTTGACTTTTTCGTATTTTTAGCTAAGATCAGTAGGCTATATAGCTTCATATAAATTAAATTTTCAAAACTGACAGCATTAAAAATGTCCCATCCCAAGGGGTCCCTTTAACATGGGGATTTTTATCCTTTCTGACAAAATCACCTTCCAGTACTAGTCTAGTCATTGTGTGGCTATTTTCAGGATAACCTCAAAATAATTGCGACATTGCAAAACGTCTCACTGGTATCCCTAGAATAACATATCAAAACTTTACTCTAGTAGATACATGGGAAATATATTTTTTTTGAAGTGCAGAGAAATATCGCATTTTTCATATTTTCTGGTGTCATTTTACATTTATTTCGAACCGACTATAGACTAGTAAGGATCGATAAGCTAGAAATTTGAGTGTCATAGCTGAAATATGCCTATCCCTAATAGCCATATAGGCCTACTGCTCTCCTAAATGTCCCCATGCGTCGAGTCTCGTTGCAAACCGGAAAAATTCAAGATAGCCGCTAGTGGCGTTTTTGAAAAAGGAAGATTTTTAAAAAAGAATCCGACAATCAAGTGTAAAAAAGTGCAAATGATCACCAACAGTCATGGTGGAATACAATATGCTTACTGGTGGTCTCACAGGTACATGTGATAATAGGCCTATGTCGTTTCTGACTAGCTTTGTGGTGCTAATTTCATATTTATGGTGTTAATAACGTCATTCTAGCTATCAGTAACATTTAACAACTTTTTCTATTTTTTTAGGGACCATGCAGTGTCCAAAAAACCTTATCATACGACATCTTCAAACTCCAAAATGATCCCCAGTGGTTGTAGGAAAAACTTGTTTTATTAGTGGCGTATCATGTGCTGTATCATTTCTTGCTAGCTTGATGGTTTAGAATCAATTTCTGGTACCAATAATGTCATTCTAGGCATCAGCGACCTTCAAAACCTTAATCTGTGACCTACAAACACCATATCGAGATACAAAATAATCAGTATAGGTCATAGTGAAAGTACAATCTTTTCACAAGTGGTCTAACAGCTACAGCTGACACATCATTTCCGATGAGCTGCATGGCTTGGGAGCCATTTATAACTTTGTTTATAGCATCAGTTAAATGGTGTCATTGTAAGCACCAAAAACTCAATATATGACTTTCAAACACCGTACGAAGGTAAAAAAATACAACCAGCGGTAAACGTGAAATACAACTGCAATACTTGTGGTTCAAAAGTTATAATATATGATATGCCATTGATGACTTATTTAATGCACACTACGCAGAATCCATTTATGTTATCACCAATGTCATTTGGTCATCACTGACCTTGAAAAACATATTCTATGACCTGCAAACTCCCCAATAACATCTATAATGACCACCAGTAGTAGCCTATTGATTTGTACTATTGTTCCAAAACTACCAGGTGCATATAATTATGTGTGTGTGGTATGTCATTTCTGACTAATTTGATTTAGAGTTTATTTTTCCTAATAATTATGCCATTCTATTGAATGTTGCCCATGCAAACCATATTTGCCTATCTAGATACACAAGTTGATAGGTTTGGTCAGTATATATATATATATATCAGTGTTATGTACCGGCTACCATGGTAGTAGTAGTAGTAATAAATTATTGGTTTACGTCACTTTTCCCATGCGTAATTTTCAGAAGATTTCACACCATATGTTTACACGACATACATCCAAGGGTATAAAATCCATGAAATGATATGAGCAGAGCTGTGAGAAACTTATTTTACGTCTGCGATTGTCCCACACCAAAATAAACTGGTATGCCTATTACACATCGAAAAAGTGAGAGATATGCTACCTAGGTTTCATGCAACTACTCACAAAAATCCTGGATCTGATCCTGAATCCGTCCCTGTTCCTGGAGATAGGACTGAGTATGATATGCGACATGTATGATATGTAATTGCTGCATAATTTTGCGATGTGGAACCAATTTTTAGACCTTTAAACCACAAGAACCTTCAACACCACATGAAGATAAAAAATGACCACCTTCAGCAATCAGTATTGTTTAATTTACTTGTGGCGTAATGTTTACATTTGATATGTTAGATCTGATCAAATTGATGGCACACGTTACCACAAGAACATCATGAAGTTTAAATACGTCACAGACGGTGCGCCAGCATGACATCTCGTGTTTGTTAGGTTGTCATTTGGGAAGAATTCAGTTCTCAATCAGAATTCAGTTCTCAATCAAGCACATAATTTTATGAAATCATAAGTAGGCCTATTTGGAAATAAAAATGAAAGGCATCTGTAATGCTGTTCGAATAGACTGGCTTGACGAAAATGAGTGGTGGTAGCCAACACACCAATAACATTGTGCTGATCAGCAAAAGTAGATGGTGGTGAACCACAACTTAGAAATCATTACATGACAAATACTATCCATCAGCAGTTAGGAACAACTAATAAAATATGTCATTGAATTTAGTCGAAAAAAATGATTCAGGCTATACATTTCCATAGCAGGAGAGTCCTTCCACAAATACAAGAAGTAAACGGCTGTGCAACGAGGTTTATGGAGGAGCTGGGAGATTAACAAAGGGAAAATGATACGTATTTAAAGCTGCATAACTGTTTTGTTTTTTCGACCGAAATAACCTAAAATGTTCAACACAATCATTCATATATTTTTTAAGCCTTTATAAATGGACAAAATCGATGTAAATGTAGCTGGATTAGATCACTACGCGATACACCATCAAGTTATATGGTGTGGTAAATCGGTCTGTCTGTGTACAATATGTACGTAATACCAATAGTTCTTAATTGTGGGCCAATATAATGATACATTAGTCAAACATCAAACCCCTGATAACAAACACGAGACGTTGAACCGCATTGGTCTAACGCTGGGCCAGAGCCGTAGACGATGGCCCCGAATTAGTTTGACATCGGACTAATGCCTTGTGTTGGCTGCGATGCCAAGCTCACACAAATCACAGGTTGGTGTCCGAAGACTAGGTCAGCCCGTATGATAACTCAGCAGGCCCGAGTCATTGACCCATTGAAGGCTCAATGTTGGGCCAGCTTCTACGACGCTGGTACAACATTGACCCAGCAATGGTTGAATGCCTCTTGTTTGCTGGGAACTAAGCTACGGGTACCATAAAGGCTGCTTTTTTTGCAATTATTTTATTTTACCACATTTCGCATTTTATATAACTGTATGTGATGACTAACGACGAAATAAAATATTTCATAGTCTGATATTTTCGAATAGCATTGTCACTATAGATCGTGTCATTCAAAATTCACTTTGAATTCACTCATAGCAATGTCACTCAAAGACTGCGCGAAAAAAAGATGATTTACATCACTGAATTTGGTTAAATACGGACTGCAATTTCTCACGGTCGGGGTAGTGCGTCTTAATGGCGGGTCAAAGGCTCAGATGCTGGCCCACACTTAAAAGCACCATACTAAAACAGGGTAATATTTTTCAAATGAGTGACATTCTCTATACCGGTACCGAAATTAAAAATGACATTATATGCAGACATGACTCATATCACACAAAGTAATAATTTCTAGATATGTCTAACTGACATGAGACAATACACTTTGTACTGTGAAGTGTATCTATGATCACGTAAAAAATAAGAATAATTTTAAAAGTCTTCCACTCTTTTTTTCAATGATGACCGTTATCTGCCACTTGGTACTTTTAATGTCCTGATTATACAGACAGTGTGTCCCTCTCCGCTGTGATCAGGTCTTTGTTTTGGTGGGGCAACAATGTTAAAAAACAACAAACTTAAATCCTTAATAACTCAGTAACCGGAGCAGTAAAATAAAAAAATAAAACACCATTCTCCATGGATTAATCTTTTGATTAAAATAAACAAAACAGTTAAGCAGCTTTAAACATCTCTACCCCCACAAAATCACTGGAGATTATCCGATGCAATTGCAAACAATATTGCAGCATTGGCAGATTTAAGATTATAATTTAAGAAGCATGGATTATAATGTTCCTATGCATGTGTATAAAGTGAAGATGTCAGTGGTCTGAACTCACCTACCCTATCAATAAAGAAGATAAAGATTCTGAGTCAGAAGAATAATATATTAGGATATTAGCATCAGGGTGATTTCAATGACAGAATTATATATGACTGCATGTTACTGTTTCACATGATAATCAATCAGAGATGTGAGTTTAATATTAACTTGATTAGCTACCTTTACGGTCATTTTTTTGATCAGCTCAAAAGTATGTGGCCTTCATGGATAGTCAAATAAAGGATTATTTTTAAAGACATAAATATTTTTTATAGCTGTGCAAAGTTTATGAAGTGACTTCTAAATAAAATAATTATTCTAATGTCACAGTATCTTTTATTTTAAAGATCGGTGGGGGGAGGGGAATCTCAAATAAAAATATGTTGAAAAACTTTGTTTTCGTGTAAAACACGAGCATTTTAAAACGGCCAGATAACTAAGTTCCCCTTTCCCCAATGGGGTAAAGAAATGTGATAGGCCTACTACAGACCTGGAAGAGACCACGTTGAAAAACATTATGTTGCCAATTGTTTGAGTTTGTCCTGAAAATAGCCACAAAGTGACTGGAGTTTAAGTTTTTTTGACACTGGTTCCTAGAACGACATTATTGATAACAGAAAGAGATCCTGTGCCACAAAGTTAGTCAGAAACGACATGAAACTATGTGACTATTATTATACTTATGAAAAAGTTGTATTTCACTATTTAACCTCCACGTGGTGTTTGAAGGTCACAGGAGGCTGCAATTGTAAGCCCAGAAAAGGATTCCACGCCAAAACATCAGGCAGAAATGACATATTGCACTTCATTATCAGAATTATAGCTAAAAATGACTTTTTCTCAAAATGGATTTTTGCCGTTTGTGGCGAAACTCGACACATGGGGACATTTAGGATAGCAATATATGGCTATTAAGGCCAAATTTAAGCCCTGACACCCAAATGTCTAGCTTATCGGTCCTTACTATAGTCTATACGCGATAAATGTAAAATGACACCAGAAAATATGAAAAATGTCATATTTATCTTTACCTCAAAAACATTTAAATGCATCTACTGGAGTAAAGTTTTGATAAATTATTATAGAGATACCAATGATACGTTTTGCAATGAGAACAATATGGTTGCGATTATTTTGAGGTGTATTGATAAAATGGACTATACACACATGCGTGAAGTATGCCTATATAATTATAATTACGTTCCGTGCACTCAGACGTGGTGGCGTTTTATGTCAGTCACTGTGACATACATAATAGTTCATTTCATAGTTCAAAATCTGTCTTTTTTATTTTTGCAGTGAAATCTCGCAACGCGGCAAGACTTGGTGACAGAGAAAGAGCGAAGGAGATTCGGCGAAACACCTGACGATCATCGCCATCGTTGTCGGGGTCTTTTTAAACGGACTCTCTGCAGGTCTGGTGTACCTGTGTACTGGCAGATGTCAGAGCAACCAGATTCATAATACGGTTAATGTTGTCACCATTGCTTACAACGCTGAATTATTGTTGAATAAACCATGGAGACTAAAGGGTTTTGTCAATTTTAAATCATCATGAACGTCTTAGTTAAGTCTTTCCGATTCATTTGAATATCTATGTTATGGATCTACGACCATTTTAAATGTTTCAACTATTTCAGTGCGGGGACCGTCTTTATACGTCAGAATATGACGCCTATAGACGTCAGTTTCTGGCGTATAAATACGGTCCCCGCGCTGAAAGGGTTATGTGTTATATGAGTTATGAATTAACCCTTTGATCGCTAATATAAGCACGACAATGGTCGTTTTAGATCAGTTACATTAGCTGATATCATCAAATCACTGCTATTGGCAGCTAAATGTGTGTTTCAAAAGCTACAATTTTTTGGTCCCAAACTAATAGTCCAGGAACACAAAATTTTTAAGGGGTGGACACGGCGTCCTGTACTTTTCCAATGCTATTTTTCTGTTAGCTTGGACCCTTTGGGAGGTAAGTTTGACTTGTCTGCTGTGCAAAATTCCCTGCGAAAAAAAATTATTGCCGCTTTTGTATGCGAGCCTTACCAATTTTGTCTGAAAAATCTATTTCCACAATTTTTTTCACAGAAATAATGTTTGGAAAATCTCCATATCAATGATTTATAGCAGACCTACATAATATATGTGAATACATAGTCAGAGCCATAAATCCACAAAATTAAAAAGGATTAATGAAAAAAACTTTATTTTGAGAAATTCTGGGCGTTTTTTTTCACGTTTTTTTCGGCAATATGTATATAAGTTTTATTTTTTATGTAAAAACTGAATTTATTTGACATTTAAGTATATAGCCATCTTCTGTGGTTATCAAAGTTGGGATTTAGTGAAAGAAATGTTAATACACCATGTTTGGCACACTACTACTTACAAAGTAATTGCCGGATTTGCATGAAACTTTTACCACAGACGTGCCTCAGATCGTGGGATAGGCCATTGAATTTTGTGGATGATCCGGATTACATTCCGGATCGTTCGGCGGAGGTTTGCATTTTTGAGCAGTTTTAGGTGTAATTGTTCGCGTTTTTTAGAAGATTTATAATATTCTTTATATTTAACTATATAACCATCTTCTTTGGTTATAATAATGGAATTTAGTGAAAGAAGTGTAGTTTTATCATAAATACTAATTGAATTATCAACAGTTTTCACCCATAACCCCCTTAAGTGGTAAAATTTAGCGTGTGAATGGGAAAAGTTAATGCACCATGTTTGGGACACTACTACTTACAAAGTAATTACCGGATTTGTATGAAACTTTTACCAGAGACGTGTGTCAGATCATGGGATAGGTCATTGTATTATGTTGATGATCCGGATTGCGATCCGCATTCAGGTAGGCTATTGGGCTTTTGATAAACCTCGAGTGGAGAAGTAAGTTAGAGGAAAGGAAGAAAATATCATAATAAAAAAAGTACTCACATTTTGATGTCTTTGAAATCTGCAGTTGCCAAAATTTCCTTCGGCGAAGTTAATATAACTAACAGATTTAGTGGCAAAAAGTGTATGGCTTGGCTGTGTACGTGCAAAAGGCTGCGGGTTGTGGAAGTTGTACACAACCACAGGGTGCAATCAAACAAATCACAATTCCAATACAGGATCCGGATTCCTATCTAGATCGCTCGGCGGAGGTTTGCATTTTTTAACAGTTTTTAAAAGATTATAATATTTTTTGTTATATATATTATATATATTATATATATTTAACTGGTTATAGTAGTTGGAGTTTAGTGAAAGAAGTGTTATTTTATCACAAATATTAATTGTATTATTGCCAGTTTTAAACCGCAACCCCCAAAAGTAGGAAAAATTAGCGTGCGGATGGAAAAAGTTCATACAGCATGTTTGGGACACTAATTCTCACAAAGAAAATTACCGGATTTGCATGAAGCTTTTACCAGAGGCGTATCTCAGGCCAAGGTATAGGTCATTATATTTCGGGGATGATACGGATTACGATTTGTATTCAGGTTCCGGATTACTATCCGGATCTCGGCGAGAGTTTGCATTTTTGATCAGTTTTGCAAGATTTATAGTAACTATATATCTAAATATATAGGGGCCCATCCATTTTCTGTAGTTATAATAGATGGTATTTAGTGAAATAAATATGATTTTTTCACAAATATTAAAGAATTATTCAACTGCAAAACGCGCATGCCTGGGACGGTCAAGTGTAGGCCAACAGTAGCCTATTGAGTACAGATTGACGGCATTAATATAGCCACTGAACTGATTACAAGATACTACTTAAACGGGACATTGATCCAATGCTGTTTTAATGCTAGGCCAGCGTCTGCGACGCTGGCCCAACATTGAACCAGCATTGAATAAATGTACAATGTTTGAGAGAAAGTCCCCATGCATGTCAATACAAGCTTGGGTCAAACAGTTTCAACATCCCGGCAGTAATACAGTCAGTTTGTTTGCAAGCCAGCGACCAAGTAGGGGTAAGGGCCAAGAGCTTTGAATTATAAACTCATAGATGTCGCTCAAGTATATATGAACTTGCTGTGATTTGAGAACTTGCTCTTAATGAGGCTTTGGATATGAAACGCATATTTAGTATTATTATGGAATAGGGACTTGGCCTACCCACGGGCACTATTGCCTTCTGTAGGACCCTTGTCCCGCGAATTTTGACAGTTGACCACACCTTT
This sequence comes from Flabesymbios commensalis, assembly GCA_964017125.1. Classification (NCBI taxonomy): domain Eukaryota; kingdom Metazoa; phylum Annelida; class Polychaeta; order Terebellida; family Flabelligeridae; genus Flabesymbios; species Flabesymbios commensalis. The sequence goes on along the minus strand of OZ024915.1, from coordinate 45,173,257 downwards.
AAGTGTTTTATTTGTGAGTTTTGGCCCATAATTAAGTTGGGAAAAGTTCATATACCATGTTAGGAACACTACTACTTGCAAAGTAATTAATGCGTTTGCATGAATTTTTTACCAGAGATGGACCTAAGGACAGGCCATTACATTTTTGGGATGATCCAGATTCAGAATCCGGATTACTATCTGATTCGCTCGGCAGAGCTTTGGATTTTTGGGTGTAATTCCTCACGTATTTTGCAAATTTTATAATAATTTTATATCTAGCTATATAGCCATCTTCTGCGGTTATAATAGTTGGGATGTAGTTAAATAAATATAACTAATCATCGATATTAATTTTTTTTGCCAGTTTTCAACCATTTACACCCGCCCCCCCCCCTCCCCCCCCCAAGTAGGAGATGGGTAGTGACATATTTTGCATTGCCCAAGAAAAGTTTACCAAATTATCTACGTACCTGCTTTATCTTCGGCTTCTGGGTATGACGGTTTAGACAAGTGATGCTACTTTCAAACAAACAGTTGGTGCAGACTTAAGAGAACATGGAGGTGAAATACACCCTCTTTCAGTGGAAGACACAACGCAAATCCCCCTAATTGGCCTTGTATACAGTGAATAGCAATGAGTTACAGCCTGTGTGTCAGACCACGGTAAAACGTGATAACCCAGTCGTTTCCTTCTAGGAGATCATGATCTTGACCGTTCTGTATGGCATTCAGGTAATAACTGGTCTCTCTCAGTATATTTCGCGGGTTCGCGGAAGAGTTCACGTGAGCAGGACAGATGGCATGGTCTCGCACACCTAAATATCCCAACAATCTCACTTTTCAAGATAAGGAAATTTCTGCCGAATCAGGTTGTGTACATTAATTTTTTGGAAATATTACTGGCAATGATTCCCATAAAAAGCGCATCTCAGATGGAATTTCTGAATTTAATAAAAGGCTTAATGTTTTATTATTGACATTTTCTGATTGTCATTCCTCAGTCAAGTATCATTTATTTAATTTTCTGTTTGCCGCTTTATGGCTCTCAGGTTTGGGACTTAACGTTGAAAAAATCTCAACGCTTATTATACAGCATGGTATAAAGCTGTCAGACGTATTTATAAAATGTATCCTCGTTCACACCGTAAATTTGTATACGAGATAACTGATGATCCCCCTATTGATTTCCAGATCCATAGAAGATTTATTAAATTTGTTTAGTCACTACTTTTAAAAATCAAATGGTCAACATGTGTGTGAAACTTTCCATGGAATGGATTTGTTATCCACTATGTAATAACATATCTCTAGTCTAGATACCAATTAGACCGCAATGACATTGCCAGATCATCATACAGCACATCTTTCCCCATAATTAAACGTATGCACTATAATAATTTAACGAATGACGACAAAGCTACTGTACAATTTGCTAGAGAGTTAATATCATCTCGTGATTACAAGGTAATACATTTATGTAAAGAACATTTTTTGCTGGACTATATTTTATGTGATTAATATGTATAATTTTGCCGTCTGATTTTCTTTTTTGTGTGTATGCTATGTATTGTGTACTTCAAGTACGAAATAAATCTGCATTATAACGTCAACACATCGATTACCTTGTAGGAACTTCACACACAAAAGGCAGATTTAGTGCATTTTCAGGATAAGAGGTTGTACGGTTATATTGCCGTTACCATGACAAGGCCCCCGATATTTTTTTCACAACCATCCATTTCCTCATCCAGTATACTGGATAATGAAGTATACTAGGGTATGGTAAAAAAATTTAGAATTCAGCATTGTCTTCACCTTTAAAACTGGATGACCTATAAAATTGTTTTGTTCTTCTATAGTGATATCAGAAATGCATAATAAGAAATGTATAGCTCCGGCCTGCTGATTTTAGACAGTAGGCTACGTTCACCAAATTGCATGTAACTCAAACACTATTTCACCTATAAACTTGGTTCTGGTGTCATCAGAAAGAGCGATAATATATCTCTAAATGGACATTGTTAATACAATTTTAAATGTTACATGGTAGTCGCTGGATGGTAATATACATCAGATACCACGCTGGAACTGCCTGTCCACATGTATGTCCCGGGGTCCTCTGTGATAAAGTGTTAGCTCATAATTAATAAATTAGATTGTAGCTGTGACAATCAACGTACTTTTCTGATAGGCCGCTTGATAGGCCGTTTGTTGTTGTACCCCTTCGTAGAGAACTAGAAACGGTTGTGTTATTACCAGTATGTTTTGTGTCTCCAATATCCTCTGCAATACAAGTAAATACGAGACGTTCATGGTGGCTTAATATTGATCCAGCGTCATAGACTTGAGACCAATATTAAACCAGCATTTTTAGAGTGGGGAGACGGTTAATGACGAGTTCATTTGACTAGAGGGCCATTTAATGCTAAATTTCAGAAGTTGAACCAATTATCTTCTTTAATGATGGCCAACCATCTACAATGTTGGAACAACATTTGGTTCAATCTCTAGTGTAAGCCAATGCTATGTGTCAAGGCGGGATACCAGCATATTTGAATCTTGGAAGTTCAAACTCAATGGTGGTCTCAAGTTGACATTCTCCTTTATAATTCCCAGTTATTCTTCCGGGTTTATTTGGGATTTTCTGGATCACTATGTGTGGATCGATGTTGGCTCAATTATGTACATGTGGGGTGATTCTCCATTCATTGCTTGAATGAAAACGGGAGGGTGAAGAGGGCCCCCCTACGTGAAGACTGAGACCACTCTTTAGTCTCTACATTTCATAATGGAAATACAAGTATCCAATGATGTTTCAATTCCGGGCTGGTGTGGAAGACGGTGGCACTACATTGAACCAACGTTGGGTGGTTGCTATGGACATTTTAAATTCTACATTTGACAATTGAAATAACAGTTGTAATTGCAGCAAACGAACGTGAAGCGTCAATCCAATGTTGTTTTAATGTTGGGCCAGCGCTGCATACAGTGATACAACATTCAGCCAGCAGAGAGACAAGTAATTGTGTTGACTGGGGACCCTCTGAATTTGCGTCCATTTGACAAACAAATACAAGTGTATTTAATAGTAGGCCTGCAAAAACGCATCTCTAAAATTTAAAAGTCTGAATTCTGAAGTCTAAAATTTTAAATAAAAAAAACTTTAACAAAATTTCAATCAATCTGTCATAATAAAATAACCCAACAAAATTCAAAATGGCCGCCACAAAAACTCATAAAACCTATTAAATGAAAAGTCACAATAATTCCCCTATAGTTATATTTGGGCTATGCCCAAATATATTGATTTTACAACGGAACTGTAATCTTATTATTCTTGGCACGTTTTTGTAAGACACTATTTCTCCCTGACTTTTCATCCAATCAACATGAAATTTGACACGATATTCCCAAAGTACTCGGGTATTCTGCTATGACTTTTCTAAGTCGTACATCATGTTCTTCCGGATTTATCCGGGATTCTCTGGATCCTTATAGGCAAAAGGAAGTTTCTGCTTACTTGTAAAGTGAGCAGATACTACCATTTGCCTTTGCACGACAGTAGGCCTATCCCTTCGACGCTGGCCCAACATTAACCCCAACATTGGGTCAATGTCTCGTGTTTGCTGGGATACTAGGTACCAATGTTTGTACAATGGTGTGCGTGGCAAGTGATTCTCCATTCATCGCCAGGAGGGTGAACAGTGTGCCCCTATGTCCACACCGACTCCACCCTTTAGTCTCCAGATTTCATAATAAAAATACATTTATCCAATGTTTCAATTCCGGGCCAGCTTCGCAGTCAGTAGCCCAGTATCGAGCCAATATTGTGTATTCGGTATGGACAATTGAAACATTTTAAATGCTACAATTAAAATAACAGTTGCAATTCTATTCAAACACAAAACGTTGAATCAATGTTGTTTTAATGTTGGGCTAGCGTCGCGGATAGTGAATCAACATCAAGTCAACAGAGAGAGTCAATGTATGTACTGGGTGCACTCTGAATGGGATTCTATTTGACAAACAGGGCGGGGGGCCTAGGGTAGTGGTTAGCACTGCTGCCTATCACGCAAGAGTCCGGGGTTCGGTTCCCAGTCTCGGCGGTTTGAAAGAAACAAAAAATGTTTCTTCCCCATCCACGTGTGAAAGTCAGTATTGTGGGGAGCCTCCGTGACCGAGAGGTAGCGTGCTCGGCCTCAGACCGCTAGGGCTCGAATTTCGAATTCCGTGTCTGGAGGACAGTGTCATCTCAATCATTTCACCATCCTCAGGAGGTTCTCCTAGCCCAGTTAAGCCTATATGTGCACAAAGGTGATTCATTTCATTTCATTTGACAAACGAATATATATCTATTTAAAACTGCAAAAGCTCAGTGGGGACTTCAGAAATTTGAAGCCCGAAGTCTAAAATTACAGTTCAGAATGGCTGCCTAAAAACTCATACGCGAAATACCGATCAATTGGTCAAAATAAAAATAACCCAACCAAATTCAAAATGGCCACCACAAAAACTCATAAAACCTAGCCCAAATATTATTGTTACTTGAAAAGTCACAATTCATGTCTAGTTATATTTGGGCTATGCCCAATTATATTGATTTTACAACGGAACTTCAATCTTATTATTTTTGGCACGTTTTTGTAAGAGCTATTTCTCCCTGAGTTTTTATCTAATCAACTTGAAATGTTGACACAACATTCCCAGAGTAGTCATGTATTCTGCTATGACTTTTCTAAGACATCCGTCGTGTTCTTCCTGATTAATCCAGGATTTTCTGGATTACTATACTCTTAAATGGCAAAAGGCAGTTTCTGCTTCCTTGTACAGTGAGCAGATACCGCACTATGCTGCTCTTCAAATGTAAAAGGCAGTATCTGCTTACTTGTAAAGTGAGCAGATACTGCCTTTTGGCTTGAACGGCAGTAGGCCTCAATTGGGTCCATTGTTGGTCCGATGTCGGGTGATCCTCCATTCAATGCCAAGAGGGTGAACAGGGTGCCCCTATGTCCAGATCTACTCCACCAGTTAGTATCTAGATTTCATAATAACAATACATTTATCCAATGTTTCAATTCCGGGCCAGCGTCACAGACAGTGGCCCAGTATTGAACCAATATTGTGTATTTGGTATGGACAGTTGAAACCTTTGAAATGCTACAATTAGAATAACAGTTGCAATTATATTCAAACATAAAAAGTTGAATCAATGTTGTTTTAATGTTGGGCTAGCGTCGCGGATAGTGATACAACATTAAATCAACAGAGAGACAAGTGAATGTGTGTACTGTGCACCCTGAATGCGATTCCATTTGACAAACAAATATATATCTATTTAAAACTGCAAAAGCTCAGGAGGGACTTCTGAAATTTGAGCCTGAAATCCGAAGTCTAAAATTACAGTTCAGAATGGCTGCCAAAAAACTCATACGCGAAATTCCAATCAATCTGTCATAATAAAAATAACCAAACCCAATTCAAAATGGCCCCCACAAAAACTCATAAAACCTAGCCCAAATATTATTGTTACTTGAAAAGTCACAATTCATCTAGTTTAGTAATAAAACGACAAGAACAAGCCATCATAGAATTTCCATGAATTTGTGTAGCCTCTCATGCTTGGTGAAATTTTGTGTACAGCTTGTTTCTCCTCAGAACCACATGGCAATGTTGTGAGAAAATATGCAGATGGCACGTGGTCATGTTTTGGTCAACATGTAAATAAGGCACAAGAGCGCCGCATGTGCCCAGAAAGTGAACTAGGTGTGAAATGGCAATTTTACCTCAATATTTGATGGATATTACTATCCAGCAACTACCATACAACATTACTAATATTATTAAAAGCCGCAATTAAAAGATACATGATCGCTCTTTCTGATGACACAAGAACCAAGTTTATAGGTGAAATAGTTTTTGGGTTACATGCAATTTGGTGAACGTACTGTCTAAAATCAGCAGGCCGGAGCTATACATTTCTTGTTATGCATTTCTGGTGATATTAAAAGTCACCACAAAGCTGATCAACACAATTTCGTCATTTTAATAGCGTTTATTGCTTAGAAAATGGATATTCTATTGTCTATAAGTATACAAAATATTTAATCTGATGCGTATATATTTAAATAGCTTTTTAACATAATTAAGGTATGCTGAACACGATTAGCCCGGTTCCCATGAAAAAATCAGTTTTTGATTATTTAATTAGCATAACAAAATGGCTACCAATCGCCATTTTGAAAAACTTTAAATTTGATAACTCTGAAACTAAACAAGCTATGAAGATGCATAATATGTCTAATTCTACTATTTTTGCGAAGACAAATCCAATGAAGTTGTTATTTTTCAAATTTGAGATTATCTAGACCTCTAGATCCAATATGGCCGCCATCGAATTTTGAAAAAAATACGATAACATTCTTGGAACTAAGCAAGATATACGCATAAAGATGCAGATATAATAATATACTAAATTCCACTATTTTTGGCGTGGCAAAACCAATTAAATGTGTTTTTTTTAGTTTTGAAACAGCTTGACCTCTAAATTCAAGATGGCCGCCCATCTCCATTTTGAAAAACATAAAATACGATGACTTTAGAACTAAGCAAAACATACGCATAAAGATGCAGATATAATATACTACATTCAACTTTTTTTGGCGTGACAAAACCAACAAAAAGGAAATGGTTATTTTTTCAATTTTGAAACATCTTGACCTCTAAATCCAAGATGGCCGCCCATCCTCATTTTAAAAAAACATAAAATATGATCAACTTTGGAACTAAACAAGTTATGACGATGCATAATATACCAAATTCTACTATGTTGGGATGAAAAATCCAGTGAAATAGTTATTTTTTTAGAATTGGGCCAAGATGGCAACCAAGCAGTTTGAAAAGACTGAAATACGATAACGTAATATATCAAATTCCACTTTTTTTGGCATCCAAGGGACGCTGCAGCCTCTACGTGTCTGGCTATAATCTTCGGGCGGATTGGCAGCGACCTACCCTGATTCCTCCACTCATCAGCTTAAGCATGTTAAGTATCAGTGCAGGCACAGGTGTTGGCCGTGGTAAGGTCTTAAACTGCCCGCAATAGTGTTTTACATTAGGTCTCTCACGTGGGATGAATGGAGTTACACTCAGCTATTGTTACTCTGGGGACTATCCGACCCGAGGATAGCAGAGCTGTGTTTTGTATAGCGAAACCCACCTCTCCGACCGTCTGGGCATGCCTGGGGGTAAATCCCCAGAACCCCTTATCAAGGTTATTGGCGAGTAAAGGAGGAAATCACTCTCAATAATACATCATGCCCTATCACCCCACCCTCACGTCATCATCTTTACATCATTCATTTCATCAATGGACTGCACTGTTTTATCATAATTTACAATGTCACTTAAATGACCATTACTTCAGAAAGGAGTGGTCCACTGTGTACGAGCTGTGGGACATATCTGTACCCAGAAAGCACCAGCCTAATTACAGGGACAACTGGGGTACAACTACTCTATGGCAGAGATACCTGCATCAAACGGCGATAAAAACACGGGGTATTGTTAACCCTTTTAACGCTGAACTCCTGGGCACACTTGCATCCCCAATGTCAGATTTGTATGAAGACAACAGCAGGATTTTAGCTTATGAGCAAATAATAACACGAGAAGGAGTTGTGCTTTACTGGTGGATAACACCAAGGTCATGTCAAGGTCACATCATGGTCATTTCAAGGTCAAACTCGCAAAAATATTGAAAATATCCACTTTTTCAACCCCCATCCCCAGGAATTCAGCAGTGGGGATGCAAGTGTGCCCAGGAGTTCAGCATTAAGAGGATTAATAATACCCCGTATCCTGAACATGTTTTTATCACATTTTGATGCAGGTATCTCTGCCATAGAGTGGTAGACGTCATATTCGAGTTCACACAGGGCAAGGATGAGGAGGCGTTAAACGCGATGGAGAGGCATTAAACGGTGAAAGAAAAACGTTAACAAAACCGGCTGAAAGGAAACAGAAAGACGCTAAAGGGAGATGGGGAGGCGTCAGAGTGCATTGAAAAACGTGCAAGCTGCCAAGCTCATTGGGAATTACTAAAGTGCGACAACGAGTTGTTAAAGGTCGATGGGGATGTGTTAGGTGGCAACGGATAAACGTTGAAATGCGACAAAAAGCGTTAAAGTAAGAGAGAGAGGCGGTGAAGGGTGACATAAATACATTAAAGGGTGGCGGACAGACGTTACAAAGCGACGTAAATGACGACGAAGAATCGGTAAAGGGCAATAGAGAAATGTTAAATAGAACGGGGAACTGTTGAAGAGCAACAGGGAGGCATTAAAGGGAGCAAACATGCATTAATGGGCATTAGTGAGTGAGTGAATATTACTTTACGTCGCTTTTTGCACAATCATGGCAATAATGCGACAGATGGGAACCCGAAGTCGGGTCTATGCCCTTCTCTTATCTAATTACTTCAAGGGTTCTTTATAGTGCACAGTACAATAGACAGCACTGCACACTCCAGGCCGTAGATCAGTTTTGAGCACTGTAGAGGGAGGTGTTAAAGCAAAAGGCCAATCTATGTATGTTTCTGGTTTACTTGTACCCCAGTTGCCTCTATCTCTGTAATCAGGGTGATGCTTTCTGGGTACAGATATGGCCCGCTGTTGACTACTCCATGAAAAGGCGACGGAGCATCGTTAAAAGACACCAGAGAGGATACCTTTTATATCTCAACTTAATTATAATGGGTTGAATAAGCTGGTCTTAGGTTTAGAGGCCAGGATAATTTGTAATCTAAAATTACCTATTCCACTGACTTTTTATGCTAAAAGTTTTGAATGCAACATTTAGCTATTTAGTTCCTTTAGTTCATGATAATTTCATGTTTTTGAAAATGGTGATGACAGCCGTCTTATATTTAGATTTTATATTGTTGAATCTAACACATAGCTATTTCATCGTTTTGTCACGCTAATAATAACAGTAGTATTAGAATATTGGTTTACTTGTACCCCAGTTGCCTCTATCTCTGTAATCAGGGTGATGCTTTCTGGGTACAGATATGGCCCGCTGTTGACTACTCCATGAAAAGGCGACGGAGAATCGTTAAAAGACACCAGAGAGGATAACTTTTATATCTCCAACTAATTATAATGGGTTGAATAAGCTTGTCTCAGGTTTAGAGGCCAGGATAATTTGTAATCTAAAATTACCTATTCCACTGACTTTTTATGCTAAAAGGTTTGAATGCAACATTTAGCCACTTAGTTTCTTTAGTTCATGATAATTTCATGTTTTTGAAAATGGTGATGACAGCCGTCTTATATTTAGATTTTATATTGTTGAATCTAACACATAGCTATTTCATCGTTTTGTCACGCTAATAATAACAGTAGTATTAGAATATTGCTTAAAGATATAGACCACTACTATAAACCTATACCTGTATACAGTTAGACATCTTCTTTTTTGTTATATTAATGTACGTTACAGCGAAGTCAAAGACTAAACTAAATATTCTTGTGATCATGGTGATGGCGATTGTTAATTAGCATATATAAATTATATACTATATATATATCAATAATATTATTTGGTATTTTGTTTTCTAGATTATAATTATCTGTGATTTGTGTCTGTTGCCAGTGAAAAATAATAGATGAACATAAAGTTAATGTAAGACAAAGCGTGCATCACCTATATGAATGCAATTACAAAAAATTGTCAACGTTTGTTATTTTATTTATGCTAATTAGATAACTTAAAAGTGAAATTGAGAAATGCTAATTTAATTTCACATACCTTAATGGTGATAAAAACTCACTTTCTCAACATTGTTGATATACTTACCCAATAACAGTCTCCATTGTACGTGGTATGGTAATGTATTTCCTCACAAAATGCCTGAAATCGTCAATTTGGCGGCCATTTTGTATATGCTAATTAGACAACCTAAAACTTAAAATTCGCTTGGGAACGGGGCTAATCGTGTTCGGCACACCTTGATTATGCTAAAAAGTCAGGCTCCCAACTTTTGCTCAAAAATGCTCCTAGGATTTTATAGGAGCTGCTTTTCCAAAAATTCGTCTAGTCTAACTTGCCTAAGCGTAGTTCCAACTCCCGTTAAAAGATGGCACCACTACATAATGTATTACACGCATTTGTATGGTGAAATCCGCAAGTCGACCATTTTATTGTACATGGTCTTTGCTTATATGGGTCAATTGTAACTATTTATTAACTCGTAACACGAAATGTACATTATTGTGATATAATATAACAATAACATAATATAACAGGGTGCTGAGCTGTTTTAGCAGTCCGCATCAATGTCTAACAGTATGCCATAGTCACAGCAGCTCTTGGCTATGGCGGGCTGTTATACATTGATGCGGACTGCTAAAACAGCTCAAGCTCAATGCTCTGCTAAATGAATGCAATGTTGTTGTTATATTATAATGATCAATGAGGGTGATAATGCTTCCAGTATATGCTTGCAGTACACTGCTCAACAAAGCTAAAAAGACAGTGGTCGCCTTTTGTATTTGCGCGGCAGAATAATCGGAGTTATATAGGCCTACACGTCTCCCTCCTGGGGCCGTATTCTCGTGACAATTAACGTTCCCACATTCCATCACATGCCATTAATCTTCATGATTGTGTTGTCCTTTGAATAGGGCGGGAATGCTATTATCTGGTGTTTTACACACTTTCGTGGCATTTTATCATCTGAAACAAATGGTATAATATATAATTATATTTATATTAGGGAAACAATTTGCAATCCCGATTACATTAAAAATAAATCATTTTTATTACCGCATCTTGCGATATTATTTCAATGTCTTTCAGAGTCGTGAACAATTTATATGTTCCTCTTATACATGTGGAGCTTATCATGTTAAACTCGTGGTCCACTGTTGAAGCGACATCCCAGCAAACACAAAACATTTGTATAACAAGTAACAAGTAATTTATTATTATGGTCTTCTTTAGTAGAAGACAGATCAGAGTTGCACATACTTCGTTTACAGTTCAGTGATTGAGCTATCGTCAACATCATCGTGCTTTATTACATTCGATAGCTACAACCATAGCTGTGTAACATGTGTGCAAAATCTTTTTTTTTCTTTAATCAGCAAAGACTCGCTACGTTATCTTTATTTTTTAACTCTCACCCACGTGAGGTTGCGTCTGACTACCGCGACCCACAACTTCAAGTAGGTGAAAATTACCCATATGTGTTTAGTTTATCACCAAGCATTTTTAATTTTTTATGTTAAAATGAATTTCTTTCCAAAAAAAGTTATCTAATCTGCCAAAAAAAGCAGATTAGAAACGACTATAGCCGTGTTTATCTGTGAACCCTGAAACGCCTCACGATGCATCCAGGCATCATTTTGCATTTCTGAAGAATGACTTAATTTCCTACAACTAGGGGGTTAAGAACGAAGATATTCATGCAACTGCTTTAATAATAACAATATTTTTGTTCATTTGCCACCCACTTCATGTCATCTTCACCCACTGCAAGTCGAGAATTGTGACAGCAATTCGTGGCTTGTAGTGTATGAAGATGACTATGGTAAATTCACGCTTGAAATGGTTAAAGGGTAATGTTGGGTCCAACAAGCAATATTGGCTCTATGTGTAATGTTTACTAGGATGTTATTTCAAGAGGTACAAGAGCTTATATGACCTTCGTCAATATACTTGTCGCTCTGCAGGCGAGACATGAGCAAACGGATCATGAGCTATCATGGCCATAGAAGCAATCAATCATTACGTTAAGGTGACGATATGCTTGGAAGACTGTATGCGTTCAATATACGTGCGGGATTCCGTGGCGAATCCAGAGCCCCCTCATCATCATTGTCCCTAGAAACAAGAATAACCTACCTAATAATAATACAATTTCTCGGGGGGGTATCCCCCCCCCCACACACACACACACACACACACATCTAGAGCATAGAGAAAGCTGGTTGTACAAGCTGTAGATAGTGATCGCCAACCTACTTATACATGATTATAAGTACAGCTCATATTTTATGGCCTAAGTGTAGTTATCGACACCCATCAAACCCATCCAACGAAAAGGTGGTATTTCATATATCCTGCTATTAAATTGTCCATCAGCACCCGTCATTCAGTTTTGGTGTCGAGTACTACACTTGGGCCCATTTGATTACGGCCCGCCTAAGCACTGAACTCTCTGTTAGGGGTTTTGTCAAGTTAAAAAAAATCAAAAAATCTGAGAAAAACTCGGAAGTGGGTGGGTGGGTCGGGTCCCAACTCGGATTATAATTTTTTTTTTTTAATGTTGTGTTTTTTGTGTTTTTTGTGTTGTTTTCATATTTCCAAATGTTCAAAAAAAAATGGATAGGGGGGTGGGTGATTGACGTCTGATAAGTCCGAGTTTTTCTCAGATTTTTTGATTTTTTTTAACTTGACAAGGCCCCTTAGTTAGCAAACACGAGACGTTGACCTAATGCTGGGCTCATGTTGGTACAGCGTCGTAGACGGTTCGCATTGTGTGTATGCTGGGAGAAAGCTTAAAGCAGGTATAGGTTGTGATGCATCACTGAATCAAAATATTTACGATATGTTAGACCCCACTTCTGTGGACGTTGACCATGCTGCGCATGCGTGCTGTTGTATTGGTGCCCTAAATGTTTACTCAGCGAGACATAAGTACACACATTCTTTAAAGCAGATGGGTCGTTATGCTTCACTGAACCATAAAATTTACACCACTCCTGTGGACGTTCATGCCTATTTAAACGATGCTGAATACCTTGCATTGTATCGCACCATATGCTCAAACCCGGATAGGCGGCTTTATATCAATTTATTTACAAAAAAATGAAGATATATTTATGGTACTAAACATTATTAATGTAACAGTTAGTATTTTTTTAGAACTAATCACGTGACATAATAATGGCGGCTGCTGTTTTGGACAAGGAGAAATACAATTTCAGATTTGTGCAGGGCAAATTCCACCCCAGCTACGGAATACTGCTGCATCCAGTTCTATATGTGTTGTTGCTTTGGCCTTTGTTACGTTACTTTTTATCCAGCACCATGTTTTATAAAAATTACATCTTGAGACTGCGCGGGAAATAGCATGTTGCTGGTTTTTATTGTTGTCTAACCATGCCTCAACTGGCATAAATCGGTGACAGAGAGCTTTGCTGGAAGACAAATAGGTGCTACCTGTCTTCTACTTACCAAAAAAAAATGATTACTAAAAGTAGGTGTAGGATTTGCTGATTGGGATTTCCATCAATGAACACCCATATGCGACACCACAAAGATGCTAAGCCATTGCCAAACCAATAATGGAGACGTTGCTACGAAGCCGAAAAAATATTGATTTTGGATTGGTTCTCTCACCAGTTTTTTTCCAACACCCATCAAGAACACCACAAAAATTAACTTACGATCGTAGATGGTCCACTGCTTCACTGGGGATGGGTTCACCTACTCGTGGCTAAGCACACACAAACGTTTTACGAATTTTTGTTATTCTTACGTTTTTATATTACATTATATTGATCGCTTAGCACATAATTTGTACATACAGAACTGTTTGGTGTATTTAAATCAATGTATTGTCATTGAATGATTTAAAAGTCTTCCAAGGTTATAACTAATAATTTATAGATTTGTATGAACAGTCTCTCACTGTTTTTTCCACATCCATTGTTAATTCTTTGCATAATTTGCATAATTTGTGTACAGTGTATATTCATTGAGCTAATTTATTTTGTGTATCGGCGCAGGTGCTGTCTTAGGTTTTAAAAAAGATTTGGAATATAGCAGATATTTTGAGCTGATGTCCAAGGCACCACCATTATATCATTAGTATGCATTTGACCTTAATAGACGGATGTGATCATTTGAAAAATATTTTCAATTAATTCACTTAAATGTCACTTAAATGACCATTAGTGCCGAAAAGTGACGTTCAGAAATTGTCTTACTCCCTTACTTCACTGCATTTGAACTCTTCCTTGCAATTATGTTATTGTAAACACAATTACGTTTTAGCATTCTCAGTTGTCATAGGTGTTCATTGCTAATATCTCTAGAGAGTGGGGCTCAAGAATCAAATGCACGAATATATTTGTATGTGCATTTGTACAAAACATGTGGGAAACAAGTAGTATAACTCGAAAGGTGAAGTATAGTATACAGCCAGCAATTAAATGGTTAAAGAACAGTTAAGTGGATTGTGCATGGATTGTTTAGGGTAAGTGTGTTTGTATAAGGGGATTGCAACGGTTCATGCTAGCCTGTACTTGCTGTGTCATGCAAAGTTAAAAGACAGTAACCCAATCCTTATTTATATTTTTCAAGTATGCTGTTACCGCCCTCACATTTTTAGGTTGTGCTACTCAGTTAGCTGCATCATATGATCACTGCTGCCCATGATCAGACAATCGCAATCGAGCGGTTAGACCTACAAGTCACACGTGTTCAACAGTCTAAAACTGTTACGTGACAGAATGGACGAGAACTGCAGGAGGGCTGGCACAGAAAAACATTCTGATGACGTGGTAACAGGACTGCCTGTACAACAATACGACCAGGAGCAGCCTCTGCCTTCTGTGTACACATATCCTACATACCCAAGAGACGTACCACCAGCTACACGTGAAGATGTGGTAACAGGACTGCCTGTACAACAATACGACCAGGAGCAGCCTCTGCCTTCTGTGTACACATATCCTACATACCCAACAGACGTACCACCAGCTACAAGTGATGACGTTGTCGCAGGACTGCCTGTACAACAATACGACCAGGAGCAGCCTCTGCCTTCTGTGTACACATATCCTACATACCCAGCTGACGTACCACCAGCTACAAGTGATGACGTGGTCGCAGGACTTCCTGTACAACAATACGACCAGGAGCAGCCTCCACCTCCTGTTCACGCCTATCCTACATACCCAGGTGGAGGTGTGCATCCCAAAGATGGGGAATCAACCCATGTTAACATCAACCAACCACAACCTGTGTCACAACTCATAGCCATGACAACCTCTCTGACGTCAGCTTCATCCACAGCTGGGGCTAGTGAACTCCATGGCCATGTTAGCCAGGTCAACATAACCAGACCTTTGACAAATCCACCGTGTCACTGTCTGGGATTGGCCATCTTCAGCTGTATTTGCTGCTGTTGGCTCATCGGAATATTTGCCATCATTCAAAGTGGTAAGTAGTCCAGCAAAGCTAATTTCACATTTTATATATAATTTCATACTTTATATAATAATTTCATATTTTAGTTTGATCAGACATCATGATGAATCTGATCCGACAACAGTAACCCTCAACCATTGTTACTCTGGGGACTATCTGTCCAGAGAATAGATGAGCTGCGCTAAAGGCCACTGTGTTTCAGCATTAAATTCCATAGCGGAACCCAAGTCTCCAATCGTCTGGGCATGTCTGGGGGTTAATCCCCTAGACATGCCCAGAACCCTTAATCATGCGAGTGAAGGGAACATTTCCAATAACCTACATGTACCATTCCCTGTCACTCTACCATTACGTCATCATCTGTACATCGTGTATCTCGTCAACGGACTGCACTATTTTTTTATCGTATTACAATATCACTTCAATGACTTTTTGTACCAAAACGTGACGTTCAGCATTATTCTACTACTATTCAGCATAACTTTGCACAAACAAAATTAATAGCAATGAAAATAATACAGCAAAAAGAACCGCTTTTTGCAGGGATTAACAAACAGCTATATTATTAGACATATCAGAAGATCAGTGAATGTATAGGGATAACGTGATTTCAATGTGAGCACCATGACATCATCAGCTATCCTGATGTGTTCGTTTTCTGTGAACAATGATGGAGGCATATTACTGCATTCATGGTCACCGATAACGTTATTATTGTCATTAGCGTTAATTTGGTTCTTTCTTTCTGGATGGCTAATGTGGGAAGCAAATAAATTTCTGTGATTGGAAGAAACTGCAGTTACTCCAAGAAAAAGAGGAACATGTTTGAATAAGTCTGATCTCATGATGAGACATAAATGCGCAAAGCGGTGGATACATGCATAGAGTGGTGGATATACGGGCTTTCTATGCTTTAAAACGTGACGTTCACGAATTGGTGAACCCCGCGCTGCTATGTTATGTACGCTTTTTGATAAACTTGATGCTCCGGTCAATTTATATGCGTCTGAAATTTGGGGATTCCACGCTTCTTTAGCAGTTGAGAGAGTTCATTTGAAGTTCTGTAAATGGTTACTCAAAATTTCAAACTGTACCACTAATGAAATGGTCTATGGAGAATTAGGACGTTTTCCAATGCTCATCAACAGGAAAATTAGAATTTACAAATATTGGGTGAAAATTGTTAACGGTAAGGCATGCCCATTGGTGAAACAAATGTATATTGTATTGTACAATGCAACTCTAAGTGATGATAATCGTGTAATAAATCGGGCATGTCTAGTTAAAAGTCTAATTAATCGTCTAGGGTTTGGACTCGTGTGGACCGAAAAATGTGTAGCGAATGAGCCTTTTTTTTATCAGTTCGTGTAAGCAAAGATTGTGTGACCAATATATACAGCAATGGTTTGGAATTATAAGCCAAAGGTCAAGTTGTATGTTGTATAATGATTTGCATGTATCGTTTTCCTTTTCCGAATATTTAAATATAACCATGCCACTTAAACACAGAATTGCACTTACAAAATTTCGTACAAAAAACCACAGCCTTCCCAATGTTTTATTAAGTAGAGGGAGAAACAGGTTAGTGTATAATGCACGTTTATATAGTACCTGTGGCGTCCTTGGCGACGAATACCATTGTATTTTTGAATGTCCGATATCTGACAGATTTAGACATATTTTACCCAAACAATTTGTAACTCGGCCAAACATGTTTAAACTATTAACTTTATTTACATCCTCTCATGGACCAACAGTGAGAAAACTAGCTAAATTTTTGTTTTAGTAAACCCTCTATATTCTTTTTGATTTATTATTATCTTTTTTTAATGTTATCCTCCAATAATTTACTATGCTCTTTTTTTATTCAATTCTCACAAATATATAGAACGGGCTGTTCTATGTATTTGTAGTTTTAATACCTGTCGTCTTCTGGACGGGTACTCCGTTTGCACATATAACAGTGTTTGTATTATTATTATTTTTGTATTGTATGCTCACAGACTGTAATGTCTAATGCTAATAAACTATTATTATTATTAAATATTTGAGTTCCATAATATATTATCAAAATAATTTTAAAAATGGATTATCTAGTCAAAATTACATAAAAATGAGGTATTGCACTTGTGTCTAGCTTTTTTCAGTTGTTGAAAAATCAAATTTGACATTGTAACCAAAAGTAATTTCACCTTCATTTGACCTAATAATACAATATGTTTTTCCCAAATGGACGACTACCTGGGTTTGACTCACGGGAGCATAAGGAATGAGATAAATATAATCGTTTGCTTCTAAGCAAATTGTGTAACAGAATTGACATACGGATCAATAATTGGATATTACCTCTAGTCTATTAAAAAGAAGTACGTCGTTGTATTTGTAGATATCCTGTTGTGTACCCACCAAATGTTTGTTTGGATCTGTGGTTGTACTAAGCACTTTGAGCGCCAATAACTAAACCCTTTGAGCGCCAATCACTAAACCCCTTGAGCGCCAATCACACTTATTATTGATTTTAATCATTTTCATCAGAATATCACATCACGGGTTTTGGAGAGTCTCAAATATAGAAGATATCGGACTGTTTAACTCACTCAAAAACCGTAATCTACAACTTCGAATGCATTTTATTTGATTGTTGTTCAAAGAGTTAAACTGTAACTGCAGTGCGCGTGGTCATAAGACTAAGACGTCAAACATAAACGCCCCTAAAATGTCATAATAATATATGTCTTGCGTCAATAAAACGAACATAATAGTGTGAAACAGTTGTTATACAGTATACAGACCTACAGCTAATATGGTACAAATAGATAAATATATTTATTTTGGCGTCTACACTGCACCTAGGGTTTTAGGTATAAGGAATTTAAAAAATCAAAAATTCAAAGCAAAACAATATGCAGAAATCCAATATGGCCGCCATACTAACATGAAAAATCTATATATTCTCATAACTTTCCAAAAATGTCAGCCAGAAAATTTATTTCGAAGCCTACATCTAGGTTTTTAAGTATGACAAAGTAAAAAAAAGTTAAAATCTTCAATGCAATACAATGTGCAAAATCCAAGATGGCCGCCACTTAAAAAATGCACATAGAAGACTCATTTTGGTGTCAGTTTTTATGTATGAGGGATTAACAGAAATTAAAATCAAAGCATACAAAACAATACAATGTGCAGACATATGTCTGCTCAATATTGATGGCTACACCTGGTTTTTTAGGTATGATGAATTTTTAAAAAGGTAAAATTAACGTAATTTTCAGCAATCCAAGTCTGGATCTGATCTAAATCCACCAACATTCTGCGACAGCTAAGCGGTTTCTCACGCATTTGTCAGGATGCCCCGGAAGAGTGGTCACTCGAAGCCACCAACTCAGCCGTCGACATAGAACGGGGGTTTTGATACTTATATCAGTCTGATACTACCGGCAATTAACGCCGGAAATACTAATTGTTTATAGTTTTGCCGTTTAATTTGAGTTCACAAAATTCCCCTACCCCAAAGCAAAGGTAAAGTAAGGTGACCCAGACCTGACGCAATGAAACAATCAACGGAATTCATCCCACGTCAAAATGTCTCGGATTTAGTTAAAATAGATCCAAAATCAAACTAAAATAGAGCTGACGTAAGAATGGAGCATGATAAAATGGACATTGTGTTATAAGAAAAAACTTGTATGCCAAAAGCAAGGTTATCAACGTGTTAAAGATTCATACAACTGCGAAATGGGCATGCGTGGGACGGTCAAGTGTAGGCCTACAGTAGCCTATAGAGTACACTTTGACGGCATTAATATCAGCAACTGAACTGATTACAAGATACTACTCCAACGAGAAATTGGGCCAATGCTCTTTTAATGTTGACATTAAACCGACATTTGGTGACTGTGTCTTGTATGCTGGGAAAGCTCTCGCTGTCAATATGCATGAGGGGAACTGTTTCTAGACCCCAACAGTAACACAACTGTTTGTGTCTCAACACAAAGCCCACATGAGAGAATTGGTGAATTATTTCTATATGGCCCTAAGAGTGCATAAGCTCAGAGTGGGATAAATGGGAAGGAGTTGAGGTTAAGTACCTGGGTTGTGTGAACAGAGCTGAGAGATGAACCAGGGATAGATAATCAGAAAGAGTGATACAGCAGTATAATTGCATAAGATGTGAATAGGTGCGTGGGATGGTTCTGAGGTTCACTTATTTGGGTGATATTATGTTCATAATTATGTGTTTTATGTGTACATGCATAGGATAGGCTACATGTAAGATTGAGTGATATTTTTGTGTCCTTCGCAAAGTATATAATATAAAGGTAAAATTTAATATGTAATGTTATAATATATTAACATACGGATCATCTTGATAAGGTACCCCCCCCCCCTCTAATTTTTTAGAAAAGATGTTTATCTTTGTTTTGGTACGAAGACACCTAATTATGAGTAAAGTTCAACGGAACAATTATTTTTGATCATTCAATCCCACAGACTAAAAGTGAAGATCACTTTGGTCTGCAGCTCATGATTTTTACTGATTTAATAGTTTAAAGGTTATTTTCTCCAATTACACGAGAACATGTAGCAAATGGTTCAGTAGACATATCTCTCTTAACAAGGTGTTTGACATGTTTAACGAATTAATTGGAATAAGGTTTTTCTCAGAATTCCATTACATCTCAAATGGTGTAACATTACGTTTACTAAACCTTTGCTGAGTTTTCATTCGTATGAATATAATTTTGTGGTTACGACATTTTATGTCAATCGGTGGAAAAATCTGAGAACAACATGCGCTGCAGACCAATGTGGCCGAATAATTGAACACTCAATCCATTGAAGTGTTCCCTAGTACACGTTTTGTGCACTCGGACGTAGTGGCGTTTTATGTCATTCACTGTGAAATAATAGGTCATTTTATAGTTGAAAATCTGTATTTTTTTATTTTTGCAGTGAAATCTTGCAACGCGATAAGAAAGGGTGACAGAGAGAGAGCCAAGTCCGAAGGCGCATCGGCGAAACACCTGGCGATCATCGGCATCGTTCTGGGGATCTTTTTACAAGGACTCTCTGTTGGTCTGTGGTACTGGCAGAAGTAGTCACACCAGCAACCTTTTTTAGATGCCGCATGATATTTTTTATCTATTACGCACTTGTCAGATCCACATACATATTATTATTTACACTGTGTGCTTTTGCTTGAGACCTGAGACCTTTTGATAATTTGCATCAACTGTTGTGTTGTGAATAATGACCCTTTAAGTGCTGCGTTCCCAGCAAACACAAAACATTTATATAAAATGTATACAACGTCGGCCCAACGTCCTCGACGCTGGTCCGACATTGTATAAATGTTATACAAATCTTTTGTGTTTGCTGGGTTGCTCATCGACAGTTTTCGTTTCTTTGACGGTGGCATTTGCTTACGTGATATCATAGACATCGAGGTATGGACTACCAACAGGCGCGAGATCGTCGTGAACTTACGGCGCGCATTCGCGGCTAGGAAAAGGGATAATTGATTTCCGGTCTACCTTTCATGCTGTCTATTTATGTTTTTCATCGGCTCGATAGGCGAATAATTTGGGCTGTTTTGTCACTAAAATTTAAATTACTGAACCAACTAATTGTTCAAAATAATGTAATTTTGATGTTTATGCTAAATATATACATTAAAAACAATGCCAATCGAGATTTACAATTTAAATTAGACGCCAACGTGAAGCTGTTTCAAACTTGACTGTAGTGTGATTACTAGGCCAGCATGTCAGTAGACCTAATGCCTTGGTCACAATTCACAAAAGGGGCCTTCCAGTGCAGTTCACGGGCTGTTTTTGGCCGTCCCACACGGGACCCGGGTGCCGTCCATTTTTTTCACCCCGCGCGGACCCCGGGTTACTTTTAATTCTAACTTAAAAGTAACCCGGGCCCCGGTGATAAATAAACCACGGATCAAACCCGTAAACTGCCCGGCAGGGGCTCGGCGGGGCCCCTGCCGGGAACAGAGACAAATTTTGAAGTAAAGAACGCAGGGTACCCGGCCGGACCCCCTACGGATACCCGTGAGGGAGCCTGTGGGGTCCTGATTCGGCTTGTAGGAACCCCGGGCGGAGTCCCGCCGGTGCCCTTACAATGCCCGAACGGGTCACGGTCGGGACCCCTGAATAATCTCCAGGGAGATCATAGTTAATGAGACACGAATTGATCAATGTTCAATAAATCAATCGCTAAATAAATCAACTAATTAATCAAAAAAGGTAGGTAACTTCTCATTTTACAAACTGGGTTTGTCACATGAATCAACTTGCATAACAGTCATAATGTATACAAATAACCCAGTCTTTAAATTTCCCTTACTTTTGTGGACAGGCCTACTAACATTTTTATACAATAGTTTATTTTGAAGTTTTGAATAGTTTATTTTTGAATAGTTTATTTTTGAATAGTTTAGTTTTGATGAAAGATTTGAAGTCTTCGTGGTGTTCGACCCTGTAAAAGGGTATCGTATTGCTCGTAACATGCTCTTAAAGCCAGTACAGCGTCGAAAGGATAACATTCGTCTTGCAGGATTTAATTTTTCTATATGTCTTGCTCTTGGAGCAATGCCGTACGGCCAACATTGTAACGGTGTCGGAATGTTGCAAGCCTAAACCTGAGCCATGCAGTTAAATGAAAATCACCAGCAGAGAAAAGATGAAATGAATCGGGCTTTAGGCCACCTTTGTGTACATATAGGCTAAACTGGGCAAGGAGAACCTTCTGAGGATGGTGAGATGATTGAAATGACACTGTCCTCCAGACACAGGATTCGAAATTCGAGCCCTGGCGGTCTGAGGCCGAGCACGCTACCTCTCGGTCACAGAGGCTCCCCACAATACTGACTTTCACACGATTTTACGATTGGAAAGGTATTGATATTAATTTGACTGTGATTAAAATTGTGATCAACACAATGTTTACATACCCATGAAAAAACGATCAAAAAGCACATGGTTGACAGTTTACAGCGGAAGTAAACTATCCCTTTTCTCGTCAATTCTGGCAGCCGGAAGTTCATACACGTACAATCAGTATCGTGAGATTTGGAGTCGGTTGTTCATTTCCTCGATGTCCATGGTGATATTCAGCTTTAAGTGAATGAAAAATAACTCCAAGTTTAACAAATTATAATCAGTGGTAATATTTTAGATAAAGTAATGGTAATTTGATCAATTTCAATCTATATTTTTGGCGTATAGGTAGTTTTAAAAAGTTGACTATAGAAGTTTTTAAATCTATTTTATTAGCAAATTAGGAAAATATGAGTTTACCCACATTTAGTTGTTGTTATCAATGTATTCACAAAGTGTGCTTACACATATATTATCCGAGAAATGTGTGTGTTGTTTTAATCATAGAAATCCATGGTTTTAATGTTGACCATCTTTATACGTCAGAATCTGACGTCTGTAAGCGTCAGATTCTGACGTATAAAGACAATCCCCGCACTGAAACAATTGAAATATTTATTACGGCCTGTAGACCTATAACATATGTATTCAAATGAAGCGGAAAGATCTGACTAAGACATTTATGATGGGTTCAAATTACCCCCTCTGGTCTCCATAGTTAAGACAAGAATAATTCAGCGCCGTAAGGGATAAACTGCTGCTACTTGGGACTTTCAACTTCACTGTGAGTTTTGAAATAACCTTTTCACCGCTAAGCTCGATAATAATCGTTTTAGATCAGTTCTTTTAGACGATCTCATCAACTCGCTATTATTGTGATTTAAATTTGTGTTTCAAAAGTTTGCAAAAAATTTGGTGCCTGATTGGCCAAATTATTATGAATGAAACTCATCCACTTGGAGATGGGGTTCGTGGCAGCGAGACGCGGCGTCAAGTGGGTGACAAATTAAATAAGATAACTTAGGGGAAAAGGGTTAGGCCTAATTGACGCTACGGCCATTATAAATGTTGTATTTTTTTTTGTGCGGGGGTCAACTCTAAACGTCAGAATCTGACGTCTATAGACGTCAGATTTTGACGTCTAAAGTTGGTGCACGCATTAATTTATTACTGTTACCAACCGTAAAATTCCCGCTTCAAATCAACCTTTTTGACTGGTGCGAAAGAAAAAGTTATTTTGTTTGCTACAGACCAAAGAAATACCAAACGGGATGCATATCATATGTAATAAGCGAAAAACAATTTAAAATTGTGATATAGCTGTGAAATGTTGACACAAAATGGGTATGAGGATGTTATCAGTTCAATATCAGAGCCCACAAGGGAAAAAAATGCGATTTTTAAATTTCAATTTAATCTTTTTGCTTTTCTACTTTATAAAACCATACCAAGAGCGTCTTTAATTGGATATTGTAAGGGAATTTTTTTATAGTGTTAGTGGGCTTATCAGGAAGACACCGACTTATTTTATTCTGGAACCAAAAATGTTGTATCTTAATATGAACAACAAAATAAATTGATGAATGGCTCAGAGGTAAAGTGATCCAAGTCCAAAATTCGATTTTTTCTGTTTATATATATAGAAAATAATATACTAAAATATCCAAGCCATTCGTTTAAAATTGCAAAACTTATTAATTAACATACATTTTTTCACTTTCAATATTGATACATATCTTCAATGTTAAAGTGATCCAGTCCATCTGTTTATATAGGGACATATTGACTTGTATCAGTTTACCTCTGAGACATACGTAATATGGCTGCTGAAATGTTATAAAACACCCCTTCTATGGATCAGTTTGTGCTGTGCTAATCATTACCATTTTTTTACTGGAGTGAGATGATGATACACTAGGCAGTTTCAATACTAGTTTGTGACGTTTAAAAATACATTTTTTGTCCAAAAATTTAAAATTATATATATAAAATAAAATGAAATAAAAATTGCCAAAAATGGGTTTTACGACATTGATAACTATATACCTGCGAGTAGGAATGAAAAATAGACAACAATGTAAAACTTTCCATCTATTTTTAATCACGACCAAAAAGTTCTAAAATCTGTTGGACGTGGTCGTACGTGGTAATTATTGGACAATTTTGTGATTGGCCGTGCTTTGTACGTGGTATGGCCGTCGGCGGCTGCTCCACTGCTGAAGCACTGCCTAAGCACGGGTAACCTAATATTAGGCTATTCAGAGATTAGATGTTTCCAGACGATTTGCAATTATGATAAATTATTTTTTCGTCGTTTTTGTGACTAATTATGGCCTAGTTTGGCCTATATCTGCAAAAAAGGTGGCCTAAAACCCCGTTCATTTCATGTTTACCCCTTGACATCTAGACTGCAAGTGCCGAGGTCTTCAGAAAATTACTGTCTTTTATATGCCGCAAATCAGAAGTGATACAGAAGTGATTAGGTAGTGATCAATCGTATTTTGAACTTGTTTGAAACGTGCTTAGGTAGTGCTATGTACGCGAAAAAATGCATTTGTCAGTGATAAGCAGCTAAACACACGCTATTTCCCGTGATACCAACGCGTAATACACGTCCGATAACCGTGCTTTGACTGTGACAAACCGCTAAACTTTGGCGTCTTACCACGCTTACCTCGTCTCACTATTAGATTTAATCACTGCCGGAACACGGATTATCACGTGTGTTTCACGTGTGTTGCACGTCCTTACCACGTGTGCCGTCCGTGTTTGTCCGCGCGCTAAAGTTTTGAACAGTTAAAACTTTCTTCCGCGTCCGACGCCATTCCGATCTTTCCCCACGTCCTGCCACGTATACAACACGGCTGTAGCTCGTCTTCAACGCGAATAACATCGCCTGTTTCACGTAAGACCACTTTTTGACGTTCTTTGGTCGTGATTAAGCCGTCAAGTGCTGTCTGACCAGGGCTTTACGAACTCCATTTCGCATAACCCAAACTGTATTTAACCTCTTCAGTCCGGGAACCCGAAATTTCGGGTTTTATTTCCGCCGTTCTAGGGATCACGTGACAGCATTGCAACGGTGATCATGTGACCGAACATAAACAAGTAAACCGCGAAGATGATTTGAAATTTTGTTTATTTATTCACATGATGTCGCGAAAAGCCTTTAAAATCAGAGGTATAGATGATTTTGAGCGTGCGTTAGAAGCCATTGCGTACAGTTCCGGCAAAGAAGATGATACTTCTGATGAAAGTTCTGACAGTGACACTGACAGTCATTATTCCGGCGATGCCGATGACGTTGATCTGGATGTTTACCCGGGACCGGCAGTGCCAGTGGATGACTTTAATGGCAGTGAAAGTGATCAAGATGATGCCAATGAAGGACCAGGTAAATAAAATAGTTAACTGAGATAATATTTTTGTAGTTTTTTTCATAAAAAAGTTCATCTGTGTAACACAAATAAATCGCATGTGAGGTGAGCGATAATATGTATGACAGTCACTCATTCACAGTCTGAAACCAGTCTACTGTCATCAATGTCACTCATTGTCAGTGGGGGGACTAGCCAAGTAACGTTAGTATAGTTAGCACATCGCAAAAAAAAAAAAAAATTGGCAATATCGAAAATAAATTAGATCTAGACCTAGGTATAGTCTAGATAGGCCTACTCTAAAAAAAAGCGTTGATAATGATATGTTATTGAAAATTTATAAAAAGTGTGAGAAGTGGCCGGAGGCTATGCCCAAATTTATGATTGTTGCGTACAATTCCGGCGAAGAGGAGAGTTCTGACAGTGACGTCAATATTCCGGTGATGCCGATGACGTCGATCAAGGTCTGGATGTTTACCCGGCATTGCCAGTGGGTGACTTCAAAGTTCAATGACAGTGAAAATGATAAAAATAATGCCAACAAAAGGATCAGGTAAATAACATAGTTAACTGTGATAATATTTTTGTAGTTTTTTCACAAAAAAAGTTCATCTGTGTACCACAAATAAATCACATGTAAGGTGAGCGATAATATGTATGACAGTCAATCATTCACTGTCTGAACCAGTCTACTGTCTAAGTCGTTTGTCAATCATCAATGTCAGTGGGGGGACTAGCCAAGTAACGTTAGTCTAGTTAGCACATCACAGACACCACCTAGGCCTAGGGCCTAGACCTACACTAAATCAGTGTGAAAATGAAAGGTAATTTACTAAAACTGGCAATATCAAAATAAATTAGATCTAGTCTACTCTAACAAAAACGCATTGATAATGATATATTATTGGAAAATTTATAAAAAGTGTAATCAGTGGCCGGAGGCTATGCCCAAATGATTGTTACACGCCTGTATGATATCAGGATATTTCATCCGTCAATGTATTGCTGACAATTTCTTGGAATTGTTTTGGTCTTTGACTAGTCAGTCCCGCATCGCTATATTATCAGAAAATTTATAAAAAAGTGTAAGAAGTGGCCGGAGGCTATGCCCAAATTTATGATTATTATGCGCCTATATATGATATGTACAATATTTCCTCCTTCAATGGTTTGCTGACAATTTCTTGAGTTGTTTTGGTCTTTGCCTATAGTCAGCCCCGCATCGATATATATTATCAAAAAATTTATAAAAAGTGTACGAAGTGGCCGGAGGCTATGCCCAAATTATGATTGTTTTGCACCTGTATAATATGTAGGATATCTCCGTCAATGTATTGCTGACAATTTCTTGGAATTGTTTTGGACTTTGCCTATAGTCAGCCTCGCATTGATATATTATCGAAAATTTTATAAAAAGTGTAAGAAGTGGCCGGAGGCTATGCCCAAATTTAGGATTGTTATGCGCCTATATATGATATATATGTATGATATTTCCTCCGTCAACTCAATGTATTGCTGGCAATTTCTTGGAACTGTTTCAAACTTCGACTATACTGATATATTATCAGAAAATTTATAAAAAGTGGCCGGAGGCTATGTCCAAATTTATGATATTCATGTGCCTATATGTTATGCAGGATATTTCCTCCGTCAATGTATTGCTTATAATGTTTTGAATTGTTTTGGACTTTTGACTAGTGGCCTCGCATTTAAATATTTTATTGGAAAATTTATAAAAAGCTTAAGAAGTGGCCAGATGTTATGCTCAAATTTATGATTGTTATGTGCCTATATTAGGGATCGATACTAACATGGGCCCGAGGGGAGTATAAATCACTAAGGGCCAGTAAATCACCTGAAATACTGGCCCTGGGGGTCAACGAAAAAAAATCCACTCCCCTTGTAGTCTTTCCCAATGACGTCAAACCGATATGTTCTGTAAACACAGGGGCTGTATTCTTGTACAAGTTACTCTATATGCTAGGCTTCTGATTGGTTGAGATGGCCATCTCGGACAATCAGAAGTCTATGATATATTGTAACTTGTACAAGAATACATGCAGACCCTGCTAGGTTTGTCAGTTTTTCTTATAACAAAGTAAATAATCTGTCATTTATCACCTACTCTCTGGTTGTTTTTTCTTTGTCTGGTCGAAGTTTCAAGTTTACGGGACCTACTGCCTGATTTTTTGACAATATATCTTTACTTCTGCTAAATCCTATCATCTCTGATAAATGGGACCATGCCCGTTTTGAATTTTAGATGAAGCACTTTATACACAACAATAAGAAACAAGAATTATTTCATTTGAATATCATGCAGATTACATGTACATTGGCTTATAATTATTTCTCCACTCATGGATACATAATGTTTTTGCTGTCGTCATGCGTCACCATCGTTGAAGAAGTAAAATTTTTACTAAAATTTTAAATAGGTGGTCTAGACTTCTAAACATTTTGAAGGCATTTTTTTAAGGGTTGGGAGGGCAATATTAAAAATATTTTTCATCTAATAGTATTAGATTAGACTCTCTAGCTTTTAAAAATGTCTTTTTTGAGAAGTCGGGGAGGGGGGGGGGGGCTTGAATGTAGTTATTTTCTTATTTAATCTAATTGTTTACTTATAATTTATCTTTTAGACTCTAGCTTGATTTATAAGTTTATAACATTAATACGGTCCAGAACATATATCAGTGAATATTGTATTGCAATGTCAATGATTTTTTTTCTGTTTTTAGGTACTGTGGAGCAAAGCAGTGCAAGTGTTCAGCCAGGTGCTCGAGCAGTCCATGTCCAACAATTTTACAGAGACTGTGGCCCTGTTGTAGGAGGACACCTTCAAACTCGAACTTCTTCGTCAGATGATGAGGTTCATTTTAACTTTGCCAGAGGCCGTGCTCGTCAGGGTCGTGAAGTAGATAGGCCTCGAATGCATGGACGTGCTCGTGGTAATGGAAGATGTGTGCAAGGACGAGGTCAGCGACCTGAAGATGACATGGTAGACTCCTCAGAAGACTCTTCCACAGCATCTTCTGAAGATTCTGATTGGAAAAAAGAGGATATTGCAAGGTCCATTCCACCGTTTGGAGGAACGCAGGGTCCCAGGGTCCGCATGTCACCTGAACATACTGCCAAAGATTTTTTTGAACTTTTTTTTGACTCTACGATCATGGACATGTTGGTAAAGCAAACCAATTTAAATGCGGAAAGGAAGAGAGCTGGTGGACAGCATAGAGGTAAATGGCATGACGTCACTGTGATGGAACTAAAGGCATTTATTGGCCTCAGTTTCATTACTGGTATTTTGAGACTACCGACACTGAGCATGTACTGGCAAAAACACCAATCCTTAATAGATGTGCCTGCATTTAATGAGGTTATGCCCAGAGACCGTTTTTTTCAAATAAATAGGTATTTGCATGTGTGTGATGAGGAAGAGAAAGACCCTAATGACAAACTGTACAAGATCAGGCCCCTATTGAAACTTATCAATGAGAATTATGCAGCTAAATATGATATGGGGAAAGAGATCTACATAGACGAATCTTTGATTTTATATAAGGGCCGGCTCTCTTTTCGACAATTCATACCATCAAAACGGGCGAGGTTTGGTATCAAAACCTGGGTCAAAGCAGATGCCAGTAATGGATATGTTTCACAATTTGTAGTATATACAGGCCGCGATGCTTCTGCTGACACTAAAATTCCCTTGGCTACCAGAGTAGTTCAGAAATTGATGGAGCCAAACCTACATATGAATCACTATCTCTATGTAGATAATTTCTACTCTTCACCAGATCTTTTTTTGTGGTTGAATGACCGTGGGGTCCAAGCCTGTGGGACTGTTCGAAGAAATCGATTAGGTTTTCCTCATGAGCTATACTTTGGTCGTGGTCGCCATCAACGCGGATCATCAAATTTCTTGACTAAGCCACCATTATTAGCGCAAAGTTGGTATGACAGCAAGGAAGTATATTTTCTCAGCACTATTCATGAAGGGAAGTATCCAGCAACTGTACCAGCTGATCAACAATCAGTCATCAGAAAAGGACCAAATGGGCCAATGAATGTTGTTTGTCCGCCACTTCTACATGACTATAACAAATACATGGGTGGTGTTGATCTGGTCGACAACGTGCTGAAGCACTACAGCTGCTGGCGCAAAACTAGACGTTGGTATCGTCGAATTCTTTTCTACATTGTGGAGGTCTCTGCAAATAATGCATATGTGCTTGAAAATTTTGTAAGTCCACACATAGTGCAAGGGAAGGAGAAACGTGGGATCTTGCAATTCAGATTGGACTTAGCTCAACAGCTGATTGCTCCCTTTCAACAGGTCAACATTCCTCGTAGTGTTGGGCGACCAAGAGTTGCAGAAGAAGAGAGGCTCATAAATACTGGGGCCCACCATCCAGCATTGACTCCTGGAGCAGCAAACAACAAAAACTGTCAGGTATGCTCCCATCGTGTTAGAGAAGAGCTCAGAATTCAATACCCCCATCTGAAGGCAAGTGAGAGACCTCGACAACACATACGGAGGTCAAATGTATGGTGCACAAAGTGTAAAGTTCATCTGTGTCTTGGCAACTGGGACTCTAAGACTGACAGACCTGAACCTGGAAACTGTTGGTACTTATGGCATCATATTGTGGAATATTGGAAATGAAATATCTATAATACTTAAAAACATTTTCTTATTTTAAGATGCAGAAAATGAATGTAATAACAAAACAATAATAATTATAATTTAACGTATTATGTAAAATGACAACATTTTTGGTCTGATGGGAACCTTAAGAAAGTTATTTTGTAGTCTTAAGGCTAAATAGTTTGTCTCAGACATCCGGAATGTTCTAATTTTATGCCCTTGTACAATACTTGTACAATACATCTCACAACTGGTACATAAGTGTACTTCCTGGTTTTAGGATAGCAACCAATATGATGTCGAGTGAACACCTATTCTGTTGTAATTTGCATGCAAATTTTAGCAAAAATTTCAATTTATTTGTACCTTACTAATTAGACATCAAGTTGTGTTTTGTGTAATTTGTAAGATTTACAATGGCTCTCCCGAGTGTGAAATTTGCATGTTTCTGCTGTATTGTTGACCATTTTAATTAATTACGTATTTAATGGAAGTTAGCGAAGTTAGACCCATCTACTACTATATAAGTTTTTGATTTAAAAAACTGATCATAGATCATCCATGACTACCTTTGTATGCATTAATTTTCTGCTGTACATTCCTTTTTTTCATCAACAGATAAATTGGAGCTTGAGAGATCACTGATTTCTTGTGGATTTAGCTGTTTCGAGTAACCAAAATTATATAATAAATGCATGGGACATTCACCTTCTATGCTCCACATAAATGTCAATATAGCTTCCAATTATGTTACAGTTTGCAATAAATTTTAGGAAAAATAACAATACCCATATAGATTACTTATTTGACCTCAAGTGATATATTAAATATATTTTGGGCTTTACTATTGCTCTCAAAGTGTGGAATTTTCATGGTTTTTGCTGTATTGCCGGCCATTCTGAATAATTTTATGCAAATTAGCATCCTAAAATGTTTTGAAATATAATCATATTATAAAATGTCATATCTTCAGTTTATTCGTTCTTATAAACAGATAAATTGAAGCTGTAGAGATCACTGATTTCTTGTAGATTTTGCTGTGTCCGGCAACCAACATTATATGCTAAATGTATGGGATATTGACTTTCTATGCTCCACATAAATGTCAATATCTCTTCTAATAATGTAACAATTTGGTTGAAATTTTAGGAAAAGTCACAATGCCTATGTATATTACTAATTTGGACTTGAGCTATTTATTATCTAACTTGTGAGATTAACTATGGCTGTCCAAGTGTTAAATTTTCATGTTTTTTGCTGAATTGGTGGCCATTTTAAATAATTAATTAGGTATTTTATGCAAATTAGCATCCTAAATTATTTTTAAACATAATCATAGATCTTCTATGATTATGTTTGTGGGCATTTCTGCAGTCCATTCCTTTCTTATAAACAGTAAATTGAAGCTGTAGAGATCACTAATTTTGTGTAGATTTTGCTGTATCCAGTAACTAACATTATATGATAAATGTATGGGACATTGACATTCTATGCTCCACATAGATGTCAATATCTCTTCCAATAATGTTACAATTTGTTTGAAATTTCAGGAAAAGTCACAATGCCTATGTATATTACTAAATTGGTCTCCAGCTATATATTATCTAATTTGTGAGATTAACTATGGCTGTCCAAGTGTGAAATTTTCATGTTTTTTGCTGAATTGGCGGCCATTTTGAATAATTAATTAGGTATTTTATGCAAATTAGCATCCTAAAATATTTTGAGATATAATCATAGATCTCCCATGATTATGTTTGTATGCATAAAATGTCATTTTATTAAAGCTGTAGAGATCACTGATTTCTTGTAGATTCCGCTGTATCCGGTAACCAACATTATATGATAAATGTATGGGATATTGACCTTCTATGCTCCAGATAAATGTCAATATCTCTTCCAATAATGTAACAATTTGGTTGAAATTTTCGGAAAAATCACAATGCCTATGTATATTACTAATTTGGACTTGAGCTAT
>OZ024915.1:44858660-45136160 GCA_964017125.1 Flabesymbios commensalis | reverse complement strand
TATGACGTATGTTATTCACGTCGATTAGCCCTAGGTCTATATACTATATATGCATTGTGTTTAAATACAATTAAAAATATGATTAAAAAACGTAACATTAAAAAAAATTGCATTTGCTGTTTAACGTTGCAAGATGTAATGAAAACGTAATAAAAACGGCAATTAAATTCAGTGTATATACGAGATAGACTATTGATAATAATCATTTGAGCTCGAGCAACCCTCACATGCTTTAAGTGCTTCAGGCTCTGGCGCATCTTGACAGGCAGTGGATTCAATTTTCGCTTTAAAAATAGAGTAACAACTGGATATATTCGACGGATAGATTCTGGGAGCGTCGCATATAGTAGTGCAAAAGGGGGATATATTCTGGGAGGGTTGCTTATAGATGTTTAACAGGGGGTATTTTCTGAGAAGAATTTGGTAGATTCTGGGAGCGTCATGAATAGATGTGGAAAAGGGTTGTATATTCGGAGAGGGAAGGGTAGATCATCATATAAGTGTAAGGGGGTAGATTCTGGGAGGGAGGTGTAGATTTTGGGAGGGTTGCATATATATATACGTTTGGTAGATTCTGAGAGGGTCGCACATATGGATGTTTAAAAGGGCTATATTGCGGCAGGGAGGAGTAGATTATGGGAGTGTCGCACATAGTTGTGAAAAAGGGGGTATATTTTTGGAGGGAGGGGAAGATTATAGGAGGGTCGCCTATAGATGTTTAAAAGGGGGGTATATTCTGGGAGCGAGGGGTAGATTCTGGGAGCGTCGCACATAGGCCTACTATGTTTAAAAGGGGGTAGATTCTGGGGGGAATTATGGGAGTGTCGCATATTGTTGTGAAAAGGGGCGGTATGTTCTGAGAGTGATGGGTAGATTCTGGGATGGTCGCAGATTTAGATCTTTAAAAGGGGTAATATTCTGGGAGGGTGGGGTATAATGTGGGATCCGAAGACACTTCACATAATCACGAAAAGGTGGATAGATCCTGGGAGGGAGGGGTAGTATATTCTCGGAAGCGCCAGGATCGACCCTGGGGTATTATCTATGATCTAACCCGAGGTAGATTCTGGGAGATCCCAGAATCTACCCGGGTATGGTTTCAAGGGGGGATATAATCTGGGGTGTTACACCGGCATACATCGCATCTAAGAAAAATACAGCTCGCAAAGACCTTCTCAGGCTGAGATGATAATCGGAATGATATGATAATCGGAACTTTTTAAGACTGATTTAGAGCATGTGACTGGAGTGCGTTACATGTGGATGGCACACAGTTGTCATCACAATATTAGGTGACGGCTATGCAGATGGCATAGGCCCCTATATACATTTTTAAGCCTAGTAACAAGACAAAACCGCTGATTTGCATACCAAAAGCAGACAGCATCATATAGGTTGGGCCATGTGAATGTCCTTGGTGGCGTTATTCGCTTAGTATAAGTTCACTCTACAGAGATGTTGGAGAAAGACTGCAGAGAACATGAATTCAAAAGCAGTGGGATTTTAGCTTTGTAATAATGCCTCCGTTAGCATGGTTATGTTCTGACAATGCCTCAGCATCATGGTGTTGGAAATGTAGTGGTCATGAAAATATCAACCAGCACTCATTCACAGTGAGAAGAAGACATGTTTGGGGACAGGTAAGGGCCTACTTGTTTGTCCTCCAGTAAGGCAAAGCTCTCTGTAACGTAATAGTTGTTGAAGCATATGGTTATACACAATTGATTTCCGCAAGATGCTATTTCCCCAGCTGTCTCGAGATGCAAATCAAAGAGTCATGATGGTAAACACATAGTGCAGAATGAAAACGGACGTAGCAAAGGCCAAAGTAACAACAAGTGAAGAACTGGCAGCAGTATTCCATAGCTGGAGTAAAATTCATCCTGCACAAAACAGAACACTATATTGCATTTTGTCCAAGAGAGCAGCTGCCATTATTATACCACGTGGGTAACCCTACAAAATATTAACTGTTAGGCCTACGTTAGTTGTAAACATAAATTGAGTATTCGGGTTTGAGCATATATGCTGCGATACATTGCAAGGTGCATGTTCAGCATCACTTTGGGGATAAACAAACAAACACTGTGTGTGTGTGGCTAATTTTTTGTGTAGGCCTAAGGCCTAATTGCATTTTGTACATGGGGCCTATTCTTACGCCATGACCTACATAATTAACCATGATTACTACATTGTAGCCTATGTATGCGTGAGACAACACTGATGTAGCTATATCTACTAGACTTTATACTTACCAACATAATATTAGTATGTGCTTGCATATAAGGGGATACGGTTCACGCTCCCCTACACAAGAAACTGCTACACTCGCTGTATGTGTCGTAAAAAGCTAACATGCATTAACTGCTTATTTTTCAAGTAAGTAGTTACCGGAACTTACTGCCTGTCACATTTCCAGTGTTGTGTCATTCAGTTAGCTGCATCACCTCATGATCACTGCTGTCTGTGACGACTTGATGATTAGATAATACATTCAATCGTAGGCGAGCGGTAATTCAAGTCACACGTAACGTTAAGTTTACCTGGACCAAACTGGTGATACTATTCGAAAACTAAAAAATGGCTGACACAAAAGAACATCGTGATGACGTGGTAACAGGACTGCCGCTACAACAATACGACCAGGAGCAGTCTTTGCCTTCTGTGTACACATATCCTACATACCCAAGTGACGTACCACCAGCTAGAAGTGATGATGTGGTAACAGGATTGCCTCTACAGCAATACAACCAGGAACAGCCTCTGCCATCTACCCATACTTATCCTACATACCCAGGTGGAGGTGTGCATTACAAAGGTGGTGGATCAACCCATGTTAACGTCAACCAACCACAACCTGTGTCACAACTCATAGCCATGACAACCTCTCCGACTGGGGCTAGCCAACTCCATGTTAGCCAGGTCGCCATTGCCGAACCTTTGACAAATCCACCAAGTCACTATCTGGGCTTGTCCATCTTCAGCGTTTTCTGCTGTTGGCTCATCGGAATATTTGCCATCATTCAAAGCGGTAAGTATTCCAGCAAAGCTAGTTTCACACTGTCAGATTCCAGTCTGATCAGACATAATGATGAATCTGATCGGACAATCTGATCAGATTAATCTTATCAGACAAAGAGTTCACACCTTCTGAAGATTTACCGGCTGTTCAGATGTGTTAGCAAGATTGTTTTAATGTCGATCACAGTGTTATGTGAGGCATATTGTATGATATACATGTATCTCAAATTTTGTGTACATCTGAATATTATGCTTACTTTATATGGTTATTTGTCTTTTAATGTGGGTTTTTGGCCCCTTTACTATACAGGCCTACATGCATATACACAGGGGACAAATATCATAATTTCTAGAAAACTGACACGGCGTGTTGTAAACGGTTGGGCACTTGAAATGATATCTACATAATATCTACTTTAGAATCTTAACCTAGGTACACAATCTTGCTAAACGACTACTGGACATTGACAGGAAGCCAATAATGGCGGTCATAAAGGCCTACCGAAAAACTTGAATTAGCCAATATCATGGTTACCCGGCTAAGCCAAGCTACTCACATTGCGTGGAGCTCAGCCGCACTGACGGCTATTTTTCCACAGCTGCTCGTGTAAAAAAGACAATGACTCCGCCTACCGATAAGACGGTAACGGTGTTGGCCCTATAGTGTAGCAGCAAAGTGACCAAAATTTAAGTCAACATTCCACCATAAAACAACATCACCTATCATATACCGTTGGAAAGCTTGAAATCTTTGGAATATGGCTAGGGGGGATAGCAAGCGCGAAATTCTGGACAAATTTGGCAATTTGACCCTTTGTGCACCATGGTATAACATATTATGTGACCTATAGATTTGGATCTCATACCCTACAAAACAAACAGAAGATTCATTAGCAGCATCCTTATTTGCTTTTTATCTCGTTGGGATAATATCCCATATAATGAGAAGCCAATGAAAAAATTATAAATTAAATTTAAAAACCCTTTCTCTTCAAAAGCACCAATATGATTGAAGTTTAAAGTGCTCGAAATGTATTTACATTGTAACCATTTGCTTAAATATGTTGTAAGAATCCTCATTAGTGTTATTGTAGATGTCTTCAGATAATCTCACTATAGAAATAATTGAATTAAAAGTAAAAAAAGATGAACCTGTGTGTATCACAGCACAGCATACTAGGCCCATTATTTGCCTCTTAAATTAGATTCTGATTTATTAGACACGATAGGGATATTTTTGCGCCTCACCGATGATGTTATCTACTGGATTGTATCATTATCATGAGAATCTGATCTTTAGAAAGACCAGTTGAAATATAGCCACCCTTTGCCTGCAAAGGCACACAAATAGAAATGTTTATATTTTGACAATTTCTTGATCTACAGAATATAGACTTCTTAAAAAAGTAATACAAAATCCCAATTTGAAAAAATATAAATCAACCATATATTTAACATATATTTAAAAAAAGATAAATAAGATAAGATACATTAAAATTAATGTAAACAACCATTTGTATTCAAAACCACATAAAATATGTAGTTCTATTCGTAGAAGCTCTATTTTTTAGACATTTGAAATTCTATATCGAATATATAAATATCTGAAAACAATTTTGATTTTTGGCAAAAAGTATATCTTACTAAAAATCGTTTTCGCGTCATCTAAAGTATTTTAACAAAATGTGTTGTTATAAAATAAATTGTTAAAAATACAACTTATGCCTACTAATCGCCAGGAGGCTAATGCACGTAAACTAGACCGTATCTGCAAATTATGAAAGACATCTTAGAGTATAAAATATTGAATATTCTCAACTACGGTTTTTTATAAAGAGCTTAAGAATTTAACTGCATTATTTGCGCGCTAAGGGCAGAATTGCTGTTATTTGCCATATCTTCTCGTCAATTTTTGGTATATTTGAACAAAGTTACATTAAATATTAGGTTATAGACATTAATGGGTCCATTGGACACTGTTGAAAACGCCATAGTTAAAAACGCAAATTAATCATACATGATCATACGATTATCTCCGAAATCTATTAAAACTACCAAAAAAATATATTCTGTATTTACAATCACTCGTTTCTATCACTTTCGGTTAGAGTGTTGCAAAATGGCGTAGATGAAGCCATACGTGTTAGAAAGAAATTAGTGATGGAAAATGGTATAAAGGGAATTTTTAATGTTACTTCTACATTAGATAGAGATGAGAGTGGTGTATGATGGCATAAAGGGCATTTTCCATGTTCCGTCTACAATAGATAGAGGTTATAATGGTGAAAGATAGCACAAAGCGAAATTTCAGTGCTCCTCCTATATATATAATAGATAGAGATTAGAGTGGTGTAAGATGACATAAAGGGTACTTCCCGTGTCCCTCTTACGCTACATAAGATATTACATGCACACCTAAGCAAGCAATAATGGGAGAAATAGGAGAATACCCTGTAGCATTTTATTATCATTGTCGTTGTATTAAATATTGGCTTAAAATTATACGTATACCTGATCACAGATATCCCAAAGTCTGTTATTCAATGTTGAAAGTTCTGAATGAGAAGATATGGTTTTAGTTTTGTGTGGATTAGCCAAGGTGTTGGTGATGTAGAGATATTTATAGAACTAATTAAAACAAAGCTACAGGGACATTTTAAGAATATGTAGTTTGCTGACCTTGGAAATATAAGTAAATTAACAGCTTATTTAACATTTAATAGAGAATTTGAACCAGAAAGGTATTTGAATTTTAAAATTATTAAGTCACATGGACAGGCATTATCCAGGTTAAGATGTTCCTGTCATATGTTACAAATTGAAGCAGGACGACAGATTGTGCATTTTCTGTAAAGAATTATATATTATTGTTTAGAAGATGAATATCATTTCTTAATGTTATTTCCTGCTTATACAGAATTGAGATTGAATTATACATCTTGCAGCAGTTTTATATAAATACTAACAGAAACTGAGAAACATAAAATAAAGAAATTAGCTTCATTTGTATATCATACAGAAACTCAGAAGAAATAACTTTACTAATAAGTCACACAAATGTGTACTGTGTTTATTTGAATCTCTTATGCATTTATGTATGTATATATACCATGTAAAATTGTTTTGTACTATAGGCCCACGGCCTACTATCACTACTACTACTACTACTACTACTACTACTACTACTCCTACTACTACTACTACTACTACTACTACTACTACTACTACTACTACTACTACTACTACTACTACTACTACTACTACTATGGTGCATGATTGTATAAAGGGAACTTTCCGTGGACCTCCTACATTAGATACATATTAGAGTGGGTTGAAGATGGCGTGTAGGGAAAGACTTTCTATGTTCCTCCTATATAACCTACGCTAGATAGAGATTAGAGTGGTGGAAGATAGCATAAAGGGAACTTTCGGTGTTCCTCCTATATAACCCACGCTAGATAGAGATTAAAGTAGTGGAAGATGGCATAAAGGGAACTTTCCGTGTTCCTCCTGCACTGTATAGAGATTAGAGAGGTGGGAAATATATTATTACATACTGTACAGGGAACTTTCCGTGTTCTTCCTACGCTAGATAGATATTAGAGTGGTGTACTATGGCATAAAAGGAACTTTCCGTGTGCCTCCTACACTAGATAGAGATTAGTGTGGTGTAAGATGGCACAAAGAGAACTTTCCGTGTTCCTTCTACACTTAGTCTAGATAGAGAGTGGGGGAAGATGGCATATATACAGTCGTAGCAGCGCAATGGTTAATTATATATGGTCCTAACAACGAAAGGGTTAATTAATTACGGTTTTAAAAACACAATCGTCAATTGTAGGCCTATACGGTCCTAGCAGCACAAGGGTTAATTATATACGCTCACGAAAGCATTAGGTAATTATATACGGTACCAGCAACACAAAGGCTAATTATATATGGTCCTAGCAGCACAAGAGTTAATTATATACGGTCCTCCAACACAAGGGTTATAATTAATTTATATTTTTTATATTCAGATTCCGTCTGCTGCGCCTCTGACCATCAGAGATTCATTTTCTGACGGCACGGCACTTACCATTATGATCATACCTGAAAGGGTTAATTAATTAATTAATTAATTAATACCAGCATTGCAAACTTAGACTATCGATAAATTTAAACAGACATAGGTCAGTTTTAGTTATGCTTAATTATTTCACATATATATCTAAATTTGAAGTGTATTTGTTCTAAAAAAATATAAAAATTTCCAGTGCGCAAAGGGTGTGTCAATTTATTGTATAATTTTATTCATTTCCGACACACATGCAACATTGAAAATATATTATGTTTGTGTTTATTAGTAATGTATTTCGCAACATATTCAGAGAAATCTATAGGGCTTCATGCAAGTATTTCTGTTTTCAGCCACCACATACTGTTTTTCAATAGGCCCACTTGGGTATCAAAATGTCTGTCCATATATATATGTTCACAACAAGCAAATGTTGTCAAAGGGATGTAGAAATATTACTTTGTGGCAATTAATAATTATTTAGTGCATACATTGATTGATATATTTATGAAGACAACATTTTCACAATTTTAAGGACATCATATTTTTTGCGTGTTTTCTGGCAGTAAAAGGGTGTTTGAAATAATCAAATCATGTCTATATATATTTTTAAATCATGACGGGTTAAGTATATGCGCTACGTGCTGAGTGACGGTTTGCCGAATATTATTGCAGGTATATATCAATGACCATAGCGGAAAATAAATCTTAACGAAATATGTGATGTAAGTTCACGAAGGGTTTTTTTCATGGAAGGTTGCCCTCTAAATAATGTCTTTAATGTGGGTCTGCTGCAGCACTATATCTAAATTTGAAGTTTGTTTGTTCTTAATAAAATATTTTTAGTGTGTAAAGGGTGTGCAAATTTATTTTATATTTTTATTATTTTCCGACACACATGAAATAGTGAAAATATATAATGTTTTTTCAGTAATGTATTTCGCATTATCTTCAAATAATCTATGAGTATTTGAGCATTCCTATTTTCAGACAGTACATACTGATTTTCAATAGGCCTACTTTGGGTATCAAATTGTCTGTCTCTGAACGTATGTTCAC
Source organism: Flabesymbios commensalis (assembly GCA_964017125.1). Lineage (NCBI taxonomy): Eukaryota > Metazoa > Annelida > Polychaeta > Terebellida > Flabelligeridae > Flabesymbios > Flabesymbios commensalis. The sequence goes on along the minus strand of OZ024915.1, from coordinate 45,128,023 downwards.
AAACAAATTTTGTCAAAGAGATGTAGAAACATTACTTTATGGTAATTAATAAATATTTACTGCATATTATTGATTGATATCTCTATGAAGAAAACATTTTCACAATTTTAAGGACAATAAATAATTTTTGCTTGTTTTCTAGCAATGAAAGGGTGCTTGAAAAAATAAATTCATATTTAAAAAAAAAAATTAAGTGATGGTCGGCTAAATGTATGTGATTGGTGCTGATGGATGGTTTGCTGCATATTATTTCAAATATATATCGATGACCATAACATAAAATAAATATGAACTAAATATGTGATGTTGGTTCACAAAGGGCTAATTTGCCAGATTTGTCCAAAATTTCGTTCTTGTTATCCCACCAGCCATAATCTTGAGATTTTAAGCTTTCCAACGGTATATGATAACTAATGTTGTTTTTTCATGGAAGGTTGCTCATTAGGCTAAATAACGTCTTTTTGGAGGGTCTGCTGCAGCACTACTAGTCAGCTAGCGCGCTCTGGTGATCACAGTAGAGCCAAGCCCGCTAAAACATGGCAGTCAGTGTGTCAGAGCCTTGCGATGTCATCAGGGTATATCATGGTTAATATTTAAGATAATTTGCTTTTAAAGTTGTCTAGACCTTTATTTTCAGGGTCAAAGATCAATATAAAACCAGTCCTGAAGTGAAGCCATGTATCGATAATATACTAATACACAAAATTCTGCTTCTATGTTTTGAAAATTATGCTTCACGCTGGATATTGTTATTCACAGTGGTCTTTAGGGATCTGTGCCGTATGTTGCATGCTGCACGGCATGATATGGAAGCACTAGTCTACAGCGATTATCAGGCGCGGATCCAGAAGGGGGGGCGCAGGTGGCGCACGCCCACCCGTTTTTGCGCCAAATTCTTTAGAAAGTCCCCTAATTGGCCTAAATATGCCTAAAAACTCGCCCCTGAGCCACCTGCGCCCCTCCTTTTTCAAATCCTGGATCCGCCCCTGGTTATCTAAGGGAAGCTGTTATCAGTTATTTTTTAAATAAAAACTAAAAATATATAACATTTTCTGGGCTGGGCGGATCTCACAGCTCATGACTTCACACACGCCCATTATTAAATCTGAATTAACATTGAAACTGCATCAGGTATATGTTTTATGTTTCTTCTATTTGTACACGAATTGAACTAGATTTCCAATCATTTCAAAATGCCCGCATTGACAGGATGAACAAGGGGCGAGTCAATGTTTGACGCTGGCTAGGAGCAGACTAGGTGATGTGCAGCTGCACTTGCACTCAGGCGGCATTGGCCCGGCATTCCAAATTAGGTCCGCCCCCTACATTTGGGAAAATCGTTCCTAGTGATTTAAAAATGGAAGCTCAGTACTCTAGTCTCTAAAAAGTCATCTGAAATAGTATGACAAATGGCATTGTTCAGAGTAGGTCAGTAGACTACATGGGGCCTTTAGGCAACCGGCAATAGTAATAGTGTTTGACATTAGGTCTCTCACGTGGGAAAGTTACATTCAACCATTGTTACTCTGGGGACTATCTGACCTGAGGATAGCGGAGCAGCATCGTCCGGGCATGTCTGAGGATGTCAATTGACTGCAGTATTTTTTTTATCGTATTACCATATCACTTAAATTACCATTAGTACCAGCATTATTCCACTACTAGTCAGCCTAACTTTGCACAAAACAAAATTATTAGCACTGAAAATAATACTGTCAAAAGGACCACTTTCTGCAGGGATTAGCAAACAGCTATAATATTAGACACGTTAGAGGATCATTGAATGTAGGTGTGTTTAACAAAAAATACGAAAAAATTCTGTGGTGTATGAAAGACAATATATTGTGCTATTTAATTATCATGATCATGGTTAATACAGATCTCAATGGGTTGTACGCGGCTGTATTTGCTTAGAGATCCCTACATAGTTTTTCTTTTCTCACTCGAGCAGATTTTGCTGCATTCCAATCTTGCAACCACAGCGATTTGTACGTGTCATAATTTAGAGGTGGCACGTAGGTTCGGGAGCAAGTGAGTGGCAACAACTTCAGCAGTGTGGATTTGTTGTTATAGAACTTTTGAATCTGAGCTATATATATTATGGTATAATCTATAAATATAACATTCTTCAAAGTTGTCACTCTGGTTAGATTATGTGCTCACAAGAAGCTACTTTGACTGGTCTTACACATATATAACGTGATTTCAATGTCAGCACCATGTCATTATCAGCAGCTATCCTGATGGTTTCGCTCTTTGTGGACAATGATGGATAGTCAGCCAGCCAAGATGTGATATATTTTCAACAAAATGCATAAGTTCAAAACGTCTCTCAAAACAGTGCTCTTTAGAGTAGACTACATGTTTACGCTTATCTTCACGACTAACAGTGTCCCTCGCTTTTAATATGCCTATAATGCTTGCGCCATAGAATGAGATATGGCGCAATATAAATATATTGTGAACATTGTGAAGAATAATCAGTATATACTGAACAGTAATTATATATATCATATACCGGATAGTAATCTTTGTATAACGAATAATTATTGGTATATACCGAATTTTAATCAGTATTCGGTACTTGGTAAAGGCCCTATATCGGATATATATATACAAGAACAAAACTAAAAATCCGTGTCCTAAAGGCGCTTCCGTAAACATCAATAAAATTATTGTCTAGGTAATTTCAGAAAGGCTATGAGCAATCATATTTTTTTCAGATGCGCCATCTTGAATTTTTGCATCTGGTGATTTAGGTCAACTCTTTGGAAGTCTACTCTCAGTAATTTTATAGCCAGAACCCCTGTGCTATAATGCAAAAGTCAAACTCTCTGCCTCTTTCATAGACTGAAAGACATCCCTCTCACACAGCTCTACACATGGACAGATGATACTGCTGAAGGAGTGTACCTCTTTCATCGCAAGCGGGGTCCTATGACAGGGCCTGGAGTATTAGGCCTATTAGAATAATTTTGTGAAATGCAGTGACGTCACTCGGTGAAAACAAGGTTATATAACACCCCTCCCCCATACTTCATTCTGTAAAACGCAGTGACGTCACTCGGTGAAAACAAGGTTATATAAGAACCCTACCCCATACTTCATTGTATTAGCCAGCTCGGTGAAAACAAAGGAGGTCGAGGTTATTGAGTTTCACAGAATATAAGAATATGAGGTAATATTACATTAAAAAGCTAATTAACGGTTTTGTGATCACCAGAGATACAGTAACTGCGTAGTAAATATACAATGGCATTTTGCTAACCCTTTATTCAGTTTGAATTTTCACTCACTTGTAGTTGTGTCTCGTAGTCCAGTCAAAAAGTCATTTGACCTTGAACAAATTGCAACGGAAATCATTTTAGGTGTTTTGGCTTCACACATACATCCAGATTAACATACTAAAAATCTTAAGAAGTATTCGATGCGGAACAAGCCAAAATTCAAGGTCAAAGGTCAATTCCAAGGTCAAATATGATTTTTCAGAAAATAAAGGTAGGAACAAGTGTAATACCTCTTTTTCGTGTAATTTTTACTGGAGAATCAATTTCTTATATTATTTTTATGATTCAAGGTCATCCTCAAGGTCAAAGGTCAAATCGAAAGTTAAATAAACGAAAATATGATTTCTATGAAATAATGCTAGGAACATGTGTAATACCTCATTTCGTGGAATTTTGACTGGAAAATCCATTTATAGTATTATTTTAGTGATTGAAGGTCATCTTCAAGGTTATCTTCAAGGTCAAAAAGTCAATTCCAAGGTCAACGGTATAAAAAATATGATTTTCAACAAACACAAATATCAAGAAGTGTACCTCTTTTCTGTGTGCTTTTTGACTAGAAAATCCATTTATAGCATTATTTTGGTGATTGAAGGTCATCTTCAAGGTCATCTTCAAGTTCAAAAAGTCAATTCCAAGGTCAAAGGTATAAAAAAATATGATTTTCAATAAACACAAATAGCAAGAAGTGTAATATATATGTTTGATGTGATTTTGACTAAATAATTAATTTCTGGTATTGTTTTGATGATTAAAGGTCATCTTCAAGGTCAAAACCTCAATTGCAAGGTCAAGTAAGCGAAAAACATGATTTGTAACAGATAACACTACGAACAAATTTAATACCTCTTTTCTGTGTGATTTTTTACCAGAAAATCAATTTCTGGCATTATTTTAGTGATTTACGGTCATCCGCAATAGAAGGTCAATTCAAAAATATGCCCTTTGACGCTTTCTGGTCGCCCATTAGCTCGTTCACATCACCATTTTATGTGAAACTGTCACTTTTCAAAGCACTGCGTCTCTCTTTAATGATTTTCTTTCGCCCTTTATACATCTGCATCGCCCTTCATTACCCCTCCATTACCCTTTAACACCTCTCTGTCACCTTCTAGCACCTCTTCGCTTTTCCGTCACCCTTTAACGCATCTCCGAGGCCTTTTAACGCCTCTCCATTGACCGTGAATACTTTACTGGCACCTTTTAAAGCCTCTCTTTCACCTACTAACGGCTTCCCATCACCATTTAATGCCTCTTCGTCACCCTTCAATGCCTCCTCATCGTTTTTTAACGCCTTATGGTCGCCCTTTATTGCCTCCACATCGCCCTTTAATATATAATTGTCACCTATAACGCACCTGTCGCACTTTAACGTTTTCTCGTGGCCCTTTATGCATCACCATGGCTCATTAAGGCCATATGGCGTCTCTGCGTCGCCCATTAAATCGTCCTCATCACTCTTTAGCACCTCTCCTTCACCCTTTGGTACCTTTCTATCGACCTATAATGCATTTTTCGAAATTAATGCCTCTACATTGCCCTGAATTATGCATAACTGTCACTTATTAATGCATCCGTCGCCCTTTATTTATATTCATAGCGCCCTAACATATCATTGTTGCAAAAAAAGCCTTTCTGTGGCCCCTTAACGCATCTCAATTTTCTATAAACGCTTCTTTGTCAACATGTAATGCCTCACGCTTGCCCTTTAACACCTCTCCATCGCGTTTTAGTGTGTCTACATCAAACCATTGCAAGATAACGATTCTTTGGCACTTTCTCGTCGCTCTTTAGCACCTCTCCATCGCCCTTTAATTCAGACTCGACGAGCTTTAACGCTTTTTTGTCGCCCTTTACTTCCTCTACATTGCCCATTATTGCATAACCGTCGCCTATTAACATACCCTCATAACAACGCGTTTGACGACATACCATTGCTGTTTTTGTGTCTTTGTTTTTTCACTGCCACTTAAAGGCCTTTCCACTGCCCCTTAACGAATCATTCTTACACATATTCGACGCCCTTCAATGCCTCCCCATTGCCCTTTAGCACCACACTGGCACCTTTTAACGCCTTCCCCATTGATCTTTAATGTTTTTCCGTCGACATTCAATTTCTCAATAAGGCCATTAAACACCTCCCAATCACCACTTAAGGCCTTCCCATCACCCTTTATCAGGTTCGATACCATGTCAATAAATACTATCGCATTTATATCTTTACCGGATGAAGATCTTCACGTATAAATATTTTCACCGGATGTATATATTTACCTGCTATATGTAGGTATACAATGTGGCCAGGTTGTAGCACATACAATATTTTAGTACATGCACGTACACAATAAGAAAAACGCGATTACGGGAATATCAAGAAACGAAGCAGTACATTCACAATATATCATACTGCGTATCTATATTGCATCAGAGAAACAATATTGACTTTGCTAGACTCAATGTCTAGCTCTGATAATGATCGTGCACAATATCCTACGTTTCAGATATATTATGAAATGTTATTGTCTTAAAAATAAATGTTATTTTTATAAGCAATAAATTGTGTTCTTAATAATACTTTTGTAATGTAACTTACCTCAGAATTACCATTCAACTGTGCACTATCAACCAGTGTACGTTTTCAAGATGGCGAATATTTGTATTCAAAGCCTTCTAGAAAAAAACTACACATACAATCCACCTCTTACTAATGGAGATTGACCAGACGCGTATGTGCTAGAGCCTGGTCACATTGTATACCTACACTTTGTACAATATATTTTAACATATCGTCATCAGTACACAGGGAGTCTACAGACACAAAATAGTTTGTAGCGATCTATAGCCTTTTAAACATAGTTTTTAAATAATTTTACAATTATTGTAGCATTCCTTGTCATCTCATTCAACTTACTGAACATTCGGGTAAGGCTAAATATGATAAATAAGCTGATAATATGAAAAATAAAAGTAAAATTTAACCATAAAGAGCAGGTTAATATTTACACCCGGATGAAAATATATATACGCCGGAAGTCAGTTTGCCGTATAAAGATTTACACCCGGTAAAGATTTTAATGCGATAGTATTTATTGACATGGTATCGAACCTGTTTATCGCCTTCCAATCGCTATTTGCGCCCTTTGATGCTTCCTCGTCGCCCTTTAAAGCCTCTCCATCGCCCTTTAATGCCTCTACATCGATTTTAACGTCTTTCTGTCACCATTTAATGCCTCTATATCACCCTTCATTGTTTAACCATTTTTTATTAATGCACCCCGTCAGACTTTAATGACTTCCCTTTATGCATCTTTGTAGCCCTTGAGTTTTTTTTGTTGCAATTAAAGGCTTTTCCGTTGCCCTTTAATATATCTTTATTGCCGTTTAACGCATATATTTATCGCCCTTTAATGCCTCCCCATTGCCATTTAACATCACTCTGTCGCCTTTGATTCACCAGTTAACCCATCACAACACATTTTATCACCTTCTCATCACCATCTAACGCCTCTACGGTGCCCTTTAAAACTTTATCGTAACCCTTTACTGCGCAGTCATTACCTTAGCGCATTTTCGTCGCCCTTTAACATCTAACCATCGCCTTTTATTGCATCTGTGTTGCCTTTTAGCGCCTCTTTGTCGCAATGTAATGTGTTCCTGTCACCCTTTAACACATTTTCATTGCCCTTTATCGCCTCTTCTAGTTGTGTAGTCATGGTTTAGTGGTTTATGCAGTATTGTTATCTAAAATGTAGTTTTTAGCAATGCATTGAGTGATTTCAATAGGTACATATATGATGGTTTAATGTTATATATACACACAAGGCTACATGTACCGTAGATATATTGTTCATTCCCGCAATCCACAACTTCAAGTGAGTGAAAATTATTAAGATTTTACAGAATGGAGGTCAATTCTTTTCAAACTTTGCTGATTGATGTCACATTTCATCTTTAACATGTTTAAAATATGGTACTTATTGTGCTAATAAACCATAAAAAACGAATATATTCAGAACCGGTGGTTAAAGGGTTAAAGTGTATCCTGATCTCTCTATGATATTTTGAGGACCACATAGAATAAAACAGGGCCGCATAACATTAACCAGGGCTTACGTTATGCAGTTTTGTTTAAAGTTATGTGGTCTACATGGTATTATAAAGAGATGAAGACCGCACAGCATAATCTCAGACTGTAAACCCTGTTCCTTACCCGGTATGACTTGGCTGCCTAACTCATTTACTGCGCGAGGGCAAGTCACACTGACTGCCATTTTGTTTACACAGCCAGCTTTTTCTGTATCCTGTGTATGTTTACCGGATGTATTAACGTGATAAGTTGTATTAACATGATCAATATAACTGTATAAAGTGAAAATCACCCTGGTATGCAGCCCATGATTTTCACCTAATGATTTTCCTCTAATCACACGATAACATGTAGCAAATGGCTCATTTGGGTGTTAAACATCTTTAACGAATTAATTTGAATGATGAGGTTATTCTCAGAATTCCATTACATCTCAAATGGTGTAACATTACGTTTACTAAACCTTTGAAAGAATAAAATTTTGTGGTTGTGACATTTCATGTCAATCGGTGGGAAAATCTGAGAACAACATGCGCTGCAGACCAATGTGGCTGAACTATAATTGAACACTCCATCCATTGAATACCCGGTATGACTGGGCCGTCTGACTCATTTACTTCGCCGTAGGCCCAGTCACACTGAACGCCATTTTGTTTCCACAGCCAGCTGTGTAAAAACGACACTCGCGCTGCCTAACAAAAAACTAGGATGCCATGAAATTGAGACAAATATTTCAAGTGCCTATGAAAACTTTTGATCGTATTAGAACTATGACATTTAAAAAAATGGAGGTCACTGTGTCAGAGCCTTGCGATGTCATCAGGGTACACATTTAAGTGCTCCCTTGTACACGATTCGTGCACTTGGGCGTGGTGGTGTTTTATGTCAGTCACTATGAAGTAATAGGTCATTTTATAGTTGAAAATCTTTATTTTTTTTTGCAGTGAAATCATTCAATGCGGTAAGAATTGGTGACAGAGAGATAGCCAAGCACGAAGGAGATTCGGCAAAACACCTGGCGATCATCGCCATCGTTCTGGGGGTCTTTTTACAAGGACTCTCTGTAGGTCTGTGGTTCTGGCAGAAGTCACACCAGAAAGCCTTTTAAAAATTGTAATCTGTAATATGTAATATGCTATAACTATTAAATACATGCCTTTATAATTATGTAGCCATATCTATTACCAGGGTAGTGCGACGTGGTGCACGATTTAGTAAGTAGTAATTTTACTTTGGACAGTCACCAAGGTCATAATTATACCCCCAACAACGGTTTACCATAAAATTGATTTGCCTTCGCATGCGGTGGTTTAGCTTAACAATCAATTTGACATATTTTGGCTGGAAAAGGCTCTAATGAGGAGGGGTTTCAGCCTGTCAATATCCGGAATTTGTCTCAAGTGTAGACGAATCTCAAGTGCGGTGTTGTGGGGCCCAATTCTCTTAGAACGTTCTTTTTAATTTATCCCAGCTTCTCTTTATTACGATACATCTCAATTTTGCATACTTTGCGTTACATTGTCACATATAAATTACCTTAATGCTGATATAGGTGTCAAATGACATGCTCATCAAAATAAATCAATGTTGAAATAAACAGTTTAACACCAGATAAGTTCTAAATAAAATTGTATTCACACATCAGTTCCAGACCTGATGAAAATATTTTAAATTTCAAAACCTTTACGTCAGATGGTTAAATGTTTTTTAGCATTATGTCTCTGTTCCAAATCTCCGTTTAAAGTTCACTTTTGGGGGAGGGGCAGAGGCAATCAGTTTACAGTAAGTTAAAATTACAAAGTTGTTTTTAAATGTAGCTCCTACATTACATTTGTCTTAAGAAAGTGACAATTTGTTATCATATGACCATTTTGAGACATACATGTTACAATCTATCTGCGCCTTTTAATGTTATGACAATAAAAAGATATGCTCGCTATGCAAATGTTTGGTATTGAATTAAACAAATTATTTTCACCCACACGATAGTGTGGTCGCGGTAGAGAGACACAACTTCAAATGGGTGAAAATTTAAATAGGATGACTTGGTGGGAAAAGGATAAAAAAAACTTACTGTTGGTTTTGAAACTGACATAATCACGGCCAACTTTAGCAAAGATCAGAACACATATACAAGACTGCGAAAATCGGCTTAGAACACAAATAGTCTAGGAGCGAAGTCCTGAAAGACGCTTAATAGTTGTACAAGTTGTACAAGGACTTGCTAGGCTGGTTGTATGGACCTTCTAGAACATCCCCAGATAGCGTATACAATCAAAATGTGGTACCATTTTTAGGGGGTATTTTAAGGTAAGAGGTGTATGTTACTCCCTGAAATATTCGAGTATGTGTAGCCTATGTAATTGGTAATATATTTGCAATTGCTTAATCAATTTCAAAGATTCTGATGCCAAAACCTAGCGCTGATCGGCCTACGGCGCTGAATTGTGTACAACGGCTGTCCTGCCACAGAATTAAACTGTGCCCATTTCGGTGTTAAATCGCAATTCGCTGACTTACCTGCAGTGTACACGTCTTCAGTACCATATTTGACGCATATATGTGAAGATTTTTTATTGTTAGAAAGGAAAAGTATGTTTATATTCATGGTATTTATCCAAAACTACACTTGAGGCTACCAAGTGATCTCGGGTGGAGTGGAAACGCGAGATTTTGTGAGATGACGTCATCGCACGTGGTATCTGCAGTTTTTCCTGTGCTTCACCCACGTGTTTTTGTGTTGATCAACAACTTCAAAGCGGTCTGAGCACGCGCCTTCAGTGGACGAATTCTCCTCACATAGATGTCGCTCATATCGCACTGGCAAACTATATCGCCGTGAATTGTAGTTGTATTTTACCTAAATTCAGGTCCAATATGTTACATATCAGCTCAAGAATCACAGATATGTAAGAAAATATATTTATTATAAGCAAGATGATGTTAGATTTGCCATAGTTCATCAGATTAAATCCAGAAGAGCAATTTAAAGTTGGTAGCAAGGCCACTTTGCTACTAGATTCACGGCTCTGTGGCTCGCTGCGCTGGCTCAGAGACGTTGTTTACTCGGCTAGCCAAAACCTAATGTTTTTAAAGGTGTATATTTATATAGCAACACATTATAGCAATATTGCTGAGTTATGAAACTCACAACCGCATGCCAGAGTGATCTTATCGAGTGTTTTGTTATCACACTATCTGTACTTTAACCCTATCAGCGCGGATACCGTCTATCGACGTCAGATTCTGACGTCTAAAGACGGTCCCCAAACTAAAGTAATTTAAAATAATTATAATGGCCGTAGATCCATAACATAGGTATTCAAATGAAGCAGAAAGAGCGACTAAGACATTTATGATGATTTTAAAATGAAAAAAACACTTTGGTCTCCATTGTTGAATAATCAACCTAACCAACTTGAGGTAATGGTGGTTTCTAGAATAAACGCAGCTGCAACGTACAGTGAAATTTTGGTAATAAATTAAAATCAAATCAAGTAGTAGTAGTAGTAAATCACTGCTTTACGTCACTTTTCAGCACAAATAGTCTTTTAAGTGACATTGTAATACGATAAAAAACGTTGTAGTTAATTGATGAGATGAATGATGTACAGGTGATAATGTGCGAGTGGGGGTGATAAGGCATGGTGGGTTATTGAGAGCGTGTTTTTCTTCGGTCACCCGATAAGGGGTTCTGGCAGACTTGGGTTTCGCTATGCAATTTAATGCTGAAACTCCGTGGTATTTCGCACAGCTCCACTATCCTCGGGTTGGATAGTCCCCAGAGTAACAATGAGAAGGGTGACTCTATTCATCCCCCGTTAGAGACCTAATGTCAAATACTCTATTGCCGGTTATTTAAGGCTACCATGGCCTACACCAGAGCCTGCACTGATGCGACAGCTGCATTGGCACCGCAGTTGAGCGGAGGAACCAGGGTACGCCACTGGCAATTTCACCTGAAGATTATGGCCAGATGCGAGGAGGCTGCAGCTTCCCATGGATGATTGCTGTAGACTAGTGCTTCCATACCATGCCATACAGCACATGCCATACAACAGATCACTAATGATCCCCCCGGATAGGGGAGAAAAGCCCCAAAATCAAATCAACTAAACTTTATTTAATGAGGGTATACTTATTTGCAATGGGCCCTCGTAACATAATATGCATAATTGCCGATATAATCAATGAACACATGCAAAATTACACATTAATTTGGTTTGATGAAACATTTTGTGCACACATATAATATTGAAGGGGTTACATACATAACATAATATATACCAACGTCTGAACATTAAAGTGTGCATACATACATGTATATACAACCAGGGGATGTATCACATGGTATAATTTGAAACATGGAATATGAGTGACAAAATTGACAATATATTTGTCAGCAGTCGTAAATAGTCTGCCACCAAAACGTATTTCGCATATGACGCTATATATTAATGCATAAGTAATGCATAAGGAATGTTTTAACCCTTTAATTCCTCACGATGCATTAAAGCATCATTTTATTTCCGCGAAAACAGATTTAATTTTCCTAAAACTACGGGTTTTAGAATAAAAATTCCCATGAAACTGGTTTACCAATACATGGCAATTTTCTTTATTTTTTAAACCACATCAAATCATCTTCATCCACTACAAGTCGAGAATTGCGACAGCAATTCGCGGCTTGTAGTGGATAGAGATGGCAATGGTAAATTCAGGCTTGAAAGGGTTAAAGTCGTTTTGTACCATATTTCTGTTCCACATCTTTATCGGAAAAATAACAATCAATGAAGTTATATAACAAAGGTAAAAACCTCATACAAAAGCGATTGAAAACATGCGTTTTTTGTCTTCTTACTATTTTAACGCTAACATAATTTCCTCAACACCAAAACTATCCAAGGTTTAACTTGATAGAAAGATCAAATAAAGCTCTAGATCAAAGATAGAAAATGTGTATAGTAATAGTGCAAATATTTATTTAGATACTTTTTGTTTTGGAGTAGGCGCTATATCAGCTTGCACAGTCTGAAACACATAGTTTAATGACAGAAGTGGCAATATATTTGCCTATATTAAATCAAGTTTTTATATTTAGGTTTCAGATCGTAAAAAAAAAATTAATAGAGGAATCTTTGCAATGAAAAAAATAAAATAACAATTGCTAAGTTGAAAAAGTGCATTCTATAAGGTCAAACCTTGATTAGCTTTGGTGTCGAGGGAATTATTTTTATGTACAAATACTGCATGATGAAAAATCGATGTTCAGATCGATTTGCTGAATCGTCCTCGTTGTGGTACCGACATAATTGGCAATTAATGACAATTTTTATTTTAAATTGGCAATTGATCACAATTGGCATTTAATTTATGTCCAAATTTACATTTATGTCCGAGGATGTTTTTCTACTGTTTCTCACACTCGCTGGTTGTGTTTTCACTATTAGACGTATGTCGGTATCAGCCAATACCGCACTTCGTTGTACCACATGTAGCCTATAGGCCTACATGTTGTATACATGCTGTATAGCAAGTGAATGCGACTGAGCGTAGGCGATTCACCACCTCATGATCGTCTGTCATGTCGGTCGACTGTACACTTCTTTGCTCCGTTGAAAGTTTTGGACAGTTGTGTGAGAAAATACAAACGGTGTTCATTTTCGTGCGGTATGGAAAAATACAGCACATGTCCAAGGATTATTGTGTTTGCCTAAAGGCTCACACATTATTAATTGGACGAGTGTTGTATTTTCAATACCGCACTCAAATGAACACCCTTTGCATATCGTATTGCAGGCTATGGTGTGTGATATACCCTCGAGTTAACAAACTGGCTTCAAAACATAATGTTTACGCTAATTTAACTATAGACACCACTTGGCTTTTTTTTATTATACCATGATTTATACCATGATTATATCATACCATGATCAAACCTTGGTTAGTTTTGCTGCTGAACAAATAATGGCGAAAGTTAAGACAATGCGATAACAGGAAAAAAACAGCAAATAACCTGTCGTAGGCCTATGATCTTTTAACCTTCATTGACATTTATAACCCAGTAATTGTTGCTGTTATATACATAGCTCGTTAACCCTTTAAGCCCTCACGATGCATTAAAGCATCATTATACATCCCTGAAAACAGACTTATTTTTCCTACAACGAAGGGTTTTAGAAAGAAAATTTCCGTGAAACTGGCTTACCAATACATGGCAATTTTCTTAAATTTTTCACCCACATCAAATCATCTTCAACCTCTACAAGTCGAGAATTGCGGCAGCAATTCGCGGCTTGTAGTGGTTATTCTAGCGGCTATATCGTCACTTGAGAACCATAAACTGCTCAATTACACATCTCTTCACTTCTAATACAACAGGTTTATGTACTACCATTCGATCTAATTTTATTGCTCGATAAAGATCATTACATTACAAAATAGTATGACGACAAAACATTTGCTATGATCACGGTAACATGAGGTTGTATCCTTCACTGACCTTCATGACTTAGAAATTGCTGTGATGTTTTTCTGTATGAAACCATTAAATACATTTACGTTTTAGTGCCAGAATCGTTGAAATAGATTAAATATTGAAACAATATTGACAATTATGTACACATACTCCAATTTTATAGACAGTAGCATACAATACCCATCCCCTTACCTGAAAATGTCCAATAAATATTTGTTGATACCACAATTGGATTGTAAACGCTAGCAGCCAGCGTTGTTTTAAAAGATCCATACTATCATCCTATTATTTAGGCAAACCTTGGTATTGAACGAAATATTTTTTTTCAGATTCTAGCTCCGGGACCAGTTGTTATGACCTTTAGTTACACGTAGGCCTAAGTCCCGGTAACCAAGAGGCGTAGACCCAATGTTGGTTTAATGATGGGCCAGCGTCGTAGCCAGTGGACCAACGTTAAGCCAACATTGGTTCAATGTATAATGTTTCATGTGGTATGGATATCAGGCTGGTTGTTTTTTAATTGGTTGATTGATTTGCGATTCTGTACCAATATTGCAACAGATTTGGCCAATGTCTACATGGCCTATTCAATATAATCACGTACTATTTGCAATTAATGACATATAATTATATGGATATATCTTTAAATATTCTGAGTTAGGACCTACGCTTGTAGTAATAGCACGATGGATTCCGGGACCAGTGAAGTGTGTGCATTATAATATGACCTACATTGAATATCTCTTGGTAAGCAGGCAATCGTAGTACTTCAGCATATAAAATCTCTATTTATTTAAAAAAGGCTCACATGGGTTTATTATAGCTTTTTATTAAGTCGTATCATGAAATGTACATATTATAATAGATTATAAAAATAACATGATTTAACAGGGTGTTGAGCTGTTTAAGCAATCCGCATCAATGTATAACAGTACGCCATGGTCAACAGCAACCCTCGGGTTGCTGTTGACTATGGCGGGATGTTAAAATTGCATGAATATCTTTTATAATGAAGAAAGTAGGCATATAGTTACACACACAAAGACTCACCAGGAAAAATGGATGACAAATGTGTTCACCATTCTCATCTAATATTACAGTCTACTTTAACCGCCGGTGTCGCATATATTCGGGTTTTATTTTTTATTAGCACATTAAGTATCACCTTTTAAAAAGGCTAAATATAAAATAGGACATCAATCAGCAATATTTGAAAACAGTTGACCTCCATTTGTTCAAATCTGAATAATTTCCACTCACTTGAAGTTGTGGATTGCGTCAGCGAGACACAATTTCAAGTGGGTGAAAATTCAGTTTGAATAATTTGGCGGTTAAAGGGTTAACCCTTGAAGCGCTGAATTGGATAATTTAAATTTTGAACCACTTGAAGTTGTGTCTCGCTACCGCGACCCACAACTTCAAGTGGTTGAAAATTACCCATATTTGTTTAATTTGGAATCAAATATTTGCAAACCTTGATGTTTAAACACACGTTTCGTTCCCAATATCAGTAATTTGATCGGCAAATAAAACAGTTAGCGGGTTACGAGGTTGAGGTGTGTCTACGTGATGATGATCAATCACATTGTTGAACAGCTCCCATGTTGTCGTATTGGGGCTAAAGTATCCGATCTACCTCTCTTATGAGCCGCATATGTACCGTCGGGCAAAGCCAAAAGGTATGAACGGCTTCTTAGAATAATAATGACTCATATAGCGCCAGTATCTCTCAACAATATTGAGACTCCATGGCGCTGCAAATTATTGGCTTTGCAGAGCAATGTAGGTCCCCGTTGTGCTATCATGTCATTCTGGAATATTATCTTCGTCAAATTGTGCATGCGTAATATTACTGTGCAATGAAAAAGACGGTGGTTCTCATTGTTCAACTCCCGTGATCCCGCTAAGGTCTCCAGAACAGCGAATATGTAGGCCTTGGTTCCGTAGGTGGTGCGTGACGTATGGTGGCCCCGGCACATGGATCATAAGGTGGTGGTGTACTTGTCACTGCTTAAAATACAACACAACCATGAAAATAAGATAAATATTAGAAAAATATGACATACCTGACGATTTATGCATCATATATACTGGTACATCACAGGGCCCGTATTCTCGTACACGTTGCGATATATCGTAGGCTTCTGATTGGTCGAAATGGCCATTACGACCAATCAGCCTATATGCTACATTGTAGCTTGTATAATACGGGCCCAGAATACGGGCCCAGTACAATGATTTTATCATCACTATTTCATTAATTTGATGTAGTATACAGGAATTAAACAGTTGCTTATTTATTATTTGATTATAAGTATAGTTATTTTACTATAATAGGGGCAAAACCCGTTTATTGACACTCTCAAGTACAAAGAACAGATATATTCTTGTGTAAATGTTTGTGTAAGCGAAATATTTACACTACACGGGGCTATTTAGGGGAGGGGGGATGGCATCCATTCTTCCCTCGGACTTGATTGTTCGAACAAAAAATATATACTATTTCAAAAATGACCCTCTCGAAACTGCTGAGAATTCAGCTGAGACAATCTAAAAATCGGCCTCCAATGAAAATTTTTTCCAGATATGACATTTGTTACATGCCATTGTGTATTTACACGTCCGTGTTTGCCACTGGGGAATATTCTGATAAAACAGTGCAAAACTATACCCTTAAATTTTGTAATCTGTATTTGCATTTGTGAGATGCAAGGTACTAAAAATAAATATGTGATGCGTTCCATCAGGCTCTGGATTTTTACAGGAATTAAGGTTCTCAATGGCAAATTTATTATTTTTTATTTTTCAACTATACTTACCAGATTCGGGGTCACGGCCACTATCCCATCGCCATTTGTGAACTGTCGAATAAAATAACAAAATAAATTTTCGCTACTTGTGCAAACCGACCAATGTTCAACCCATGAAGCCGAATGAGACTATTTTGGTTTTCATCCCCCCCCCCCCCACTGTACCGGTGTTAAGTTGTGATTCACAACTTCAGGGGTGAAAATTGTCAAATGTGTCAGTGAGTACAAATCGATTATAGCCAATCTTGGGACTTAAATAGATGAAATGAGTTTCACTTTCATTTTTATCAATCTCTATTTGTTGTCGTTAATTCCTTCCTCCGTAGTATGGTTACCAAATAATGACCCTGCAATGGTTATTCATGTACACTTTTGCAGAAATGGCTTATGTGTGCCCTTGAGACCGAAATCAGCTTAGTTGCTTAACCTGCAACAGAGAGCATTTTTGGAAATCCAAGATGGCGGCCGCGGCCATCTTGGATATAGGGTGATTAACAATTTTGACTTGTGTGACATGCATAATTTATGTGTGTCGTATGTCAAGCAGGCTTGCTTTGAATATGTTAATGTCTTTTATCACATTGATTTTACAATCCAGACAATGTCCTGCTTATATACATGAAATGACGGCCATAGATTTAATGAGTTTTATTTTCAGATTCATCGATTTTTGAAATGGTCAACGAAAATTTATATTGATATGTGACATATTGTCAATTAGGACCCTACTTAAAAACAATACGTGAAAAATAACTAATAGTACAGTTGGTAAACCTGTAACATTGAGCATTTTCGGGAATCCAAGAGGGCGGCTGTGGCTATCGTGGACATAGGGTCGTTAGCAACTCTTGACTTTTGTGGCATACATAGTTGTGTGATACGTCAAGTAGGGGGGTTTTGAGTGTGCTAAAGGCATTTATCACATTTATTTTACAATCTAGACAATATTTTCTCCTTAAATATGAAATGACAGGCACAGATTTCATCAATTTAGGTCACGCATTGACCGCTTTTATAAGGGATACACAAAGATTTATATTTATATAGATGTGACAAATTGACATTTACTTTCAAAAGAATGCACGAAAAGTAATAACAGTATTAAGAAATAGGTACAGGTGACGTTGACATTTTTTTTAAATGTTACAGTAAAATATTTGTGAAAATTAAATGACGCTAGGAGGTAAACAAAATGGTGTGTTTGATCTGTAATTTGCTTCGCAAAATGTTGAGGTTATAAATGTCATCCAAATATCTACGCCTTCAGTCTAGGTACTATAGTGGGCTCCCTTACTGAACCTAGTGTTATTTGCTGGACAAAACATGAAATTTTCCGGGACTGTCCACAAAGGTCTTAGGCATGATTTTATCCAAAGCGCCAATAATAGTGATTCATATTCTCGGGGATATGCCATTTTTTTTTAATGGCTGACATTTAGTTGAGTCATATACGGTAATTCCGTGACCGTTGTTTCAGCAGGTTGGTTTTATGGTGGATTTACCTTATGCAACGAATACATATAAAAATTATCCCATATACCTCTCTCAAAAGTGTGGGTGAAATTTCTATGAGCCTAAAATTCAAAATGGCCGCCAAAGTGTGTAAAAAAAAGATTCCATTGATTTATCACATAGTTATGTATAATATATGGTTTCTAGGTGGTGTTTTTGAGATAATTCGACTTATATTCTACCAACAAATCTAAGATGGCCGCCGTTGTTCTCAATAAAATAATCTTTATTTACCACCTAGATATGTGTAATTTATGGTTTATATATGACTGTGGGTTTAGAAATTCCTTTATTTGACACACAAAAACCAAGATGATCACCGTATTTTTATTTATAAAAAATATTCTTGGTTTTTCACCTAGCTAATATGTGTCATTTTTTTATTTCTAGATTCCAGTTCATGCGCCTTTTAGGTTGCTTAACCAATATTTAGCACCAAAAGACAAGATGGCTGAGGGTTTCCCGCAGGCTGAATGAGTTTGGGGAGGACTTCTTGTAATTTGAGATTAGATCAGAAAATAATTTGACTGCGTTCTTCAAAGGTGCACGCCAACTAGGTTTCTAGGGTCATGCTCCCCCCTCCGAACAATTTGCATTATTGGGGCATTTATGGCAATTTTTTCTCTCAATCATGATGATTTTTTTTTAATGTGAACAAAATGAACAAATTTAGCAGGTCCCACTCGAGGAGGCTTAGAATATTGACTTCACAATTTTAATTAATTAACAACAATAATATGATTAACTGAACATATATTAACCCTTTAACCGCCGGTGCCGCATATATTCGGGTTCTCATTTTTTATTAGCACATTAAGTACCACCTTTTAAACACGTTAAAGATAAAATGTGACATCAATCAGCATTATATGAAAACAGTTGACCTCCATTTTGTCAAATCTGAATAATTTTCACTCACTTCAAGTTGTGGATCGCGTCAGCGAGACACAACTTCAAGTGGGTGAAAATTCAGATTGAATAATTTGGCGGTTAAAGGGTTAAGAAAAGGGATGTGGAGTATAGTCTCTGATATGTGATATTTTGTATAGTGGGTCTGTGATGATATGAGGTTAGCTGCTTCAGATGGCTGTCATTCTGAGAAACAATTTTCTAAGCCTGCTATGGCATGGCGAGTCTTGGCGACAGTGTAAGATACATCGTCTATTAGGAAAGATGTGTGCCAACGCGCTGCATTTAAATATTTTGTCACAAAGATATGAATGATATGCTGAAAAATATAATGGGTTGATTATTAGGGGTAAGAAGACAAATAAGCATACGTTAGTATTGTTTTTATAGGCCGTTGTCTAGAAAACATGTTCAATTTCTTTTTCATGTGGTTTTCCCCTTCGGGAATATCTTTCATTTATTTTTTGGCCTCTTGAAACATTGTGGCAATATTTAAATTAAACATACAAGATGACAGTCGTCTTTGTTTTAATTTATGACAGAAAATATTGTTTGTAAAGTAGAAGTATACATGTATTGAACAAAACATTGTTACATTCACAGGGGAGGGGCACAGCAATACCACTCCCGCCAATATGTAAGGTGGGATGTATTTTTGTTATTTAAAATGATGCTGAAAAACTGACGTTGTCCATATTTTTATTATTTATAACGACGGAGTGAATTGAAACAATATTTAGAGATTGTCACATTGAATGACAGTGTATGGTATCTAATGCTGTCATGGCCGACTTACTTTCTCAACATATGGGATAGTCCAAAACAAAGCCTAGATCTGAAAATTTGATCATTTTGACCGGCAAATAACACTATGTTCCCTATATGCGCTAAATGAGCCCACTATAGCAAAAATACTCGCGATCATCCATATTTTTTAATAGAAATGGAAGTTGTTTCTAATTATTTATGCTATGGTGATGAGATATGTATATAAATGTTGTGGCTGCAAGTGACTGTCGTAATTTAGTGTTTTTATATGACATATATTACACAGCACTATACAGTCAATGGCGTCATTATGATATGGACATTCAGAAGCAAGTACCACAGTAACAAAACACGGTCAATATGCATAGTGTATGGCGGCCATTTTGAAAAAAATGGTGGCCATTGTTTTGCAAATAGCTTTTTAAATTATGTATTAATTTTGTATTAAACCCCTATAATCACTTCAATCTAAGTTTTATACAGTATTGGCTAATCTCTTTCACTATTCTGGTGTAAAAACCGTTCGTTTATCATGCATTTATAGCGATTTGGCGGCCATTTTGAAAAATACTTCATATTCGGTCAAAACTCAAAAAAATCACTGGCGCTTTGGACAAATTCAAAGCGAACACCCTTGTGAAAAATAACTGAAAGTTTGATAATTTTGTCCGGCAAATAACACTATGCTCCCTATATGCTGCTAAGGGAGCCCACTATACTAATCATCAAAACAGATAATACCTCTTTCATAATAAACCAGATATGTTGCAGCTACAGCGTAATGTACTACATAGTACAACATACATCATCTCACAAAAACTGAAAGAAAAGCGTTTGAAGTCGATGTGGCTGGTGTAACAGTGGCATTGTTTACATACCAGCAAATGTATTGTCAATTTGTCTTAGTTTGTATGGCTGGCTGTTTTGTTTCAAATGAGATTACGTCTTGCAGCTGCATAAGAAGTGTGCGCGTGGCTGTAAAAAGATCTTGCTGCTGCTTGCTTGTTTATATGACATAATATGTGCCCTCTATCAAATACCATTACATCTTGAGCAGTGCAATTGTTTTCATAAAGACATCACGATGACACTAAGATACATCCTCACTCTCTTTCTCAAGCTGCCATCTATCATTATCAAATCTGTTTCAAACAACCATATAGCATTAATGTCTATATTGTGTTTTTTTCCAGCAACTGTCAGTGGACCCATAATTGTCTCTACATCATATACTACCGTTCTCCTATTCTTTTTTATGGCTGTATGACAATATGTTTACAACCAAGAGAAAACATAACCATCACATATATTGGTCAGTGAGAGGATAGAAATGATCTAATTAGATCCATTGTTATTTCATCCAGTGTTCTCCTAATATCCCTACCCTCTTTTAGTAAAGTAATGTAGGTAATCCACTTGGAGCTACCAGGTGGTTGCTCTCTTGAACAATATTCATTTTCAGTGCCCAACAGCCTACCCTATTAAAAAAATCATGACTTTCACATTCAGCAACATTGTATAAAGCCAAAAGTATATACTTATTTACGTTTTTTGGTGCGGGACATCAGAATTATGCATATTGCATTAGCTGACAGATGTAAAAATTGGAAATCATTCCTGAAGCAACCAACAAAGATTCATTTGTAATTCAGCACTCAGATGGTGATACTGCAGTGTTTGAAGACATGTTTGGCGAGTAAATTTTAAGTAAAATTTGTAATTATTTTTGGTGGTTCTTGGGTCCGTATAAGAGGCTGTATGAGCGATTAAGGCATTTGCCCAGATTTTCCAGTAACGATGCCAATATAATGCCCTCAAATGCTGTAACATGAGACCATCCACATCATATGCCTTAATCATGAGGTTTTTCCGAGTTTCATTGATTTCTATTAGACAGGCAGCCTGGTACCATTAAAATTAATAATGCAGTCGGGTGCTGTGAATTTCCATGACCATGACATGTGTTATCTCCAGGTGGCTTTTGATCTTTCATTAGATGAAATTTCCACTGAAAGTTGTATTTAGCTCATACCTGTGAGATTTAGGTTTCTGCCTAATCCAAGACCTAGGTATGGTTTCTGCTGCCATCAAGAAGATGCTGCAGTAAGGCACAAGACACTTTATTGTACACCATTACCGTAACATCGTTTTTTTTAAATAGGGACAACATTTTGTCATATTGACCTTGTTAAAAATATTTTTTTAATTATGCAGAATATATTCCTTAATTTTGCCTACAAAGTAAATTTTGATATTTGCCACATGACAAAAATGGAAATGAAAAAAATGTTCAGTGCTGTTTTACGAGAATTGTCACAGTTTCTTACAATATATTTCCTGGTATGAAGTAAACAAAACATATTTTATTGTGAATCGTAAAAACAATCACATACCTACTGATATAGATGGCATGTTGCTGATCAGTATAGACGATCGGAATAAAGAGCCTAGGTGGGCGATAATGAAATGAAATGAATGAAATGAAATGAAAACTTCTATAGCGCCTAACTCCTCGGAGGGCCGAGCTCAGAGGCGCAATCCATCCTTATCAAATTCCAAAAGAGAGTCGAGGGAAATGAGCACGGTCGTCATCAGGGAGCCGGGACGCAGAGGAGCTAGGGCGAAAAAGCCAGATCAAAGAAATGCGTTTTTAACAGTTTTCTGAAAAAGGAAATATTTTTAGCTACACGAAGGTTTGCAGGCAGTAAATTCCAGAGAGTAGGACCAGAAACAGAAAAGGCACGCGCACCGAACTTATTTCTGATACGTGGTACTTTGAGCTTATTTGTGTTGTTTGATCGCAGATGTTTTACGGAGTCTGCAGAAAAAAGAAGGCTAGATAAATAAGATGGCTGACCATTATTGAGACAACGAAATACAAAAGTACATATTTTGAATTGTATTCTAATTTTGATTGGAAGCCAATGTAATGATTTTAATAGAGGAATAGAGCGACTGAAACGAGGAGCCATTGTCACAACCCTTGCTAAACAGTTCTGAACACGCTGTAATTTCTGTAGATCTTTAGCTGGAATTGTGTGTAATAAGGAGTTACAGTAGTCCAGTTTACTTGTCACCAGTGTCACTGCAATTTGTTTTGCTAAAGCTAGAGGTAGGCTTTTTCTGATGCGTTTAAGATCTCTAATGTGATAAAAACAAAAACTGGACACCTGTGAAATGTGCTGATGAAAACTCAAACCACTGTCAAAAAAGACACCCAAATTCCTTGCGGAATCTGCTGGATTCATCTCATTGTCCAACACCGCAAGGGGGAAAAGGTTAATAAACTTCTCCCTCTGCGATTTCGAGCCAATAAGAAGAAACTCAGTCTTGCTAGGATTCAGTTTTAGTTTGGATCGAGCCATCCAAGCAGATACCCTGGTAATACAGCTCTGAAGCATTTTTAATGACTCAGTAGCTGTATCAACTGTTAAGGAGATGTAAATTTGTGTGTCATCGGCGTATAAGTGATGACTCAATCCATAACTTGAAATAATGGTGCTTAGAGGAGCGGTGTACAAACTGAAAAGCAGAGGGCCAAGTACAGAACCCTGCGGCACTCCATGCTCAAGCAAACAAGAGTCAGAAAAAGATTTGTCAATTTTAATTTTTTGATGCCTGCCACAAAGGTAGGATTTAAACCAAGCCAAAGCCATTCCAGAGACACCATACCACTCAGCTAGTCTATTTGTTTGAGTGTTGTGGTCGATAGTATCGAACGCCGCAGACAAATCAAGTAAAGTCAAAGCTGTGACATGGCCCTTGTCAAGAGAAACTGAGATGTCATTGTGAACTCTTAACAGGGCTGTCTCAGTGAAATGGAATTTCCGGCACGCAGACTGCATTGGATTGCTCAATTTGTTGGAGTTTATGTGAGCTTGTAAACGGTTGGAAACAACTTTTTCATTAATTTTAGAAATGAAACTTAGATTGGAGACTGGTCTATAATTTTTGAGGTATTTAACAGGAAGGTTTGATTTCTTTAGTAAAGGTGTGACATGAGCCGCTTTGAATGACAGTGGGAATGTTCCAGATTCTAGAAATAAATTAATTATAGTTGTTATGGGTTTGATTAAAATACCCAACAAGGCTTTAAGGATGTGAGTTGGAATCGGATCACGGTCACATGATTTTGATGCAGACTTCATAATGATCTTCCTGACCTCGTCCTCTGATGCTGGTTCTAAATTGAAAAGTGGATTTCTTATTTTAGACTTCTGAACAGATGGTACATAATCCACCTGATTTGAAAAATTGGCCCGGATCGTTCTGATTTTGTCACAAAAATATTTTGCGAAATGCTCACAAAGGGACTTTACATTATTTGATTCCGGCAGTGCTGCAGCTGGCGTTCTATGTAAAATTTTGTTAATGGTGTCCCAAAGGCGGCGAGGGTTTTCAGAATTTTCATCTATGAGATTTTAAAAATATTGTGATTTGGCCTGTCATAAGACGATTGTATAAATTTCGATAGTTGCGGTATTTTTATCTGTCATAACCAGAGCGTGATCTCCTCCAACGCCTTTCCAACTGACGGCATGATCTTTTACAATCTAGTAGTTTAGACGTCATCCATGGCGTTGAAGCCTTCTCAACAACTTTTTTAGTTTGAAGAGGACCATGTTTATCAAGAAGTGAGGTTAAAACTGATGTGTACTGGTCACACAAATCATGGAGTTCATTCTTAGGGTTTTTTATAAGTGAAGAGTCCAAGATATCAGCCCTGAAAGAAGTCATGCAAATATTTGTTGTTTTCCTGTAAGTGATTGTTTTTCTAGGACGTACGGGTGCTGAAAGGTTGATTTCTGATACTGCGGAAAAGTGATCTGAGATACCGTCAGCAGGAAAAACAGATGTAACATGATCGCACGATGATTTGGTGATGAGGAGGTCAAGCCAATGGCCGTGGACGTGCGTTGAAAAAAATACATGTTGTTTCATAAAATAATGGGCAATTTTACCTAATTTGACGCATTTTTAGCACAATGTAAAATTGTATTGGCCATTAAAAATTTTGTTATGTATTTTGTACTTTGCATGGCAGTTTATACGTTGTAATTTAACATTTGTGTCAAAATGTTACTGTTGTATTAGCTTCAGACGCACCGTTTACAATATTTATTATAGCATATTTGATGTACTGTACATTTCTGCTTATTTATATTTGATATGATATTCCTTAAATAAATGTTAATTATCTCATACATTTCTACAGTGAGAATCATATGTGTGTGTGCACAAAAAGACACAATCTCGGCTATTATATACAAATATAGGGATTTGAACCCATGCAGGCACATTACTTCCCTGGGCACCCATGTGGTTCCAACTGAGCTATGCAGCCGCCTGTACTGATATTGCGTGTGGATATTACACTCTGGTATCTAAATTGAAAAATTGTAATTATTATTTCTTATTTATCGTTTTTATTTGATTTAAAATTTTGTTTCACCCCCTCCCCCCCTGTGAAAAACACAAAACTTAGGTTTTAAGAGGGGGCGCAGCCTGCTCTTAAGTAATTAATCCTTGTACTGCCGAATTGTTTGTGAGTAATTTTCATTCGTTTGAGCTGGAATTGCTAACGCAATTTCCAGCTTCAAATGAATGAAAAATAATATTATTTATGAAAATAGATAATGTCCCAAATTGAACTATTTAATTAACGGAGCAGCTGTCACAAACTTGTTTTATCAAGTTTTGTGATACTTCTATTGATCTAAAACATGCTTGATACTGTATATATATACGGCCTCGGAAGCACAAGGGTTAACCCTTTAACCGCCGGTGCCGTCCATATTCGTTTTTTACATTTTTTATTTGCACATTACATATCAGCTTTTATACATATTAAAGATAAAAAGTGACAGTAATCAGCAAAATTTGAAATTTGTTGACCTCCATTTTGTCAAATCTGAATAATTTTCACTCACTTGAAGTTGTGCATCGCGTCAGCGAGACACAACTTCAAGTGGGTGAAAATTCTAATTGAATAATTTGGCGGCTAAAGGGTTAGAACATAGGTTTTGCTAGTACCAATGTATGCACTGCTGTGTTCTAATACGTTAATTCAGTGCTCAGAAGCGTAAAATTATCTCACCCATGACAATGAGAACTATACAGAGGACTGTGCCGCATATCATTACGATCGTCACCACTGTCTTGATATGGCTGGTGCAAAAATCCCGCACAGTCATTTTATGGGGCTCGTCTTGAGCCAGACCTGCCATGGCGATGCTGAGACGGGGAGCGTGCGACATCCGCTTGCTCATGCGCCCTGGCATCGCGGCGGGGGCGCACAAGGCAGCCGCCATCTTGAATTATACAGATACTGACTGATGTTGTAGTTGATTGGAAAAGTGTATTATGGGATGATGTCCAATTCGAAAAGTATATTCCATTTCTGTGATAGCAATGGAGTCTTGTTTCGTATCACCAATTACCTCATCAATAATTATGTAGGCCTACACAAGGCCATGTCAATTTTTCTGAAACAAAAAAGCAAAATAAAAATAATTATTATGATTCCTTTTGGCATGCAATAAAAAGAATGAATGAATGAATGAATGAATGAATGAATGAATGAATGAATGAATGAATGAATGAATGAATGAATGAATGAATGAATGAATGAATGAATGCGGTTGTAAGCCACCTGTGTGTACATTATATTATAGGCTGAACTGGGTCAGGAGAACATTATGAGGATGGTGAGATGAGTAAGATGGGACTGCCCTCCAGACACAGGATCATTCAAAATTCGATCAATGGCGGCCGAGCACGCTACCTCTCGGTCACGGAGGCTCCCCACAATATTGCATCTTTACGGGGAAGAAACGTTTGTTTCTTTGTAATATGAATGACAGAGTGGGGTTCGAATACGCGATCTCTGACCTTCCAGGTAGGCAGCTTTAAACCACTGCACCAACTTTAAGCCAACATAGAATCGATGTAACCTACATCGTGCTTGCTGGGAATCAACCTCATGGTGCGCCATCTGGTGACGTGTGGAGAAGATGACAGCTTCTCTTCACCAGATGGCGCACTGTGATGGCTCATTTACACCACATTGAAGGAGTGTTAAAATAAATCGGGCTTTGTACCCCTTTAATGCACATAGAAGCTAAACTGGACCAGAAAAATACTCTGGTGATGGTGAAATGACTCAGATAACACTCCCCTCAGACACAGGATTCATAGGCGGTAGCGTTACCTATTGCAGCTGGACCCCCTTCCTTGGAATGTAGACACTATACAAACGTAGACAGAGTCTACATTTTTGTGTATATTTTTGCAATTTACCATGTTTATCATATGAAGTGAACGGTTTATTTTCTAATTTGTATTTGAGTAGCCGTGCAGGCTAATTTCCTCTGGATCTTTCCTACGAATAGTGACAATTTTTCTATTTTTGCAAACACGTCCAGTGCAAAATATTTCTGAAACACTGGATGATTGACAGAGTAAATTTTCTCTACACCGGACCACGGTGACTCACGATTCCCTGTGAGAGAGCTATTAAAATGTGTGATGTGATACCTGAAAGTTTTCAGTGGGTTCATTTTGAAATAAAATTAAATTACTTGGGATATCACCTGAAAACTATCAGGTGTCACAATCATCACACATTTTAATAGCTCTCTCACAGGGAATCGTGATGTAGAACCTGTTTTTACGCATACAAATGTATAGGATGATACCTTTCTCTCAGTACCGACTGTAGTTGTCTGCAAATAAGATGGCTACACTGACGAACGGATGGGTCCGAAATATTCGATGTAAATTCCTTTAAAAAGGATATTACATCGTCATTTAGCTCCTAAGACTGTACACATTTTGTTCTTTGAATGACGCTTATCATAATGATAAGTGATTATTTTTTTGGTCAAATAGTGTCCACACCTCCTAATTAGGTGAGTCTGTGAGTCTGAAGAATATGAAAATTATCCTGGTGAAGTATTAGCCCTTTTTCCGCAGACTTATCTTATATAAATGTTCACCCACTTGAAATTATGTCTCGCTACCGCGACCCACAACTTCAAATTGGTTAAAATTAGTCATATTTAATAATAATTTTTATTTCGTACTCTTAGTACGTGAACATAGTATGCAGTGTGTAATTGAATAATTTAGTGCAGGTAATAGAATTCAGTGTATGTTACAATTCATTATCAAGACAGAAAAAAGATTTATTATTGTATTCATGAAAGATATGTCAACAATATTATACTTGTCCAGACTGTACAAATTTGTGATAAAATTAAGGCTGTTACTGGCCTCGGAACTGCTTCCGCGTAAACATAGCAAAGCACACAATTTAACACATGTATTATCACACTTGAGGTTATTTACAAAAAAGTTTTAAAAACATAGATGTAATTGTACGTCGACCGGTATATCGTTAGAAATGAGGTTAGGCAGATTATTCTATATGGAAGACCCAGTAGGCGTCAAATACATTTACGCCCAATGGTATAACAGATTTCAACATATTAGGACGAAAAATGTCACAGTACACTTCCGTATAAAGACATACAAAAAACAATAAATAAGAAGTATTTAGTTTCACTAAAAGTTATTTGAATACTGCCGACAAGACGTTCACTCTATTGATAAAATCATTAGTGATGCTCTTAATGCATTCTTGTGATACCTGGTTGCCAATAATATGACCAAGATGGTGCTCACTGGACACGGAGCTGATCATTTGATTATTGAATAATACTGAAGTATCACAGTCATTGGCATTTGAAAAAACAATGAGCTTACTTTTGCTCGAGTTTAAATTTACTTAAAATTCTAGTGAAAATTCCTTACATATATCTAATAAAACACATAATGACTTTTTACATGGTGCAAGCAGAATAATATCATTGGCATATCCAAATGCTCCCATGAATATGCGACCAATATAGCATCCGGCACGTGATTGTTCTAGTTTATCAAGTAAACTATTAATATACACACCAAACAGGATAGGGGATAAAACCCCACCCTGCTTCACACCATTACTAATTGAAAACTTCTCGGAAACAGACGAACCTCATTTAACTCTCGATGTTTGCCTAGTATAGAGAGTGGCAATTAACCTGCAGATAACAGGGCAAATACCTCTGGACAAATGTAGTCGGAAAAGTGGAAAAGTTTTATGAAATGAACTCTGTCGAAGGCTTTGCTTGCATCAAGTAACCTACCATAAACAATACTTCCACCATTTAATTAATATTGTACGGTCTCTTAGACCACGAATGTACATTTACTTGTAGAATGCTTAGGCTTAAAGCCAAATTGAGAATCATTAGAAGAAAGTGCTTTATCACAAGAGAGTAAAATCACCCAGTCCAGCAACTTGCCTAATATACTGCTCAGGGCTATAGCCCTGTAATTATCACTATCATTCAATGACTTTCTTCTGCTTTTGGGAATTGGAATAATAGTGCTTGTCAACATAGAGCAAGGTAGGGCCTACATAGTTATGAGTCAACATAGCTGTAAGTAATAATGAAAAATATACATTCAGTTTTTTGGTGCCATTCTTAAAGTGATTAGAACTACAGCCATTATTTGCATCAGTTTTACCAAATTTAATTTTTGCAAAAGCTTGTTCTACCAAGTTTACAATAACACCACGCTTGCAAATACAGTCAGGACCGCTGTCATGAAGGTGACTCGACACTGACTTAGACATATCATCTTGCAGCAAAGACATGTCTGTTTCATCATATGAAACTGAATTATAAAGGCGATCAGATTTCCGTGAAAATATCTGACTTATTTTTTCCTCTGTTTGTGCGCCGTCAACCATTCCTGGCATAGCCTTGTGTGTTCCCTTAATCTTTTTAATTTCGTTCCAGAAATCGACACTGCGCTTATTAGACATTGATTCTGCTAATTTATTTCCCCGTGTTATTTCAGATTGTTTTCTGGCAAAACTGATAGCATAATGGTATTCAATTCGACCTGATTTTCTAATATCTGCGACAGTTCCCTGCTGCTATTTCCAGATTGAGTGCCAGAATATTGCACGCTGTCTGTGCTCTTCTAATTTGTTTAATTTGAGACCAAGCAATTTGTAAATAACTCCCAATAATTGTGATTTAGCCTGTTAATAAAATAGATATTTAGCGTGAAACGGTCGAAGTCAATTATAATATTCTGCACTCTAATAGTATAGGTAAATGCGCATAAAGTGACACGAGTCTGTATTAACCCTTTCAGTGCGAGGATCGACTTTAGACGTTAGAATCTGACGTCTATAGACGTCAGAGTCTGTCGTCTAAAGTCGATCTCCGCACTAGAAGGGTAAACTAGTTATAATGACCATAGACCCATAACACAGGTATTCAAATGAAATGGAAAGAGCCAACTAAGACAATAATGATGATATCAAATTGAAAAAAATATATATTCGGTTTCTTGGTTTATATAAAAATATTCCAGCGCTTTAAGGGTTAATTGTACAATATCAATGTGAAGCATTTATTCGCTGATTATTCCTTATGCTCATCGTACCTGATGACCCCATTGTTGTGACCATTGCAGGATGTCCGCTCTGCCGAACACGCTGGCCTAGATCCCAGCAAACACGATACGTGGGAGTCAATGCTGGATCAATGCTGGGCCAGCGTCGCAGATGATGACTAAGTGCATGTAGATCCTCAAAAATTGTCTATGAAATGTGTGTATATTTTTACCCACTATGCTTTGCAAATACTCTTTATTATTAGTGGGGCAGATATGTAACAAAAAGTGCCCTGTCACAGCTAGTTTGCGTGCACATCGGGATAGAATCGAAGCATGGACATTTGCAGTATTGGGATGTTAGCTATGCTGAATTCAAAAGTGTCAGGAACCACAAAAGCTATCCAGTTTTTCCCGCCAAAAAGTTTAAAATTCAAAATGGTCGCCGCGAAATAGGCCTACATGTTCGTTTCTAGATTATTAAATTGCTCCTCATCTGAATTACCAGTGTCGTAGACGTTGACCCAACATTGTTCCGGCCTGGGTAGATGCCTCGTGTTTTCTGGGTAGTGGTGAATACATTGTTGTATGTATATATGTTTGAAAAAAAATTCAATTATATTAACGTTGTTTCGTGCTCAAAAGAATATTCATTATTATAACGTGTGGCCCTTGTGCTAGCGACATACATTTGTCTTAACAAGGGTCTCCCTGTCAACCTTATTTTTCTTATGTTATCACTGTATTAGATATGTTTTTGACAAAATAAATGAATCCTGAATCCTGTCAAATTTCTACCTGGTAATAATATTATTATCATAATGATATTATGATGAATACATAAATAATGTCTTGCTAATCCAAAAGGCAGTATCTGTTTACTTTTCAAGTAGTCAGCTAAGCAAGCGTTTTAGGTAATAATATTATTTAGCTACGGAGAAGTTGAGACCACGGAACATTATTTCATTTCTTGCCCATTTTACACGGTAGCTAGGAATGATCTGAAGGTATCAATTAGGTTTGATTTTTAATTGTATAACTTTGCTTCATGACCTGGCTTCCCCACCTTAGCTCCTCAGCAGCCCGGCTCTCGAACCTGCTTTTGTCTCGATTATGACACATGATCACGCTAATGATTTGTGCGCCTCTGAGCTCGGTCCTCTGAGGATAAAGCGCTATATAGAAGTTTTATTGATTGATTGATTATTTTTTTGCCATTACTGCCTATTTCAACTACCACCTTCACCCACCACCGCCTTACTAAGATATGTGGCGGTGATAGCAGATATTCTTTATATAATAAATAATCTCTGGTAATAGCCCACCTGTGTCTGCCTGCTGCTTGTTGAACCGTGCCACTAGGCGTGATTGAGAATATTGCCTCTTCGAAAAGAGCCTTGTATTGCCTTGTATTTTTGTATTGTTCCAATCAGAAAATAAATATGTTCAAACCAAGCATAGTTACTGCCTTTTGCGTTAAAGAGCAGAGGGTATACCATCTTGGAGCACATATAATAGAGATTAAACTGGGAAGGGAACCTCTTGAGAATGGTTAGATGAATCAGATGAGCTCCAGACACAGTATTCGAAGTATCGATCCCTGGCGATCTGAGGGCACGCTACCTCCAGGTGACGTGGAAACCCAACAACACTGATATTTTACGATTCAACGAAAGAGAAACCTTATTGACAAATCCAGAAGAGCGATGACTGTCATCCTTGCACTAAACACACTACATCAAACGGCTATGCGCTCAGATAAACTAGAGACGCTTTTTTGATTAATTTCAACTCTTCATTCTAATTTCAGACAAAATAAAAAACCACATTCCAGCAAACTTGTGACATTCACCCGATGTTTGTTTAGTGTTGGCTCACCGTATACGACGCTGGCCCAACATTAAACAAACAATGGGACAATGTATCATGTTTGCTGGAATGCTCAATTATTTAAATAATTCCAATTTTGCAAGTGTTTATATATTTTGTAAGTAACATGATTTCGTCAGTCGAAGCAGGAAATTGCGTCAACTATTTCAGTTTAATTTAAATAAATGAGATATAGGAACAGACAATCCAGCAGCACAAGGGTTAACACTTTAAGTTGCTGTGAATTGAAAACATATTTTGTATAGGCATTTCATTCAGGCTATATTTAGGTTTATAGTCCGATATCAAGTCTGGGGACCTGTCATCCGACTTTACATTTACCCCCTGGTTACTGGACCTGTTCATTTTTGTGTCATTTCTACTCCACGGAGAGCATACAATCCTGCAGCCATTTCAGCCCATTAAACTTATCGTGCGCATTGCCATCTCTGTCCTACGGGTAGGCCTACTCATTTTAACCTGAATCAAATTAAGCATTTGAGGGTGAAGTGCCTTGCCCAAGGGCACACCATCGAAACAAGATTGAGGGGGACATGATATTTCTTTGAAAATCCTGCACCAATCGGGATTTGAAACTGCACGGCAGGCAGCGACATCAGCAAAGGGTCACACTCTAACCATTGCGCCATGTCCCTCTAGACGATATCCCACTAACCCGTAGACGCTGGATTAACATTAAACCAGCATTGGGTCAGCTTATCGTGCTTGCTGAACCCCAACCATTTTTTCAACAAAGTGTTCCCGCACTCGCATTATCTAAAGCTGCAATCAAACGAAGAGAACAGGAGTTTCCTAACTCCGAGGCCCATACACCGGTTTTAGTCTGTTTGAGTGCTATAGACAAAAAGTCGGCTCAATATTTTCTAAACATAACAGTAGGCCTATATTGGTCTTCCTCATGGGCCAGAATCCTAAATGTTCAGGATATAATCAGAGATTGTTCATTAGTAAAATATCTGATATAATTAAGGAAAGAACCAAGGAGACAAGTTAAAATATATCTCCAGCGTGTATTACTTCCACAACTATCGCCGGTGCTGGCCAGCATTCATTCAATACTTAATTACCTACGATGTACCCCGTTTTGAGAGAGGATGTAGGCCTACCCACTAAATGTTGGGCTAGCGTCGCAGCCCATTTCTGGTTCAATGCTGGTCAATCGTCTACGACGCTTGCCCAAAACTAATACATCACTGGTTCTGCTGTATACTTTCCGCAAACACGTGGCATTCACCCAATGCTGTTTCAATGTTGACCGACAGTCTTCGACGCAGGCCCACATTGAAACAGCCTTGAATGATTGTACCGTGTTTTCTGACTGCTGCATGCGGGTGTCTATGCGTATGACGTTTTTCATCCCGGCGCCAGAAACACCAGATAACACGATACATTGGCCAAATGCTGATGTAATGCTGGGGCACTGACTGCGACGCTGGTCCAACAATTTTCAAAACCCTTTGAGCTCTAATCACTATATTTAATCAAGGTATATTTCTTCTGAACACTTTTTAAAGACGGAATTACTTAACCTAGGGCCATCAAACGTTATATTGCACATGTTCAGAAGGACTGGTGTACAGAAATGTCAACCGCTTCCCACACACAGCACCCCTCTTTCCCCTAAATAGGACACACACTCAGGCAAAATAAACTTAATAGGCTACCGGCCCACGGCCGGGCCTAACAACAAGAAATGCAATTGCCTAACTAAATCCGAAGGTCATTTATTAAAACCTAATTCGCTCAGCGCCTACATGTAACTCACCGAGCTGGCCCATGAAAATCTGCATGTGATTGGTCGATATCGATGTCTAGATCAATCAGAAGCCTTCGATTTTGGTCATCGTTGCAGAGAGCTCATATTTTGATGTCTGTTATTCAGGCTTGAATAATGTATGGTCCCTCAACAGGTCCTGAAGCCAAATTTACTTCTAGCACACTACCAGTCGAGCACGGGACGTCGGCCCAGAGTTGTCCTAATGCCGGACCGGCGTCTGCGACGCTGGCCAAGCATTATATTAGGACAACACTCTGGGCCGACGTTCCTGGTGAGCTGTGCAGTTAAATATACGAGACGTTGAACCAATTATGCTTTAATGTTGGCCCACCGTCTGCGACGCTGGCCCAACCTCAAACCACATTGGTTCAACGTCTCGTGTTTGCTGGGTAATACTTGATGATGGACATGGGTGTCTGCTTGCATTATGACCTTCTTCATCGTTTTAAAACAGTTGAAGCTGTAATATCTGTGCGAAATCAGACTGATAATTTAGTATGTTCACAAAGCGCAGTAGAGATACCCTTGAAGACAGTAGACGCCCGCATTAGTGTGCATGGATTATAAAAGTCATTTAGTACACTCCACTCTCACCACACACACTGCTCACCCGACCAGAAAGTAGGTCATGAATAATGTGACTACAGAAATCATGAGAATGCCTAACGACATTCTCTACCGGATCAGAAACCAGTGAATATCAAATCGAGTACAGTTGGTATATCGCTCGGATTCGCCACACATTCACTAACCACACATTTAAAACTCGTGCTGTGCTGTGTTATTGGCATTTTTCCTCAATTTTAAATCGGCATTGCTAACGCAATTTCCAAATTTGAATTATGTAGAATAGTTAAATAAGAATAGTTTAAATAAATAGCCATGATAAATTTATAATCAGTGGTTTGTTTGAAGTCAAATTATGATGAATTTCAATCACTACTTTTTATTGTGTTTCTATTCAAAACCATTTAAAATCGTGGCACGCACTGAAAGAGTTAAATAAAGCAAACGTATGTACATACTAGGCACATATTTGTTTCCTATGGTCTGCCTACACGACCTGTTAGAACTACTTACTTAGTTATTTTACGACCTGCGAATGGCGCTTTCTTTGAGATATGTCGTGAAATCGGCCAAATTATGTAATTGAAATGTGCTATGTCTCGCTGACGCGATTCATATCTCCAAGTGAGTAAACAAATTTTGTCAACTTGGAAGTTAATTATTTTCAAATCGTGTTATTGAAAAACAATACTCCACCTTCACAATATCCTATTTAAAGTGTTAATAAACAGTGATAAAAGGATTGTGGGAAATCACAGATATTTTTTATATTTTTCACATGGAAAATAACAAGTCGCCGGCGCTGGACCGTCAGTGAAGATCTGCTCCCATCTAATTAATCTGATATCATTTTGAAAAATGATTAGCTGCACTAGATTTGTTATTCTAATAATAATATTTTCAATACAATTTTTTGTCATTTGTAGCCGGAAATTGCAGTTTGAAGTAAATAACATGGGTCGGTAATATTTCTCGTTGAGATGCCTGTGATTAACTCTTCCTTTACCAATTTCGCATTTATACGAAAACTACCTTCGTTTACCAAATTCACATTTATGTGTACATGCATTAATTGCGATGGAGATATTTAATTATATGCGTGGTTGCAAATCGCCAACCAGAATGGTCAGTGACGCAATGTTCTCTTGCATTTTTAATTTGTGCGATGTGCGCATGCGCATAGCTATAACCTGTATTGTGCCCAGGGGCTACCTCAGGGGTCCTCCTTGAAAAAGAAGTCGGTTTATGGGGGTAGTTTTAGCAGGGGGAAGTCGGTAATGGAAGAGTTAAAAGCTCAATTACAACACAAAAACATCTTTTATGAACTTGTAATGTGGCGCGTATTCCAGAAATAATATTACTGGTGTATGTATGGAAGGTATAAATTGGGTTGTCAGAAAAATACAATGATTCGAATGGTGTGAACTTTCAATAAACGTCAAACGCTGAAAACGCTCAAATAGAATACAGTAAGAAAGCAAGGCTAATAATTTCACGACAAATTCTATTTTGTTCATCACACATCCCACGCAATATATTAGCGGGCCTATTCCCACTCACTCTTTCACGCACACACTCAGATTCAAACACACGAAAATAATTAATGTCTTGAATATCCCAGTAGCACAG
Source organism: Flabesymbios commensalis (assembly GCA_964017125.1). Lineage (NCBI taxonomy): Eukaryota > Metazoa > Annelida > Polychaeta > Terebellida > Flabelligeridae > Flabesymbios > Flabesymbios commensalis. The sequence goes on along the minus strand of OZ024915.1, from coordinate 45,091,851 downwards.
AACATAAATTATGTAGTATTTGTGTTGGTTTAATGTTGTGTCAACGTCGCAGAAGGATGGCAAACATTAGGTCAGTGTGGGGATCAAGGCTGTTCGTCGGGATGAGCGAAACATTCCTCAGCAAACACGGGACGTTGGCCCAATGTTGGGCTGATGTTGGACCAGCGTTGTAGCCGATTGGGCCAACGTCTCGTGTTTGCTGGTTCTGTCCTATCAAGCGTGGGGCCATGATGTTATAAACGTTCATTCTATGTTGTTTTAATGCTGGGACAGCGTCGTAGACGTTTGGCCAACAGTAAACCAAAATAGAGGGACATGGAAGTGCGCAATGCTGTTTCAAATTGGAACAGACTTTGGCCAGCTTAAAACATACTCAGAAAACGTTACGCCAATGAGATGATAATATTGATCCCAATGATAATGCAAAAAGACGAAATTGACGAAAATTATTGGCCACAAGAATAGAACACGCACGAGCAGTCTCTGAAAGAACCTAGTAATCCACCAGGCAACACATAATAATTGGTTGCCTAGCAACGCTTGAGATCTTAGCGATTCTACTGTTGTTATGTAAATATCCAGCAGTACATCTTATGTGCCGTAAATCTGTTATTTGTGCGATATGAAATGTAACATTAGCGAATACATGAATAAATAAACGAATGAATGAATGAATGAATGAATGAATAAATGAATGAATAAATGAATGAGTGAATGAATGAATGAATGAATGAATGAATGAATGAATGAATGAATGAATGAATGAATGAATGAATGAATGAATGAATAAATGAATGAATGAATGAATGAATGAATGAATGAATAAATGAAGGAAGGAATGAATGATTCAATCAATCAAACAATCACTCAGTCAGTCAACCAGTCCGCCAATTGGTCAATAACTCTATGAATAAATAAATCAATAAATAAATGAATGAATAAATGAATAAATGAATGAATGAATTAATGAATAAATGAATGAATGAATGAATGAATGAATGAATGAATGAATGAATGAATGAATGAATGAATGAATGAATAAATGAATGAATGAATGAATGAATGAATGAATGAATGAATGAATTTAATCATTTATTCATTTATTCATTCATTTGTTCGAAATGAATGAATAAATAAATGAATGAATGAATGAATGATGAATGAATGAATGTTTGAATGGATAATGGAATGAATGAATGAATGAATAATTCAATGAATGAATGAATGAATAAATGAATGAATGAATGAATGAATGAATGAATGAATCAATCAATCAATCAATCAATCAATCAATCAATCAATCAATCAATCAATCAATCAATCAATCAATCAATCAATCAATCAATCAATGATTCAGTCAGTCAACCAGTCCGTCAATTGGTCAATAACTTCATGAATGAATGAATGAACGAATGAATGAATAAATGAATGAATGAATGAATGAATGAATGAATGAATAAATGAATGAATGAATGAATGAATGAATAAATGAATGAATGAATGAAAAAATGAATGAATGAATGAATGAATGAATGAATGAATGAATGAATGAATGAATGAATGAATGAATGAATGAATGAATGAATGAATGAATGAATGAATGAATGAATGAATGGATGGTTGAATGAATACATAAATGAATGAATAAATAAATGAATAAATGAATGAATGCTAAATACTGTAAGTAATTGCCGATTTCTCGACCATAATTGACCAGTAAAAAAAACGTTTACTGTAAACGAAAAACAAGACAGGTATGTTTCCTTTTCATATGATGTCACATTGTGCAGGTAAAATGACTCCTACCGGTTGTTATATGTTACACCCGCGCGTCAATAAGAAGAAACGTCAGCCATATGGCAACCATCAATTTTAAATGTATACTAGTATATTATTCTCCATCACTTTACACTTGTTTATCATTACAATGGCCAAACTAAAATTATTTGAACAAAATATTGTATTTTCTGGGCTTTCAGGCTGCAGTCATCAATCCTCTCGGTGGAGAAGAATAAGAGCACACATACGCGATTTCAAGTTGACTGGTCATCATCCAAATTAATTAGATGCAGGCATTTCTTCCTAATTATTATAATTAAGATGACGTCATGCATACGTGCACACTCGTTATTTTTTGGGTGTATATATGAAGAAAGCGTGTTGTCAGAAAAATGTGTTCCAGTTTTGTGGTATTGTGCCTCCGTTGCCCAACGACTCTTCAATTTAATTCATTGACGCGATGGGTGACATTTATAGCGTTCAGGTGAATAAATAAGTGATCATAATACAATTATATAGCGTATATGGATCGTCAGGATTCGTTAATCACAGGTTGTAGGCCCACTGGCATGCGCAGCTTAGTCAACGTTCTATGTGGGGTCCATAAGAAGTAAATATTATGAATCAGTGAAGCAAAACGACTGACCTGCTGTAAGCTACAAAGGCTCGTACGACCGATAGCTTCGTATGATTTTTTTTTACTATTTTTCCGTACGGCGTCACATAAGTTCTCAAAACCTTCTCACGAAATTGGTAAAGTTACCCTTTAATTCGTAGAATTATAAATCATCAGCTACGAGTGGTATCATTTTGTTCAGGGTCATCTCCCGGGTCAGAATCAGCCTGTTACCACGTGATCTGTAGGGCCGATTATCAAAATGGCCGCCATCAAACTTACCGAACTCACCATAAATTCATAATTGAGTATATTATATATTTTGCCTCTTAATCGGCTTAGAAAGATGATTTTGGTGTCTAATCCTACATCTAAGAGTTCAAGGAATCTGTTAAAAATATTTGCAATTGCTAAATTATAATGCTTTTTGTGTAATTCAAGATGGCGTCCAAAAAAATACATATTTTACCTGTATGCACTCTTGAAGTTGTGATTTGTGACTTAAAATATGCCCAGGACTCCCATTGAGTGGTATCACTTTGTTCAGGGACATAGCCCGAGTCTGAATCAGCCTGTTAACATTTGATAGATAGAGCAGAAATTGCCAAAAAACGCTTTTCAAAATGGCCGCTATCAAAGAGTGTGGAGACCGTCTTGTTGCGTCAGAATCTGGCGTATAAAGACGGTTCAATTGACTGAAAGAATTAAAATATTTCTAATTGGCGTAGACCCATAACATAATTATGTATTCAAATGAAGCGGGAAGACCCAACTAAGGCATTTATGATGATTAAAAATAATTTAAAAATCCTTGAACCCATGGTTTTGACAAAAATATTTCAGAGTTGTAGAGGTTAACCCTTTAACCGCCGGTGCCGTATATATTCGGTTTTTCATTTTTTATTAGCACATTAAGTATCAAATTTTAAATATGATAAGTCAATCAGAAAGATTTGAAAAGAGTTGAGCTCCATTTTGTCAAATCTGAATAATTTTCACCCACTTGAAGCTGTGGATCGCGCCAGCGAGACACAACTTCAAGTGGGTGAAAATTTAAATTGAATAATTTGGCGGTTAAAGGGTCAAGCACAAATATCGCAATCACTCCGTTCAGCTAGCAGCAAACGTTGCATCACAGACACATGATGTAATAGTAATATTCGTTGAAGGATTTTAGGCCTAGATAGCAATCTTGCTTCCTGTGAACACTCTGTATCTTATCTAGTCCTTGGATAATTGTTGCGCACAATCATCACCTGGAACTGTGTTTGTTCAGTAGTTTTGTGATTACTGATCCTAGAAAATTGATGTTGATTTCCCTTTTGTAACCATTCATCAGAAGTGAGGTTAAAACTGTTATGCACGTAAACATGACCATTTATTTAGCATATAATTATGAATGACTGTATTTGAAGTTATGTACACACCCCTTTCAAAGCCGGTGAAGGCAGTATAATTATGACAGTTTGATGTGGAGTCGCTGATTATTTTTAAAACAGGAAAAGTATCAATATTGCACAATCCACTCAACGTTTTGAGCAAAACACAATGTTCTGTAATTGATAGAGTCTCAGATCTGATTGAACGTGGTGGGTATATGATCCCCACTGTTCTAGTGGCTGCCAGCGGTCTCGATTATATTCGTTTTTTTTTTTTATTAGCACATTAAATACCAACTTTTCAGCATGTTAATGATAAAATGTGACATCTATTAACAAGATTTCAAAATCGTGAACCTCTGTTTTGTCAAATCGGAATAATTTTCACTCACTTGAAGTTGTGGATCGCGTTAGCGAGACACATCTTCAAGTGGGAGAAAATTCAAATTAAATAATTTGGCGGTTAAAGAGTAAATGGAGTAACGTCATGTCATTAACTCCCATTGAATGCAATATAGCATGTTCTGTTAATGACTTATGTAGCCACATTGAAATGCGCGACCTATTTTTTGTGAAACTGGTCAGGACATACGTGGGTTCAGTGCCTAACATAAAGGCAGTGCACTATAACTCACTCTAACACTGAACACATGTTGATAGTTCACTCCCATAAAACAATCAGAGCCCATATCCAGCTATGTGGACACTGTGATCCGCGAATAGACCGTTAAATCACCCGAGTTGAAACGGGTGTGAAACCATTCTCTAGTTATATCAAAGGACCACTGGCGACGTCCTACACCTGCACACCTATGGAGCATTGACAATCGGAATGCATAAGATGTACAAGTCAAAGCCAAAAGTCATAAATTGACTAAAATGCTCTGCAAAGCCAAAAGGCAGTATCCGCTTACTTGTAAAAAATGAACAGATACTGCCTTTTTGGTTTGCACGGTTGGATAGTTAACCCTCTTTCTATGACACTTTGATATGTATTTATAAAAAAAAAAATTGCAACAAAATTATTAACAGGAATTTATTAATTTATTTTGCCAATAATTTAAATATTTCGTGCAGCAACAGCTGCATGATTAAATGAAATGAGGCCTGCAAAAGCAGTAAGCCACGTCATAACGTCAACAAACGTCTCCGCCCACTACTTTTGCTCCCAGTAGGTACTGACTTTTTGCGGAAACTTCACTGGATTTTTATCACGTTTAAAGAATAACATATCGTCTGGCCAGGATCTTTGCCGTGTGTAAAACCTGGAACTATTCCTCATCCTGATCATAAGTCACATAGAAATAGAGCTAATAACGATGGTCGGGGCAGCCCGTCCTTGGGGAATCCCCATCGCTCTGCCTCGTTCTCGATCCGCTGTGACGTGTAAACTATACAGAGCGTCCTTGAACTCGGCGGCGAGATGGTGAGCTAAAAGTCCGAACTTGAAAGCTCTGCCAGCTGCATGTGCTGAGAGATTTATTTTCAACATGTTCCACGCTGATTATGGCCGGGATAAGAGGATCCCTGCAAATCCTGAGACGTTGATCCTATGCTGGGTTAACGTTGGTCCACCGTCGGAGACGGTGGCCCAACGATAGGCCAGCATAGTTTCAATATCGCCCGCGAAGGCCTGAAGTTTGACGACGATGCTGCCAATGTTTGCCACTTTGACAAAATATTGATATGCATGTTAGAGAATATCTTTAACAGTGGCGGATCTAGCATAGGGCTAAATCCGCCCTTCTTGGTGATTTTTTTTTTTAAAAGCGAAGCTAACAATCCTTTTTTAGCCAAAATGTGGCTTACGCCCCATCCTCTTGCACATTCTGGATCCGCCACTGTTTAAGAATAGAAAATAAGAGGCAAAAATACCAAAGAAATGCTGATAGAAACACCAGAAATGACGTCATGGTCATGGGGTGATGCGCGTTGACCTCTCCAAGATCACTGAAGACGCGAGACCAAACCTACTACGCATCACACATTACGCATCACGCGCAATATGAATTCACTCCTTCTATTTTCAGTTATTTCTGTGAAAACGAATTACGCTGATCACGCATCACGTAGGCCTATATAATAAATAGCGAACGAGAGACGTTGATACAACGTTGGTTTAATGTTGTACCGCCGTCTGCGACGGCGGCCAAACATTAACTCTACGTTGGATCAATCTCTCGGGTTTTCTGAGATGGGACCAAAGTCCCCTGAACGATGGGTCAACGTCCAGATATTATCTCCATGTTTCCTCATTTTCGGCACGCCAACAGCGCGACTCAGATAAACATGCATGATAAACACTGATAAACACAGATCTAGTTAATAATAATAACGTCTCCTTTCGGATGCGAAGGTGTGGTCAACTGTCAAAATTCGCGAGACAAGGGTCCCCAGAAGGCAATAGTGCCCGTGGATAGGCCAAGGCCCTATTCCATATAATACTAAATATGCGTTTCATACCCAAAGCCTAATTAAGAGCAAGTTCTCAAATCACAGCAAGTTCATATATACTTAAGCGACATCTATGAGTTAATTTAAAGCTCTTTGCCCTTGCCCCTACTTGGTCGCTGGCTTGCAAACAAACCGACTGTATTCCTGCGGGGATGTTGAAACTGCTTGACCCCAAGCTTATATTGACATCCCAGTAAACACAAAACATCTGTATGACTTTATGCAATGTTGGACCAACGTCGAAGACGTTGGGCCGACGTTGTATAAATGTTATACAAATGTCTTGTGTTTGCTGGGGCAGGAGGCCTTTCTCTCAAACATTGTACATTTATTTAATGTTGGTTCAATGTTGGGCCTGCGTCGCAGCATTGGATCGATGTCCCGTTTAAGTAGTATCTTGTAATCAGTTCAGTGGCTATATTAATGCCGTCAATCTGTACTCAATAAGCTACTGTTGGCCTACAGTTGACCATCCCAGGCATGCGCGTATTGCAGTTGAATGATTCTTTAATGATCATTTATGTGACATTGTGATACGTTGAAAACAGTGCAGTCCATTGATCAGTTGATGAGATGAATGATGTACAGCTGATGACGTGAGGGTGGGTTGATAGGGCATGATGTTGAGTTATTGAGAGTGCTTACCTTCACACGCCCGGGCATATCTATATGATTTACCCCTAGACATGCCAGCCGGACTTGGGTTTCGCTGTGTAATATAATGCTGAAACACAGTGGCTTTTAGCACAGTTCCACTATCCTCGGGTCGTATTAGTCTTAAGAGTAACAATACTTGAGGGTAACTCCATTCATTCCACGTGAGTAACCTAATGTCAAACACTCTATTGTGGGTCACTTCAAGGCCCTACCACGGACAACATCAGCTGATCAGTACCTGCACTCATGCGGGAGCTACATTGGCACCGCTGTTGAGCGGGGGAGCCAGGGTACACCGCTGTCAATCCGCCCGAAGATACGTGGATGCTGCAGCTTCCCTTGAATGATCGCTGTAGAGAAATGCTTCCGTACCATGCCGTACAGCATGCAACAGAATGAGCTGACCCAGGTGGGGCGAAAAAGTACTACTACTAGCAACCATCCCAGTAGGCCTACACCAGATGTTTTTAAATCCAAATTTGCAAAGACGGGCTAATGGATGTTTGAATAAATAATCTGATTTAGACGACAGGTAACATAGGCATATCCCAACGCAAATAATTTCTCTAGAGAATACTGTTTCCCAATCACTGTCATCTCCAAGTGTCTTATATGGCTCAGTTTAACTCATTTGTGTGCACAAGTTAGCTTCATTCATTCATACATGTATATCTATGTGAAAGTGAAAGAATGACTCGCAGGAACATGTTATATTTTTACATGGATGTAATTAGCCAAAGCTGCTTCATATCGTGTTGATTTATTGTTGAAATGTACGAAACATAACGATTTTTGTGTTTGATTTTTCACATTATTATTCATTTAGCTGTCCACGTGGTTGTGGTGTGCTAGTGGTAATTTCCTCTCAGATCATCAGGTGTCTTACCTGCCCACACTGTCGGTCTCCTATTTCGAGTCTGCGTGCAGCCGACAACCTACGTCCTTTAACTCGATCCTGTCTGACTTGGCACCATTAACCTCCAGTCTGCATCAGCTGATCTTTTGTTAGAAAAAAAACCTCAGCCCAGAAAACATGAGACGTCGACCATATGCTGGCTTAAATGTTAGGCCGGCGTCGCAGGCGTCGGCCCAACATTGAATCAAAATAGGACAAACTCTTTGCTGTGAGAGACGTACGTGGAACAATAAAACATTGGATCCAGCCATTAATTCACTAGACTTTGTCCAAATACAATTTCACGCACTTCACCTTTTTGGATCTGTGGATGCGGGGGTACTATAATTCAACAAGACAAAGTAGCATTGTCCACTGCTTGATGTTTTGAAATCCCAGGTGTATATCTATGCAGATGTAATTTTCACCTCCTTCTCGTTGCTGAGTGCTCCTGCGTTCCCGCACTTAGGAACACGAAGGGGACTATAATTTCAAGGGATACCAAGGAGCTGCATTTGCTTTGCGCAAACTAAACAGAAGTCCGCGCAGGTGCAAACACATCCGAACCGGATGTCGAAATGGCAGAATAATGATTGCACTGCTAGCGATTTTCGTCACGATTTTTGGTGAAAAAACTCCATTACAAGAGCCTGCAGCGAATATGAAATAACGACATTAGAGAAAAACCATAAGGATGTAGGGCCTATGAAAAACATTGTCGGACTGTGAATGCAAAAAGTACAACAAATTATATTGGTAATAAAACAATTCATGATAGTTGGTACATTAAAATCTGTTGGGAACCATGTTAATTATTATCGCGTAATTCGCGCAACAAAATCAGCACATATTTATTTGTCCAATAGATCGTGATTAGGACCCAAAGCGCTTTATCTAATAATTAAATTACTGAAATGTTCACCCACTTGAAGTTATGTCTCGCTACCGCGACCCACAACTTCAAGTGGGTGAAAATTAATCATATTATGTGTTTGTTTTGGGACCAAACATTTACAAATCTTGATGTTTAAACGCTTATTTCTCTCATAGACTTTAGACGTCAGAATCTGACGTCTGTAGACGTCAGATTCTGACGTCTAAAGTCGATCCCCGCACTGTGAGAATTAAAATATTTCCAATGGTTGTAGACCCATAATATGGGTATTCAAATGAATTAGAAAGAGCAGACTAAGACATTTATGATGATTTCATATTGAAAAAACCTTTTGGTCTCCATGATTTATACAAAAGTATTTCAACGCTTTTAGGAGTTGCTCGTTAACCCTCTAACCGCCAGATTATTAAACTTGAATTTTCACCCACTTGAAGTGAGTGAAAATGATTCAGATTTGAGAAAATGGAGGTCGACTCTTTTCAAATCTTGCTGGTTGATGGTACTTAATGTGCTAGTAAAAAATGAAAACCCTTATATATGCGGCACTGGCGGTTAAAGGGTTAAGGAGTTGTGAACCGGATAAAAATTGAGCAATTGACACAAATAAAAATAGTATAATTGGCCTATCATAAGAATACTTACAGGAGATGTATATTTCTTAGTTGTTACGTTTATTTTTATCCAAACATTATTTAATTTAATTATCTTTTGTTGTCGTGACACCTAGGTTGGTTGCTATTTTGCCCTTAAACTTCACATATAGTCACTGATTATGCCCTTAGAGTTTATTGATTATACATGATATTAATTATTTGAATTAGGTCAACTAATCTTGAGCAGAACGATCACGGCGAGATGTCAAATGTGATATGGATATAGTTCAAAGTGACGGGACATGGCGGCTAATGTGAAGAGCAGGACGCGGCTCACGTTTGGCAACATGCTGCTCAAGAAGGACAACATGGCGCCATGTTAGAAATGGCTAGATGAAGATATACTTTTTGAAATAATTGTAAAAATATGGCCGCGGGCCCTGCCGCAGTGATTAAAGCTGCTTGGTTGGAAAGGTTCATCCCCCGCTCTGGCATTCAAGTTTTAAAGAAACAAAATGTTTCTTCCCCGCTCACTCGTAAAGATTCAGTATTGTGGGGAGCCTCTGTGACCGAGAGGTAGCGTATTCGGCCTCAGACCGCAAGGACAGGAATTTCGAATCCTGTGTCTGGAGGGCAGTATCATCTCATTCATCTCACCATCCTTAGGATGTTCTCTTGGCCCCGTTTGGCCTATATGTGCACAAAGGTGGCCTTAAACCCCATTCATTTATTCATTCATTCATTCACTTATTCATTCATTCATTCATTCATTCATTCATTTTTGAAAAATATATTTTTCCATCTGTTCTGAAATGTATTTTTATATTTCACAATTCACTGTTCTCTGCGTCTGTGACAAAAATATATATGTCTCAGTTTTTTGGCATTGATATTAAATAATTATGCAGGTATTTAATTATCATGTTTATACAAAGATGTTTAATTGCATAAATTATACGAAAAAAAAGTACTATCGAAAATTCATTGTGAGCGCGCGCTTCCTCAGGGTCAATAATTCGATCGTTTTCAAAGTAGAGCAAATTCCAGTTTTGCGTCGAAAAAATAGTGAGTTTTTTGCTGCTAATTTGGCAAACCTGCCCTCACCATTGGGTTGCATGGCTATAATTGTATAGTTTTTGCAGTAATGATCTGATCAGAGCGAAGTTGACTTGTACCAAGAAAAAACAAGTGGCATCTGTTTTACTCCCACAACTAATAACGCATAGCTATTTGCTCACATTCCTTGGCTTACGTGAGAGAGTTAGCTAGCATTCGAGTCCATTTAATAGAGAGATGACACGTTATTTGGTCGCCACTGTCTGTCCCGATAATTTATATGATAAGAGAGGTTATACATAGAACCTCCCTGTCGGATGTTTCTACAAAGTTTTTAATCTATGAAAGAATACTCAAAGTTGCTCATAAAAAAAGATAGGCTACATACCTACAAAGACAGAATCGCCTCCGGCTATGAACAGCTACACATCACAAGCTGAATAAACTGGTCGTCTCAGTTGCGTTATCCTATTAGCAGAGCCGTCGAAGACGTACGTACATCTCCGGTTAGCCTTGCTAATTAGTCTGTAATTCGATCCATACAGCATGCACAAGCTGCGGCAGTATCTTCACCTATTAGGAGTCCCCCTGCTCCAGAACGACGTCAAGGACTTAGAGCGTGGACTGCCTGCAGGCTGGCCAGCGTGATTGGACTCTATTCGACTGGATCTGAGCAGCTGGCGCAACTGATCCTATAGTACCACTCCATACACTCCATGTCCCTTGGCGGCTTTTAGTGCTGCTGGTGTTGCTCGGCAACAGCAGCGTTCCCGAGCAACAGCTCTCACATAAGCCGTAGGATTGCAGATACTGCAGATACCTGAAGTATCTCAGGTAGTACCTGTTAAGTGATGTCGTCAGTACAAGGAGGGATAAGGATAAGGCCTTCAAAATGTGTTGTGTATTTTGTTGTTGTTGTTGTTGTTGTTGTTGTTGTTGTTGTTGTTGTTGTTGTTGTTGTTGTTGTTGTTGTTGTTGTGCTACTGCTGCTGCTGCTGCTGCTGCTGCTGCTGCTGCTGCTGCTGCTGCTGCTGTTGTTGTTGTTGTTGTTGTTGTTGTTGTTGTTGTTGTCGTTGTCGTTGTCGTCGTCGTCGTCGTCGGCGTCGTCGTCGTCGTCGTCGTTGTTGTTGTTGTTGTTGTCGTGCTGGGAATCCATATGGTTTGTATCATATCAAAAATTATCCACTCCTAATATTCATGTATTATTAAAAAAATATACCTGTATGGGTTATCGTCTACAGTGGTTGTGGTAATGTGAAGGAATTTTGTCTCATTCCTGATCTGATTCTAGACCACAGCATTTTCCTGAAAATAATAGATCGGTGTTGGGCCTATCGTAATACAAAGTGTAATACAATATATATATATATATATATATATATATATATATATATATATATATATATATATATATGAGCAGAAATGCATAGTACATAATTATGCATTTCTGATATCAGCCAGTGTATAATTGATCAATATAAAATATATGCCGCTAGCTGCCGTACCATCTCAGACAATCGCCGAAATCGGTAGATATTTTTTGTTAGACGCTCAATTAAACAAATAATCCTTCTTGGAAATGTTTACTTTCAAAAATATATATTGTTTCATTCATTTGAAGATGGAAATTATGTCAGCAATTCATGCAGCTTCAAATGAAATAAACATACTTACTGACTCAGCAGGATAAGGGTTAACCCTTAGCGCGCTAAATTAAATCATTTAAATTATCTCCCACTTGAAGCTGCGTCTCGCTACCGTGACCCACAGCTTCAAGTTGATGAAAATGGCCCATGTTTGTTTATTGTGAGACCAAACATTGGCAAATCTTGATGCTTAAACGCACAATTCCCAGCAGACATGAGACGCTGGCTACGACGCTGGCCCAGCAGTAAGCCAACATTGGGCCAATGTCATGTTTGCTGGGTTCGTTCCCAATACCTGTGATTTAAACGGCTAATAAAACGGATTAAAAACGACTGTAATCGTGTCTCGCGGTGTAAGGGTTAACCCTTTAACCGCCGGTGTCGCATATATTGGGGTTTTCATTTTTTATTAGCACATTAAGTACCACCTTTTAAACATGTGACAAATATAAAATGTGACATCAATCAGCAATATTTGAAAACAGTTGACCTCCATTTTGCCAAATCTGAATAATTTTCACTCACTTGAAGTTGTGGATCGCGTCAGCGAGACACAACTTCAAATGGGTAAAAATTCCAATTGAATAATTTTGCGGGTAAAGGGTTAAAGCGACACAATCAGGATAAAATCATTAAAAAATCGGTGATTATTTTGGCTCCTTAATATGACCATATGATGTAAACATGTCGTTAGACTAGAACTGCAAAAGTTTTTAAATTTTTGTGTTGCGCATTTACCAACATTTACCAGTCGGACATGCATATCCAAAATAAGAAATACGAGAATTTCACCTCTATATCTCGCTTAACTGGTAAATGCACAGCACACAAATTATAAAAAATTGCAGTTCTAGTCTATGCACATGTTTACATCATATAGTCATATTAAGAACCCGAAATAAAATCACCGATTTTTTTATGATTTTAGCTTGGGCCAGTCCCTTTAACTCCTTCAGTGCATGAACCGACTTTAGACATCAGATTCTGACGTCTATAGACTTCAGAGTCTGACTTCTAAAGTCGATCCCCGCACTAAAAGAGTGAAATATTCTTAATTTCCGTAGACATAACATAGGTACCGGTATTCAAATGTGTCGGAAGGAGCTAACTAATACATTTATGATGATTTCAAATTGAAAAAAGCCTTAAATCACCGTGGTTTTCATAAAAAAAAATCAGCGCTCTAAGGGTTAAGTCGATTCCTGCACTGAAAGAGTGGAATATTTTGAATTCCCGTAGACATAACATAGGTATTCAAATGAGGCGGAAGCAGCTAACTAATAATGATGATTTCAAATTGACAAAAAACTTTGGTCTCCGTGGTTTATACAAAAACGATATCAGTGCTGTAGGGGTTAAGATGGAGGACGTGGTTGTAAGTGACAGTAATGCAGCGACACCATATCTGTAAAAGACAACTAAATAGGATGTTCGGCTTGCAGCTAAGAACGTTTGAAAAGGAGTAATCCATTTAGTGGGGCTTTTTCCTCGTGACATCTCAACCGGAGATTTGCTTCAAATCCATTTTCCAACCGACCGCCCAGGTTGTGTGCAATTGGATGAATATAATACAAAAATCTCTGACCCTTTCTTGTCATAGTACTTCTTTAGAATATTAATTTTGATAATTGCTAATTTAGGCTAGTTGTGAATAATAACAAATTTATTTAACACTGCGCAAATTTGCAAAATGTCATCGATTTTATGCTTTTACGAACATTGACTGTTGTTTGACTGTTTCATTTTCTGCGAGAGGATATTAATATTTCTGTTTGTAGCCAATACGGTTACTGTAATAGCAAATAATAAACGGTTTTGTTAATTACGCATCGTTTGAATTGTTCCTACTCAACAAATATAATTCAATATAATTTAAATATTTAAAATACTTTTATGAAATCCCATTATCTTTTTGTGTTTTGTATAAATTATTATAAACGAGGTCCTCCCATTATTGGATCACACTACATCCGTAGTCATTAAAGTGTCAGCGATGAAACATGGACGCCTTTCAGTAGCGTGACAAATCAGGCATCCCCGTGGATTCCCTGTAGAATGGAAGCGGGCGCTAGAAAATCTGGATCCCTGATTCATTCATCATGACCTTGGTAACGGGTGGTGCTGCCATCTATTGAAAACCCGGGGCCAATCCCAGAAAACACGAGGCGTTCAGCCAATGCTGGCTCAATGTAGGTCCAGCGTCTGCGACGCTGGCCCTACATTGAACCAGCATCGGCTCAAAGTTTCGTGCTTGGATGTACGGGCCAGCTTTGATCCCAGGTTGGTTAGACGTGTCGTTTCATATGGGTTTTAAGATCAATTGCGGTTACCAGTAATTTGCCAGAAATATGTCTATTATGCATGTCTTTGGCTGTGATTTATCCCTGCCGTGACCAATTCTAAATAAATTCATGCTTTATAACTAGAATTTCAGGCAGGGTCGACCTCAGCGTGAAATGACAAGACAATATCAGTGGTTGACTGTTATTGACAGCCCTGACGAATCACTAAAGATATTATTGCCATGGAAATGAAACAGGTACAATTGCACTTTTGACAACAATATCAAATATATTTGACACATTGATGTTTAAATCTTGAAGTAGGCATGGGCTGTGTATCCCACAGGACAAATAAAGAAATAGTATATAAATGTTTTACATTGCCAATGCATGAGCTGATACATTGATACATTAATAAAACAAGGCACCCTTATGGGTTTAGAATCTTTTTTATTACGCAGGTCATCCAGTAATTGTCATATGCTGAACTGCTTTTTGCAAAATGCTACATTATAAATCCACTATAGTTTTTTAAACTTTATACGTCTAGAATGTAGGCTATATCTGATGAATTGTGCTAGTACTTATCATGTCACAACTGGACCTTTGTTGTTTAGAATAGTTTTAACCCTTTGACTTCCAGGCCGGGGTGCATGCCAGGATCCAGATATACTGGTGTAGGAGTTCTATTTTTCGTCATTTGAAGCTGGAATTGCTAACGCAATTTCCAGCTTCAAATGACGAAAAATACATAAATGTAGTATATATTTGACAAAAATTTGTGTCATTTTATGGTTACGTTAATTGACGAATGACGACGGAAATTTCCGTCATGTATGGTAGTGAAAAGGTTAATAAAAAATATTTACCGATCACTTTTAATAGCTATATATTATAAACAACAGATACAGTACTAAGGTTATGTGTGGGCATATGAAATCCTTAATATAAAAAATGGTATTAATCAATAGGGCTTCGTGTTGTTTTGATGTGCAAGTTGGTTGAACTGCTGACATTTCAAACTCGTATTATGTGTCACGCAATGGCTATTGTGACATTAATTATCCATTATGAGAATTGTATTCCATGAGGGTTCACCAAATTGCACTCCTCATTAAAAGAACATTGCCTGTTATTAAACATTAACAACCGATATGGAGGGAATATTAACGCAGATTTAAAACAATGTTAGGCCAAAGACTGGGAGTTGTCAGAATGTTGAATTTACATTGCAAGAAGACAACCTTAGATTATTTAAAACAATGACGTAGATTCTGCAATCACACTCGTGTAAGCCAATGAATTTAGATTTTGATTACATGACTTGACTCTAAAAGGGCTAAAAAAATTATATAAACCAAGAGAACGAAGGTTTATATTCGATTTGAAATCATCCTAAATGTCTGCGTTAGATCTTACTGCTTCATCGAAAGCATCGAAACAACAATGAGTCAATGTCGTGTTTTCTGAAGTGGGCCCAAAATAAAATATTGCATAAAATAATGTCTGCCCAGATCCCACATCACGGAAACATCATATAAAAGTCTTTGGCCTACTCAACCGTCTTCTGCACGACAAATGTATTGGCAGGACTGACATTTCTTTATTAGTGCCTCGGGTTAGTCTGTCCCTGACATGGAAGCTCTTTTATTAATTGGGCATTTTTATTACAGCATGCTGTTTCTATTTGAATATCGGTAGGGCCAACACCTCTATCAAATGACAGGCACACACACATCTGCCTGCGCCACTAGCCTTTCAATTATCAAGTTGTGTTTGGTAAATGAAGAAGAAGAAGGACAAAACTAAAATCATTTTTACAAAAAGAGCAAGAAATGATCACAGCGATGCAAATATCATAGTCTATATTGCCTATTTTAATGGTAACTAATTGTATTTTTGCATCTGGATAATATCAGTAATCGGCTTATATCAATCGATATAATTTTGTCATGTTTTGTATTAAATAATCTATGTGTCCATCGGGAACCCAGTGAACACAAAACAGCTGCATAACATGTATATATTGGACCAACGTCGAAGACGTTGGGCCGGCGTTGTACAAATGCTATACAAATGTTTTCTGTTTGCTGGGAAGGTGGATAAGTTATTATTTTTACTGTTGTCTTTGCGCCGCCATATTTTTTGCCCCTTGCAATGTATTAATTATATTTTATTTAGGGTGGATACATTTTTTGAATATGAAATGCTGGCACTAGTGGCGATTCGGTGTTTTTTTTACCAAGTGGGAGAAGCCTCTGTGGCCGAGAGGTACATGTAACTTCAGAGCGCTTATAATAAAGGGGGGTTTTGATGACCAGAATGTATTTTTCATAGTAATATAGTGACTGAGTGACTGATTTATGGCGAACCTGACTTATCCTTCCAGAAATCGTGATGGCGACAACCTTCAATTAATAAATGCAGAAAGGGATTCATAGACTTTTAGTAATTTATTTGAGCGGGTAGCCTAGTATCATTCCGGAAAAAAGCTTGCTTAATTTATATTCTAGTTTTTTCACAAATGTTCATAAATTAAGAGGACAAGCCACACAAATAATAATGAGGCATCACCATGAGGCAATGCTGACAAAACAGATTAAAAACGACATTAGTCGTGGTTAGCGCTTAAAGGGTTAATTTATGAGAAAACCTCATTAACCCTTTACCCGCCGGTCCTGATTAATTCGTTTTATTCATTTTTATTATCACATTAAATAACAGTTTTTGAACATTTTAAATATGAAACGTGACATCAATCAACAAGATTTCAAAATCGTTAACATCCATTTTGTCAAATCTGAATAATTTTCACCTACTTGAAGTTGTGGATCGCGTCAGCGAGACACAACTTCATGTAGGATAAAAAGTAGGATAAAAAGTAGGATAAAAAGTAGGATAAAAATTCCAATTAAATAGTTTGGCGGTTAAAAGGTTAAATTTTGTAATAGATGAGATGAGATTCAATGTGGCATATTCTGAATTTTTCATACATTATTTAAACTAAATTTTCTAATGACGCTCTAAATCAACAGTTTTTTCACCAATTTAAAGAAATTAATTGGCTGCAGTAGCTTACATTTTTGCTAGGGATTATTCTGTTAATTAATCATGCCGTTGTTGAGGGGTTTTTTTTACAATGATTTCATAATCATGATAATCAACTGGTAAAAACATATATTGCGTGCTTTTATATCCGTGTTTATGTATTATTTTTTTAACGCGGTGGCAAATTAGTGACGCTAATAATTATTAATCTCAGCAGATTATAACTTCAACCCCGTGTCTACATAGTTTAATAGAAAGCCGTTATTAGTATGACTTCAGCATATTTCTATTTTACAAAAGTAATTGTCGCTTCTAAACTAGTACACCTAGCCCAAATATTATCACATAACGTCACACACAGTTTTATTCAGAAGTACATTTTTTGTCAGTCACATTTTTTGTCGGTCCGACAAATCGGTCAAATCGGGCCAACGTGTATCCCAGAAAAAACAAAACATTTGTATAACATTTATTCAATGTTGGACCAGCGTTAATCGTGCTCATTGTCATATTTTGATCCTCCCTCGTCCCAGCAAACATCAAACATCGGACCAAAGTTGGTTCAAAGGTTTGCCAACGCTCTGGACGTTGGTCCATCATTGAACCAACCGTGTCTATATATCGGTGGATCGCGCTCAAGCTTGTCCAGACTATTCAGGCCGGCACGTTGCGGACAAAGTCAAAAGGCAGTATCTGCTTACTTGAAAAATAAGCAGTTACTGCCTTTTGACTTTACACTGCAGCACAGGTGTGATGTGAAACTAATAGATCAACATGATCAATCAGCTACGGCTGTTTACAGTTTTCACTGGCAGGGTAAATTGTCTTCTCCGCATCCGAAATGACAGATCTGAAGCGAAATTAGCGTGAGGGGTTTATTGATGTTTGTAACAAAAACGACTTGGTTTGGAACATCAGTATAGACCTATAGCCCAGTAAACACAAAACATTTCTATACCATTTGTACAATGTTGGATCAACGTCGAAGACGTTGGGCCGACGTTGTACAAATGGTATACAAATGCTTTGAGTTTGCTGGGATATGCAAGCCTCACTGGAGGAACACATTCCGATGACTGCTCACAGTACTCATATTTCGAGTCTGCGTGCCGTCTACGACCTGTGTCTTTTAACCTAATCTTGTCTAAGTTGACACTACTATATAACCGAGAATATGGGAAATACGTGACTTTCCATACACTTTGCCCAAATGAATGTCAGTTGAAAAAATTACCAAGACAAGATGTATTGCTTAACCATTTTCAACTGGCAAGTCGTCTCGCTTCACTGACTAATAATATTTATCCTCAGAATATCGATTATACTGCGGGTAGGCCTGCAATAATTATGTGCTTTAAAGTTTAAGCTCCCTTGTGTGCACCACGTGACACATTTCAAATAAAATCATTTTGTTATAAAACGGTACCCTCCACCAAGACTTGTATTATCTCCGGCAAAGGACGTTATATTTTTGGTCGTATTTGCTTGTCTGTCAGCTGGATTAATTAAAAAATAATGAACGGATCTACATGACACTTTTACAACAGGTGTGTCGGGACAAGGAAGTATCCGTTAAGTTTTGGGGATTACGATCCGGATCCAGATATTTTCAGGATTTGTGCCTCGTACAAAGAACAATCCAATAAATTTTGTGAATGCTTCTCTTGCGCGGCGGAGGTTTGCAGTCTCTGACTGACTCTCTAGTTGGAATCCACTTTAGACGTCAGATTCTGACGTCTACAGACGTCAGCTTCTGACGTCTAAAGTTGATCCCCGCAGAAATTATACTTGGGTATTTCACAAAATCACCAAATTTAATTTACTTTGAGTTGGGAATTACGAAAGCAATTTACATCTCAAGGTGATTAAAAACGAGAATAAATATATTGATGCTGTGACGGATAAATCCCAGTGGTGGATATAATATATAGGCCTACAAAGCGCATTATTGTCACCTCTTTTTTTTTCTTTGTTGAGCCGTCTAGCGATCAGCTGAATGTCTCAATAATTCCAAACAAAAGGATACCAAAGAGCTGCGTGTTCTTTGTGCAAACATAAGTTTACACAGTACAGGTGCAATGTGAGCCAAGTCGGATGTGGAAATGGCCGAGAAATGATTGCATTACTTGCGATTCAAGACAAGCTTGCCGGTGAAAAAACAGTCTAAGAAAAATCTGCAGTGAATGGCGATAGGAATACGATGATCTCAGCGAACGCAAGGCCCTGATCCGGCGACGGCGTGCTGTTGAGCCACCGTCTGCGACGCTGGACCAACAGTAACCCAACCTTGAATCGGCGCCTCGAGCTTGCTGAGGCGCGTTATCGGCTGATTATCGGCTACATGAAAAACTCAGTAGGGCCTACACAGATTGCTGCTGATCGTTAGCCCTCCAAGTGAGCTAGCATTTATTTTCATTCGCCTTGAGGTGTGAATTAGTGTCGCGATTTACCAATTTAATGCTGAAACTCCGTGGCATTTCGCACAGCTCTGCTATCCTCTGGTTGGATAGTCCCCAGAGTAACGATAGCAAGGGTAACTCCATTCATCCCACGTGAGAGACCCAATGTCAAACACTCTATTGCCAGTTGTTTGAGGCTACCACAGCATTGACTCCGCTGTTAGAGGATCAACCAGGGTACTCCACTGGCAATCCACCCGAAGATTATGGCCACATACGAGACTGCGGCTTCCCTTGGATGACTGATGTAGACTAGTGCTTCTGTACCATGCCGTACAGCATGCAACAGAGGGAACAGATCCCTAATGACCCTCCCCGGATGGGGGCATGAAGTACTACTCCTAACAATCCCCAGTACCCCACCACAATTTGGCCATCAAAATGGAAGCACTTTGTTAACACGCAAGTTTTTCTTGGTGATATTTCATGATACAGCAATAAAATAGGCCACAATGTATAACATTTCTCCTGATGGTTCTCAGATCCAATGATAAGAAATTGTTTTATCAAGGTTTAATTTTCGTTTAGATTTGGCCATCCAGATGGAAACACTTTGTAAACAAAAACGAAAATCTTTCGGGCAAGATAATGATATATAAATCAGAGTGTCGTCAGCGTAGAGATTATGACTGGCATCATGGTTTGCTATAATTTGACTGAACCTTGCGAGACGCCGTGTAAGATGACAACCGGGTCGGAAAAAAACATTTTGAATAATAACGCTTTGGCTCCGGTCAGTTACGTAAGATAAAAACCATTTAAGGGCAAATCCAGATATTCCATACCAAGATGATAGGCGATTTAGAAAAGCCACCGAAAGGTCTAGCAAACGATTCGTTTCAGTAGAGGTCTCGTTTGAAATTTTCAGGAGAACTCCCCAAATGCAAAGATATGTTAATATGTTTGTAATTGGATCTAAGAGGAGATTATCAAACCAAGATTTCTACGAACTGGTTGCTTTAGGATCAAGATCACGTGTGGCATAAGAAGAGTCCGAAACTATTTTCTTATTTCTTCCTGTGTAGCAGGAGAACATGTAGTTATTGTTGATTTTATTTCAGGTGCATGACCGAAAGGGCAGTCTATCCGGAATGTTTTCAGAAAATTTTGGCACGTACTAAACTTATGTTAGCAAAAACATAATGTTGAGAAAGTGTCACATAAGGATTTCGGGGAGATATGTTCACGTAACTATGGATCAGCATTTCTGTGAAGTAACTTTTGATTCCCATAGCTTACGCGTGGTATGAGAATTTTATGCTTTTGCTCTTGACATCATTCTATTGCTTAAATGACTTTGAGCAGAATATCTGGATCTGTCCAATCTAGATCGCGTCTTCATCGTGTACATTTTAGCCGACGACGACGAATTTTCATATTATTTTTTAAAAGATTCACCCAAATATTCACCCACTTGAAGTTGTCGGTCGCGGTGAAAATATAAGGCATTTAATTTAGAGCTTTAACCCTTACAGCGCGGGGATCGACTTTAGTCGTCAGAATCTGACGTCTGTAGACGTCAGATTCTGACGACTATAGTCGATACCCGCACTGTAAGAGTGAAAATATTTCTAATGACCGTTACTGAAACCCATAACATAGGTATTCAAATTAATCAGAAAGAGCTAACTAAGACATTAAAGATGATTTCAAATTAAAAAAACCTCTTTGGTTGCGATGTTTTTTACAAATTATTTCAGCGCTTTAAGGGTTAATGGTTAAGTTCATGACATCCACCCAGCAAACACGAGACGTTCTCTCAATGTTGGTTTAATGCTGGCCCAACACCCAAATGGTTAAGAACGTATTTTGCATCGGAGGAATTCTAACGATGATTATGATGTGGTCAATGGAAAAAAATGCAATATGAATTTTAAATATGAAGTCAATACACCGTACAGTATAATAAACCATGCTGCAAATAAGCTATTTGTAGACAAAGCAACTATGGCAGTGGTAGAAGAAGGCAACAGCCAATTCACAAATATATCACATGACTAGTAGGGTACGATCCCTAAATCTCGTGACCATGGAGTCCAGAACTAGGTTTCTTGGTGGTTGTGTCATCTTTAAGGGCTAAATAAGAAAAAAAAGGCGTTTTTTGGGTCAAGGAGCTCATTTCTGTACTAAAAGTTTATATCTGGACATTCCTTGATACATAAAAACTTTGCTCTTGGCATCATTCTATTGCATAAATGACTTTGAGCAGAATATCTGGATCTGTCCAATCTAGATCGAGTCTTTGTCATATACATTTTAGCCGACGACGACGAATTTTTACATTGTTTTTTTAATATTCACCCAAATATTCACCCACTTGAAGTTGTCGCGGTAGTGAGACACAATTTCAAATGGGTGAAAAAAGGAGATTTAATTTAGAGAGGAGGCCACCATAAAATCGATTCCGATAAAGTTTTATTTGTGATGAAAGTAAGATATGTGTTCAACTGCGTTTATAATGGAACGTAAACGGAGCTGCATGGGCAGAAAAAGAAATGATAATATACATGTACTTAGTAGGTGCTTCGACATTAGGTCGAAATATCATGTGAATAGAGATAAGTCACTTAATATTGCTACTCTAAAGGATATGCATCCAGCTAACATAACTAGATAACACGTTACTGTGAGCTGAAGTGTCGCATATATCGCTGTCAAATTGTAAATCACTTTACAATATCCATGACCCTATCCTAAACCCTAAAAACCCTTTATATGAATATTTCAATTCAAAATTAGCCACAAATTTTCTCAATTTCGTCATTCGTGTTGTTGATGTACGTTGAAGAAAGAGTGACACGATCCAAGATAAATAATATCAAAAAGAAATTATATTTCGTCGCGGCAGAATTTTTTAAACTCGGTAATACAGATCCACAAAGCCAAAGTCGTATCGGGGCTATTCATCTAAACATTATATGTATGCCGGACAAACTGGTTGTCACCGTGACTATAATATCGTCCCCTTGGATGTGAAATGGTGTATCTGCCACTTTGTAAAGTGGCAGATACACCCTTTCATATCTAAGGAGACGATATGTCCAATTGCTGTTGACATCAAAGGCTAGCGTTGCTAATTAGGCCTAACCGTTACAGCGCGGGGATCGACTTTAAACCTCAGAATCTGACGTCCATACACACACCAGCTTCAGTAGCATATCCATTACATGTATCCTACTCCATAACGATGTCAATTATTACTGAGTGAGTGGAATGCCTGCAGCCAAATCAGCATGACTTCTCCTACTTGACCCATGCAGCTGATTATACTGATCCCTGTGCCACTACATGCACTTCGCGTGTCATGTTCCTTTGTTGTTCTTTGCGATGATGTTGCTCTGCAATTTTGTTGATGCAGTGCTGGCAATTGAATTGTCCAGCAATAGGTTTTTTCCATGACAACAAGCATTGTCCAGCAACAGTAATTCCATTGACTTGCACAGACCCTCTATGCGCTATATAATAGTATAATTTATTGCCTCCAACTGATACAATATGCTAAACCAATATTGAATTAATGTTAACCCATCGTCTACGACGCTGAGCCAACACCAAACCAACATTTTGTTCAACGCCTTATGTTCTTGGTAATGTTAAGCCCGGTCTGAGGTTCAGTGGCTATACGTGCCTGGGAGGGGGTGCAGTTCAGATAAAAAAAACTCACACTCACTCTCTCAGTCACCCAGTCACCCAGTCACCCAGTCACTCAGTCACTCAGTCACTCACTAACTCACTCACTCACTCATTCACTCACTCACTCACTCACTCACTCACTCACTCACTCACTCACTCACTCACTCACTCACTCACTCACGCACGCACTCACGCACTCACGCACTCACTCACTCACTCGTTCACTCACTCACGTGGTAAAGCATATTATAAAGTGCTCCCGATTGGTTAAAGGCTGGGGGTGTGCCATTCTGTGCACTATAAATAACTGTCCATAACTGCTCTAAAAAGTATGGTATAACATGGGTAAGGCCTGACACTGCGGCCTGTAAAAATATTGAATCATCCGGATTCAGACATGAAGACATGACGACCTAACACCAAACCAACCAGCTGCCGTGCAAAGCTGCTTACTTTTATCAAGTGAGCAGTTACTAATGAAGAAAAGATGAGATTCGTATATTTAGCTTGTTTCCTCATTTTGCATGGATAACTGAAACTAAGTTTGCCATATTATCACCTTCTTCGCAACATTTTTCTAACTCATTTTTTTTTAAATTGATTACTTGACAGATTTCTTGTTACGTACTTGCTAATTAATCAAACCGTTTTTTTGCCTTTTGTTTGTATTCAAAACTTCATCAGCCTTAATTACTTTTTCGCGGTAGGTTACGAGTCTTGGAAATTTGATAAAATATAAATTTAACGCACATAGTAATCTCCTGCAAATAATATTTAGTAGCAAACAATGCAGGAACAACACCGGTTCAACGCTAACCCTTTGCCCGCTAAGTTATCTTATTTAAATTTTCACTAACTTGAAGTTGTGCCTCGCTACCGCGACCCACAACTTCAAGTTAGTGAAAATTACTCATAATTATTTGTTTAATTTGAAACTACACATTTGCAAAAATTGATGTTTAAACACTCATTTCATTCCAATAAAATGGATTAAAAACGACTACACTCGTGCAACGAAAGGGTTAATGAGATGTGAATTGTTGTCTCATTTTCCAGCTCAAAGTGAAGAAAAATGTCACCGCTAAGCGTGACTTAGTTGTTTTGATCCATCTTATTAGTCGATCAAATCACTATTATTGGGAAGGAATTTGAGAATTTGAACATTTGCAAATGTTTGGTCTCAAATGATTATGAGTAATTTTCACCCATTTGAAGTTGTGGGTCGCGGTAGCGAGCCACAATTTCAAGAGGGTGAAAATTACAATTACATATTTTAGCGCTTCAAGGGTTAATGAAAAGCCAAATATAATATCTCAAATATTAAAGCTCAGAACCTCTTCATCATGCTTATTGAGATGGGTTATACCATTTCTCATTTAATGATTTGTATTGAACAACTTCACATTTTGACTTGACTTGAATTCAATTTGTCTTAGATATTATTAGGAGTCGTACTGCCCCAAAACCGAAATGCAGTTTTTGTTTACTTTACAACTAAGCCTTTTAGTTTTGCACGGCAGCATACTATAAATTATATTTTTATTTACAGTGACATATCAAATTTCTGATATTCACCGGTTACAGCTCTATGTTCAGAAGGTCCTATGTTCAGAAGGTCCTATGTTCAGAAGGTTCTATGTTCAGAAGGTCCTTTGTTCAGAAGGTTCTATGTTCAGAAGGTTCTATGTTCAAAAGGTTCTATATTCAGAAGGTTCTATGTTCAGAAGGTCCTATGTTCAGAAATATTTGTTCAGAAGGTCCTATGTTTAGAAAGTACGCTGGCAATTAAACAATATTATTTATTCAATTTATCGGAATCCGTCTATATAGATCTACAATAAGAAATACGTATTTTAAATAGAAGAAATGGTCACCGTGACCAGTGAAATACACATGTGGTGTAGGTCTACATTTCAGAGCAATAAATATCTTGAGTGTATTGTGCAAAGGAGAAAAATAATTGTAGTTAAAATTCAAGGTCATACAGATGTCTAGGTCATGTAATTGTAAATTGCTGCTTTACGTCTCTTTTCGACAACAGACTAACAGTCATTTAAGTGACATTGCAAGACGATAAAAACAGTGCAGTTAATTGATGAGATGAATGATGTACATATGATGATGTGAGCATGGGGTGATAGGGCATGGTGGGTTATTGAGAGTATTTTCCTTCACTCGCCTGATAAGGGGTTCTGGGCATGCCTATAGTCGGATTCACATTAACCGTGGCGAATGATCTCGCTGATTTCTCTGTCAATTCTCAACCAATTTTCATGCAATATTCCAAGCATTATTTTCTGATCATGAGGCGACTACCCTGAAAATTTCATTGAAAAATATTGTATGGGGTCTACATTAAACGTTAGTCAATTTAACATGTAGTAAATAAAAATTGTCGTCTTCTATAAACCCATTATAGCTCATAAGTTCATTACATATCAAATGGTCTACCTTCTTCTAAATACCTTGTAAAACTTATCGAGTAGTCGCCCGGCCCCATGGCTCGGTAAATGTCTGTGCAAAATGTCAGAAAAATTGGTTCAGAATTGACTGAGGAATCCGCAAAGTTCATTCACCCTGGTTGAATAATTTCATGTGAATCTGACTATAGATGAATTACCCCCAGACATGCTCAGACGGTCGAAACACCTTGGCCTTTCACACAGGTCCGATATCCTCGGGTCGGATATTCCCCAGAGTAGCAATAACAGAGGGTAACTCCATTCTAGCCGCAGTGGCTGAAGCTTCGACCCCATACAAAATCGTGGGACAGTTTTATCTAAGAAAATACTTTTTTATAGAATCAGTAACATTTTAGCTACACGGTTGCATGCTCACCTAATTTTTTTCAGCACAGTCATTAAAATGTTATGAACATATTTCAGACCTTGGGTCGAGATTGCTCTCAGTCACCGCCATGTTGAAAAACGTTGATTTTTTCGGGTAAAACGAATCAATCTAAGGTTAATTCCATCCATCCCACGCTACACATTAGGACAGAACTAACCAGTAGCGCATGTTTTTCGTTAACTACTCCGTCAATTATCAACCGATTTTCATGAAATTTCATGAACGTAAAATTATTTGTATTAGTTCAAAAGTTAGACGATTTGAATGATTGTTGTTAATTGAAATTATGACGTCCCTCTATCAACCCATTACGCTAATTCAGGAATATTATTATATATCGAATGATCTAACTAAACTTTTACCGGTGTTAGGATTTGACTTGAAGGCCTGTGCAGAAAAAAAATCGGTTCAAAATCGTTGAGAAATCGAGGTAAAACATGCGCTACAGATTTATCAAAATAATTGTGGCCAATGGTAGGCCTATAGTTAAAACAAGGCTCTGAATGGTGCTTTCTTGTGCAATCTTTTCATTAGTAACTTTATTTTAATAGCGATTTCCACTCATGTTTTGGTCAACCCAACTATACAACGCATTTTGGGGATATGCAGAAACCCCCAAAAAACCTGGAATAGATTAAAATGAAAAAAACAGAAAAAAGCTATAGGACAAATTCACTCTAGCACCGGATTTAGGTGGATTTGAATTCAGATAAGGGCCTATAGTGTCATATGCCTGAATTGCGAGGGCTATCCTTCTGTGATCACTCCTGGTTTTGTGTTGATTAAAGTTCCAATAACAGTTAGGAATTTTGGCTATTGTGGACGGACGGACGACGGACAACGCGCCATGACAAAAGCTCATCTGAGCTTTGACCGAATGAGCTAAAATAAGAGGCTGTGATTTGTTTATCTTGCATTGTAGTTTACCTGAGACTGAAAGATGTAAGTTTTTTCCTACATCAAGCAAAGAATTTTCTGAATATAAGACCTTCTGAATATATCTGAATATAGGACCTTCTGAACATAGAACCTTCTGAATATAGGACCTTTTGAACAAATATTTTCTGAACATAGGACCTTCTGAACATAGCACCTTCTGAACATAGAACCTTCTGAATATAGAACCTTCTGAACATAGAACCTTTTGAACAAATATTTTCTGAACATAGAACCTTCTGAACATAGAACCTTCTGAACATAGGGCAGTCACCATATTCAGCAGGTTGTCTACGGCATGCCAGCCTCGTGCAATTCTGCTGCGAACGCAGCCGACGCGGAGATTTGATAATGTATAAAGAATTTGGATAGCCCATGAATGTATTCATATTAAATGTGATTAAAAAGTCTGATAGAAAGAAAACTAGCAGGATAAACACAATGTGGTTGTCTATGAGAGTGTGGTGATTTCATTTCTAAATTGAAATGTCAGGAAAGCTTTGGATAAGTATTGTATTGGTCAGACGTATAGGTCAGGATAAATATTTGTTACCTGATATTCGCACGTCGTCGTGTGAAGCAGGTGTGTTTTTGCAATCTGTCTCGTCTTCGAGTGGCGACCATTATTCTCCTCGTTGACATTTCCCTTGCATCCGGGGCGATTTTTTTCTTTCTCCAGAACGTTATCCCAGCAAAAACAAAACATTTGTATGACATTTGTACAACGTCGGACCAACGTCTTCGACGTTGGTCCGACATTGTGCAAATGTTATGCAAATTAAATGTTTTGTGCTTACTGGAATTGCGTGGGCAGCTCTCCCACTGACTGGCAAACTGGTGACAAGCAGCAGACTGTAGGCGAATGTTGCGTCATCATCATAATGTGCATCCTGGTGTTGTGTTTGTTCGTCTTTTCAGCCTTAATTCAACACCTATAGGCACGATTATAATCGTTTTGTATCTGCCTTACTAGCCGATCAAATCACTGTTATTTGGGAATTAAATGAGTGTTTAAACCATCAAAAATTGACAAATATTTTGTCTCAAAATAAACAAATATGAGTAATTTAAATAAGATCACTTAGCGGGTAGATGGTTAACGTTGAACCAGCATTCTTCTTGCATCGAGGGATATCATTCTCCCAGGTGAATCAAGTAATTGTAAATATTATTTGTAGTGTATTTTTATGTTTGTTCAATTTATATTTTAGCAAATTTCGAAGACTTCCTACTGCGAACTTTTGAATACAAACGAACGGCAATGTAAAAAGGGGATTGTCCGTAATGCGATAAATATTAATTAATTTTGAAAAGGTTTAAAAGGGGATGATTATAATTACAGGTACACTGCAGGGGAAATTTGTCTGCCCAGTAAAAACGAGACATTTACCCAATGCTGGTTCAATGTTGGACCAGCGTCGTGGACGATGGGCAAGCATTGAACCAGCATTGTCTCTTGTTTGCTGGGTTATTTACGAAATACATGTACAATAAGGTGCCATAAATATGTAGATATAGGATGTTTTTTTCCATTACAGAGATTATATTTTGAAAATTATATGTACATTGCTGGAGGATTATAAAATAAGGCTTAATAATAGTAAATAACAATTCTAAAATAATCCGGGATGTTCATTTTCAGCATAAAATAGCTGATTTAATGCAAATGTAACAGCAAACGCTAACTAAGTTCCCATACATTGCATTCGTAGTTTTTTTCATGCAGATCTTTCGGTTTGAAACGTGTTAGCCTACAAGCTAGAGACAAATTACGTTATTTTAAATTTGTCTAACTAAAGATGACAGCATATGTCTAATATCCTAATATCTACGTCAAACATTTAAATTTTATGCTGACATTCCCAACTAATTTAATTAATTTCTCAATATTTATGCCATATGTCATTATCACTAGCATAGAAGTAGTAGGCTATACAACCTTTTTTCGCGAAATTTTCAGGATAAATGCCAGATGATTAGAAAATAGAGTTTACAAAATTTCATGAAAATCGCTTTAGAATTATTGAGAAGACTATGGGTTGTGACAACATAACAACAAAGACGTTGTGACAACATCATTTTGTCAGTAGGCCCATGGAACCCCTATAGTGCAATGCATTACAATTGATATGCATTTGTATGCATTTGTGCTAACAATTTCATTCCAATATTTCTTTTTTTTATGGACATAATATTATAAAACAGGAATGTGACAGTTGTTTGAGTTTGTATGTATTGGATGTTTTCATTAAGTCCAAAAAGCTTGCAAAGTCCGTATATAATGTATATTAAGCACGAATAGGCCCTATATGTAGGCCTAGGTAGGCCTATAAATTCTGATATCATTCACTTGTTCACACTCCATGATCAGGTGGTAGCGTATTTATCATCCAGCAATTTATTCTTTTAAAAAACAAAATTTACATCGTTTTGTTAGGTGGGTATATTTGTATTTTCCGTACATCATTCTGAAACCTGTTTTCATTTGTAGGCCTATATTTTTGTCTTATTTATTTTCACTGTGATCTAGGATTTTTTCCAAGATAACGTTATTAATTTATGTGGTTTAAATAATTATAGAGATGGAACGGACCCTTTTTGAAGTAACATTAGGCGACATCTGGTGAGCGAAACTCGCGCTAATCATGCCTCCTGGTGAATAGGCTATAAACTACTCGGTCACTGCAGCAGTGGAACTTCGGTTTTGTGTGAAATTTCGTCAAGTTATTTCTTCTACAACACATTTATCCCTCTCTACTGCTTACTATGTTGAAATGTATTGATTAAGATGACACAGTCAATTGTTGTTCAAGGTAATTGGTCTTTAAATTTTGTGTAGATTTCCTACAATTGATGAATTGTATCAGTTGTCAATGACGCCATAATTATTTCTTGTTTTATCGCCCACCATCATCACGAGTTCCCCCTGGCCTGGCCCTAGCCGCCAAAGTCAAAGTTACCCTGACAGTTACAGTGTGGGTAGCCTACATGGCAATATCCTAGTTTAGGCCCACCCTGGGTTCAATGTATTAAGCCCTCCTGACAAGCCCTCCTGACATGAATGACCGAAATGTGAACGGGTCCCCCGAAACGGCGAATAGTAACAAATTATCCCAAATAGTAACACAAATATCGAATACGGAATAGTAACGAAAAGGACCAGAAAACGGCAAGGTATCGATTTTTTTAAAATTTCATCATGTATAATATGCCCTACTGATGATATATCTGAATTTTTGAAACCAAATAAATATTTTAACAGTGTTTAAATCGTGTTTTATTGTCGCTTAATGGGCGCTATACAGTGTAATGTATTATCAATGGGGCTTTATGTAAACGGCGAATAGTAAAGAATAACACCAGAAAACGGCATAATATCACGTTTTTATTTATTGTCACATTTGTAGTATACCTTAATGCTTGTATAGATGGATTTTGAAAACGAAATAAAGATTTTAACAGTGCCCAAATCGTGTTTTATTGTCAGTCAATGGGCGCTATACAGTGCAATGTATTATGAGTAGGATTCCGTACAACGGCGAATAGCAAATAATACCACTGGAAAACGGTATAATAGCACGTTATTAATTATTGTAACCTGTTTAGTCTTCCTTAATCCTTGTATATGTGGGATTCGAAAACAAAATAAAATGCAATGTGTTATCAATAGGATCCCGTACAAACGTTGAATAGTAAAGAATAACACTGGAAAACGGAGAAAGAGCACGTTATTATTTGTTGTTAACTGTTCTGTACTCCTTGATCCTTGTATATTTCTGGAGTTTGAAAACTAAATAAATATATTAACACACCCTACATCGTGTTTTATTGTGTTTTATACACTTATGTTTGACCCATGGCGCTTTACAAGGCAATGAGTTATCAATTAAGTCATTTATCAATTTAACCTCTTTATTTATTGTTTTATTTTTGGCAATTAGCGCTATAGGGCCTACATTCGAATGTAGGCCTATTATCAATCCACATAGAAAATTTTCACGAACTGTAGAACAGTAGGCCTATAACAGGTCGAGTATATATTTCAATATTATATACGGAATACGGCGTTCGCTCATCGTGATTGGCTCTATCACTGAAGTTAGGCGACGTCGCGCCCGGTTCATAATTGGATGGGTGACCGCCTGGTGACTGCCAGGTGCTGTATACACTCGTGGGGCTCAGAGAATCACGTAAATCAGATGGCTTGTCTGACTGACCTAGAGTTGGACGTAAAAGAACCTCAATGGACGTAGGCGCAGTTTCCACCCAGCGAGTTGGACTGAGTTGGAATTTGAATGATAACAGGCCTTGCTAAGTTACTCTCGATGTACAGCGCTCTGAACAGCCGCCGGCTGGATACATGCGCTATATAAGATTTCATTCATTCATTCATTCATTCAAAAGAAAAAACAACAAACAACACACGCATGATAACAAAAATATATTTATTATGCAGTGGGCAAATGAAATATTAAACCACATATATATGGAAAATACATCATCATCATGAAAGCCAAGATTATATATGCGTCAGGTTATGATAGTGAAATATATACAATGTCAATAACACCGAAGTGTAGCAGTCTATATAGCTTACACTTCGAAGTGTAGGCCAAGCACTTCATGAAATTATATATAAAAATGTACAAGTATATACACAAATATTCAACACCGTAGTGTAGCAGTCCATGAGCTGATATCAAATGTTTATAGTAGCTTGATTCGTTTGATTGTTGTAGTCCTTGCATTACGACATCTCTTAAGTTGGTTGATTTTCTTGCCACCAGCCGCTGACTCCCTGACAACTAGTTGGCCGTCAATTAACTCGACATCTCTTTGATGCCGAGCCTTTGTTGTTGTCAGGAATTATAGGCCGGTCTCGTCTCATATAACGCGTAATATATAACATATCTAACATATCTGACACATTTAACATATATACATAACATCTCAAAACATATGTAACACATTTACCTATAACATATACCTATATATATATATATATTTACCTGCTTATATATCATATGCTATGCCCTGCCTACCATTCCCAGATACATGACTTTGCGAGTTTGCGGGCTATAATAATATAATTCATATCGTTATTTTCAGTAATGAATAAACTTTTTGATGACATTTAATACATGTGTGTACGACCCAAAATTTAAAAGCTAGTCATTGCTATTGGGAGGTTTATCACACCTAGCTGACAACTGACAACTCAGGCTTACCCGGCTAATTAGTGGTACAATGCATTGTTTTTTTTATTTGCACAAATCTTAAGTATCATTTAAAGATGTATGTAAAGTTTGTGAACGTGCTATGGCATCTTAGTAAAATGTAAATATTTTTCTATATGATTACAAATGAATTAATATGAAATGATTTAAAACTCACGTCGCCGACTATTAATGCTTCTATCAACATTACACGCAATCAAATATATATAGATTTATAAACCGTGTATAGATTTATATACAATTTGAATACATTTCTATATCAACTTTAGAGCTGACAATCACAAAATATTTATAAAGAATAGCAACTGGATATAATTTTGGTCTAATAACTATTCACAACTCAGCGCTCAAAACGTATGATAGGTGTCAGGGAATAACAACTCAATGGATGCTCCTCGTGTTTCATTCACAACTCACCTGCAGTACTGCTACCCGCAAACACGAGACGTTGACCCAATGTTGTGTTGTAGAGAACGACATTGTTTTTGCTATGGCAATTTTGCCGTACTAACTTCATTTCAATTAGTTATATTATTTTAACAAATAAGGGAAGGCTTAAATCGGAAAAAATATTTATTGTTATCTTTTTGTTTAGTATGCGGTAATATTATCATCATGTAATATATATAATCTACTACAGAAAGATATAGTAACATAACCCTCTAACCGCCAAATTATTCAATTTGAATTTTCATCCACTTGAAGTTGTGTCTCGCTGACGCGATCCACAACTTCAAGTGAGTGGAAACTATTCAGTTTTGACAAAATTGAGGTCAACTCTTTTCAAATCTTGCTGGTTGATGTCACATTTTATCTTTAACATATTTAAAATATGGTACTTAATGTGCTAATAAAAAATGAAAACCCGGATATATGCGGCACTGGCGATTAAAGGGTTAAGGAACGTCTTTGTATTAGTTATGTAAACTGCTCCAAGCGTGAGGTGTTAGTGTAATTAGACAAGCTGTTGCAGGAATATCTGTGATTTATACTTCTTGACATAAGCTCCGTGACACATCTATATCAACACCTGCACATATTATATTATAACGCATATTACTATTGAATTAGTCTATTCTGCCTTAGTTTTAATGTCTTTTCACGGCTGCTCATTGGTAATACAGTTTTAGGTACCGGTACTAGTTAGGCATATAGCTCTCATCATGTGACATTAACACCATTTCATTTCCAAATTCAACATATAATTTTAGCATTAAGGTATACCAGACATGTGACAATAAATAATAACGTGATAGTATACCGTTTGCTAGTGCTTTTCTTTACTATTTGCCGTATGTATTGACTACGAAGCCCTAGATGATCATTATAGCCCATTGACCAGCCGTAAAACACGATTTAAGGGGTGATAACATGTTTATTTCTTTTTCATATTCAGCATATATCATCAGTTGGGTATATTATACATGTTACAATAAAGAAACATGTGGTTGTATTCCGTTTTCTATTATTTTTCTTTACTATTCGCCATTTGTATGAAAACCTGTTGGTTACATCTTGCGCCCATTACCCGACAATTAAACACCCTTTAAGCATTGTCAAAAGCGTTTTTCTCTTTTTAAATTCCATTTATACAAGCATTAGGTATACTAAACATGTGACAATAAATAATAACGTGCAATGATACCGTGTTTCTAGTATTATTCTTTACTATTCGCCGTTTGTATGAAGTCCTATTGATAATACATTACAATGTATAGCGCCCATTGACAGATAAAAAAACACGATTAAAACATTTTTTACAATATTTATTTCGTTTCCACATTCCATATATAGCATCAATGGGGTATAATAAACATAGTAAAACCAAAAAAAAGGTGATATTATGCCGTTTTCTGATCCTTTTCGTTACTATTCGATATTTGTGTTACTATTTGTTACTATTCGCCGTTTCGGGGGACCGATGTGAACTGCAAAAACTTACTTGTCCTTGTAGGCTTGTACAGTGTTGTACTTGTAGGCATGTTCTGTGGGCAAAAGTGTTGTCAGAGAAAGTGTCTTTCATGATTCATGTCCTTCTTGTGAGTGTGGCCTTATGGGTTTAAAATCTGTAATGACAACGAAAGATTAGTAGGGATATATCCATTAAATCAATCGTGTTTGAACATTTGCGTCATTTCGTTAAATATAATGTCTTTTTTATTATTACTAAATGAAGGTCATGTATTATAATTATCACCTTTTTGTTGAGTGCTGTTAATGGCAAATATTTAAACAATCCACATGAAAGGAGAATACGGGTACGGTGCTACAGAACCTGTAACAAAACAAAAGAAAAACATTTATATTTATCATATCCGTCATTGAGTAAAACGTAATGATTTATTTATTCAAACTAAATGATGGTCATACACTATTATTGTCACCTTTCAGTGCAGTGCTGTTGTGAGAAAATTTAATTCATATCCACATCCAATAAAAAGAAGCGTAGGATCCAGTGCTGGCAAATCTGTAATCCAAAAACCAAAAAAATTGTAACATGTTAGTGTATCAGCAAATGAACATGATTATTCAACATTTGCGTCATTTAGTAAAACGTAATGTATCGTTTATTATAACTAAATGACGGTCATAAACTATTATTATCACCTTTTAGTGCAGTGCTGTTAGCAGTCTATCCAATTCATATCTAACCAATACACATCAAATGCCAAAAGGCCTAGGCTACAGTGCTTGCAAATCTGTAATAACAATAAAAATTAGTAAATGGTTCGTGTAGCAGCAAATGATCATTATTATTCAACATTGGCGTCATTTAGTAAAAACGTAGGTCTCGTTTATTATAACTAAATGATGGTAATACGGTATTATTCTCACCTTTTTGTGCAGTGCTGTTAGCAGTAAAGTCACATCAACACAAACCATATCAATAACATTCCAACAAAACAACCACAAAAACCATATATACACAAAATATGAAAATATAAATCTGAACCATATACAAATAAGTTGTTATAAGTGACATAATCATAGCTCTAGTGATTTTTAAAAAATACTACACATAAATGTTTACTAAATGACGGCCAACCGAGATAATACAGTTATACCTTAGTTGGTGAAATCACTGTCACTCTCACTCCAGATAAAAGCGCTCTTCGTATAGGGGTTGTTTTTTCGAGTGGTGATGTTCTTAGACTTTTTAATGGGTCTGAATTCATCGGGGCATGTCAGTCCTTCTTTGGTGGTGAAGGCTTTGTTCTTACGTTTTAGGAGGTTGAGACGTTTATTGGTTTTTCGGCTGAAAATGGGCGAGGCTAAAATGCTATCGTCGTCTTCAGAAGAGGAGATGGTGATGGGTAGATCGTTTTTATCCATAGGAGATGATGTGAATGGTTGGGCATCTGACGACGGGGTGGACGAATTCCCACTAAGTAATGTGGACATCTTCTCAGAAAATCGCTTGCAAACCGACTTGAAATTGGTGGCTTTGTCCACAGACTGGCTGCTAGGCCTAGTTGGTAACTCCACTTGTGAGGTTTCAGATGAGCTTGAATTCTCCTCGACGGGCGAGTCATTGACATCCACATCACTATGCTCAGGTATTACGCTCATTCGCTTATGTGCCACATCACGACCTGTCCATTAAGGGAATAAAGGGGTGGAATAGTTGAATGTCCATTTGTCCTTCAATGTGTATATGGATGTTATTTGGGTATAAAACGCCTCGAAAATGTTGTCATTTTTAACATGGTTACGCCATATGATTTCACTCAGATGTCCCTCGAATGTGCTAAGGCTGCAGCCATTGATTTTACGGAAATGTGCTTTACCATGTTTCCACGCGCCTTCAAAAGAGTTCGTACAACATTCTATAATTTCACCAGTCTCCACGTTCTTGTACTTGGCCTTAAAATTGGTCTTGTGGGACACAGTGAAATGTTCGTATCCTTCGCTATTCAGCCCACGGTACCCTGCCCAGCAATCACTGAATATACGTGATCCAGGCGCCACGTGCCGTTTTATTATGGGTATTAGTGTGTCAGCATCACGATTATCAACAGGGTAAAGAATAATACTGTTTGTTGCTCGGGAAATAATGCCAAAAATTCATACTTTTATACCTACATTGGGATTCCCTCTGTGGTACTTGCACCTGCGCCCAAATAAGCTTTCATCAATTTCCACATCACCTTCGAACATTATATTTGGCAGGACTGTATGTATATATTCTTTGAATATTTCTCTGTGAAAATTGGCCCAATCAACCGCAGTTCCACCATAGCTAATACCAGCATTTTTAGCACATCTATTCAGTGTCATGTCTTGCAAAAAACATCGACCAAATTCAAAACAATCCTGCAACCTCAGGTGCGACTTTTCGAAAAAAGAAAAACGTCCGACTGACGTTTCATGATTCTTATTAGCGGTACAATGCCATGTTGCCCTGTCAATCCGTTTACCTCTGACTCCTAAGCGGCAGTCGGCATCACAAGTGACACATTTCATGCTGTCGGCTAAAATATGATGGCTCATGAGCCACTTCACAAGCTTTATTTCCTCTGACATGAACAAATAACTGAAGGTCCAAGGATTGGAAAAATCCTCTAACTCAATATCATCCACCTCAGTTTTTCTATAGGCATAGTTGCCACTTTTTTTTATATCACAGTTGGCCGCCATGTTAACAAAACAAGTGAGTAAAATAAAATGATCCTATAGGTACAGCAATGGCTCTTATATAGTCAAATGTCACACTGAGTCAATTCACTTACCTTAATCACCCACTCCTACCTCTGCTGGTATATACGTATCTCTCCATTAAGGAGTTCGGATCGCCCTCTAGCATCATTCCACGAATACAGACTGCGGCTGTATCGACCCTCGGCCATGTACGCCATGAGTCGTTTCACATGCTGGTGAGTCCTGTCACCTTCAACACAAATCTGTACTAGGCAAAGCCATTCGAGCAGCACATCAGGATTGAGACCGTTCACATATGTGAACGCACACATTATTATTCGCTCAAAATGAGTGCTATTCTTTGTCCAAAATATCCTCCGGACATTTCGAGGCCACAATGATGCCTTTCCTACGATGTCTTGGATCTCGGTCCATAATTGATATATCTGGCATCCAGACATGATTAACAGAAACTGACATGTCTGTTCTCCCCCTTGAATATATATGCATAGTGTGATAATTTATGAACCATGACCCACATGATATGAAATGACGATTAAATGTTTGACCAGCGTCACACAAAGCCGGCCAACATTAATCCGACATTGTGTAAATGTTTTGTGTTAGGTAAAAAGACTCACAGCCACAATTCACCTTAACTGCTCAGTCAACGTTAACCCTTTATGTACTAACAGTACATCTTAATTATACAATCATCTGACTATGGTAGGTGGGCCTATTCCGGTAGTAGTACTACTACCGGATTAGGCCCACCTACAG
Source organism: Flabesymbios commensalis (assembly GCA_964017125.1). Taxonomy (NCBI): domain Eukaryota; kingdom Metazoa; phylum Annelida; class Polychaeta; order Terebellida; family Flabelligeridae; genus Flabesymbios; species Flabesymbios commensalis. The sequence goes on along the minus strand of OZ024915.1, from coordinate 45,054,018 downwards.
TCACTTAGATAGGGTGAGTGGGCCTAAATTTATACACCCTTTAATTCCCATAGATAATTGTTTAAAATTGTTTTAAATTTCCCATTTACCCCCAAAAATTATCCAAGCCCCTATTTGCTGTTTATTCCCGGGCCCCAAAAGAAAACCCTTTTCTCCAGGGGGTCTTTTCCCCCAAGGCATATCAATAACATTACAGTTTAAAGATTGTAGAATATTTCCTTTATATACTACTACCGGATTAGGCCCACCCACCATATCTAAGTCACTGAAGGTGGGCCCATTCCGGTAGTAGTACTACTACCGGAATAGGCCCACCTACAGTCACTTAGATAGGGTGGGTGGGCCTAAACTTATCCACCCTTTAATTCCCATAGAAATTTGTTCAAATTGTTTTAAATTTCCCACTTACCCCCAAAAATTATCCAAGCCCCTATTTGCTGTTTATTCCCGGGCCCCAAAAGAAAACCCTTTTCTCCAGGGGGTCTTTTCCCCCAAGGCATATCAATAACATTACAGTTTAAAGATTGTAGAATATTTCTTTTATATACTACTACCGGATTAGGCCCATCCACCATATCTAAGTGACTGTAGGTGGGCCCATTCCGGTAGTAGTACTACTACCGGATTAGGCCCACCTTCAGTCACTTAGATATAGTGGGTGGGCCTAGATTTATCCACCCTTTAATTCCCATAGAAATCGTTTTAAATTGCGGAAACTTATACACCCTTTAAATAACTAAAAAAAAACAAAAAAAAACAAGGCATATCACTAACATTACAGTTTAAAGATAGTAAAATATTACCATTATATACTACTACCGGATTAGACCCACCTACAGTCACTTAGATATGGCAGGTGGGCCTAATCCGGTAGTAGTACTACTACCGGAATAGGCCCACCTACAGTTAGTAACATATGGGAAGTGGGCCTAAAATTATAAACCCCTAAGTTATCCAAAATAACCAAACAACCAAACAATTTTTTTTTAATAAACAAAATGCATACAACAATACCCGTCATTTAGTTTAATATTCACTATATACAAACATGTAAAAAATCATACTACGGTAGTTGATAGGCATACATATATGTTGAACATGGAAGAGCTGCAAATGGAAGTATAATATAGAGAGACATGTCACATATAATTATTTGCATCATTTAGTAAAACAATTTACAACATGAAGGGTTAATCAAGCGAATGTCAGTGTGTTTGTTTGACAATAGTCACTAAATTAGTTAGCTTTTAAACAATTTAACTGAGTTGTTCATGTGACACGTCCGTTATATTATTAGTATCATTAACTGACAGCTGATGATAGTGTAGGTCACTTTGGGCATTTCGTAGTTCGCAGCTGGTTCAATCACATGAAGCCTTAGTGAGGATTGTCCAAACCGGAACTGAAGAGGATCACAGGCCGCTGCCATTCTTGCTGTCAGGTCACAGGATCACTAAAACAAACAGTGATTTTTTATTAAAATGATGTTTTATTTAGATGCTTATTATCGGATTATACCCACCTCAAGTGTTACTATAACTTTATACCCACCTCACTGGTAAATTGTCACAGAGGTGGGCCTAGAAGTTTATACCCACCTCACTGTTGGATTACCACAGAGATGGACTTAGAAGTTTATACCCAGGTGGGTATAATCCGGTAGATAGCCGCCTACATCACATACATTTTAAAATTGTCCAATAAAATTATGCTGACTCTTTTTTCGTAAATGCTGACATGCTAGAATAGCAGTGAATAGAATAGAATAGAAACTTATGGGAGTTGGGCCTAAAAAAAATATTGTTTGTTTCCGATTTCCGACCGACCCTATCAAAACATGTGCGACCCAAATTTATTTTATGGATTTCCAAAAAAAGAAAAAAAAAATTTTTTAATTTTTTTTTTATTAGGAAATCAATAAGTTTAGGGATGAGTTACCGACTGTAGTCAAAGTAACTCTGAAAAACGTTACGAAAAGGAGAGTGGGGTCGAAAAGTGTCAAAAAAAACAAAAAATCGTTTCGTAATGTACAGATAAGACATGCATGAAAGTGAATTTGGCACCAAATAAAATAAAATAAAATTCTTACCTACCGACTGGTTGAAGTGACAAAAAATAAAATAAAAAATAAAATAAAATAAATTTCCTACCTACCCACTGGTTAAAATGACAACAAATCGGAAACAAACATATATTTTGTTTTGGCCTTATTGTCTTATCGACCCGCTGCGAGCTAATTCCGCTGCTGTCTGTGGTGACCTGCTCCGCAGGGCTACAGCGACAACAAGCCTCCATGGGCCTGGAGAAGCGAGCATCCACCTATTTCTCCACTCCCGTACCCCCTCCCACCTTCTAATTTTTATATCTACTTTACTCCCCCCGCTTACTTTGCTTTAATGGAGTCCACTACACTCAGCTATCAGTGAGTGTCACAGTCACCCACTGAGATTTTGTGTGGCACTTACACATATCCAACACCATGGGTCTCTGTCGTCTGTTACGTCACAGTCTGCCAACCAGCAGCCAGCAGTTCATAAATGAGCCACCAGCGGTGAGGTAGATCGTGATTGGCCAGTTGTGTTTAAATGCACACCTGCCCATCCGCTGCCAACACATGGGAATTTGTGCACGCAGTGCTCGTCATACAAACCTGAGGGTATCCATGAGTGTTCCACTTTCAATTTTATATTTATTGATAATTAATTTAATGGAGTTTTTAAAAGTATGAGCTAAGCACATTTTTTACTACATACGGTATATATCAGTGTACATTCAGCCTAGATATTTTTATCTCATTTTCAGAAGCGTCAATGGTAATAACATGAATCGAGTTATTTTGCACTCTGTGAGGCCATCATTCTGAAAGAAGTGGGCTTTTTCCCACGCACCTAGATGCGGCAGTACAGAGAGTGGCTGTGAAATCTCTGTCCCCTGGTGGTTAATATTAGCTGATCTAGGGAAGATGACCAGTGTCTGAAGTAGAGATAGAGACACTGGTGACACGAGTGAAGGAGTCCACACCCTTGAAATGAATCAGTCCCTTTCCCTCTTCTTTGTTTCTTCCCTGATCATGAGTTGTAGGCCTACCCCCAGTTAACCTGAGAGTCCGCATAGCACCAGATAAATCACAGGCGTTTAACCACATCTCACAGACACAGTTTTCACTGAGCAAGAAAAAATGCTTTGCTTTTGGTGAACCCCAGCATTTCGGGCGTCTTTTTAAAGACGGAACTGGGCACTCCCCTGGGAGTTGCTTCATTGAACTTGAACTTTGCTAGATCAAAATCTGAGCTAAATTATAATATAAGGTCTCACCACCCTGAATGAGCCGAAATCCAAGGGGGTGGCTACTGACTATACTCGCCATCAAATTAAAAATTATCAGCCAGGATCGCATGATTTTCGGTGATTTCTCCGTCAATTTTGAGCTGATTTCCTTGAAATTTTGCAGTGGCTTTTTTCTAATAAAATCCTAACAGGGGTAAAAAATTTGCGAAATAATATTTAATATTTCAAAAGTTAGACCATTTGCTAGGTAATAAAATTCTTGAATTAGTTTAAAGAGGTTATAGAGGGACGTCGTAATTTCAATTTACTACATGTCAAATGGTCTCCAGATAAGCTCCAGAGAAATCTCACGAACTTCACACCACTAGACAGTTTAAGTGCCAACGGTTTTTAAAAAGCGATTAGTGAATTAGTGTAACTATGAGTATTTTTAAACAGGCACAACTCATTTATTTGTTCCTCCTTGCTGTGATCTTACACACACAGAACATTGGCAGCTAAGTTGTAAAAAAGAGCAATTGACCAAATATTTCTGTGTCTTAACTCTTCAAGCCTCCACGATGCATTAAAGCATCATTTTACATCCCTTAAAACAGGCTTTATTTTCCTACAACTGGGGGTTTTGGAATGAATATTTCCATGAAAATGGTTTACAATACATGGAAATTTTCAAATCATCTTTATCCACTACAAGTCGAGAATTGTGACAGCAATTTGTGGCTTGTAGTGGATGAAGATGACAATGGTAAATGCAGGCTTGAAAGGGTTAACTCGTTGCGTTTCGACTAAACACTAATAAAACTGTTGTGTCTATACGGTGCCTGAGCCAATTAACGCTAAAAAAGCTGAACAAAACAAATCAGTGGTCACGGCTGATTTCACAAACCTGAGACAGGACAACAAGCTACCCCTTTAATCTTAGGGCGTTGACCATGTTGACGCCTACATTAAAAATACAGGACTTGCAGTCACCATTAGTGCCCCTCCCCTGTCATTGATATCTGGAAAAACGATGACATTTGTTGGTGACAACATGCATTCAATTTGATTAGTCACAGAATGACCAGACTACTGACGATCACCGACATTGCCCCTCCCCTGTCACCGCCATTAGAAAAGTATGTTCACTCTCAATTTTGTGACAACATTTCATTATTTGATTGGTTACAAACCACAGCCGCCATCCCTACCCCCACCCTGCCCTGCCTAGTCTGCCTTGACCCTCTACCACTGGTGCAGATTGTCAACCTAACAATGACTATGCAATTAACCCTATCAGTGCTGGAATCGTCTCATTAAAAAGTCTATGGAACCACATTTTTTTTCTAGAATTATTGTGCACAAAAAATACCTGTATGCATTATTCACATAAAACAATATAAAATATATTTTCTATGTAATAAAATAATGAAGTACCATGTAACTGTATAAATGCCAAGCTATATATATGTTTATTTATACGGAGCCCGAGATGTCATCGTATTTCACGACTAGTAAACAGGCTCTAATAATGCTGTATCTACATTCCAGACATTAGATGTAATGCAATATTGCACCAATATATTGCCAATGCATAATAACACACTATTTCTACAAATTATATTTTTTATCTTTGTTATTTATTCCCAAACTTGTACCTTAATCTTTGCGGTTTTATGTACTAATTACTGAAACAAGTTTTTGAAACATTTCATATAATAGAACGTAAAACATTTTAAATGATTACGGGAATGGTAATTTAACATGCTTTATAACAATTAAAGACTTAATAGAAATCATATTATTTCAGTGATGCTATACACATACTGAATATATGTACATAAATATATATTTATATCACTAATGACATTTTTAGGTTTTAAATATCTTAAATGTATCGTATTCAAATACATTTTTTAAATGGAGTATTTGTATTCGTATTCATGACTTTACAATGTATTCGTATTCGATTACATTTGTATGTATTCGACCCCATGTCTGATACAGGAGGGTGCACATGGGTCCTGGAACTTATGGATTCTTCACTTTTTACCCATTTTTTGGCTTCACTATTTACTTTTTATAAAGGAAAAATTATTTAAAAATAGATTTACAAAATTTAGATTCGTTTTTTACACTATTTATAAACTGCAATCCTCGATGTTCGGCCCCTAAGAACAGGCGATTCACCATTCGTTCGATTCGTTTTTTAACCCATGTGCACCATCATACAGAATCAAAAAAATCACCCAGACACTTTCAAAAGAGTTTTTTGAAGCAGCTGGAGAAAACTACAGAGATGAAAGATATTGAGAGTTTTAGTTATTAGATACAGCAGTGCACACAATGAGTGCCCTGCAATACAGTAACAGTAGCAAATATATCACATATCATATATATGCACATACCAATCAGAAATTTGGGCATAGCGTCAGGCTCCTCTTCAGGGGCGTCCGCAGCTTTCTGATATAGGGGGTCAAAAGGTAAATTAAAAAAAATATGGGGGTTCAAGGGGCTAACCGCTTAAATGACAAACGTGCCATTCAAAACAAATAACGCTTTTATTTCTACAATGATGGCTTCATTTCCACCAGTAATGGTGAGCAAAGAGAACAAACAAACAAAGAGAAATAAGCCTTTATTGCAGTGTCTCACAAATTCACATAAATTTTGAAAAAAACACACAAAAATAGGGACTTTTTGCGATGTACTCAGAGAATTAACCTGGACTGGAGCAAGCCAAGCAATGAATAAAACAAGAGGCCTGAAGTCCTATAATATCATCCCCCGCTATAAATTAGGTTAGACTTTTTGCAGTTACAAATATTTAAAAAGTCGATTTGTGGTAGCCATTTTAAATTTCAGTAAAATCACATGCACATTTCCAGATGGTGGGTAATGTGATTGTACAATGTGAATTATTACTGACCTCAATTTTTCAGTTTTTTCGCCCACTAAAAAATATGAAGCCAATTTGAATTTCAGTAAACCCTTAAAAAATCACTTGCACATCTCCACATCGTGGGGAATGTGATAGTAAAATTTGAATAATTTCTGACTTAAGTTTTGAAGTTTTTGCGCCCACAAAAAAATTTGGAGTTGACCCCTGGCAGCCATTTTTATTGTTGGTAGCATCTTTGAAATATCACTTGCACATCCCCATGTTGCTAGGAATGTGATGTTGAAATTTCAAAAAAAATTGACCAAACAATATTTTTGAGTTTTTGCACCCCCCAAATAAGTAAAGTTGATCTGTGGCGACTATTTTGAATTTCAGTAAAACCTTGAAAAAGTCACCTGCACATCTCTATATCGTGGGGAATGTGATAGTAAAATTTGAATAATTTTTTACTTTAAATTTTTTAAAGTTTTTGCGCCAACAAAACATTTCAGAGTTGACCTCTGGCGGTCATTTTTAATTTTGGTAGCATCTCTAAAAATCACTTGCACATCCCCATGCTGCTAGGAATGTCATGTTTAAATTAAAAAAAAAATTGACCAGCAGTTTTTAAGTTTTTTGCGCCCACAAGAAAACGTGACGCTGGATGCCAGACGCCGGACAGAATCCTGGCGCGACTAAAATCCCCCTTCCTCTACAGGCAGGGGATAAAAATAAATTTATCAGTCAATTCTCTGATGAGTATTAATTTCTAGCTAAAGTTAAAGCATGATTCTCTCTCATTTTTACAAGTGAATTTAAATTTCTATGTGCTGTAATGAAAATTTACTGACTCCTGTGCCTGAGCTGTGGTAGTGTGGTAGCGGTTCAAGTGGGTGAAAATTTAAATAAAAAAACTTAGCAAGATAAGGGTTAATAAAAGTAATTTCAAAGAAAATGGCACAGCCCATTGAAAGAAGAATGTATTATGCTTTTGTTGCGATATAAATTGCACTTTGATTTTTCTATGAAATTAGATAATAAATTTTTCATTTACTGTGAACTGCTAGCATCATTCCCACCTTATAGCAAATGAAAATGTGATGAAATGCCACAGAATGTAATTTAGGTTGTGATTCATTCATGCATGTTAGCTTTTTCAGCCATTAAACTGTTGGTTAAAAATACACCCCTGTTGGATTTATGCTTTTTAACCCTTTCATTGCTATAATCGTGTTAATCTGTTTTATAGCAGGTTAAATCACAGTTACTGGTAATGAAATGAGTGTTTTAAATATCAAATTAGGCAAATATGAATAATTTTCACCCACATTGTGTTGTGCGTCTCGGCTAAGAGACACAAAGTTTATAATTAGATGATGATTCAAACCGGTTTGAACATAGCCAGGGCTGATATTTCAACTTCACAGTTGTCACTGGCTCATAATCACCATCTATAGAACGATTGAAAGGCCGGTTGTTAAAAAAAAATTTGGACACTGTTGTATCATGTGTATATACTGTATGTATTTTCTTTATTGTAGTTGGGCAATGTGGTAATCAGATAGGTTGTCGTTTTTGGGATCTGGCTTTGAGGGAACATGCCAGTATTAACAAGGTATTTATCTGTTTATACTATCCCGGTACATATATAATAAATACTGTGCAATTGAAGTATGTGGAACTAATAAACTAATTATGCTTACTTAAATCTGAAAAGTAGCAGCTAACTTATACTCACCTCTAAAGTATTTATAAAATACTAATAATCTGTCCTACCTAAATTTTTAACAAAACGAAGGCAGACTGTTAAATATTTTTTGCAAAATTCATATAAATTGTTTCACCTATTTCATGTAGTTTGTCACTTTTTTCAGAATGGTGTTTATGATGAATCAATGAGCAGCTTCTTCCGAAATGTGGACAGTCGTTATGAAGATCCCGCAAACATTCCTGTGGGAAAGGGACGAGGCAAAATACGCTCCTTGAAAGCTAGGGTGAGAATAACAAAAATCTCATCTCTGCAGGGCTTGTTGAATACCACTATCTGTTATGCTGCCCGTTATTCGGAGAAATTGTAAAAATATGTAAATGACAAATTATTAAACTCGAAAAATTGTTCAAGCAAAACTATTATAATAATGTACTTAATAATAATTTTATTCTTAAAAGTGCTTAAATCGCAAAGTTTTAAAGTGTTCCTTACATGATTAATAACATAGGCTAATCCACAGGGCAATGATTCTTGTATAAATAAATAAAATTGAAAATAAAAAATTGTAATTATTATAATATGCACTGTAATGTATTGTATGGCATCAGCGCTTTCCTGGCTTTTCTGACATGTTCCTCTCACAGGTACCATCAGCAATAAATACTTGTTACTTGTTAACCATTACAACTCTGATATATTTTTGTGTGAACCATGGAGGCATAAACCATGAACCAGGAGTCATCCAAAATGTCTTAGTTAGCTATTTTTGTTTCATTTGAATACCTACAATGTATATTATGGGTGTACGGTATTACCCTTTCAGTGTGGGGGGCTGACTTGGAAAGTTGTACGTCTATAGACATCGGATTCTGACGTATAAAGTCGCTGAAACGGTTAACAAATTTCTAAGGTGCTTGTCCTGTCTGTCATCTCATGAAATAAATGACTTGTCCTGCTATTGTGGATACTCGCCCTCTTTTGTGAATTAACTATATCAGAATTTAAAACAGCATTATTCATGTAGAATTTTATCACCATGATCTCAGCAATAATTATAATGATAATTATATGACAAAGTACAAAAAGTATTTTTAGTATACCCGGTTACTATTTTTTAAATCATTTAATTACCATTGTATATGGCTACAAGCTTTGTGAATCACTTGCCCGACCTTCTAAGGGTATTTTCTGCTGCAGCCTACATCATGTATACATGTAGTATTTGTACTATTTCTTCATTTTTAGCAAATTTTGTCACAGAATAAAAACCAATACAGTGCTACCTCGATATAATACTAGTATTTGTACTATTTCTTAATTTGTCACCAATTTTGTCACAGAAAAATCCCTTCGATACAGTGCTACCTCGATATAATGCCAACATTGGGACCATTTTTTGGCATTATGGCGGGGCGGCATTATGGCGAGGGAGGTGATTTAGGCTTGTGGATATGTGCGCTGATTGACATTATTGCTGATACACATTGACTGCTCTAACGCATTCTGATTATAAGAACACACACACTATCATTACATAACATTGTATTGTTTTATTTAGAGCACTATTTGTAAAAACATATTATTTATTTATTCACAAAAAATCCTCTTAAGAGCTCTCTTACACTGCTAATATATTGATTGCCTGGCATTATAAGTAGTAGCCCGAGGCGCCTTGCAGAGAGTAAAGACAATATGTGTGATCTAGTTCACACCACGTCTGGGAGCAGTGTAAATTGTCAGCAGGTTATGCGAGTGTGTGTCATACTGACCAAATCTGATGACATTTGCAACCTTGGTGTGCTTATTCTATGTAAACGCAAAACATACAATGCTGTGGCCGACATTGTATAAATGCTATAGATACAAATGTTTTGTGTTCGCTGGTCATATAATTTTTTTTAAATATTATCCCACAAAAAATCGTGTGGATAAAGAATTTAGTATTTTACTTAGCATGCCTAGGCCATGTAAAATTAGCAGTGAGCAACCGTAGACAATAGGCCAATATTATAGGCCTAAACACACAGGTCTACTGCTGTGTGTGTGCACATCTGGCGATCGCTGGTCACCTGATCACGTTTTAGTCATTTTTTTCCATTACATCGTCTTATCACTTATTAGTCACAAAGCTTGGTCTTATGAGATGATTAGAACAATTTTATTTGAAATAAATTGTTTTTGTGTGAGACATGGGTATATATCATGAATATGAGTCATTCAGTGTTTGGTCAATGTTAGTGCACAATAAACGCTGGGTTGGGTTTTTCTTGGCTGATATAAACTTTTGTTTAGCCAAGATTAGCGTCATCCCCCCCTTACCGGTAATACATTGATCTGTGTGGGTGCAATGAACAGGGACAGAGATCGCTGATCACACATGGCATGGGTGTATGTTTAACAGTCAATGATGTCTGCTGAAGGAAAAATAAGCCTGTTAGCAATATGATCGGTGGTAAATTAAATGAAGTTGGGACTTCAAAAACTTTGGCATATGACTGATACCGCGGTTGGCATTGTACCGCGGTAATTACCATACATGTGCGTAATTTTGTTCCAAGACTTTAATTGGTAGTAGTTGAGGTTGGCATTATATCAGGGGGCGATGGAGTGAGGGTGCACTGTATTTTGTGCCGCATCACTGCACTTTAGTGATGGCCACACTTAGGCCTATGTACTAAATTTGCATATAAATGTGTAAAATGTGTAAAATCATAAATTCAGATTTCCACATATAAAGAGACCCAGCAAACACAAGGCGTTGAGCTGATGCTGGCTTAATGTTGGGTCAGCTTCGCATGCTGAGGTAATTTATACAACATTAAACCAGCATTGGCTCAACATATCGTGTTTGCTGGGGAGTACAGTTTCTTTGCATTAACATATATATATTTTCTATATTATTTCTGACAACATGGAAGAGGAGTTTTAAAAATTAGTTTGTTTTCAGGCTGTTTTAGTGGATATGGAGGAAGGAGTTGTAAGTGAAATGCTGAAGGGGCCGCTGCGAGATGTTTTCGATCACAAGCAGCTCATTACAGATGTCTCTGGATCGGGAAATAACTGGTATGTATCGCAGGGACCGAAATATGAATTTAAACAGGTGTCCCTCCTGACAGATTTAGGTTGTCAACAAAATTTTCAGTTGTCCGCAAAAAAAAAACTAAATTGATAGTGCGGGATTTTAACACTGTTTTATTAATAAAATACTGTACTGGAATTCATGTATGAGTATTTTAAATTAGTCCACGTCGCACCACTATGAATACAAAAAAAAAAAATTCCACATGCTTAAAATATTGACTTTTAAATCATATTGTCCGGTGAAAATTTATTCTAGAACTTGAATTTTAGAAATGATCAAGAAACACAAGTTCAAACACATTTGTAATATGATTTAAGTGGGTATATATAATTATTCCATTTGATTCTCGGTCTCGTGTTTGGCTATAGACGACATAAAATTGTTTTTAAGGTGAAGAATATCATCCTAATCTTTAAATTGTGACTTTGCAGTGCTCCTTAAATGGAACATTGAGCATCGTGATCAGCAATTGATTATTTCCTCTCCCGTGTTTCTGAATTTGTATTCTCAAAGTGATTAACTTAGCACTAATTCTAAGATAAGCATATGATTCCCTAAGACCTGGGTCGAGCACTTTCAGAATTTACCATCCTTGCTACCATTCAATTTTTTTGGTACCATTTTTTACCAGTGTATTCAAAGTAAAATTTATATCACACTAGCGTAATAATTGAAGAAGATATCCTGCTATCATAGTTGGGCCACTGTTTTTTTCTCTGTTTTACATGTTTTAGAGGAGTGCATGCATTAGATTAGGGCAGGGCATTGCCATAAATACATTTGTTTTTGTCACCCTCATTACCTTTTCCAGTCCTGAATAGGTTCAAAATTGTTTTGTTTTCTTTAAAAACGTACGTTTTTGCCCTCCCTTATTAGGTTTCTAATTTTTTCCCATCTAAAACAAAGAAAAAAATGATATTTCAAGCCTTGTCCTGCTGTGAACATACATACGGGTTGAAGCTAGTTTCAAACCAAATAACTGAAATTTAAAAAATAGTTTGTGGTATTTGTTATTCAAATATTTGAATTTGGTCTTTTCAAAATAATAATTATTTTTCATCATTTGAAGCTGGAAATTACGTTAGCAATTCCACTGGTCTTCAAGAAAAAAGAGAAACAAGCAATTCAGCAGCACAAGAGTTACCCATTGTAAAGATATATAGCAGCTATATAAGTAAAGCTATATAAATTATATAACAGGCCTTCCGATTTATGAATTTAAACAGGTGTCCCTCCTGACAGATTTAGGTTGTCAACAAAATTTTCAGTTGTCCGCAAAAAAAAAACTAAATTGATAGTGCGGGATTTTAACACTGTTTTATTAATAAAATACTGTACTGGAATTCATGTATGAGTATTTTAAATTAGTCCACGTCGCACCACTATGAATACAAAAAAAAAAAAATTCCACATGCTTAAAATATTGACTTTTAAATCATATTGTCCGGTGAAAATTTATTCTAGAACTTGAATTTTAGAAATGATCAAGAAACACAAGTTCAAACACATTTGTAATATGATTTAAGTGGGTATATATAATTATTCCATTTGATTCTCGGTCTCGTGTTTGGCTATAGACGACATAAAATTGTTTTTAAGGTGAAGAATATCATCCTAATCTTTAAATTGTGACTTTGCAGTGCTCCTTAAATGGAACATTGAGCATCGTGATCAGCAATTGATTATTTCCTCTCCCGTGTTTCTGAATTTGTATTCTCAAAGTGATTAACTTAGCACTAATTCTAAGATAAGCATATGATTCCCTAAGACCTGGGTCGAGCACTTTCAGAATTTACCATCCTTGCTACCATTCAATTTTTTTGGTACCATTTTTTACCAGTGTATTCAAAGTAAAATTTATATCACACTAGCGTAATAATTGAAGAAGATATCCTGCTATCATAGTTGGGCCACTGTTTTTTTCTCTGTTTTACATGTTTTAGAGGAGTGCATGCATTAGATTAGGGCAGGGCATTGCCATAAATACATTTGTTTTTGTCACCCTCATTACCTTTTCCAGTCCTGAATAGGTTCAAAATTGTTTTGTTTTCTTTAAAAACGTACGTTTTTGCCCTCCCTTATTAGGTTTCTAATTTTTTCCCATCTAAAACAAAGAAAAAAATGATATTTCAAGCCTTGTCCTGCTGTGAACATACATACGGGTTGAAGCTAGTTTCAAACCAAATAACTGAAATTTAAAAAATAGTTTGTGGTATTTGTTATTCAAATATTTGAATTTGGTCTTTTCAAAATAATAATTATTTTTCATCATTTGAAGCTGGAAATTACGTTAGCAATTCCACTGGTCTTCAAGAAAAAAGAGAAACAAGCAATTCAGCAGCACAAGAGTTACCCATTGTAAAGATATATAGCAGCTATATAAGTAAAGCTATATAAATTATATAACAGGCCTTCCGATTTAGTGTGAGTGCATGCACACCATAACTCGCGCAGCTGTAAATTATAAGAGTGAAGTACAGCTCCCCTCAGTGTTGTCAGATTGTTTCCTTAACAGAAAATTTCCCAGTTTGGCATTGCGTCTAACTGTGGTGAGTGAGCTTTTTTTCACTCTCCACTAATTTTCAAATCTGAAGGCCTGATGTAGCTTAATTGCTTTACGTGTTAATCAGTGAGAAGTACATGTATTTGTTTTATCCAGGGCAGTTGGTCACAAAGAGTATGGACCACGTTACAGAGAACAGATAATTGAGAGTCTTCGGAGGGCGGCGGAAATGTGTGACTGTCTACAATGCTTCTTCATTATGCATTCTATGGGTGGAGGTGAGTAGTACACGATAAATGTATGCATTCATGAACAATTGTGCTGATGAAATAAAAAAATATATGACACTTGGCAAAAATGTTTATTCAAAATAAAAAAGTGTAGACACTTCTGACATTTGTGGCTGATGTAAATATCTTTAGTTAGCGTGACAACCATCTTAACCCTCAGAACACTGAGCTAAGAAATTAACGTGGCTAAAATTCTCCGCCACGTGAAGTTGTGTCTCGCTACCGCGATCCACAACTTCAAGTGACTGCAAATTTATGTTATTTGTAAAATGTAAGTCCAAATATATAGCAGTGTTTCAAAATTGAAAACATATTTAATTTTGAACAACTGGTTATCAGGGGTGATAAAGGTGCTAGCAAAAACACAGGATATCTACTGTAGTCGACATTGACAGTGTTCCAAGGGTTAAAATAGTTCCCCTGTGCAGCAAAACATCCAACGTTTTTATCCATTATGACTTGCCAAACACAGCATACAGCTTCACTACAATTATAAGTAAGTTGATTGAAATAAGTCAAATTAGAATTAATAAATTGGCTAATACAGCCAACTAAATATAGATGTGATCAGTATGCATAGTGTATATTATCACTCGATCATGTTTTGTCTGGGATAGATAATGATAAAAAAAATATGTTACTTTTATATGAGACGCAGTATATTCGCATTACATATAGAATCTACTCAAAGTACACAGAAAAGATATGATTCCTACAATATATTACACATGTATGCATTTATAATATAGGTAACCATATATTGATATTATGTAAATTTTACAGATTCATGATAAGAAAGTAATTTAATTTCTCAGATGTACAGTTCTTATTTCACTGATTTTAGGCTAAAAGATATGTTACATACTAGCAATATCATGAATATGTAGCAGCATCTCCAGCTTTAACCCTTTCACCACTGAAGCCCGTAAGTGCTGAATGCCATAGCATTCAGCACTTACAAACGGGCTTCAGTGGTGAAAGGGTTAAACGACTAAAATTTAAAATTCAAATGACTTACTACAACACAGTAATTTTCCTAGATAATTTTTCCCTTATTCAGCTTAAATGGAATGTGAGATAAACTGGGGGGGAATTTTTTTCTTGCTTATGTGTGTAGCAGCCCCAGACACTGACGTTTGAAGAAACTTGCCCTGTCTGACAGCTTGTATATACCCCTTGGATATATCACCTGCCCGCCTGTTTTATTACAACAGTATCATGTGGCCAAAATATCTACAAATGTGCAGCAGTTGACCTTCGGCACATTTGTAGAATACTTAACTATATGTTGGTGTTGTAATAAAAAACACAAACTGTTTGTGTGTGAGCCTGATTGTCATTTCAATTTCTGACTAGTACCAATAGGTGCCGGGACAATGGAAAAACAGTAGTGTCAAGTATTGTGTAGTTTATAATGTGTATCTCTTTCTCTACATGAATAAATATCTTGAAGTGAATTAAGCCTTTAAGCCCTCACGATGCATTAAAGCATCATTTCACATACCAGAGACCACAATTGATTTTCCTACAACTAAAGTGTCTTAGAAGGAAAATTTCCATGAAACTGTGTTACCAATACATTGCACTTTTCTTTACTTTTTCACCAACTTCAAGTCATTTTCATCCACTACAAGTCAAGAATTGTGACAGCAATTCGCGGCTTGTAGTGGACATGGTGAATGAAGATGACAATGTTAAATTCAGGCTTGAAAGGGTTAATTGAAATTTCTTCATCATTAAAAATATTAGATATTAAAGTATGCTTAAGCCAGAAAAATTATTGTTAACTATTTAAAGCCTTTTGGCGCCATAATCTGGTAATAGATTATCATAATATGGTGATAAAAGTAAGGCTTGGTTTGGGATTATAATTTGCCGCCGTAACATTAAAGAAATGGAACCATTATTATGATTATAACACATTTATTTCTGATTTATTCTGTTCATTTACTGATATTCGGAATTAGTTATCTTTCAAAATTTATTTATTGATTCTCTGATGAAACATGTTCAACCAAAGAAGTCAACTAAAAAAGTCGAGATAACGAAAAGTCTTAAGTGTCATGTCAGTGTGCACGTATTTTTTATATTTAAAATCTTTAAACTTAAAAAACTTTAAAAACAGTGAGCCAAAAACACTGAAAAAGCTGTGTTATACAACAAAAGGCTACTCAAATATGCCAGAGGAGCCTCAGTGCCCATAAGCGTAGCGGTTGCTTCTATTGCACACTAAAAATAAACCTTTTTAAAATATGACAGTAGGCCTACATTATTATTGCATTGAGCACACAGAAGACTTGTCAATGGTGGTGTATGTGTAAACTTGTATCTCTGCGAATTGATATCCTGTAACCATGACAGCCAACATGGATGCATTACTCGGTGTTGTCACCATGGAGACAAATTTAGGTTGCACAAGATGACCCCCTGACGACACTATTTTAGTAATAACTTTGCTGTTCTTGCCGTCTTTAGTAAACACCTGAATCCGTCTGTTGTTCGAATCCGCCACAATAATATTGTTGTTTTTGTCTGTACACACACCGAGTGGAAGATCCAATTTACCAACCTCAACACCTCGGGATGCTATACAGCGCTTAGTGGAACCAGAACTACTGCAGACTTTGAGACGGTGGTTTTCTGTGTCGCTCATCACTATTGTGTCCATGCTTGCCCCGGCTACTCCCAGTGGACGATGTATATGCTGAGGACCACTACCTTTACTCCCAAACTTCTGCACCATCCTCCCTTTATTGGTGATGATGATGATCTGATTGGGGTCATCAGATGTCACCACTATGTTAGTGTTCCCCAGAACAGCCACATCACAGACTTTTATGTTTGAGAAATAGCGCCCCAGCATTTTGAGGCGTTCACCATTCAGTCGGTAGACATTGATGAGCTCACAGCTCATGGAGGCATTACCGACCAGAACCTGATCTTCTGAATTGATTGCCAAACCATTTATTTCTCCAACACATGTGAAAAATGACTTGACTTGTCCTGATGGCTCAAATATGATGATTCGGCTATCCCTTTTGTCCGCAACTATGTAATAGCCATGGTGGGAAACTACCATCCCACAAGGTTCTGTGAAGTCTGTCAGGCTTTGACCATACTTTCCAAAGCAGAGCCTCGTGCCGTGTTGTCCATGACTGACTGGCGTCTGAATATCCATGAATTGATGGATAACGTAGCGAGGTGATGCTACTCTGTTACCAGAGCTTGGCCGTGGTGTGGTGTCTTGCGTGGGTGTCTGATTATGCTCACCAGATGTCCCTTCGGCCTGTATGCGGTCCACGAGAGTGACCAGCAGGTGGTTGGAGGGGAATTTAGACACTCCCCCATCTGGGATGTGGGCCGGCTGCATGCACAGTGGACATGGGAAACTTGCATTATTAGAGCTATCATAGTTTCTGCTGACGACATAATCTCGCAGGCAATCCTCACAGAAACTGTGGACACAGGGCAACACCTTTGGTGTGCGGTAGACATCGTGACAAATCTGACAGGTCAAAAAATCTGTGGTCAGGGCTTGTGCCAGCCCCGTCTCTCCAGGGGAAGCCATTCTTCACAAGTGTCCTACAAAAACAACCACATAAATTTATATTGAGACAGCCTGGTACATAATAATTATACATCGGAAATCATACTGTGAAAAGCAGAATTTGCAAATAAAAAACTAGTTGGTAGCTTGAAAATGTGAAACAGCTGATGTAGTTTGAATTGAACCCGTGTCGTATCATGTATGATAGGCCCACTTGTTTTAACCCTTTAACCGCCAGTGCCGCATTCGGGTTTTCATTTTTTATTAGCATGTTAAGTACCACATTTTAAATTTGTTAAAGATAAAATGTGACATCAATCAGCAAAATTTGAGTTGACCTCCATTTTGTCAAATCTGAATAATTTTCACGCACTTGAAGTTGTGGATCGCGAGACACAACTTCAAGTGAGTGAAAATTCAAATTGAATAATTTGGCGGTTAAAGTGTTAACCCTTTAACATGTTGAGGCGCTATGCATGACTATAATCACTTTTAATTTGTCTTATTTGCCCGTAAAATCACAGTTATTGGGAATGTCACTCGTGAGTGTTTTCAAAACACCAACATTTGCAAATGGTTGGGCTCAAATTAAACGAATACGAGTAATTTTCACGAACTTGCAGTCGTGTGTCGCGGTAGCCTGGCAACTTCAAGTGGGTAAAAATTTCAGGTAAATAACTTGGCTGTTAACTCTTTCAGGCCTGAATTTACCATTGTCATCTTCATCCACTACAAGCCGCGAATTGCTGTCGCAATTCTCGACTTATAGTGGATGAAGATGACTTGAAGAGGGTGAAAAAATAACGAAAACTGTCATGTATTGGTAAAACAGTCACATGGGAATTTTCTTTCTGAAACCTCTAGTCGTAAGAAAATTAAGTATGTTTTCAGGGATGTAAAATTATGCTTTTATGCATCGTGAGGGCTTAAAGGGTTTTAATAGGTTAAGCAAGTTTCAAACCAGAAAAAATGACCCAGAAATAATGATAATATTTTGTGGTAGATGTTCACTTTTAAAATCGATTACACCTGTACTTCAATTTGGAAAATGATTATTATGCCATAATATATAGAACTTGTTTTGTCATTTGAACATGTTGAAGCTAAAAATTTACGTCAGAAATTCTAGCTTTAAATGGATATAAATCCTAGCTGACGATACTGTACATTCAACCCATATATATGCATGCGCCAGTGTGGTAAGTGCTAAATTTTACGTCAGTATGGTTAGTTAAACATTTCGTCCCGTGACAGTGTCTGCATATTGCGTCAGAGTGAACAAGGCGACATGATGCTCCCGACCCTTGTCCTGCTGAGCTGTTTCTTACAGTTTTTACCCCCCCCCCCCTTCCCCGCCCATAGGGGAAGGGGGATTTTAGTCACGCCAGGATTCTGTCCGGCGGCTGGCGTCCGGCGTCACGTTTTCTTGTGGGTGCAAAATCTACTGGTTGATTCTTTTTGAAATTTTAACATGACTTTCCCAGCAACATGGGGATGTGCAAGTGATTTTTTAAAGATGCTACCAAAATTCAAAATGGCCGCCAGAGGTCAACTCCAAAAAAATTTGTGGGCGCAAAAACTTAGGTCCGAAAATATTCAAATTTTACTATCACATTCCCCACCATATGGAGATGTGCAGGTGACATTTTCAAGGTTTTACTGAAATTCAAAATGGCCGCCACGGACCAACTTCAATTTTTTGGTGGGTGCAAAAACTTAGTTTGGTCATTTTTTTTAATTTTAACATCACATTCCTTGCAACATGTGGATGTGCAAGTGATTTATTGAAGATGCCACCAAAATTCAAAATGGCCGCCAGACGTTTTGTGGGCGCAAAAACTTTAAAACTTAACGTCAGAAATTATTCGAATTTTATAATCACATTCCCCACAATATAGAGATTTGCAGCTGACTTTTTAAGGTTTTGCTGTAATTCAAAATAACCGCCACTGATCAATTTCATTTTTTTTTGAGGTCGCAAAAACTTAAGTCGTAAATTATTCAAATTTTACAATCACATTCTCCATGATATGGAGATGTGCATGTGATTTTTTCAAGGTTTTACGGAAATTCAAAATGACCGCCATGCATGAACTTCATAATTTTTTGTGGGCGCAAATACTCAAAAATTGAAGTCAGAAATAAATTGCAGGTGATTTTATTGAAATTTAAAATTGCTACCACAAGTCGACTTTTTAAATATTTGTGACCGCAAAAAACTCTAAAACTAATTTATGGCGGGAGATTATATAGGACTTCAGTCCTCTTGTTTCATTCATTTGAACCTAAAATTAGCAACGTAATTTCTGAGATGACGAAAACAACTTGTGTGACAAATTACAATAATTTTATTAATTGAGCATGTTCGCAAAATATGTTATTAATTTCGGTGGTTTTTCATCATATTCATTGGTTTCAAGCTTTGTGCAAAAACGCATATGTTACGGTAAACATGCTTCATACATAATTATTATCATGACTCTGCGTGAAATAAATAATTTACTACAAGAACTGTTCTATATAAACATGTGATAAAATTTGAAATTTTATTTCAGGTGAAATAAATAAGTTGCCTGCTACAATAACTCCAGCCCCCCTCCCCCCCTGGATATTGAATGGTGGCCCCCTTATCATTTTTTAATTCTTTCAGTGCGGGGATTGATTTTAGATGTCAGAATCTGATGTCTAAAGTTGGTCCCGCACTCAAAGTGTTAAGTGTAATTATAATGTATTTTTTTCACGTAATTATTTTATTGGTGGTGATCACTAAATTGTAATTAGATTTATATATCATTATGAATATGTAATAATTATATTGTTACGATCTATTAATATATAGTTCTGATAATTTGCAGTTTTACCATGATATCGCCCCCAGCAAATTAGTACGTGACGGTGACATCATCAGATCATTTACCACCCAGCAAACACGGGGCATTCACCCAATGCTGTTTTAATGTTGGGCCGGCGTCGAAGACGATGAGCCAACATTGAAACAGCATTGGGTGAACTCCCCGTTTTTGTAGGGCAGTTGTTTACGTCATTATCTATGTTCACCTTAAGGGATGCAGCACCTGGACTTTTTTGACTGACGAACAGTTTAGTTAGTACCATTAGACTAGCACAATAGGCCATTTAAAATCATTTTACACTGGTTTTTAACCGTTTGTAATTATAAGAGTCATATAAATAATATATCTTGACGGTTGCCAAATTGATGTCCCGTCGGTGCAACGCCGTAGAGCAACTTCTCAAAAGATATATCCGATCCTTTGTATTAGCACATGTATGTGCTACTTGGAAAACCCAATAAATATGTTTATAACAAAATATATTATATTGGACCGTGTTTAATCTTATCATGCTGATCAAGGAATCGAAATATTTAGATTTCTTGTTCTGATACATGTACGTACCTAATCTGCCAATAGAGCTAGTTTTCTTCAAGACTTTATAATTAACGTCTCCAACGTCAACAAGGAAGCTCTGTTCGATCGATAGTCAATATGGGCAATGTGGTAGCCGGTCATATACATGATCCTATTGTAACAACGTCACTTGTGTGTTCTAATACGTAATTTATTAGGCCTACCTCGTAACTTACATGTACACAACTCGTTTTATTCGGATTTCCTGCCGTTTGTCTCATGTGACAGCGTGCACTTTTCAGACAAAATCACCGGTGTAATGTACTCTGTATCGCCCCGTCATTCAATTGTGAACTGTGCACATTTCTCTCAAAATTACGCCGATTTATTTTGTGAAAAAAAAGACAATCGCTGCTCCAAGATCACAATCTAGGTTGCCATGTGACGAGTGCTTATAATCTCCACCCGGTTGTATAACACAACACACCAAATCAGTGACACCGGTATTGTCGGTGTGCACACCGTTGTTATCTGCTCAAGTTGGCGGTTGAAGTTCAAAAAGTTGTTGTTGTGTTCCAATCAGCGCACACCTGACGTACAGGTGGTCTGTACACGCTTGCTGCTCGAAGGCGCACGCCGGCATGTAGTGTACCGATAACTTTATTGTGCCATGCATATCCCCGCGACGTCTATTGACCCAGTGTAGGTTGGATGTTGGGCCAGCATCGTAGATGTATTAATTGTGTATTAATTGTGGGTCTGTGTCGTAGACGCTGGTCCACCATCAGGACAGCATTGGTTCAACGTCTTTTGTTGCTGTTATTCTGGATGTGTGTTCACTGGAAAAAAATCTTTGATATCTGAATAAAATAATAAAATGTAATAATATTACCTTTAAGATTACCTATATTAGATCTATAACCGAGCCTTCTTTTTCTGACGTTCAACTTCAGAAAATAATTTGTCTGGTGTAGCGGTGCAGTTTGCTACACAATCGGGAGCAAGTGCTACACAATGATATGTTGGTGTAGCAGGGGTTTTTTCGCGGATTTTAGTACCTCGGCACATTTGTCTGGAACAAATCATTCTCGCATGATTACTTAAAACTATTAAAAATACTTGAAGCATATCCTTTGTCTTCAGAAGGCTGGCAGGTACTAGCACCAGTATGCCCACCCCTTCGTCGCCATTAGCATTTCGACGTTTCTCCTCTAATCAGCTATTAATCTGTTAATTAGTGACTGTGCGCTTAAACCTGGACCAGTTTGTTACGTGACTGTTGCCATGCAACTACGAATAACGTGTACATTTAGCACTGACTGACTGATTGATAGGTCTATTGAGAGTGTATCGATTTACAGATTGTATATTGGTACGGTTGGATACAATACGCTATTTTAATATTTTGCTACACTGTTATTTTTGTCCATGCATTTTCCACATTGACCCACTTTAAGTTGACCGGCGACGACTGCTTGTTCGGTTTGGATCCCAGCTAACACAAAACGTTTTAAAAACATTTTTTAAATGTTTGAGAACGTTTCGTAAAACGTTTTAAAAACATTTTTTTGTGGGGCGCCAAAAATATTTTTAAAACGTTCTTGTGAAACGTTTTAAAAAAACATCATTCAAACGTTAAACAAACATTTTCAGTACACAAATTTATAACGCTTTAAAAACATTTTACAATTTTTTTCCGAAAATGTTTTTTTAAAACGTTATCAAAATGTTAAGGGTTTTTTTGAAAACACTTTTATAACGTTTTAAAAATGTTTTTTTACCTCTACAAATAAAACGTTTTCGTGACGTTTTAAGAGGTTTTGTGGGCGGGGGCCCTAGGGTAGTGGTTAGCACCGCTGCCTTTCACGCCAGAGTTCGGGGTTCGGTTCCCGGTCTCGGCGGTTTGCAAGAAACAAAAAATGTTTCTTCCCCATCCACGTGTGAAAGTCAGTATTGCGGGGAGCCTCCGTGACCGAGAGGTAGCGTGCTGGGCCTCAGACCGCCAAGGCTCGAATTTCAAATCCTGTGTCTGGAGGACAGTGTCATCTCAATCATCTCACCATCCTCAGGAGGTTCTCCTGGCCCAGTTTAGCCTATATGTGCACAAAGGTGGCCTAAAGCCCGATTCATTTCATTTTTTTTAAGAGGTTTTGTGTTAGCGGGGACGTGGCTTCTAATTTGGAGTTACCGTGTCTCATACCTTGGATGTTTATTATCTGGTTCGTTGATATTATAGAGTGTTCCAAACTGTTCAAATGTTTGGAATGTGGAGTGCTGCCTGTGATATTGTGCAATATAAGGACATGTCATTAAATAAGAATCAAGACTCTGGGCTTTCTTCTGTCGCTATATTGCCACAATATTCACAACACGTTTTACATTTTTTTGACAAGATTCAACCCTTTAAGCCCTCACTATGCGGTAAAGATCATTTTATATCCTTGCAAGCAGACCTAATTTTCCTACAACTAGGGGTCTTCAATAGAATAAATTTTTTTATAAAACTGGTTTACCAATACATGACAATTTTCTTTAATTTTCAAACCACATCAAATCATGTACATCCACTACTAGTCGGGAAATGCGACAGCTATTCGCGGCTTGTAGTGGATGAAGATGGCTATGGTAAATTCAGGCTTGAAAATGTTAGCTTAAATAATACGTGTGACTTATTCGTGAGAAATTTAAAGCGACACAATCAGGCTAAAATCATCAAAAATCAGTATTTTTATTTTATTTTGGCTTCTTAATACGTGTATGACCATATGATGTAAACATGTTCATAGACTAGAGCTGTGTAAGTTTTTTAATTTTTGCGCTGTGCATTTACCAGTTAACACTGGGTAAGCGAGTATTTCTTTTTTTGGACATATGTCCGAAATAAGAAATCGGGAATTTCGTCTATATATTGTGTCGCTTTAGTATAAAACATGTAAGCAGCACAAACCGCTGTGTTACATGAAATGAAGAAATCTTATTTTGCTAATCTTTGATGCATATATGACCCGATGTTGGTCTAATGTTGGGCCTCCGTCTACGACGTTGGCCCAACATCAGACCAACATCGAAACCGTATTTTGCTATCCTTTCACCTGCTAGTGGCGCCTATATGCGGTATTCGGGTTAGGTTCAGTGAGAACAATGTCCTAGAAAATCCTACAGCCCAACCATATGACCCAGTAAGCTCAAAACATTTGTATAACATTTGTACAATGCTGGACCAACGTCGAAGACGTTGGGTCAGCGTTGTACAAATTTTATACAAATGTTTTGAGTTTGCTGGGGAGGAAGCTATAACATGTCTTCTTGATATATTACAATAATTTTTATTATTTTTATTTTATTTTGGTATTAGAGATTTGTTTGCCATTAATTTCACACCACTGAGCATGACTATAGTCGTTTTTATTCCATTTTATTAGCCGTTTGAATTGCAGTTACTAAGTATTGGGAATGAAATGTATGTTCAAACATGAAGATTTGCGAATGTTTTGTCCAAAATTGAACAAATACGAGCAATTTTCACCCACTTGAAAATGTGACGAGACACAACTTCAAGTGGGTGAAAAATTAAATTATTTAATTTGGCGCTTTATGGTTAATATAGGATATGAATGCCCTTAATTCATGCACCTCCCTCGTTCTTTTTGAGCCTTTGGTTCTTGCTGCTTTGCATAATTTTCTCTTTAATGTAAAGATTTTATTTCACTTTTTTGTATGCCACATTAGACTCGCTACCCAGCAAACACAAAACATTGCTATAACGTTTGTACAATGTCGGACCGATGTCGAAGACGTTGGGCCGACGTTGTACGAATGCTATACAAATTTGGTGTGTCTGCTGGGTACTTATCATGTCCCAACGTTTAAAAACTGTATAATTATGATCTGATTATATCAAATGTAAATTATGTTTTGTTTGAAATATGAAAATTTTAATAATTTTAATCAATATGTTTTTTTGTTTTTTTAAACAGCACAAGTGCACTTAAAATGTCGCTTGTACATGCTGAAAGGGTTATAATATGTCGTATATATAGTTTTTTTCTCTGAAATATATGACCACCATTCTACTGTCAAGTATCGTATTATATAGTAGGATATAAATTGGACACAAATTAATTTCAAGAGTGGTTCCAGAGGACTAAAAATAATGCTTGCAAATTTTCTTTAAAATTGGTTGAGGATTTACTGATAGATTATTAAAATTCATGCACTGATAGCTAATGTGTTCCTACTATGACCCTATGACCCATAAATTGCTCTTCACTCCACTTTCCCCATGAATTAAATCACAGCAAAATTCATAAGATGTACATACATATTTTATTTGCTTAATTCATTACACATGATAACAAATATCACATTCAACAATAATAATAACCATGTAAATATTCTTACAGTTCTTTCTACTTTTACACAGGCTTTATTTTTTTATCAAAATTTATTTTAATAAACGTGCGTGAAATATGATAAATACAAGTTCAATGTGCCTGGTTTCGCTACATTCTGAAAAAAATATGGCATTATCTTAATGACACGTCAGACAAACGCATCTACTGTTAATGTTGGACCTTCGTCTGCGACGTTGGTCAATATAAAACCAAGATGAATCTCTTATTTGCATGTATTTTATAGCAGTCGTGTAACCATGGTGAACAAAGCAAAGTGTCTTTAAGCTTTCGAAGTCTATATACAGGTGTTGTAGAGTAACTCATGGTGCTCTGTTTTGGAATAGGCCTATATAATTCCTCTTGTGTTTTAATATAAGTTATGTAGCCAGATTCTAAAACGTGAATCTCTCAAAATATATCTCAAATCTGTGAAATTGAGAAATTGACTTCAATTTTACAAAGTAATTTTCAGTCACTTGAAGTTGTGGACAACTTCAAGCGTCTCAAAATTTAAATTGAACATCTTAGTGCTCCAGGGGTTGATACTAATTCAGTTGAAGCTGAAATTGTGCAACCTATTCCATCTTTAACCACCGGTTTTTATCAGCACATTAAATATAGTGTACGAGTATTTACACTAGCAAAAATAAAACCTGGCATCAATCATCGTTGACCTCCATTTTTTTTCAAATCTGAATAATTTTGACTCGCTTGAAGTTGTGGATCGCGTCAGTGAGACACAAATTCAAGTGGGTGAAAATTCTTATTAAATAATTTGGAGGTTAACGGGTTAAATGAATATAAAAACTATGAATCCAGCACTGAATGATAACCACGTAAAAATGGTAAATTATACATACTTATCAATATAAATTACAACTCACAATATAAAAATATATTTATGAAATTTAATTGAAACAGTATCACATTATCATGTTTATTATAGTTAAGTAGCAATTCATTATTGTATAGGTAAATACAAACAATTATCACAAGTAGCATTTTTGTGATTATTGAGTACAAACAAGTATAAAAACATTGTGATGTCAAGAGTATGAGCAAGTATCAAATGCGTTGTGTTCCTTATTACCATCTTCTAACCAATCGCAGTCGACAGTTGTTGTGGCGAAGATGAATATTACAAAATACCATTGGCTTAATTTACATCTTCAAGAGTAAAATGCTAGCATGAATCCTTATATATACATATTTGGTTTAATGTTGGGCCACCGTCTGCGACGCTGGCCCAACATTAAACCAACATCGGGTCGGAGTCTCGTGTTTGTTGGATCTATTTGAGTATCTTACAAAATGACGCATGCGCGTGATGTAGGGCGGGGCGCATCTGGAGAGATGTCCGCTCTGGCGCTGAGCACTGGATCGTTTGGACGCACACTGGACTGGGGCAGTCTGTCACCCTCCACGTGTTTAGGAGGTAGGGGCAGAGGTTTCGCGGGCAGGGTTATACCGGAGATAGGGGGTAGTTTCACCCCACCTTTAGCCGCCGTCATCCCCCTTTTGTGGTGGGGATCCCGGTGGTGAATCGGGGATCGGTTTGCCGATAGAATCTCCGAGGATCCCACGCTCTGTCTGAGTAGGGACAACTGTTCCGGTCCCAGGTTCAGCTGTCCTTGCTGCAGCCAGCGGGATGGTCCGTACTGGTAAACCTGGATCTCGGATGTCATCACTCCTTCTATGCCCCGCATCAGGACAGCCAGATGACCAGTGGTTGTCATGGATACGTCCTGGGGACGTATATCCAGTCCGTCTTTACACGTGTCCGTGACAACCACGGACATGAACTGACCGAATTTGTTGAACAGCTGTACTCTATGATTGTCTCGATCCGCCACAAATATATGTCCGTAAGCGTCCACGCAGACTCCCATGGGATGGGTCAGCTGTCCCTCCTCCGTACCCATGCCACCAAATGAGAAGCGAGACTTACCCTTAAAGCTGAACACCTTTACCTTGTGGTTCCCATAATCTGACACCAGAATGTCTTTGTCGGCATTTACCGCCACGTGGTACGGTAAAACGAACTGACCACCTCGCTTGCCTTTCTTTCCAAATTGTCTGAGCATATTGAATTCTGGATCAAACACATACACACAGTGTCTTCCAATATCAGTGACTACCACGTGGTTGTCTTGAGTTACAGCTATTCCATGAGGTTGACATTCAGATGGTGTCTTTGTCTTCACCGTACAAACTCCTATTTCTCTGTCAGCCAATGACTGGATCACAGCGACATTAGCATGTTGTGGACCTATGTCCTTCCTCAGTGCTGTTGCTAGGTACCCTTCTGCTGTTACAGCCACACATTGGTTACCAAGGTAACTCTCATTAGATCCGAACAGTTCCTTCTGATTAATTGTTTTTCTAATTTTTCCGTTTTTCTGGAACATGACTACGGTTCCATCATCATTTGAAATCAGCACATCATCAGCTTTGTCCACGCACATTCCAGTGGGGTTGTGGAGTCCATTATCGTGCGAGCCAAACTTTCTGAGTTGTCTCACCGCCACCTTGTCCATATTGTGAAAGAGGATGGTATGACATAGCTCTCTGATAGCCGTGATGTTAAGGATTTTATGTTCAGACAGATTCACTGTGCCTTTATGCATGGTGGCGCACTTCTCACACAGGAACTCCTCGCATTTCACACAGCAATGTGTCGCGTTCTCGTCCCACTCTTCATCCTTATCTTCCTCCTTCTTCTCCTCCTCCTCATCGTTCTCATCCACGGCTGGCATACCTTTAGGCTGTGGTTTCTTGGGCGGCCTACCCAGGCAGATATCACAAACCTCTCGTTTCCTCTGCTGCACTGCCAGCAGGAGCCGCTGCATCAGAACGTTGTCCTGCAGGCCTTCCACCCCAGTGACCGGTATGTCTGACACCTGTTTACATATAGGACAGAAGACACAGTATGTGCCCGCCTCGGCCTTTACCGCGTGCTTCTGGAGGTGCCAGGACAGGCAGCCTTTGCAAAACGTGTGGAGACAGGGCAGAGACTTTGGTTTACAGAAGGGAAGCTGGCAGATCTGACACATCATCATCTCTATCTCCTCTTCTGTGACACCTGCTGAGGATAGGGGGGATACGTCTGACTCCATCCTGAAAATAAGAAAAAGACTTTTTAAAACCTTTGCCTGCTAATCACGACAATAGTCGTTTTAATCCATTTTATTAGCCGATTAATTCACTGTTATTGGGGATAAAATATCTGTTTTAACATCAAAATCTGTAAAAGTTCGGTCTCAAATTAAACAAATATGAGTAATTCTCAGCCACTTGAGGTTGTGAATCGCTGTAGCGAGACACAACCTCAAGTGGTTGCAAAATTTAAATTAAATTTACTAAATGTAGGCCTACCTAAATGTTAAGTGGTGAATAAAATGGTTATATCACATTCAAGTTTTTAAATTTGAATTTTCACCCACTTGTCTTTGTGTCTCGCTACAAGGGAGTGAAGATATATTTTCGAAAAGAAGGTGTTTTTAAATCTAACTGACTTGAGACATTTTTCACATTTGAAACGTACTAATTGAATTGCTAATGAAAATGTTAACGATTATAATCATGATTGGGCAAAGCCGTTATTTAAATTGTTAAAACAACGGGTGGAGACCGATTAGTGGTAAATCTTAAAGTGTATAGTTCTCAGATCGATAGCTCTTTGAAAGCGTCTAATTTAACGCGGCTACAGCACTGTTTGTGGTAGTACCTAAATCCCCGCGGAGAAGTATATTTAGGTATTAAATTGTATAATTATATAGGCCTACAATAAAATGTATAATATCAATATATTCATGTAAAAAATATTAACAACACTCGTTGTCATTTCATGCTGCTGTTCATGGTTATCTAATCGTTAAAAAACTACAACAGCATTCATACATTTCCCAGTGTTATATAGCCTAACGGTGGGCCTATATAGCGGCCCCGATGTTCATAAATATTAATTTTTTTCTTCGATTTGAGCTTCACCAGATTACTTCATTAATAATAAGGGTGAATGCGTGTAGCAAAAATGATATCGATGCTAGTACATTGTAGATCAATGTTTGTCATGTTCTTTATAACCAAACAAGAGAATTTACGGAATATAATAAATACTTGGTAATAATGGCATATGGAATTATATGTGTATCGATGAATAAATATTTGCCAGGGGCACTTACTTCATGGTATAGCAGTTCTTCACGGTTGATTAGTCCTTGATTGAGACGTGATCGCCTGCACTGATGAGGTGTGTGGAAATAGTTGCAAATCAAAATAATCACTGGAAGAAGCAAGGGCCTCTTTGCTGGTGTATTCCTTGAGAGTTGATGTTGAACTGACCAGCTGGACACTGGCTATTTGGTGTTGCTTTCACCAGATCCCGATAGAAATAGGCCGGAGACCGCCGCGACCGTGGAATGTATGCTCTCACACGCATGCGTCACCACTGGCACGGTCTGTGCACAGAGCCTGACACACTCTGCGCCCCAAGGCGTCCGCTGAGCCCTACAATTTCCCTGCAAACACGAAGCCGTGCTCCCAATCTGGTTTTAATTCTGGTTTCAGCATTGGCTAATTAGAAATTATGTTGAGAAATAAAGTGCTTTACTCTTTTATAAAAAAAATGTTTAACTTTTGTTCAAAATGCATAAAAAGTGTGTTTCGATCATGTTTTCCCAGAATTGAAGGAAACAATGGAAATTTACTATTCAATCAAATATGTTTGATATGTTCTTCGTGTACAATAATATGTAATTTCAACTCCTTGTAAATGTTTATTTTCAACAGTTCGGCGCTCTATGTCATGTTGTGATTATCAAAACGGAGTAATCGGTAAAGTCAAAATTTCTAGTATTAGTTAATAGTTAATATTGACATACTATTAAATTATGAACATATTATTGTTCCCGATCACTTGGAAGTCAAAGAGTTTATCTCTTGTAATTGAGGGGATTTGTGAAGAATAATATATCGGGCGTGCTGGGGCGGTAAGGGTGTGACAATCGATCAGGCGTGCACGCCTCCGCCGTGGACCTGTCCGGGCGGGTGTCCATAGAGACAGGATCAACATGGCGACAAACAAACAAACCTGTGTTAATTCAAAAAGCTGTATAACAGGTGAATCATCAAACTAACGTTAGGGATGAAAATAATCTTTTAAAATTCGTTACGTATTTTTTTATGAATTACCCTGTGTTTTTTTTAATTGTAAATATTGACCAGTACTTTCA
Organism: Flabesymbios commensalis; assembly: GCA_964017125.1. Taxonomy (NCBI): domain Eukaryota; kingdom Metazoa; phylum Annelida; class Polychaeta; order Terebellida; family Flabelligeridae; genus Flabesymbios; species Flabesymbios commensalis. The sequence continues at coordinate 45,023,741 of OZ024915.1, read as the reverse complement.
TTTTATTTTATTTATATACTCATAATAATTTAAGTGCATTTTCCCAAGCACTTTGAGGTCCTATTATTATTTTGATGGTTTAATTATCTGTTTTACGCCTCGCAAATATTTGTTATTTCAACAATCCCACAAATTAAACTGCAAGTTGTGGTTGTGATTATCTAAAGTCAATATATTTCAAGAAAATTAATGTCCTGTAGAATTGTGTATTACTATTTTAAAGTCCAAGTAATATTTATTGAATTTTATTTATGAAGAATAGACATTTTATCCCCAAAATTTAATTAGTAGATTAACCATGTTAACTGGGCATCTACGTAATATCATGAGTGTCATTTATTTGGTTCTAACTCTGTTTTCCGACACATACATGTCCAGCAAACACGGGGAATTCACCCATTTCTGTTTCAATGTTGGGCCAGCGTCGAAGACGGTGGGCCAACATTGAAACAGTATTGGGTGAATGCCCCGTGTCTGCTAGGTGTAGGCCTATATACAGTCCTAGTACGACAAGGGTTGAATTCACAAAAGGCTGATGGATACACAGTTACTGCGTTTTAACCTCACACGGCTTCGATGACAGACGGGAAGGGGACGGTCAATTATGAATCACTCAGGGTCTGGTCTGCTGTGTGTGGGCACGCGTGTGCAACGAACGGCAACGGATTATCCCGAGTGATCCCGAAACCCGGCGGAAACTCACGACAACAATGCCATAAAACTGCATGCAGTTTTATTTATGGTCAAATGATTGTCATATTTTTCAAAGTCGTGCCTGACGACCGAAAACTTATTAGAACACTTTAAGTAAGGAAAACGACTGGGCTCTTGCACTTAAGTGGTCGGCTATACATTTTGACTGACTTTTACAAATATATAACAAAAAATGGGATTTTCTGATCTTTCTGAATATGAGTCACGCCTTCTCAGCAGACACAAGGCGTTGAATAAATGTTGGTTTAACGCTAGTTCAACGTCGTAGACAGTGGCCCAACGTTGATCCAACATTGATTCGACGTCTTGTGTCTGTTGGATTACTCAACAGTTACACGTTGGGTTAATATTATGCCAACGTCTCGGACGATGGTCCAACATAAAACCAACGTCAGCATGGTCAGACTAGCACGAAATGTTGATCAAGTGTTGGATTAACGCTGCGTTACCGTCTGCGACGTTGGCGCAACATTAATCCATCACTGGACCAACCTGTCGTGTTTGCTGTCTGATGCTGTCATTCATGGTAAGGATCGATCAATCAATAGATGTTAATAGAATAATAGCTTTCAATTATTCAGCTTCTATAAACTCCCGTTTCTTTCTTCCCTGCAGAAATGGTGGGCGAATCATGAGTAACGGAAATTGTTACTCATATCTCACTTCGTTGTTTTTTTTCAGAAAGAATGTCACATATATTTATAGAAAGCCGCGATTAGGAGAATAAAATATAGAATAGGTTTGATATAAATTAACAGGGTTGCACATTTCGTGTGGTCCTTCACTCACATAGGCCTACAGCTAATTAAGTATGATGCTTTTGTGCTTATCATCAGCATCATTACTGACATATTATTATCGTTGCCAATGACTAAAGGATGGTATCGACCACTTTACAAAGTGGTAGATATCACCCTTTTATTTGAAGCTGATGATAATTACATGTATATTGATTTTAGTAATCAACTACAATTTCACCGCGAAGTTACTACAGAATTTAATACTACAATTTCACCGCGAAGTTACTACAGCATTAAGTGCTTAATACTCCCTTTTTGAGGTGCTGTAATGTTAGATTAATTATTTCCAGCTAATTTATTGTATGCAGATAGACACACTTATATATATAATTAATAATCTTTATGTTGTAATTCTAGTGAGCGAAAATGTCACGATTCCACCGGAAAGAACATATTACCTCATATATAGTGACATGACCTACACCACATGAAAAGGTCATATAGTTGACCCCGTCCAAGGGCGGTTACGCTGCCCATGCTGTTTACAAGTTATAGAACGATTATTCTGCATTGCAAAGTCAAACAAAAATGAAATGAAATGAATCGGGCTTTAGGCCACCTTTGTGCACATATAGGCTAAACTGGGCCAGGAGAACCTCCTGAGGATGGTGAGATGATTGAGATGACACTGTCCTCCAGACACAGGATTCGAAATTCAAGCCCTGGCGGTCTGAGGCCGAGCACGGTACCTCTCGGTCACGGAGGCTCCCCACAATACTAACTTTCACACGTGGATGGGGAAGAAACAATTGTTTCTTTCAAACCGCCGAGCCCGGGAACCGAACCCCGGACTCTGGCGTGAAAGGCAGCGGTGCTAACCACTACCCTAGGGCCCCCGCCCGCAAAGTCAAACAGCAGTAACTGCTTACTTGAAAAATAACCAAATACTGCTGTTTTGTTTTGCACGGCAGTATCGAACTTGCTATTCTGAATTTGTTGAATGTTATAATTTATAATCCAAATGTAGGAGTAAATAAATATTTGTTTACTATTTTTGAATAATTTGAACGAGCAACCCACTGTTTGGGTAAGAACTTTTGCAATATCCCTTGATATAATAATATAATAATATAATTCAAATGACTGTGTGTTACTAATAATTAAATTGAAGTTATGGTTCTCCCGTATAGAAACCAGTGGTCAAAAGTCACTGTACTGAGCAATGCAAAGCAAAACAACAGTAACTGCTTACTTGAAAAGTAAGCAGTTACTGCTGTTTGGCTTTGCATGGAAATATATTAATCAACATGTTTGTTGAAGCCTGAGGGGTTTGATCTGATCTCAGAAAGATCAGCATGGCTTACAGGTTGACCTTTTGAACTCACTCTCTTTTGTCAATCCTGTATGCGGTGTGAGATTTGTTTGCCTGTTGATTGGCCATAGTGACGGAATCAGCTGATGACCGATCTTCATTAAGTTGGTATTTTTAGGTCTATGGGGTAGACAACCAATCTAATCCGGAAAATACACAGGATACTATTTTAGGTAGACACAGAGGCAGTTTTGATTTACAATTCGACAATATTTGTGTTAGGCGACCATCAACAAACCACTTTTCCTTGGTGAGGCAAATCAACATGAGCCTTACCGACAATATTGTTTTGTTTTCTTATTTTCATTTATCTTAACGTCATCGTTGTCATCTCAAACATGCGAATCGGCTTCCTGGTAATAAGAATGTAGTTTCTTAGTGGCAAAACAAGAACGGAAAGTTCAACAGTGACAAACGAAAGCTCCGTTTTAAAACGAACACTTATTTAGACCTATATTACATGATCACTGACAAGTTTGACAAGTTTCTTCAATAACTCGGGCCTCGTCTGAGGCTTGGAGTACAATTTTTGTTACAATAAACATAATCAATATAGTACAAGTATTCTGAATAAGAAAAAAAGATTATATAGCAGGTAATCCAATTACAAGGGAAAAATCAAGATGGATGGTATGACGTGTACATTTATGTGAACACAAATAGGTGAATAAAGACGATGCATCTTAACTTACAATATTATTATGTTCAGTAATGATAACTTGAAACTTTAGACAAAAGAAAAAAATGCATAATTTTTGTTAAAATAAATTGATACTGTACGTACAGTAATCAATACTAAATGAATGTTTCGTATTTTATTTGCTGGTATGACCTTTCTCACAGCAGGGTAGAGGTCCAATCCCGCCGATTACCTTAACCCACCGAGTCTCATGCTGAGTTAAATATTATGTTAACCCTTTCATCGTTAAGTGCGACTATGGTCGTTTTTAATCTGTTTTATCAGCGGTGTAAATCACTGTTATTGGGATTGAAATGAGTGTTTAAACAAGTTAAGCAAATATGAGTAATTTCCACCCATTTGAAGTTGTAGCTCGCGGTAGCGAGACACAACTTGAAGTTGGTTAAAATTCAAATGTTATAACTTAGCGCTTGAAAGGTTAATTTTTTAGGTGCTATCAATATAGTATATAGCCACAGTTTTTAAACATTACATTTTTTTGGCACAGTTCTATATGTTAATTTAGATGTGAAATCGGCGAAAATATCGAATTTTTAATCCCAAAAATTAACATTTTTCACCCATTTGATATTGCATCTCACGGTAGAAGGGTTAACTCGCTAATTCAAATGATATAATTGAATTATTTATATTTAGGTTGATAATCTGAGCAACCAATGCTGGTTTATTGTTGGCCCACCGTCTACGACTCTGGGTCAACATTAAACCAGCATTGGTTCATCGTGATGTGTTTGCTGGGAGCTGTTACGGCTTGTCTCTCTAATACAATACATCTACACGCTTACACTCACTATTTTGGCTTAACGTTGGTCCAGCGTCGCTGACGGTGGACCAACATTAAACCAACACAGGTTTTAGCAGGGAACCGTACGCTGTCACATATGAACAGTGGCGGAAATGGTATACTGGGCATAAATTTGTCAATAGTTAGCATGCCAATCCGATCATGTAGTTATATATAGGCCTAATGGACATTATGCAATTACAGATACAGCTATATTTTCGAAATCTATTACATAGATCAATCATTATGTAGCACTGAGCAGCAGTTCAAAAGTATAATTTTATTGCAAATTAATAAATAAAAATTGGACAAGAATTATTGAAAGAGTTATTATACCAGTCGTCGACTGTATATTAACTGCAAGGATACTAGAACTGTTCAAGTATCCTTGTTAACCCTTTCAAGCCTGAGTTTACATTGTCATCTTCATCAACTACAAGCCGCGAATTGCTGTCGCAATTCTCGACTCGTAGTGGATGAATATGATTTGAAGTTCTTGACATCGGCCCAACATCTTCGACGTTGGTCCAGCATTGTATAAATGTTATACAAATGTTTTGTGTTTGCTGGGATGTTTATTCTACATAGCTTCAAGTCAACGTTACGTCATGCTTGTGTCAAGCGGGATTTTGTGAGAACGTGATATCTCGTCTTGAACGATGATCTATCTTATTTTTCCAGGTACTGGGTCAGGTGTTGGGACTTACGTGCTGGACCTTCTCGCCGATGAATACCCAGATGTTTATAGGTAAATATCATACAGGTTTAACATTGAAAGGATTATATATCTGAAATAATCAAAGAGTTTTAGACAAATAACCTTATATAACTGATATTTTAATCCAACCATATTATATGTACAGTTGTGCACTCTTGCCGTTGACAAGGGTTCCCAACTGTTCATATGCCTACCTTGCAAACACATAACGTTTGTAAAACATTTATACAACGTCGGCTCAACGTTTTCGACTTCGGTCCAACATTGTATAAATGTTATACAATAGTTTTGTGGGTAAAGTGTGCAATACTCGATGTGGTGCTGTGCGACATAAATAATTGTTGTTCTCAATCACTGTTTGAATACCCAGATGTTTATAGGTAAAGTGTTTATCTGTTTATCATACAGCTTTAGCATTAAAAGACTATAGATGTGACGTTTGCTTTTATCTAAAAAAAAAATGGACAAATAAATTGATAAAACTGATATTTTCAATCCAATAAGATTATAAATCCATGAACTGACTCACTCACTCACTCACTCACTCACTCACTCACTCACTCACTCACTCACTCACTCACTCACTCACTCACTCACTCACTCACTGATGGTTTATATTTGTATGTGTCAGGTTTGTGACTGCCGTGTTCACTCACTGATGATTTATATTTGTACATGTATGTGTCAGGTTTGTGACGGCTGTGTTCCCCTCTGCTGATGATGACGTGGTGACATCCCCGTATAACAGTGTGCTGGCCATGCACAGACTGACAGAGAGCGCCGACTGTGTACTCCCTATAGAAAACCAGGTGAGGATCTGGCTAGCACGAATCGATGTCCTTTTGCTGCTACCCATCAAACATGAGACGTTGGGCCAACGTTGGTTTACTGTCGGGCCAACAGTTAACCAACGTTGAGCCAACGTCTCATGTTTGCTGTCTACTGGTTCAATGTTGGGCCAGCATCGCAGACAATAGCCCAACATTGTATGGTGTTTGCTGGAAGAATAAACTATATAATCCCTCCAGTGTGGGTGACCGATTAAACACAAAATATTGACTGAAATTTAGGAAATGACTTCATATCAAATAAAATAGCAATTGTAAATTACAACATTGTTGTCTAATCCAAATAAATAGGGATATTTTTCATTCATTTGAAACTAGAATTTACATCTGTGATGTCAGAAGGCATTGGAAAATGTAAAGTAGTGATGCAGCACTTCATTACTCAAATAGCAATTTTTAGAGGTTTGATTTACATTGTATTTAAATAATAAAATTTAGCACTGAAATTGTTAGTATTTGATGTTTACAACAATTAACTAGCATTTCAAATATCATTAATTTAGCTTACGTCGCTCCGCATTATTGTATGACCATAATGGTAATTTATCATGATAGTTCGACAGTGTTTAAAAAAACTATAAAAAATTATTATTTCCATTATTCATAATGTTAATTTTTAGGGAAAAAATGAAAAAAACATAATTTCCACATCAAATAAGCTTTGGATTTATCCTCTTGTCACAGATAATTATTATATTGATAAAATATGTGACCACAGGCTCTTTCAGATTTGGTGGGTAGAATTCAGCAGGCCCTGCCCCCCGACAGACCGGGAAAGCGTGTCTACGGGCCGAGCGCAGGGGTCCGTGTGAAGTCGGGAAGCGCCATCACAGCTGGCGAGGGGGGCGTCACCAAGCCAAGCCAGGAGAAACCGTTTGATGGCATGAACAACATAGTGGCCAACATGCTGCTCAATATTACCAGGTCAGTCTGGTTGTGGACGGCTGGTACTGTTTCTATGGTGGGCCGACGGCTTGTGGTTGCTGGGTAGTCGTGATACGAGTATCAATTCATATTCTGTTTATAAAAACCAATGTGTAAAATGTGTAAGCGCCACTAATCCCAATTATTTTCAATTCACTTCTAAGAGCAACCTAATAAACCATGATATGAGCAGTTTACACTATATGTATATATGTGTAAAATGTGTGATGAAGGTGTAAGTGCCATTAACCCTTTAAACGCGGACCCCGAGTATACTCGGGGGCAAAATATGTCTCCCTGTCGCGGACCCCGAGTATACTCGGGTGCAGAGTGTGTTTTTTCGTATTTTTGTCTGTAAAATCAATGTGGTCCGACAATCATGAGGGTAGCCTTGTTTTTGCTGACAAAAGTTTGTTTCTCTTTTGATTGTGCATGGATAGCATCCCATAAGAATATCTGGGCCGATGTAGAACTGTCATTCTTTTAAAGGATTCTTTTGGAACGAAAAATTCAAAATGGCCGCCGTGAAATCAATAAAATTATCATAACTTTCTCGATAATTGAGATAGAGACTTGATTTTTCCACCAAACCTATATTTCTGTTATCAAAGAATACAATAAAACAAACCATACCTTCCTTTGGCATCATCATCATGCTTAAAATGCAATAATAATACTTATATGACAGATATCGCAGCAGTGCGGATTGCATGGTTGTACACCTAATCATTACGCATTACCTATATAATCATTACACATTTAGTACACATCACCCATAAACTGATGAACGTGACATTTCACATGACTTTGACATAACCTTCACGTTTATTTTGGGCGGCATCCACGCGAAAAAGCACACCCTCAACCCATGTCAACCTCCATACCCAATTATATATCAATCTTTTGCGATGGAAGCCCAAGCTGATGCTACATGCTGCTGCATAATTATAATTTTGCTTGTTCAATTGAGCCTTGAAGAATGGGGGTGTAATGAGGGCAAACATGGGGGCATTACCCCTCCCAATATCAGCACTGCCCTAGATTTCCTAAAAATGTGTGCTGAAATGATACCCGACCTAGTATGTGTCACCATCAGTCCTTTCTAATGGATGACTGCACCACTGAACAGCTTGAAATTGCTAAAAAGTGCGTATTTTCAATATTTTTTGCGAGTTTGACCTTGAAATGACCTTGATGTGACCTTGACATGACCTTGGTGTTAACTACCAATAAAGCACAACTCGTTCTCATGTTATTATTTGCTCATAAGCTAAGATCCTGCTGGTGTCTTCACACAAATCTGACATTACCTGATTACAAAATATTCTTATTTTTTTCACCCCCCCCCCCCAGGAATTTAGCGGTGGGGATGCAAGTGTGCCCAGGAGTTCAGCGTTAAAAGGGTTAATCCCAATGATAGGGCTTGCATGTCTAATAGAGCAACACTGATGTCATCAGCAGCTGTACTCGATATTGTCGAATTCAACAACATGTATTTGTCAAATATAATATTTACAGAATCAGACGTATTAAGGTGCTCTCCAGTCTGGACTGTAGTAAAGCATGTGGAGTGTCACCAGCTGTATTAATTATAACATTGTGCTAAAGAATTGGCTCCTTCTCTGGTCACTTTATTATGTCCCCCCCTCTGTAGACAGAGAAGGGGGACATATTGGTTTGCTTCTGTCGATTCTGTGTGTGTCCGCGTCAGTGTGTGAATACGGTGGCCAGTCAGAGCCACAGCCAGACCCTGATACACAAGTCGGAGATTTCCACGCTATCGTGCAGGCAGCAAACACGAGACGTTGCCCCAATGTTGGGCTAATGTTGGCCCACTGCCCCCCGACGCTGAGCCAACTTTAGCCCAGCATTGGGTCAACGTGTCTTGTTTGGCGCCATTACTGAATGTGGGCCGGTGTCACAGACTGCGGGCCAACATTAACCCAGCTTTTGATCAAAGCATCGTGCTGGTTCTACTCTGTTACGCCAGTCCACCATTGACCGGGCAATGTGTCGTTGTAACGTGCATTAGTTCAATCTCGGACCATTGTCCACGACGCTGGCCAACATTTGAACGGCATTGGGAGGTGTATACTACCGGTATGTGGACTTGCTCCAGTCCCACTAGCATAAAGCACTGCCCAGGGATGAATGGTTGCTGGCCAGCACCGGCAATGCTGGCCCAACAATTAACAGACATTAGGTCGATGTCAGCTTGTACTCTGTGGCCACACCACCGCCAGCAGAAAGCACTGCCAAATGTTTATTGTTTGCTGACCAGAGCCAGCGACAGTGCACCAGCGTTGAACCAACATTGGGTTAACGTGTCGTATTTGATGGGCATAGTGTGATATGTGACTCGCCGGCTGATAAGAGTCCACTGTGGTAAGGGTCTCACTGACCTGACCCTTTCACCACCATTTAAATTTAATAGTTAAAATACATATAGCCAATAATGCTTCAATGATGAGCCAGCGTCGCAGAAAGTGGCCCAGCATTGGGTGTTTGATAGTAGAAACGCTACATTTCACAAGAAAAATAACATTTGTAATTACAGAGGGGATATTTCCCATGTGTCCCAAGTATCTCAAATGTCCCAAGTGTCTTATGTCTCCCAAAGGTCCCGTGAGTCCCAAATGTCCTCTGTGTCTATGTGTCCCAAATGTCCCACGTGTCCCATGTGTTCCAAATGTAACAATTGTCCCAAGTGTCCCAAATTGCACATGTATCCCAAGTGTCCCATGAGTCCCAAATCTCCCCATGTGTCCCAAATGTCCCATGTGTCTCAAATGTCCCATGTGTTCCAGAAAAAACAACACCCTACAGATTGTGACAGACAATAATTTTGCAATGGCAAATATAAATCACATGGGAGGAGAGGTCAGAACCATTTATTAACAATAATTACAAAAGCCATTGACACTACATCCATTAGCTATCAACCTTTATGGTGCGGGAGGGGAGAAAGACATCTCCAGTTTTTGTTTACAAAAACGGTGACCTTTCTAGTTTAACTTAAGTATTGAGCAGTCTAAAGCTCCCACTTCTTAAAAATTTGCCAATGTTGTACCTTTTTTTAAAAAAAGGGGACAGGGATCCTGTTTCTAATTACAGAGCAGTGTCTTTATTAAGTGTTGTGGCAATAAATAATGGTTAAAATGGGCAAATGAATTCACAACCATTTTATTATAATTACCAAATGATATGATTTGCTCTGAACAACGCAACGAGACACACCTGCGATGTTGGCTCAACAATGGGCCAACTTTTCGTGTTTTCTAGGATATGCTAGTGTGTGTGTTGCAACCCAGTATATTTAGACATTCACCCAATGTTAGACTAGTGTTGGTCCAACGTCTGCAACGCTGGACCAACACTAGTCTAACATTGCATCAAGGTGTTGTGTTGCTGGGATATGCTAACCCTCCGTAAACTTGTCATGCAGATACTTTTTCTAACATGGTGTCATGCGTGAGAACCTTTCTAACATGGTGTCCTGCCTTCTGATGAGTCGTCAACAAACGCATTTGACGATCGGTTTTCGTATATTTACCTATGCTAAAAGTGTTCTATATTTTGCTTAGATGTTCAATGAATAGCTGTTGTACCACCTTGCAAACACATGTACCAATTTAATTCGATTTGGTGTGTATCTAAAGTGAAATAAATGGCCGCTTTCGTAATATCAGCATGAAAATGGACACTTTTGTTGATTTTATTTCAGCATGGATAAACCTACCGGGTCAAACAATTATCTGAAAATACATTATTGTCCAGTACAGCAAATCGTTATTTCACCTGTTCAAATGTTATCCTCCAAATTTACGATATCTAACAAAGTATATTGAGAAAGTGTCTGCTTTCTAACTTTTTTATTAGAACGCAGGACATCCCTCAAACAAAATTGTCAGAAAGCAGGACACTTTCTCAAATAACTTTGGTAAATATCGTAGATTTGGATAACAATATTTGAGAAGGTGAAATAATGATTTGATTTATTGGATAATAATGTATTTTCAGAATTTGTTTTTAATCGGTACTGTAGGTTTGTCCTTGTTAAAACAAAATTGTCCATTTTCATACCAGTAGTTGGTGAGCACCCATCTATTTCACTTTAGTATGTCTAAGTACACACCAAATGGATCTCAATTCGTACATGTGTTTGCAAGGTGGGACAGCACTCTATTCATAGAATACTTAAACAAAAAATAGAGCACTCTTAGCATAGCTAATATGCGAAAACTCTGAATTACTGATCGGCATATGCGTTTGCTGTCGACTCATTAGAAAGCACGACACCATGTTAGAAAGGGTATCACACATGTATGACACAATGTTAGAAAGATTATCTGAATGACAAGTCTACAGAGGGTGATGCTGGTATTGTGTTACAGCTCTGCGCGTTTTGATGGCTCACTGAATGTGGATCTGAACGAGATCACGATGAACCTGGTTCCTTTTCCGCGGCTCCACTACCTGCTGGTGAGCCAGACACCACTGTACGCCCTCACTGATATACGACTCCCTCCCAGAAGGTAAGACCAAAGGGGTTGGGTTAATTGAAATCATCGTGAATGACCTAGTTAGCTCTTTCCGTTTCGTTTTAATACCTATGTTATGGGCCTAAAGACAATATAAATATTTAATTCTTTCAGTGCGGGGACTGTCTTTAGACATCAGAATCTGACGTCTACAGACGTCAGATTCTGCCGTCTAAAGTCAGTCCCCGCGCTGAAAGGGTTCAAGGGTAGACCCTTTTATACCAAGGGGAGGTATTTATTCATTCATCGTTGTGCAGTTAATCACAAAGCGATTCTGTGTGGAAGCAATGTAATTATCATAAATTTGTGATCATTGAGATAGAAATATCATTTTGAATGCATCTTCCATACTGACGTATATGGTGTAGAAAGGCAGTATCTGCTTAATTTACAAGTTAGCAGATACCGCCTTTTGTCTTTGCAGAACAGTATAGTAGCCTACTAAGTTATGCTGGAATTCCCTCCAAGGATTCATCGCTGGTCAATCCCGAAGCGATGTATTTAAAGCTATAGACCACTCTTTGTATGTTTCTGGTTTTAGTTGTACCCCAGTTCCCTCTATCTCTGTATCCAGTGTGGTGCTTTCTGGGTACAAATATGTCCCGCTGTTCGTACACAGTGGATTACTCCTTTAATACAGCTGATTTCTCATCCACTCAAGAAATTGATTCCACCTGATGCGATAATCAACTGGTTTTTTTTTAAATCAGATAATTAGGATAATTAGTATGGAGTATGAATTAAAGGTACACACTTCAAAGTAATCTGACTATAAAATTGGCTATAAGGCCTGATTTTTCTATTATCAAAAGCAATATCGCCGCCAAAACGACTTTAAAATGCAGTATTGTCATTCAACAATTCTCCAATGTGACCCACAAGTTGCGGGGCATTATCAATCAACAATAGATCATGCATGTGTCATGTGCCGATCATGTGATCACTGGTGATGTGGCCGTGTCTATTTCTGACAGTTCAGCAAACAAACGAGCAATCGAATGCCTAAGCCGTTTTTCAAGTCAAAAGTGGCCTACACTAGACAGGGTTATTAAGGTTAGATGATAATTGTGTCTTACTTGAACTGAGATGTTAACATATCTATATTTTCAGAAGCCCGATGTGGGATCGGTAGGCTATAGGCCTACCTGTGGGGTTATCTGCAGCTGGGTAGGCCTACTGTCATGACTGTTGGCAGATTCCCGCCTTGCGGCACAGACTGGCGGTAGCGCGCACCGGGCGAGGACGACCCTGCCCAACAGTACGAGGCATTCACCCCATGCTGTTTTAATGTTGGGCCAGCGTCGAAGACGGTGGACCAACATTGAAACAGCATTGGGTAAATGCCTCGTGTTTGCTGGGTGTATATTAGCGCGTATTTTTCGTACACATATACCACCATACAGCTGTCCACATGATAGCTGCACGAGGCGGCATAGGTGTGGGTCTGTGGTGTTGTCTGGTTGTAGGCCTACGTGTATCTGAGCCGACCTGAGCTGGCAAACTATCAAGCGTGTGTTCTCACTTGGCACAGCATCTCAGAATCTGTGATGACGATGAGTTTTTGTCAGGCATTTTTAAGTAAACTGTTATAGTAGGCCCTATATTCATTCTGTGAGAAAGGCAATCTCTCCCTGTCTCCCCCTACAGGCTCGTGGGTGTGGCGCTGGTGACAGCATGATGTGGTTGATGTGTTTACAACTGAACTTTGTCAGACTCTCTCGGTTTGCGTACGCAACGTTCATGTGACCAAAATTAGCATATGGCGTGTTTACACAAAATTCAAATGGCGACAGTTTGAATATCATTCGGCCATACAATCATTAAAACATCTTATATGAGAGTCCTGAATGATGCATTATCGCCACATATACACGGCATTTTGTATCATAATTAAACTGAAAGTCACGTTTTGGAAACTCTATACCAGAATATACTTCAATGTAGGAACCTTTAATGACTCCTCTTTTCAGACTGGATCAGATGTTCTCTGACGCCTTCTCACGCGAGAGTCAGCTGGTCCGGGCCGACCCCAAGCACGACCTGTACCTAGCCTGCGCCCTCATGGTGCGTGGCAATGTCTCTGTGTCTGATATCAGGCGAAACATTGATAGGTAGGTGGTAGTAAGAATGTGTGGTTAACCTTTCACCCCCTGAGTTATCTTATTTAAATTTTCAGCCACTAAAAGTTGTGTGTCGCTACCGCGACACACAACTTCTAGCAGCTGAAAATTACTCGTATTTGTTGAATGTGAGACCAGAAATGAGCAAATCTTGATGTTTGAATATTAATTTCATTGCTAAAAACTGAATTAATCCGATTATAAAACAGATAAAAAACGATTATAGTCGTGCTTAGCGGTTAAAAGGTTAAATTAAAAGAGTCTGATTAACCATTAAAGCCCCAAAATATTTAGTATAAGCCATGGAGACTGAATGGTTATTTTCAATTTGAAATCATCATAAATGTCTAGGTTTGCTCTTTCTGATTCATTTGAATACCTGTGTTATGGGTCTACGACCATTATAAATATTTTTACTTAAACAGTGTGGGGATGGACTCTGACGACTAAAGTCGATCCTCGCGTATTAAGGGTTAAGAAAACAAAGCAATATTTAATACATAAAAGATGGTTATTGCGACAGCAATACCCATCTTTCAAAAATATGTTATCTCCGTTGAAAATCTTCGATAGATTCGAAATTGTCTTTTATGAATAATTTTCAAAAACATTTTTTAACAACAAATAATAAAATCATGTTCAGTCTATATTCCCAGAATGTCAATTGCTCATCAGAAAATGACGCAATTTCCAGCTTAACCCTTTCAGGCCTGAATTTACCATTATCATCTTTATCCCCTACAAGCCGCGAATTGCTGTCGCAATTCTCGACTTGTAGTGGATGAAGATGATTTGATGTTGTGTAAAAATTTAAGAAAATTGCCATGATTTGGTAATCAAGTTTCATGGAAATATTCATTCTAAAACCCTTGGTTGCAGGAAAATTAAGTCTGTTTTCAAGGATCTAAAATGATGCTTTAACTCATAGCAGTCTAAGTCCGAGCCCAGCTCGGACCTGGAATTTATGACGCTGCAGTCTAGGTCCGAGCCCAGCTCGGACCTAGCAACTATGCTTAGACATTCACTATATGACATCACTTGCGCAACTATGAACACAGCATGGGGAGCCTAGAACATAAAAGGGTTGGTTTATCTGCGTTTCTGAACTAAAAATAAAACTCCAGGCTCAGCTGAATACGAGGCTTTCTGTATTTTACAGATAAAATGGGAATGTCATCTCAAAATATAAAATATGATATGCCCCTCGGGGAATTCAGAAAGATTACTATATCCCATGGTAATAGCTTATTTATCCTGTTAATTTGTGTGCATAGACCTATTGAATGCTTATTCGAACCATCTGTGATGTATTTTAATATATTTTATGTGAATTGGTATGATGTTGTACTCCTGAATCACCGTGGATATCAAAAATATTATTTTTAAACAAAATTTCCGAAAATTTGACTACCTAATTAGCATATTCAAAATGGCGGTCGGTTACCATGGCAACATTACATTGGCCAATTAAATGAAGTGTATTCTGGTTATATATTGTATGTGTGTTCCTGTGGTGTATGGGAAATATATATCCCATCCTTCTAAATTTATATTAGGAGTATCATAATATGTCTCAAAATCACAAAAATGGCCAGACCACACAGACGTCCAATGTCAAAACTGCCAGACTGCTATGAGTTAATGCATCGTGAGGGCTTAAATGGTTAAGCCGCCAAGCATTACTAAAGTATTTTTCAATCCGTTTTATTAGCCGTTTAAATCACAGTTATTGGGAAAGAAGTCAGTGTTTAAACATCTTTGGTCCCAAATTAAACACTTTTGAGTTAAGTTATTTAATTTATCGGTTTATAGGTTAACGAAAAAAATGTCTTTATCCAAAATTAACCCTTGTCCTGCTAGTCCCGTATATATTCGGGGTTAAGGATGTTTTAGATCAATAAAAATATCACCTAATTTGTAAAAACAATTTTTGGTACCGGTAGATGCTTAGTTGATCCAATAATTTAATATGTCTATTTCTCATAAATAGCAATTTTTTTCGTCATTTGAAGCTGGAAATTGCGTTAGCAATTCCAGCTTCAAATGACGAAAAATACAATTGAACAATTCAGCAGGACAAGGGTTAACATGAACTGAATTATATTTTTCATATTTCACCGATCTTTTTAGAACCTCTATCAAGACTGTGATTATACGGGTTTAGCAGTACATGGATTGACGGTTGCTGCGTTATGGATGTTTTTTTCAGACTTCGCCCCTCGCTCAGTTTTATACACTGGAATCAGGAAGGCTGGAAAACCGGTTTGTGTTCTGTGCCGCCGGTTGGACACCCATACTCTTTGCTCACTCTAGCCAACAACACCGCCATACGCAACAACTTCTCAACTCTGAAGGACAGATTCATGAAAATATACACCCGCAAAGTGAGTCGGAAAGATGTTTTGGCCTTTTATGACACTGAATTATAGTGTATGTTTTCAAACAAAACATATTTGTGGTTCGCAATGTGAGGAAAATTAAAATTACATATACGGGTATCTTCATTAGCCTTTCTCCATTTACCTTTTTCCGACCCTTTAACCGCCGGTATCGCATATAGTCGGTTTTCATTTTTTAGTAGCACATTAAGTACCACCTGTTAAACATGTTAAAGATAATATATGACATCAGTCAGCAACATTTGAAAACAGTTCACCACCATTTTGTCAAATCTGAATAATTTTCACTCACTTGAAGTTGTGGATCGCGTCAGCGAGACACAACTTCAAGTGGGTGAAAATTCAGATTGAATAATTTGGCGGCTAAAGGGTTAACCTCCAAATTATTTAATTTTCACCCACTTGATGTTGTGTCTGCCTAACGCGATCCTCAAATTCTAAGTGAGCGAAAATTATTCAGATTTGACATTATTGAGATCAACGATATTGAAATCTTGCTGATTTAAAATGTAAAAAAATAACTAGGATAATCGGTTCCGGCGGTTAAAGAACTAATGATAAATTAGGGCTAGTACATGTACTTGTAATACGACAATGATATGTATTGCTATCAATGCTATTGCATTATTTTATAGTATCACAGTCAGCAAAGCTGCCTAAAACATTATAAAATCATTACGTACTTATTATCATGATTATAGTCAAGTCAAATTGATTTGCTTCACAAATGTTGTATTGCAACAGTACAAGATTGCGGCAGTAAATAAAACAATATATCAGTATAATACATCCGTCTGCTATTACTGGAGCAAACTTTTGAATTTTATTCGTCTGGCTATGGGTCCATATATTTTATTTAATAGCTATTTGACATTTTAATTTGGTGTGTACAAAGTTTCTTATCTTTTCGCTAATAATTATAAATATGGCTATTTTTCGTAAATTTTTGATACTCTCAGTTTTAACCCTTTAACGGCCAAGTTATTTAATTGGAATTTTTACTCACTTGAAGTTGTGTCTCGCTGACGCGATCCACAACTTCAAGTGAATGAAAATTATTTAGATTTGACAAAATGGAGGTTAACTATTTTCAATCCTTGCTGATTTATGTCACATCCTATCTTTAACATGCTTAAAAGCTGGGATTGAATGTGCTAATAAAAAAATGAAAACCCGACTTTAATCGGGACCGGCGTTTAAAGGGTTAAAACATTTTTAAATATATCTTCTGGGCTGAGCAGCAATGCATCTCTTAGGGTCGGCATACAAAGGGCACTCGGCAATGAAATGTATTTCGTTTTCCACCTTGTCTTCACGATATGATGTAGGCCTATTCCAAGCCATGATAGACAAAATATCAATGTTGCTTTCGCAGTTTGAATTTGTCTTTGAAAAATGTTATTGTGGCCCTTGCAAATCCTTGTAAAATCCTTGAATTGTGACTTAAAGGGACTCAATCCGGTTAAAATTGTCAAAAAGTCGGTGATTTTATTTTGGCTTCTTAATATGAACATATGATGCAAACATGTCCATAGACTAGAAATTCCTATATTTCTTACTTTGGACATGCATGTCCGAAATAAGAAATCGGGAATTTCGTCTCTATATCTAGCCTAACTGGTAAATCCGCAGCACAAAAATTAAAAAAACTTTTACAGTTCATGTACATGTTTAAATCATATGGTCGCCCATATTAAGAAGCCAAAATAAAATCACCGATTTTTTTATGAATTTAGTCTGCTTGAGTCGCTTTAAGTAAAATAAGAAAGGCATAATGTATTACGCATTTCTGGTAAGATGCACATACCCCGTATTTTTCGCAACACTATATGTATTTGTTTGTTTATTTTCAGGCCCATGTTCATCACTACACCCAAGTGGACGGAATGGAGAAGACGGATTTTGCCAGCAGTGTGGAGTCACTTACCAGTCTGATTGGAGAATACAACGGACTCTTCCAGCAGAAATCACAACCCCCACCGCACGTACCCAGACTTCAGATTGTTACGTGACACGATATTCAAAAACACATCTCACCAACCACCCCCACCCCCTCCCCGGTCCAGGGTAGGAGAAGGGCAAGGTCACCGAAGGATAAAAATGGGGCATACTTGTAAAATCATATAATCTTATCATCTAATTATTTTTTACATAAAATTATATTTTCTAGATCTCGAAAGGGCCACCAGCGACCACTTACCCAGCAAACACAAGACGTCATGGAGCTGTTTTGATAATAGCTATTTTTTCATTTACCATTCACCTCAAGTCATCTGCATCTACTGCAAGTCGAGAATTTCGCGGCTTGTAGTGAATGAAGATGACAATGGGAAATTCACACTTAAAAGGGCTAAACTACCATTGTTTCTTGTCTCTCGCTGGCATTTTTATTATCTACAGGGTTCGCACTGGTCCTGGAAATCCTGAAAAGTCCTTGAATTTGAAAAATAAAAATCCAGACCTTGAAAGTGCTGGAATTTTTTAATTGTGAGAAAAGCGATTGCAAAAATGGTATTTGCTAGAGTCTAATAATTAAGTTACCCTTTTTAGAACATGTTAAAATAGATCTACCTGGCCGATTTTATTATCAATTAAAAAAAAAATATAGAAAATGTAGTTTCAAGCTGTTTTGGGGAAATAAATGTGTGAGTTATTGAAAATAAGTGAGTCCTTGAAAAATCTGAATATGTCCTGGAAAAGTCCTGGAATTCTGTTTCTTCATGGAAGTATGAGCCCTGTATCTAATTTGCCAGAAATGGCACATAGATATTATGCATTCCAAACCATGATACAGAAATGTCTGCGCCATTGTTATTTGCTATTTTCGTTTACAGATTCAACAATCCAATCATTCATTTGTTTATTCATTTATTCACTCACTGGTTCTTTTCTAGCCATTCATCCATCCATTCACTCATTCCTTTATTCATTCATACTTCATTAAATGTATCAGTCATCCGTTCATTCATTCATACCGCTTTGTATCTGACAATGTATATCAAAGGATATTTTACCACCATGAAATAAATATATTTATTTAGGTGATACGTGTTAAAATCTTGTCATCTTTTGTGCACATTTATGTAATCGCAACCGATGCTGGTTTAATGTTTGCCCACCGTCTACGACGCTGGACCAACATTAAACCAGCACCGGTTGAATGCTCGGACAACACGAGACATCGACCAGATGTATCGTTGATGTTACGAGTCTTTAAGGTGCAAAGTGTCCTGACCATGTGGTTAGACACTATACACATCGTTCTTTAACCCTTAAAGCGCTGAAGTATTTTTATATAAACCAAGAGACCAAAGGATATTTTTCAATTTGAAATCATCATAAGTGTCTTAGTTAGCACTTTCTGAATCATTTGAATACCTACGTTATGGGTCTACGGCCATCTTTCAGTGCAGGGATCTACTTTATACGTCATAATCTGACCTCTATAGACGAAAGAGGGGGGCAGATATAGATAGGCAGACATACAGACATATAACGAAGCGAGACAGAGCAAAACCACATACAGCAAACACAGTCACAGACAAATATGTCAAGTAACAGGGACACAATAAATAATCCTGATGTCATGCGATTACTCAACACAATGAGAGATGAACAAAAGAAAGCTTTGCGGGATATTAATGACGAACAGAAAGCCACAAAAGATATGTTTGGTAGAGAACTCGAGAAATTAAAAAAAGAGCCAATTGACAGCATCGAACGAAAAATAAAGACAGTCAAGGACGAGATAATGTCAAAAGTGACAGGAATGCAACAGAAGTTAAAGGATTTTGAAAAAAACAGTGCATGCTCAGGACGCTATAATAAAGCAACTTAGTGAAGGCAACACTATTCAAACGGCGGTCCCTTTCTATCCAGATGTGACAATAATAGCTAGGAATGTCTGATACCACGAAGGAGAAAACATTACACGAAAGATAAATAACATTATTCATACACATTTGGAACTGCCACGCGAGGAAGTTATACGATGTGAACGGACGGCGTCGCGAAATAATAAACCAGGAGTTGTTAAAATACAAATGTCGTCACTGGACTCTAAATTTTTTGTGCTTCGAAACAAAAGAAAACTGAACGAGATAACGGGATATACAAATGTATACATGAGAAGCGCCCTCTCGCATACTGAACGTGTGATGGAGAGAAATTTCCAAACCATACTTCGTGAAATTCCTAATAGTTGCGAATTCAGAATAACTGGTCACGGTATTGTGATACGCAAAGGGTCGAATATGGCACAGGGTGACTAGACAGACAGGAGAAATAATAGGATGAATCGTCAGAATCCAGATCAGCAGCTGCAGTTTCGGGACACGAATCAGGCGATGGATCGCCCAGCAGGACCACAACAGCCATTATCTACTGGACCTATCGGACGTGGTGAGAACGTGGTGATGAAAGCATAACATTCGCAAGCTGGAATATAAACGGATGGACAAATGCTAATTGTGAACTCAGGTAGAGTATAATTTATGCTTTGGATATAGACATTATTGGATTATGTGAAACCCATTTGGATAAAGATAAATTTATTACTATAACGGATTATACATATATAGATTTTAAACGTGAAATGCAACATGTAAAAGCCCCTCATGCATTCGGAGGTGTTTTTTATGACATTTAACACTATGGACATTTAACTTTATAGGGTATAAAATGGACATGATGAAGATGTATGTTTGCTTGTAGCAAACGATTTTTATATGTTAATATATCATATGTTGGCTGGCTGACTAGACATCAAAATGACGATTTTAATAAATAATAATAAATAAAAATAACTGCTATCATGTTTTCAATGTCATAATCGTGTTCCTTGATCCCGAAAACATTACATTACACATCAAAATCGTTAGAATAGGATACATAAATAATAATTGACAAAGTTATAGCGATTTACATCAAATAAAACCGCGAGTTGGCAGCCATTTTTATTTCGCTAATTTAGACACTTTCGGATCGAAAAAAATGATGTCAGCAGGATAGACGTCATTCCTGGGTTATTAAACTACATGTCTGTGTTGTTGGTTTGCTTGTAACAAACATTTACCATCTATGCATTTTTTGATAAGATACAGCTTGGCTGGCTGACTACAACGGATGAGATTAACGCCAAAGAACCATGTGTCAGTGCGTCTTTGTATTCATTCCATTTTAAGCGATGGCTCCAGCAGTTTTCTTTAGAACAACCTCATTTTGTTGACGGTGACAATCTGATAGTTAATCCATACACCGAAATCCATGCGATATAGAGCCATTCATGAATGTTAAAACTTGGTTTCAACCAGCCATGTTTCAGTTTAGTGACACTAAGGGATTTTACTGTGTTGTTAAACCAGGACAACTACGTCAGTACTGTATGCCGTAGTCCAAAGGCAGCCACCATCCGGACATACCAGCACATTTGTACGACAAGATGCTCAACTTTTTTCAGCCATATAACGTTGAACTCACAAAATTGGTTGGTCGTAGGTTTAGTTGGTTTAGCAAATACGAAATGCATATGAAATGATGTTCCAATGGTGTGAAATAATTTATATTAAATATGTAGCTCACACATCTTTATCTAACACAAATTATTTCGTTGATTGCAAAATATCTGAACAAATATTATTATATGTTTGCTTCTATATATAAAGACTTGTTTAAGTTCAAAACGGAAGACGATCTTTCAACCAAACATATTACGATGTAGATAGGCCTAATGTCGGTTTAAATGCTAGTAATACATATTATGTTTTTATCTATCAGTATATATTTATTATTCATATCAATCATGTAATATATCATTGAAAAGGTATGAATCTCTACGTTTGCGTGAGCTAGCTAAAGTAACAGTAGTAAGGCTTGTAACATTTGGCTGGAGCAGAGTTAGAAAATGTGAAATGTGTGGATGCTGGGTGCGATTACGTATTAATCAAGATGACCGTCACTGATTACGTAATAATCAAGATAGCCGCGAATGATTACATAATAATAAAGATGGCCGCCACTGATTACGTAATAATCAAGATATCCGCCACCGATTACGTAATAATCGAGGTATCCACCACTGATTACGTAATAAACAAAATGGCTGCCACTGATTTTGACGTAATTGAGATGAATGTCATGACGTAATAATATTTCTAATGAAAATAATCTTAGGCTTAAGGTGCTACATAGGCTTAAAGAAAAGACCATGAATTGACGTTGTTATATCAAAGAAAAATACACAAAAACTCTTTATTAAGGGATTAAGGTGAATAGTTCAATATAGTTATGTATGAATAATTTTACATAGGAGGTTAAATAACGGTCCAAGGAATGTCAAAATATCAGTACACTCATCGAACTGCTTGACTAATTCTCACAAATTAAAAGTTCAAATTCATTAACTGTGTTTGGTTCATTATGTGTATATAACATCTATGCACTATTTAGTTGGTCAGGGGTAGAAAATTATTCTTGAACCAATTTATCTTAAACTTTGTTTATATAAATATATATAGTTTTATTGTTTTTTCAGCGGTAGGCAACATGCCTGTGCGCATACAATAATTTGTACAACCAGTGCGCGAGTGTACAGCATTATGATACATATTGTCAATAACATATACATTCAATCAAATGCGTAATAAATGGGGGTACCACCCCAACAAACACAACATAACTTCTGGTTCGATACAAGACCAGGGTCAGAGAGGATGGCCCAAAATCAAAACAAAGTCGAACAAATCGAATCGAGCCGCACCCCTGCAGGCACGGCACGCCGACAAATGCCGGGTCAGTACTGGGCCGGCGTCAGCAACACCAAACCACCAAAGACCCACACTGGAGCCCTGGCCATGCAACCCCAACGCTGGGCCTCCGAGCAGCGGAGGCCCAGCACTGAGGCAACACGGTCAGAGATCATCAGACCATATCGTGCCTGCCGGCAGCACTAGAACATTATCAACATAAACACAACACACTAGCCACAAGATGTAGCCTCAGCGTGCACGAGACAGCGAGACAATGTTGACTAGGTGGCGGTCCACAATAGTCCAAAACCAAACCCAAAACTATATCAGTGTCCCGCACTCTCTGGGCGTCGGTATAATGGCGGGACAGCGTCGAAGACTGTGGCTCGCCGTTACACCTGTGCACAAACATGGGACAGCAAAATCAGTTCTGCAGGGAGTCTGTCCCAGCCAATAAGAACCGCAGAACCAATGCCGATGTAATGCTGGTCCACCGTCTGCGACGCTGGACCAACATCACCCCAACACCGGATCAACAGCTCGTGTCCGCCAAGTGTAATAGCGTTACATATACAAAGCTTTATATAAAAACACAGATAATTTCTTTATAGTTGTAACATTATCCGATCTCAGTAATTTGATAAATTTTATCATTGATGGTGTTTGTGTATAATATCTAGGAATATATTGTTTTCTTAGAGGTACTAAATTATCAGCAACACATTCAAAAACTAAGTGATATTCGTCGCCGAGGACGTTACAAGTTGTACATAATCTGTCTTGGTATGGTATTCTACGCCAACACCCAGTGACAACCGGCAATTTATGATTTATGCCAAAAAAACGCAATAAACTATATCTATATTTGGGAATATTGAGGTGTAATAAATAATCACTGTATTGGAAGCTAGTTTTAATAAAACTATACAATTTTGTACAGTATGTGTAGCATTTCACCAAACCACTGTTGAATAAATTGGTCACGTATTCTCTGCTTACAAAGTTTTAAGAATAATTAGATATTTCCAACTCCTTGGGCTAACCAGACATCAGCAAAACCAAGTTGACATATTAAATTTCTTACTAAAACAACCCAATTATCATTATTACCATTGGCCCCATTCTCAACATCCATATAAAAGTTATTATAAATTTTACAGACCAGTGGGCTCTGTTTAATTACCACAATTTTTAACCAGTACTTAATTATCCTATAATAGCGATCTAGGCGTAATGGCAGTCTATTCAGCTCACTATATATAAAGTTATTACTTGTAGATTTCTTTAAATGTAATATGCATTTTCAAAAACCTGTTTGTACACGTTCAATGGCAGCCGCCGTGTGAAAACCCCATACTTGAGAGGCGTACATTAGAATTGGAGTAATTAGTTTGTCGAACAGTTGACATATGAAATCTGGTTCTACATCCCTAAAATGGTACAACATTCTCTGTAATGAAAATTCTACCTTTAAAGCTTGGTGAGCAAGTGTACTTTGAGCTTGCGACCATTTACCAGTAGATGAAAAAAGAACACCCAAATATATAAATGTATCAGCGGTACATAGACGCTGATCACCATAGAACCAGTGGTCGTCATGTGATAACCTGCCACCTTTCCTGAAAAACAACTATTTTAGTTTTCTGTATATTAACTTCTAGGCGCCATCGTTTACAATAATCATGTAATATGTCTATACCATGCTGTACATCCTCTCGTGTTTCTGAAAATATAACTGCATCATCGGCATATAAAAGAAGAAACATTTTAAAGTCCGATACAGTTATCCCTTTCATACCCTTTTCTACAAATTTATTTTCCAAATCATTAATATATATAGAAAACAAAAATGGGGATAAACATTCCCCCTGTTGTACACCTATATAGCACTCGAAAGACAATTCACCATTTATTTTAACTTTTGATACCACTGATTCATACATATTACGAATTATATCGTACATGTTTCCATATATTCCATTCTTTAATAGCTTATACCACAAACAATCCCTACTTATATAATCGAAAACCTTGCGGAAATCAACAAAAGCACAGTATAATTTCTTTGAATTGCTCAAACAATTATTAATAAGACCATGAAAAATAAAAATACTATCGACAGTTGATCGCCCCGATCGAAACCCCCCTTGTGCATCAATAAGTACACTATAGGTATCTGACCAAAAATTTAATCTATTATTTAACACTCTTGTGAAAAGTTTCCCTAAAGTACTCAAAAGCGTAATTCCTCTGTAATTGTCTACCTTATCTCTGCTTCCCTTTTTATGTATTGGTATAATAATTCCCTCTGACCACGATGTTGGGAAAAAACCACCTTGAAATACTGTATTAAAAAAACATACTAGTTTAGGGGTAAGTATATCCATAGCATTAATAAACAATTCATTTATAAGTATATCATGCCCTGCAGCCTTCCCTACCTTTAAATCAGATATAGCTTTTTTCACCTCGTATTCTGCAATGGCATCATTTAGTTCTTCATAAGCGCCGACCTGGTCAGCTTCAGCTAGTAGCTGCATGGACTCATAAATATCATCATCAGCTGTGTACATAATATCACTTGGATTACTAAGTGCTTTAAAATACTGAAAAAATCACATGCTTTTAACTGTGGAGTTTTATCAACATTTATATTACTCCGTAATAGATGCCAAAATGCTTTGGCATCGACGTGTTGTTTTTGCAGTAGATTATCCATTTGACATTCATCATATTCTTTTATACATTTTCTGGCACAATTAACATAAGCGGAGCGTGCCGTTACCATATTTATGCGATTTTGGTCACATTGGCCAGCCCTGTAAATATTCAAACATAGTAGGAAATCATCTCTTAGTCGAAGACATTCATTTGACATCCACAAAGACTTTTTTTACTGATCCTTTATTATAATTTATTTTATTGTTTTTACCAAAAAGTGGATTCGCAATATCACCAATCAGAGAAGTAAAATTATTCACCAGCATTTCGACGGATTCCCGACAGTTACCAACATCATTAAACATTTTTACATATTTTTCTTCTGTTTCTTCACTACTGATCTGATTTATATACAAGTCTTTATCAACATCATTCCACTTTAATTTATAATCTTTTGAGTATGCCGTACTGTTATCCAATGATGCATATTCTGATATTATGCATATTATTTTGACCGCTATAATATTGTGATCACTGTATAAAGTTGGTATTCCGACATCAAAATCATGAATTAACAGAGAATCATTAGCTGTACATAGGATATAATCTACTACACTTGAACCATTCGGATTGACACACGTATACTCTCCGACAGTAGCATCGGCTCCTACTCTACCATTAACTATTCTCAATTGTGATGGCTTGCACAGATCCAATAAAGAATTACCATGCGAATTGGGTTTTTTGTCCCTTGATACACGAGGGTTTACAGCATTATCAATACGATAATCACAAGGTAAAGGTAAATGATCTTCATTATCATGCATAACATAGTCATGTTTATCAGAAGTTCTGGCATCAAAGTCGCCGCCTATTAAAATACAGATATCATCTCCGAATTCCCCGTACAACTCCGTCATATCATTCATTAATTTATCGAAAACATCACTGTTTTCTATAGCAGTACTTCCAGCAGGTATGATGTAACATGCACAAATAAACATATCCTTTTCATAACCTGTTAAACATCTATCAACCTTTAACCACATTACATTATCATCTGATTGCTTATACAAACTTATAAATGGTGATAATACAGATTTTTAATAAATGGTTAGCCCACCTGAGTCTCTTCGCGCGTTTTTCGGTCTAGATCTGTATACAGAAAAATGTTCCAAACCAGGGACTGACAAATCACATCGTCGATTGGCCCAGGTTTCAGATAGTAGAACGATATTGTGCTGTTTCAATATGTCAACAAAATGTTCATCTTTTAATTTAAAATTTCGTTTTGAACTAAGTCGATGTACATTCCATGCTGCAATGCTAATATGCTTGTTTGTAGTGTTTGTATTGTTTGTATCGTTTACCTGGTTTGTTTGTGACTGTCTCTGCTGCTGGTCGTGGCCATTATGATGATTGCGTCGTCTTCTCCCTTGGCGTGTTCGTCTTGTGCGTTTATTAACTTGTCGTGTGTTCTGTCCATCGTGATCAGTGTCATTTTGTGCTGTATCAATGTTGTTTCTCTGAGGTGCTGGTGCTTCATTTATTACAGGTGTAGGTTGTGCTAATGTAATGTAAGTCATGTTGACATCGTGTCCCCGCGCCGTACCACTAACCACGTAAAACATCATTCCAGTCAGGCAGCTCGTCCTTTATCACCGCACCATCAACCACTAACTCAGTAGGAAACGCGATAGTTGCTTTCTTCCCAGAACTTCTGGCCGTCCGTCTTTCCACCTCCAGCTTTTTCCTAGCATTACGGATCATATCCGGATAATCACGGCTGATGCCAATATTCCTCATGAAATGCATTGATTCCGACAATTCACACATAGTCCAGGAGCCAAGGGGTGTTTGCGTTCAAAAATGGCCCCGAAATCACCCACCTGTTTTTGATAGTAGACCACATGGGGCACATGTTTAGCAAAGGTGGACATTCTGAAACCCGACAGAAAGTGAGATATTCAAAAGTTTGTATAAAAAAATAAAACGATTTTATGCCTTCTCTTTTTTTATGCCTAGTAACTTTGTCTGAGCAGAAATGCATAATATTGTATTATGCATTTCTGGCCCTTTCCCGCTGGTACGGCCCCTGAAGGCCGTTGAACTATGACGTCGTTTTTACTATGCCCTGCCCGTATTTCACATTCACAGGGCCTTTAGATTGCCATAATACATTTAAAGTTGCATAATTTCGTCCGGAATTTGTTGTGCAAGGTTCAGTAATAATTTTTTTTTTAATTTACCCTCTTACAGTCGATTCATATCTCAACTGTAGCTATACTAACCCTTTGACTCTCAAGTGCATGCCAGGACCCAGGGATAATGGTGATCATTTAATGGAAATGTACGTGTTTTGGTATGATCAGCTTGACTGTGGATCTACATAGTCTATTAAACATTTGTGCACCTGTGGGATTCAGCAGGGGCGGATTTTTGTGAGCATTCAACATTTGGGTCAGTCAAAGGTAACCTCAAGGTCATTGCAAGGTCATGAATCATTTAATAGTATTACCCTGAGTCGGGGACAGGTAGCCTTCCACTAGTCAGTTTTTACTGTTGTAGTCTAGTATAGTAGTAGAACTATACATGTAGCTTGTAACCAGTTTTTATTTTATTCAGTATTATTTTATTTCAATAGTTTGTTACATGCATGCAAATGACTATTGTAGGTCTACTCATGATGTTTTTAATACTCCATGCTGCTAATTTCCATCTTCAATATCCTCACAGCAGATGCAGTCATGCATTAAATATCAACCTAATGTGTTCAACCCAGGTTCAGCCTCAGGTATCGGATAAATCAAATCAGTATTCAGCGTACCAGTGTTTTTGTAAAAAATAAAAAAATGAATGCAAATTAATGCTATAAAACTCTGGAATATAAGTCCAAATGCCACCGTTTGCAGTCTTTTGATCATTCAAAAGTGCAGCATTTCCTGATCCTACTTAAATGACCACCAAAAGGACAAAATCCCTAGACCTTCTGTAACACAAAATTGCTTAAAATCGAAATTGGCCAACAAAATTCAAAATAGCCGCCAAAAAAATTATGAGTCCAATCTTCCTGTTACTTGTAAAGTCCTATTCACCCTAGTTATTTATGAATTGTATATGTTATAAACAGTGTTTGTAGCTTGACTTTAATTATAACAGGCCAGTCGTCTCGCTTTACTGATTCAAATTATTTACTTCCGACGGACCCTATTGCTTAGTACGTTCACCACGCTGCGCATGCGGGTGGGCCCACAACCTATGCTCAAGGTATTCTGACGATCCACCTGTAATGTTGCCTTGTTGTATTTATTGATGTCATGGCGACAAAGTGTATCGTATTCATCTCTGGTCAGTGGTCAGACCATTCTAGCACCATTGATTATATAGTTGTATTATGCGTATATCCGGTAGATGCATTGATATATCTGTCATCATGGGCATATATAAATTAAAAATGTATATCACAGACTCTTTTCATTATGTTATGGCCTCCTCATTTCTTGTTCCCTCATCTGGTATACCCTTAATTATGTATGGTCTCCATTTATTTGTGACTGATATTTAGGTATGCTTTCTCTGGCAGCTGTCAGTGCAGCGCACCAGAATACCAGTATAAGGTGTTTTTAAGGCACAATGGCTTCATCACAGTTATGTGTCTTCATCATTACCATAGGATTGATTTATGTGTCGTCCGACTTATGTGATAAGTATTTCAGTTTGAGAGGACCCGAGATGGCAGCCTTAATTAATCGTACTTATCCGTCTTGTGACCAGAAGAATTTATCCAGAGAGTTATCTATATGTCAGATTGACGGTGAGAATACAGTAGACACGTGCTATGTTCCTCATGACAGATTGCCAGCTTTACCTGCATGTCCCGATGGAACATGGAGCAGAACCTGCTACCCTAGAGTATCAACAGACATTATTCAGATGAGCTGTGTGTGTCATTCATCAGTACAGATCACCGGTGACATCAGAGAAACTCAGTGGGACATTTGGGAGCAGTTAGACCCTCCTGTTAATGGAGCCCGTTACAGAAGACGTCTGATGATGGATACAGAATGCATAGCACAGGAGTTTGCACTCCTCCTTCAGCCGATTGTGGCTACATATAAATTACCAGACAGTGTGTACACGGCCTCTTCTGCTCAGCTCACCGGACATGAAGCATACAGGGCCAGGATTGACAACTATTTTAGTCTTTGTTGTGGATGGGCTGCAAACTCGGTCGATCTCACTATGCCATGGTTAGCTATCACTCTACCTACAGAGTACTTGATAAAAGGAATGATCATCAAAAAACGATGCGATCCTCCTTACTCAATCCAGTACGTTACCAAGGTAACTCTTTCCACGTCCCATGATGACGTTACTTACCAGGATGTGGTTGTTACGGAGGATCTGTCAGCCGGATATGATGCTGATCTGACCACTTACATTATGTTTACCCAAGCTTACACCACACGGTTCTGGTTGATTCACGTGAACGCTTATAATAGCCATCCAACCATGAAATGGGATCTTCTCGGAATCGAAGAATGAATTCACATTTACGAAGATTTAGCCGCGTAGTTTTAATTACCAAATATTGTAGTTGGTATCTTTCAAAAACAAACGTTGTGTACAGAGCTACGATTGTTATTTATCACCACCTGGACTACACTGCCCCTGTGGCATACAGAGTTGTAGACTACACCTAGTTATATGACTAAATGTTGTAAATATCTGTTAAAAATTGTATAGATATCAGTTTCTTCAAATCCCGTCTGCTCTTTGTCCATGCTGGTAGAGTGTTAGCCTGACGCAGAGTAATTTCCTACATAAAATAGTAACACATATTACATAATTCGTCGCCTCGGAGCTAAAGGATCCTATCTGCCACTCTAACGAGTGTCAGATAGGATCCTTTAGCTCCGAGGCAACGAATTATAATTTTACACATTGTAGAGAAACTTGATAGTGACTAAGACGGCTGCTCGTTACTGGAGTAGCCACCCCCCCTGTGTAGTTTCAGCTATAACAGCTCATGCACAGCTCTTTGTTTCAAACAGGAATATTACCAGTTCTGGGCTTACTATGCCGTTCAGTTTCCTCCACATTTGGTTCCCTCTGGCATAGCCTCCGCTGTGCCATAAGAAACCAAATGAGTAGGAGACTGAAGGGCATAGTGAGCCCAGAACTGATAAAACTGAGGAAACGGCGGTAGCGCCAGAACATTCCTCACATTCATTCGGAACAAATAACTGTGCATGAACTGTATATCACATTTAAAGTTATAAATTAATGTAGGCCTATTACACTCTCTTATAGTTTTTTTTCTGTTTGTTGTAAACATAGGCCTACTATGTTTACAAGAGACAGAGAATAAAACTATAAGAAAATTATCGTGGGACAAGGCTCGATAAAATGACACAGATGGATTACATTATTGTTCAAATGAACCAGTCATTCCTGTTAAGACCATTTTCTTAGTACAAACAAATGAATGTTCACAGATTTATTTGTATGTCACCTTGCATGGTGAGCACGGGTTTACCTATGTCAAGATAAAGCAGAGAAAAAACGACTATGGTCGTGGTTAGTGCTTAAATGGTTAATCGAGTCTCACAAATACCTCGAGTAATTACAGATCTGTCTCCTTCCCAAGCATGAGCTCTAAGTTGTTTGTTTGTTTGTTTGTTTGTTTGTTTGTTTGTTTGTTTGTTTGTTTGTTTGTTTGTTTGTTTGTTTGTTTGTTTGTTTGTTTGTTTGTTTGTTTGTTTGTTTGTTTGTTTGTTTGTTTGTTTGTTTGTTTGTTTGTTTGTTTGTTTGTTTGTTTGTTTGTTTGTATACTGAGCACAACACCCTAGTTTGGAAGACTAACGGCTCAGGGTGCTATCGCACCACGGGTACTATCGCACCACACTGTGGATTTTTCGGGGTCTCGCCGAATGGAAACTGCGCTTACGTCCATTTAGATACTTTTACGTCCAACTCTAAGTCAGTCAGACGAGACATCTGATTTACATGGTTCTCTGAGCCCCACGACACAACATTGCTGCACGCATGGCCTAGTGTATACAGCACCTGGTAGCCCCAGGCGGTCACCCATCCTATTATAGACCGGGCCCGACGTTCCTTAACTTCAGTGATCAAGCCGACACCGAAGAGCTAACGCCGTATTCTGTATTGGAAGACACCTATTAAGCACGGTCTATCATGCCATGTTGGCGAAGACGATGGCCCAATATCAGTCCAGTGTAGTGTAGTGATATAACACCCAGCGTGAAGCCTTGAACCAATGCTGTGTTAATGTTGGCCTACTGTCTGTAATAGCGGCACAGCACCGAACCAGCATTGCGCCACAACGCGTTTTCACCGAGAGGGAGAAATATTGTTGCATGTGTCATCAGCGCGCTAAAAACACGAGGCATTCAATCCCAAGGTTAATGTTGGAGAAGAGGCGTAAACAGTGGCCCATCATAAACTGATAAAACCAGCAACACACCCAGTTTGCAGTGTTAATCTCTTTTCAATAATACCCCTCCCCTATCCCGCGGAGGCCTACATGTATTTTTTACAATTCACAACTTGCTCATGCACCTTTGCTATTATAGCTGTTACATGTGTTTTTTGTCTACGTCAGCAAAAAAACGTTAGTAGGGTTAGTGATGTTAGGCTCTATTATAATGATAATATTTATAAACTTTTTTTCTCAGTCTCTACTTACACAGGTTTATATGCCAGTGTTTAAAGGGACTGGCCCAGGCTAAAATCATTTAAAAATCGGTGATTTTATTTTGGCTTCTTAATATGACCATATGATGTGAAAATGTCCATAGACTAGAACTGCAAAAGTTTTTTAATTTTTGTGCTGCGCATTCACCAGTTAGACTAGATATAGAGACGAAATTCCTGGTTTCTAATTATTGACAACCATGGCAAAAATTAGAAATACGTGAATTATGTCTCTATATCTAGCCTAACTGGTGAATGCGCAGCAGAAAAATTAAAAAACTTTTGCAGTTCTAGTCTATGAACATGTTTACATGATATGGTCATATTAAGAAGCTAAAATAAAATCACAGATTTTTTTATGATTTTAGCCTGGGCCAGTCCCTTTAATTATATTCACACATTCATCAACGGTTTTTAATTCTACCGATGCATGGCTATTGGGACCTGGCAAAGATATTGTTATCGGATAGAAAACATATTAATAATTATCTGATTCAGATTTTTACACATTGTCAATATCTATATTTCTATTTCCTGTCATCAAAAATATGAGTGATTGTAATGAAATCATCCAGCTCAGTTGTTTTATGGAGGTGTCATTGCACAACTGGAACTGGAAAACGTATAGAATTAGTTTTTTTCATCTTACATCATTTTTTCTAAGCCGATGTTATACATATTATCCAGACACTTATTCTGCTCTGCAAAGCCAAAAGGCAGTATCTGCTTACTTGTAAAGTAAGCAGATACTGCCTTTTGGCTTTGCACGGCAGTATTGTCCCTTTTAATTGTGGATGACCAAAAATGCATATTAGATATCATCTGTTATGCATTTCTGGTATGACTCATGAGAATATATATGTTATTTTTGTACAGGCTGCATTGTTTCATTTATGTCGGTGATACTTACTTATTAGGCTACTAGCCTTGGCTGTGCGGGGCACGGGTCAAGGCTAGTCTATACTATAAGATAGAATAAGCTTTCTTCATCTTTCCGAATCAGGTCAGACAGTCAGACCACTGCCGGTAGCAGTAGCAGTGGTTGTACGAACGCCCTGACCAGATCGTTATTTCCCGCCACCCACTATGTACCTCGCGCAAAGTTTTGACATTCAGTTATAAAAGGGCTGTAACGGTTATATAAAAACTTACTGGAATATGTTTTGTACCGTAATTTGGCCTTCAGTCAATGTCCATCACAATTATCAGCTGAATCAACCTTATATTCCGTTTTGCTTTTGAACCTCTTTTATATAATTTTTATATTTTGTTTAGAGGTTTTTCATAGTCTATACAAAAATATATCAACGCTCTACGGGTTTTAAATCTGTTTTAATAAGCAGGTTGAATCACTCATTGGGAATAAAGGAATGTTTATAAACATTAATGTTTAGTCTGAAATTAAATAAATACGAGTAGTTTTACCAACTTGAAGTACCGCGAGACACAACTTCAAGTTGGTTAAAATTTCAATTTTATAATGCAGCGGCCTAACCCTTAGAGTGCGGGGATAGACTTTAGACGTCAGAATCTGACGTCTGTAGAATTAAAACATTTTTTATTATGGCCCTAGACCCATAACATACCATGGTTTGTATAAAGTACTTCATCGCTGTGAGGGTCGAAGCTTAATCATTGCCTGATGAATACCGTGTCATGAGCAAAAGAAAAAAGTTTGTAAAGTGGCAAATATATGAATCTTTGGTTCCAACAAGATGGTTTATATTATAAACATAAAGAAAGCGAGATAAAACATCAGACAATGCACCATAATATAATCAACTTTGTTATTCTTCTCGGCAATACATTTCGGTAAATAATATATTCAAAAGACTTGAAAATCCACAAAATTATACACATAAAATAATTCCACATTCACTCATATCATAAAATATACAGAAAATGGGTAAAACTAGCTACTGCACCATGTAAAACCATTTCTATCATAATAGTTGTTGATGCCAGTAACATGTCCCAAGTTCTGACGCGTCCTTACAAATAAATGTTAGGTTGCTATACTTGATCATTGTAAAACCTGTTGGATATTTAGGTGGAGCTCCCTGTCAAAATTGAAAATAGATCAACATAATATAATGACTTGCATGGTTTTCACTTCTGACGGATTAACATAATAAATATATAAATATAAAAAATAACTTCTAAGTTTGAACAATACAGCATCGACAGCGTTTACGCAAGGTATTGCGTTTGATTTTATCTTATTCATTTACAATTCCAGGGTAATTAAAGAATATTTGTCCGATGTATAATTATTGTGAGATATAAATAACAAAAAAAAGTAGTGAAATGGAGATATACAATTGTTTAATTATATGTATGCGACCAATACCAGTTAGATATGTATCCTTACAGGTGTGAATGATTTCGAATGTACTTTAATAAAAAATAAATGCATCACATGTACTTTTCTACGTGTTTAGTTCTAAACCAGAAAAATATAGGCCTATGTAAATCCAAATATATTCGTAATTGAGAAAAAAACGCGTTTGGTGACATTTTATTTCTACATTTAGAGACGATTATGATGTCATTAATAATTACTGCCCAAAGTTGTTTTAATGTTGTGCCACCGTCTGCGACGCTGGCCCAACATTAAAACAACATTGTCTCAATGCCTCATGGTTGCAGGAGTAGGCTACTTGTCTCCATTGTGTCATCTACTTTGTATTGAAACCAATGCCATTTAAAAAATACAATTACAACCTAACGTTACTGAATAATCTAGATCTACGTATTTTCGTTTTTTAGTTCCTTCATTTCCGTGCTATGTTCGTCTTTTATATCACTATGTTGTCTCCACCACAACGCAGAAGCAATAAATAAGACAATGATCAACAAGGCGTTGGCAATATTTCCTAACGTGGGCAGGTAGAGCATCCACATGTATGAGACGTTTTGAAATAAGAATCCTGCCACATAAATGGCGCTCATCCCCCCAAGAGAAGACGCCACAACAAAGGCACCTGCTGTTTTTCCTGTTACTGTTATATTCTGAGACGCCCAGAGCATTGCTGATGGGAATATGGATGCCAAAGCCAGTCCATGGACCGCTATGCACACCCAGATGACAGCGTCATGGATGTGGGAGACTAGAGCCAGGACAAATAAGTTTAACAAACAGGCGAAACTACAGCAGATGAGCATAGCTCCCGGAGACACTACAGTAGAAATAGGTATGGCGAAAAATCGTCCGACCCCCAGTGATCCCCAATACAATGATGTGACCAGTGCTCCTTGCTGCACGCTCCATCCGTACTGCTTCACCACAAAAGTCGCTCCATATGTGCCGATAATTTCCTCCATGTACGCATACGATATGAAGAATGCACATAGCAACACGATGAGGAACAGTTTGAATTGTGGATACGTTTTTATTACATTGGTCGCCTTCTTGGCCAATACTGGAGGCTTTTTAAACTTGAGAGATGGTCCTTCGGATAAACAAATAAAGTAGAACACTAGAGAGCCGACACACACCATACAGCCAACTGCCATATAACCATACCTGACAAGTGTGACGTCAGGTTCAAGCTGAGATGTGATGTTAAGATCTGACGCCGATTCATTATAATGGCAACCTGAGCTGAGATTGAGACAGAGTTTGGAGTCAGTCCAGTTAGAAGGGGCTGTTACGTTCTTTATGCCACCATCAGATAGCTCAACCAGAAATGGCGTGACCACCACAGGCCCCAGCAGGGAGCCAAGTGACCAGATACAATGTAATGCCTGCATCGTGGGATCCTTATATCTGGTGCTTGTCCACAGCCCCAGGATGTATGACTGCCCACCTGAAATAGTGTCAAAACTTAAATGAGGAAAGTAAGTATAAAATACCGATGTTATAGTAATTAATTGACATACAAGATTTAATAAAACTAGGAAATGATACTATGAGATTAAATACAAATCACGCAAAAACAATTATAGGTATCGACTTTTAATTCATACTGTTATCAATAATAATTACATACTACTTATCACACATAAAACATATAAGCAATGTCCGCTTTGACTAGGCTGCATTATGCAATTTCCTATTGGCAACATGGCGATCTTGACGATATTGTAGATGCGAGAATAATGAAATACTCAAGGAAATTGATTCAACATTCTCAAATATTGTGTGAAATTCCAATTTAATTATGAAACAAAATTAATCGGGAAAGCTGATATTTCACAGAATTTTCTATGCTTAAAATTTTCCTTTTGACCATTATGATTTGGTTATGAATTTGTTACTATTCTAATCGACCTCAATAATTTATAGGTTGCATCGCTTTGTTGAGGATTCGAGCGTCTGGCTCTCAAATACATTTTAACTATCAAATACTAAATCGAGCTCTTGTCTTCCCGGTTTCTGACAGGACGACACCAAGTTCCCAACCCGATCAACCACTCATTTGAGGCTATAATTACACGTATTTTTATTTTAGTACTAACCACTCTTTATCATATTTATATTAATATATTAGTAGAATAGCAATAGGAATCTGAAAATAAAACTATGAATGTACCCGACGTTGTTGTGACACCACGTTGTTACGACGTTGAATTAACGTCAATAACGTTGATTCAACGTCACAACAACGTTGTGTGCCCAGTGGGTAGAGCCTACTAATCTCTCACCTGCATCTATTGCCCCCATAAAGATAGCTTTCAGAGCATTCAGAGTGCCAAATCCCACAACAGATATCGGCCATGGCTGAGCAATGGTGAGAAGACCAGATAACAGGCCACACGTGGCAAACATGAACTCCCTGTTGACTTTGTCCATAACCACGCCACCGACTGCCGAGCCTGAAAATTGGCATCCCCAGCAAACATGAGACGTTGGCCCAACGTTGGTTTACTGTCGGTCCAACGTCGTAGACGGTGGGCCAACAGTAAACCAACGTTGGGTCAACGTCTCATTTTTGCTAAGTCACATTGTACGATAAGAGACTATTATCAGTATAATCAATAGTCTATAATGCCGGATTATAACTCATTCAGTAGGGCCTGCCTGATAGTAAAGGAATACTGCTGTGATTAATCATGGTTTTCTGTATTTTTTTTTCAACTACCGCTGATATCGCAATAACCGGCTTCAATTGAAGGAGAAGTAACCCTATATTTAAAATAATAATTCCAGTTTAATTGATGGTTTTATTTGTCGTTTACATGTCATCTTTGACACACGTCCATTGGTCTTTTAATGCGGGGGTGCTGTAGTCAGATACACATTAAATTCATTACCAAGGGTAAATTAATTTCGCGAATTCTGTCAATTCTGAACCAATTTTCCTGACATTTTGCACACATATTGTCATGTATAGTCATGCGGCGACCCTCTGGAGATATTTCAGAAGTTAGACCACTTGACATGTAATGAAAGTTAATGGGTTCATGGAGGGCGACATTTTTTTAATTACCACATGTATAGAATACATTTTAAGCTATACATTTTTTTTCAATGACATTTTCAGACGCCGCAGCACTAGACAATAGTACTTGTAAAATTCCATGACAATTCTTTGAGAATTGACTGAGAAATTTGCAAAAATAAATGTGAGTCCGACTATTTATTTATAATCGGATATATTTTTCGGTTGTACATGTTTAATTTAAAATTAGTGGGTTATTTTGCTGTGCTCTTTTGGAATTAATCATATTTATATGTTTATGTAAAACCCTACAAATTGATTAAGTACCCCTTTAATATAAATTAATGGGTAGTCAGCAATCATTTAATACACTACCGTTTTAAGTAAAAATGTTGTATGAGCAGAGATATTTACTTTTCAATTGAAAGTATATCGTCGTCTTGTAGTTGAAGGGTCATTCATATCTCTCTATCTAAGTCGTGGTAGATAGGACCCTTTAGTTCCGAGGTGACGTATGTTTATTTCGATCAAAGCTGAGAATTGCAAATCAATGAAAGTGCAGACCAGCGATCCAGAAACGACGACGGCGACGATTTTAAGTGAAATAGGAATACGACACGTAGAGCTAACTACTGGACACACGACGTTGTTGCGACCTTGCAACAACGTCGTGTGCCCATTGGTTACGCTACAGCCCATATTTTAGCTTTGCAGAACAGTACATAGTAATAATATCTATATTTAAAGAGGGCAAAGCCAATGAACATTCACCCATCCTCCTTGGGGCCCTCAAAACATTCAATATACAAAATACATGACAGAGTTATAAACAGAAAAATTGCACTGTAAATTTAAAGCTAAACTACATTATATACTAAAACCAGCACAGGATAATTAAAATAAATATCATAACTAGATATACTTCAAATACAATTAAACAGCATTATCGTAATATGTTGATGTTTCCTGCACCAAAACCAGAGGTAAAATAGCTACTGCATATAGCAAAAAATACATTCCTGAAAGCAGAAACCTAACCTAAGATATAATGTGTACCGCTGCAAGGCGCGGATCGAATGATACGTCTCTGTTTGCTATATATTATATAGCCTATTTGACACCTTTCAGAAAAATATCATTTTGAAAAAATAGTTTGTTCGGTTACCAGGCTATGTCTACAAAAAAAACCTGTTCCCCGGGAGTAAACCACATCCGTTCTCCTCCCGCACATGTCATTTACCAGGAACGGGTCCAGTTGTTTATAAATGGCCGCCCGTTTAAAAAAAAAACAGTGCGTTGATAAGCACTTGGACGTTTTTAAACGGGCGGCGATTTATACACGGCTGGACACGTACCTGTTTACCACTGTTCACTCCGCCATGAAGAAGATCCCGACTTACCTACGAGGTATCCGAAAGTTCCTCCAATGAAAGAAGCGCCCAGGCTGGCAATGTCGGTCCGCAGTAAGATCTCCAGGTTAATCAAGGTTGGATGGTGGACTGTGCTTGCCATGCCCTTAAAAGAACTCATATTCTTAACACCATCCAAATGTATTACCACATTATATCCGTGCAGGATTAATGCATATGTGATAATAATAATTTATAGTTAATTAGGCTCCTATTTCGCGTAACGAATATTAGAAGAAATGTGAAACTACCCAGTAAACACAAAACATTTGTATAATATAACATTTGTGCAATGTTGGACAAACGTCAAAGACGTTGGGCCGACGTTGTAAAATGCTATACAAATGCTTTGTGCTTGCTGTGTACGTTTCACTCAGTATGTCGCCTAGCTACTATTAAAAATGAAACCAAAAAACAATTACAATCATTTTATTATCATGTTTCACTTTTAATTCAACGCTTAGAGCGTGTTGGTGATAAGCCAGATTGAGTATTTCGTGAATTTACAGAACAAACCTACCAAAGCCAGAAAACAGCAGTAAAGAGCCACGGTTTTCATGACTCTTTTAGGAACATTTCCAGGCATCTCATCGTGCTCCTCAACGGCATTGGTCTCTTTGTCTCCATCCTCCATCTTCGTGGATTACCTATAGCCTACCCAGCACACGTGGAACAGATGAACAATTTGTGTTGAACAGATGAACAGATTGTGTTGTTAGTGGGCAGTACGAATGACCTGAACATCCATTCAGCTGCATGCTCGCATGAAATGGGTTGTAATCACTCTGGATATCCCTGTCCCACCAGCCTACACGATCCCATTGTGACCTGAAAAAATGCATAAAATGTTAAATAAATAAAATTTAAAATTGAGTGCAAGTACAAATTAATTTGCTGTTATTATTTTAAACTAGAATAGGAGTTCCCGAACTCCGAGGCCCGGCTTTAGTCTGTTTGCGTGCTATAGACAAAAAATCGGCCTAACATTTTGTAAACATAACAGTGTATTGGTCTTCCTCGTGCGCCAGAATCCTAAATGTCCAGGATATAATTTAAGAAAGAACCAAGGAGACAAGTTAAAATATTTTTTCAACATGTATTCCTTCCACCATTATCGCCGGTGCTGGCCAACTATTCATTCAATACTTGCCTACGATGTACCTCGTACAGAGGAGGTAGGCCTACCACGCCCGACTGCAATTGAGATATAAATGGGGACACTTAGTGGCCGGAGATTGAACCGAATCTGAGACTCATAGTCTTAAAAAATAAGCTGATAATATGAAACTTAATATGTGAACATACCATGGACTAGAAATGTGGAAATCTTTTAAATTTTGCGTTGCTGTGGAAACGCAGCAAGTGTGCCGAAACCCCGTGTATCAGTTATTTTTGTATTTCTTATTTTGGACATGCATGTCCAAAATTAAATCTCGTCCTTATATCTCGTTAAACTGGTAAACGCGCAACACAAAATTAAAAAAAACTCACGTAATTCTAGTCTATGGACAAGTTGACATAATCATGGACATGATATTGAGGAGCCAAAATAAAAATGATGATTTTGGCCTGATTGTAGAGATTTAACCCTTTCAGCGCGGGGACCGTCTTGATACGTCAGAATTTGACGTCTGTAGACGTCAGATTCTGACGTGTATAGACGATCCCTGCACTGAAAGAATTAAAACATTTATAATGACCGTAGACCCATAACATAGGTATTCAAATGAATCGGAAAGACCTAACTAGGACACATTTATGATGATTTCACAAAAAAAAAAAAAAAAAAAAACCTTTGGTCTCCATGGTTTATAAAAAAATGTTTCAGCGCTCTAAGGGTGAATGTAGGCCTATAACTCACCGGCGATGAGCACAAGTGGTGAAACACGCCGTCGACGTTATGATTATATTTTATAATAGCTGCATGCCAACTGGTTCAGTGCACAATATGTGCTGCATGATTCACATATAAAGTGTTACGCCTGACAAGGACATGGACTTTGATAGACTGGATCATTTTGAAGATGTGACCAAACGGTGATCAATGATCACATCACTGAATCTATGTTTTACGCCGGTTATTTTGGGAGCACTTATCAGCAGTTCAGGTATACGTAGTTACACGGGTCGTTGTCCCAGAGCTTTGTCAATGCTGGGGCAAATATTGTATTTCTTTTAACGCGGGGATCGTCTTTATACGTCAGAATCTGACGTCTGTAGACGTCAGATCCCAACGTATAAAGACGGTCCACGCACTGAAAGAAATACAATATTTATAATGGCCGCATATCCATGACATAGATATTCAAATGAAGCGGAAAGAGCTAACTAAGACGTTTAGAATGATTTCAAATTGAAAGAAATCATTTTAGTAGCCATGGTTTAAATAAAAATAATTCAGCGTTGTGAGGACTACCCAGCAAACACGAGACAATGAGCCAATGATGGGTAAATGTTGCCCACCGTCTTCGACGCTGGCCCAACATCAACCCAGCATTGGATCAATGTCTCGTGTCTGCCGGGTAACGACATTGAGACAGCGTTCGGTCAGCCTGTCGTGCTCGCTGAAATATGGTGGAGATTAATTGATCATTTGTAGAAGTATAAACAAGTTTCAAGATTTAGATTTATAAAAACATATATGACGCGATGTTTAACCCTTTGTGCGCGATGTTTAACCCTTTGTGCGCCCTCGTCGCATTTAGTCAATCAATCAATCAATCAATCAATCAATCAATCAATCAATCAATCAATCAATCAATCAATCAATCAATCAATCAATCAATCAATCAATCAATCAATCAATCAATCAATCAATCAATCAATCAATCAATCAATCAATCAATCA
Organism: Flabesymbios commensalis; assembly: GCA_964017125.1. Classification (NCBI taxonomy): domain Eukaryota; kingdom Metazoa; phylum Annelida; class Polychaeta; order Terebellida; family Flabelligeridae; genus Flabesymbios; species Flabesymbios commensalis. Next base: position 44,982,113 of record OZ024915.1, on the reverse strand, counting down.
ATCAATCAATCAATCAATCAATCAAGCAAGCAAGCAAGCAAGCAAGCAAGCAAGCAAGCAAGCAAGTAAGAAATCAATCAATCAATTAATCAATCAATCAATCAGCAATCATCAATCAATCATCAATCAATCATCAATCAATCATCAATCAATCATCAATCAATCATCAATCAATCATCAAGCAATCATCAATCATCATCAATCATCAATCAATCATCAATCAATCGTCAATCGATCATCAATCAATCATCAATCAATCATCAATCAATCATCAATCAATCATCAATCAATCAATCAATCAATCAATCGATCAATCAATCAATCAATCAATCAATCAATCAATCAATCAATCAATCAATCAATCAATCAATCAATCAATCAATCAATCAAACAATCAATCAATCAATCAATCAATCAATCATCAATCAATCATCAATCAATCAATCAATCAATCAATTAGGGCCTAGTCAATTAATCAACTATTCAATCAATCTATTCTAGCGCCTAAATCCTCAGAGGACCGAGCTCAGAGGCGTACAAATCCTTAGCACGATCATGTGTCATAATCCAGACCAAGGCATGGTGAGATATTTCCGGAATGTTAAAATTGTTTGGCCATTTCTTTCGGGCACAGGCAGAGCGTTCCGCAAGGTTGGGCCTTCTGTAGAGAAAGCTCTTGAACAAGTTTTAGTTTTTAAAATCTATTTGAATTTGTGGAGCGTAGATAGTTTGAACATTTAGGCCACAGGTCTGTGATATATGCAGGTTGGTTGTCTTTTAGGTTTCTGAATGTCTTGACAGGAAGCCAATGTTATTGTTTTACAATAGGAGTGGAACGATTAAAACGTGGGGCATTGATTACCACTCTAGCAAGGCAATCTTGAAATCGTAGCAATCTAGCGAAGTTATTTTCTGGGATGTTGTGAAAAAACATTTTTTTAACTAAAATTTCTTTAACCCTTTAGCACTTAACCGCCGGTCCCGAATATATTCGTGTTTTCATTTTGCTATCAGCAAATAAGGTACCACCTTTTAAACAGGTTAAACATAAAATGTGACGTCCATCAGCAAGATAATATTAATTAACCTACATTTTGTCAAATCTGAATAATTTTCACTCACTTGAAGTTGTGGATCGCGTCAGCGAGACACAACTTCAAATGGGTAAAAATCCCAATTGAATAATTCAGCGGTTAAATGGTTAATAGGAGGCCTAACCACAATTTTCTAATGATACACACAAAAAAAACTTTATCTATTGGCACACATTGATTCTGAATTTTGTTTTTGTGTCTTTTTAGCATTATAATCTGCAATCAGATCGTAAATTTTCATACATTAATTTAACATTTTCGGTTGCAAATTCCGCTTTAATTAAATGTGACATGATACATAGAGTCATTAGATTGATGCCGCAATATTGCCATAATATAATTTAAATGAATTTCAGTTGATATTTCTGTCCTGAAAAAAAAATAGTTTAAAAAACGGCTAAAAACGCCTGCTGTACGCACTGGAATGGGATAAAATGTATGCGATAACACATTTTATAATTAAACATTTGTATTTTCTCGTATAATTCCATTCCAAAGTATTTCAATCACTTCGAGCTCAGAGGCACACAAATCAGATGCAAAGTTCATAGCCAAAGTTTGAGGCCGGGCACCGCATCGCCATGGAAGTACGATGAAAAGACGAATAGAAATAAAAACGTTTCGGCACTAACTTGTTAAAATGAGATGGCTAGCTGGTAGTCCTAAATCAATAGGTAAATACTTCCAGGTGGAAGGACTCTAGCTACAACTGCAAGATTTGCCATTTGTCATCGTAAAAAGGTAGGCCTAAACAGGTAAACCCATACAACGCAAGTGCTGTCACAGTAAATCATAATGCTTTCAAAGGCTGCTAAAGTTATCATAGGCCCATAAACTTATGTAATTCATTCTACATAGGTTTACACAAAGAACAGTCGCTCAACAAAAATACGTCATAATTATATTTTTAAATATTTTCTAAAACAATATAAACATGTTATATAGTGCGCTATATCAGTATAGATCTACTAGGTATATACTGACTCACCTTACATCATACAGTACTGATTTAAAGGTATGTCATGCTTAGGTGACTGAGTAGGCCTAATATATACCTGGCATGACAACGGCGTGGCCTATCCACGAAGCACCCTTAGGTGGCTCTTCAAAAACCAAATTTCAGTCAAAAAAATATAATTTTCATATAAATTATTTTAAAAGCGCAGTATTTTAAACAAGCGCCAGTCAATCGGCTGCCAAGGGCAGCCGCTTGACTGGCGCTTGTTTAAATTGATAAATTGAATCACCCCCTGTTGATGAAAGCTGGCCCCGCCCCTGCGCGGTGCCATATCTCATTGATAAAGATGTCAGGCTCGCGCGCGATACGTGTAGGCATACACCGGAATGTCACTTCACCTTTGACTGTGACCCTTTGAGCGCCAGAATCTGTGATCAAATCTGGTGCGTGGCTGCCTTCAACATCACGTCATGCGCTTCACGTTAACGCTTACAAACTGAGTGGGATCTATCTGATAGAAAATTAGCAAATAACCCTTTCAGCGCAGGGACCGTCTTTATAGTCAGACTCTGAGATCTATAGGATTCTGACGTCTAAAGTCGATCCCAGCACTGAAAGAATAAAACAAATTTTAAAGGCTGATGACCACCCATAACATAGGTATTCAAATGAAACGGAAAGAGCTAACTAAGATGTTTATGATGATTTCAAATTGAAAAAAACACTTCGATCTCCGTGGTTTATACAAACACATTTCAGCCTTATAGGGGTTATTGTATTAACCCTTTGACCGCCAATTTTTTTAATTTGAATTTCCACCCACTTGAAGTTGTGTCTCGCTGACGCGATCAACAACTTCAAGTGAGTGAAAATTGTTCAGATTTGACAAAATGGAGGTTAACTAATTTTCAAATATTGCTGTTTTATGTCACGTTTTATCTTTAATATATTCAAAAGGTGTGTCCTTAATGTATAATAAGAAAAATGAACAACCGAATACAATCGGGACCGGCGGTTAAAGGGTTGAATGTGCGGCCAATTCGCGTCCGACATTTTCCATCCGACATACTAGTAAACCACTGAGTGTGAAACCGGCATAATGATGTTATCGAGCCCATGTCAAGAGCAATCCGCAGAAGTATGCAATTTTTATTATGAGGATTTGAATGTAATTGACAAAAACGATCACACTCCAGGAATTTAATGGCTTAGTCAAAATAAGCCTATATGCCTATTTTTAGTATTATTTGAACATTGTGGATCAGGCCTATTCCATTTTAAAACTGGAATAGGCCTATTATGTTATGTCTGATATAGTTATTTTCCCCAATTAACAACAACGTAACATAGACAGAAATGCACTTGGAAAAAATAGGCTTACAACGGGAAATAATCACTTAACTATCAACCCTTAAAGCGCTGATTTTTTTAATAAACCATGAAGACCAAATGGTTTTATTTAATTTGAAATCATCTTAGTTAGCTCTTTCTGATTCATTTGAATCCCTACGGCCACTATAAATATTGTTACTCTTACAGTGTGGGGATCGATTTTAGACGTCAGAATCTGACGTCTACAGACGTCAGATTCAGGGTTAACGCACTGAAATATATTATTATAATCCTACATTTGATCTTTAGTTTAGATAGCTGCCCTTGCCCTTGCCTTATCTATACATGTATGAACAAGATTTGTATTTTCTCACAGGATAGAGCCAAACATGACATAACCGCTACACAATGCATTCAAACTACAGCAAGAGTTCGATATGATACCGATATACGTTTCGTAGTGAAAAACATTGCACAGAGTGTGATAATACTACTTATACATGCTAATTAACCAAGACACCAAAGAATCGATTTTAGTCGTCGGAATCTGACGTCTAATAAGGTCGATCCCCGAGCTGAAAGGGTAAATGGGGCCTTCGCGCATGTGGGGCATGTCCGCACACAGTACATACACGCAACACAATGTACTGGTAGGCCTACACGCTAATATAACTATGAAGTGATTAGTGGAGTGCAGCACATTGCTCGATTCAAAAATCAAAACCTATCGCATTGCATGGGACGGTAGCAAGACACTAAGATCATGTTTGTGGTTCGTCTGGTGGCTTGGGCGGAAATATGCATGCTAACACTTTATAAGCTTGATAAGTTTCTCTGACGAAAAATTGTTAACTTAATTCCAGCTAAACCAGCTCCTGGTATTAGTTGAATTCTAGTCTCTAGATAGGTTTGACATATAATAATAATAGACATATCAAGGATCCAAAATAAAAATAAAGATTTTTTAGTGATTTTTGGCCTTATTGTGTCGATTTATTGACCAGAAAAAAACATTTACCTACCGTGTATTTCAACGCTTTACCTACCGTGTAATTCAACCATTTACATACAGTGTAATTCAATCATTTACCTACCGTGTAATTCAATTCTTTACATAGAGTGTAAAGCAACCCTTTACCTATCGTGTAATTCAGCCCTTTACCTACCGTGTAATTCCACCCTTTATCTACCATGTAATTCAACCCTTTACCGACCGTGTAATTCAACCCTTTATCTACCGTGTAATTCAACCCTTTATCTACCGTGTAATTCAACCCTCTACCTACCGTGTAATTCAACCCTTTACCTACCGTGTAATTCAACCCTCTACCTACCGTGTCATTCAACCCTTTATCTACCGTGTAATTCAACCCTCTACCTACCGTGTAATTCAATCCTCTACCTACCGTGTAATTCCACCCTTTACCTACCGTGTAATTCAACCCTTTACCTATCGTGTAATTCAACCCTTTATCTACCGTGTAATTCAACCCTTTACCTACCGTGTAATTCAACCCTTTATCCACCGTGTAATTCAACTCTTTACCTACCGTGTTATTCAACCCTTTATCTACCGTGTAATTCCACCCTTTACCTACCGTGTAATTCAACCCTTTACCTATCGTGTAATTCTACCCTTTATCTACCGTGTAATTCAATCCTCTACCTACCGTGTAATTCAACCCTTTACCTACCGTGTAATTCAACCCTTTACCTACCGTGTAATTCAACCCTTTACCTATCGTGTAATTCCACCCTTTACCTATCGTATAATTCAACCCTTTGCCTATCGTGTAATTCAACCCTTTACCTACCGTGTAATTCCACACCTTTACCTACCGTGTAATTCAACCCTTTACCTATCGTGTAATTCAACCCTTTACCTACCGTGTAATTCCACCCTTTACCTACCGTGTAATTCAACCCTTTACCTACCGTGTAATTCAACCCTTTACATACCGTGTAATTCAACCCTTTATCTACCGTGTAATTCAACCCTTTATCTACCGTGTGATTCAACCCTTTATCTACCGTGTAATTCCACCCTTTACCTACCGTGTAATTCAACCCTTTACCTATCGTGTAATTCAACCCTTTACCTATCGTGTAACTCAACCCTTTATCTACCGTGTAATTCAATCCTCTACCTATCGTGTAATTCAACCCTTTATCTACCGTGTAATTCAATCCTCCACCTACCGTGTAATTCAACCCTTTACCTACCGTGTAATTCAACCCTTTACCTACCGTGTAATTCAACCCTTTACCTACCGTGTAATTCAACCCTTCATCTACCGTGTAATTCAACCCTTTACCTACCGTGTAATTCAACCCTTTATCTACCGTGTAATTCCACCCTTTACCTACCGTGTAATTCAACCCTTTACCTATCGTGTAATTCAACCATTTATCTACCGTGTAATTCAACCCTTTACCAATCATGCCTACCGTGTAATACAAATATCCAAAGTGTTTTAGTATAGGCATATCCCAGCAGACACAAGACGTTGAATCAATGCTAGTTTAACGTTGGCCCACCGTTAAACCAACATTGATTCAACGTCTTGTGTCTGCTTAGAATCATTGTCCTGAGAGGCCCATCCCACTAGGAATCCTAAAATTAAGATTATGATACCTTTCACTCATTCCCACTAGAAAAGTTAAGATTATATCTCATCTTGTCTAATGGGAATAATCTACATTTGAAGATTCTAAGTGGGATTGGCCACATATCATTATTTTATAATTGACCTAAACATACAAGTCTGGCATTCAATATCCGAAAAGTGTCGCATTTTAGCTGGGCTTACATTTAGGCCTGAATACATGTGCACACGTACCCTGATGACATCGCAAGGCTCTGACAAACTGACCACCATGTTTTAGCGGGCCTGGCTCTACGGTGATCACCAGAGCGCGCTAGCTGACTAGGGCCAACACCGCTACCGTCTTATCGGTAGGCGGAGTCACTGTCTTTTTTACACGGGCAGCTGTGGAAAAATGTCAGTCACTGCAGCCGAGCTCCACGCAATGTGAGTAGCTTGGCTTAGCCGGGTAGTGCACACGGCGATGTCTAAACGTCCGATTTATAATATGTGCTTTATTTAGCGATGGTGTGTCTAATCGCTCGTCATCAACTACTGAGCGACCCATTTTTTTTGGACATGCATGTCCGAAATAAGAAATTGAGAGTTTCGTCTCTATATCTAGCCTAACTGGTAAATGCGCAGAACACAAATTAAAAAAAAACTTTTGCAGTTCTAGTCTATGGATATGTTTATGTAACAGTGTACAGTGTTGAAACTGCCGAGCCCGGGGATCGAGCCACCAACCCTGGCATCGTGATGCCTGTGTGCTACGCATCTAGCCAAAGAGTCGACTCATTGGCCAGAGTAGTAATCACTCCAGTGCGCCATACACACACCCGGTTACATACTCCCCTCTCAAATATCTCGTCCCCGAGCAGCCTCCAACACACTCGTGGGTTAACTTCCTCTGCCTGCCTTTTACCGCAACCCTATCCCCAGTGTTCCGTACTGGGGTCAGGCCTATTGGTACTGCATTACCGGTAAGGATAACCGTTATTGGGCGCCAATGTGACAGTGTTGAAACTGCCCAGCTCGGGGACCGCACCACCAACCCTGGCATCGTGATGCCTGAGTGCTACGCATCTAGCCAAAGAGTCGACTCGTTGGCCAGAGTAGTGATCACTCCAGTCCGCCATACACACACCCGGCTACATTTACATCATATAGTGGTCATAATAAGAAGCCAAAATTAGATCACCGATTTTTTTATGCTTTTAGCCTGATTGAGTCCCTTTAATTAGTTCATTTACACAGTCCGTGGTAAGCATCCTGTCACCTAGCAGGGTGTATGAACAGAGTGAGAACGAATACAGCTGAAGACTACAGGATGGTGGTATGCTGCTCTGTCCACTTCTCTGCTCTAGTTTAATGTTAGGTCAGCGTCACCAATGTTTTGACAATTGAAAAATTTAATCCGTTTCAATCTGAAAATATCGCGTGATTTATCGCGTCGCGCTACATATCGTCTCCTTGGGTATTAAAGGGTGTATCTGCCACTTCGTGAAGTGGCATATACACCCTTTCATATCCAAGGGGACGATATGTGTAGGAGTAAATGACATCGCTAAAATATTATATAGATTCTGGCGCGATACATTTTGTATGTATTTATTGATCATACAAGCATTAAAATAAAAAATTATATGGAAACATAAAATAAGTATTTGAGAAAGTAGTATCTTCCTCTATCTTACTGACACTGCTTTACAATGTTATTGTCATACTTCAACCTCATGTGCTTCACTTGACTCATGTATAAATCAGTGTATTTAAGGAGATGATGGCTATGTGTACGATTAGATCCTAGCTCAGATTGATTGCAGCACTTAATGTTCCATGGGGAGTTGACATTATACATGAATGAACAAGTCCAATGACCAACTGGTGACTATGATGTAAAATTTAAAGGCTGCTGATAAGTCTGCAGACTGCCCAGTAAACACAAGACATTTGTATAACATTTGTACAAGGTCGCCACAACGTCTTCGATTTTGGTCCAACATTGAGCGAATGTTATACAAATGTTTTGTCTTTACCGGGTGAGACCTAGAACTATACCAGACTGCACCTTTCTTACCTTTATTATTCGATACAATTTGCTGAGATGTGTATAAAATACAAAATATACTTCAAAAGCTTGAAAATATACGATATTCACGCCCAGGTATCATCTACACCAGAAACGCCTTGTACGATGTGCATATCCAGTTACAGACCAATTTTGTTTTGCTTGATGCTCGTGTTTGTTTTAAAAAAAAATGTTTCTGTAAGAAGAAAACTAATGGAACAACACGCGGATAAAACAGAAGGGCAACGTTGAAGAGAATAGACTACAAAATGCACTGTAACCAGCTCAGAAAGCATTAGAGCTTTGGAGATAAACCGATCAGTCACTAAACGCTGTAGCTGGTTTAATGTTGGTACAGCTTCTGCAACTCTGGACCAACATTAACCCAGCATAGGGTGAACGTTACGTGTGATTTACTTTACTGTTCTCTGGTAGGAAGTTGATTCTGAAAACGTGAGTGATTCTGTGACGCGGAGCGGCAAACTCAGCAAATACATTGACCTATTGGTGGATTAATGGCGGACCAGCGTCGTAGGCGGTGGGCTAACATTTAATTGATTCAATATTGGGTTGATGTCTTGTATTGCCGATTGACGAGTATAGCTGAGATTCCTTTTATTTACAAGTATTGATGTTTTTCAGCCGCCCTGGACAACCAAAGACGCACTGTGATTTCAAGTGAAGGCGTATTTTAAATTAGTGCGGGGATTTAGACGTCAGAATCAGGCGTCTGTAGAGGTCAGATTCTGACGTCTATAGTCGATCCACAAACTGAAAGAGTAAAATATTTACAAAAGTCGTAGACTCATATGATGGGCCTATGGTTATTCGAATGAAGTAGAAAAAGGTAAATAAGACACTTATACAAATTTCAAATCATCTAAACCACATGAAGACTGTGCAGCTGCTGTAGCCAACAAGTGGCGGTTTGTATGGACTATTATTCCATGTGACAAACCATTAACGCGTCATTTGTGTATCATTCTCAAATACAATCGAAATATAGGCCCTTTGCCCAAGCCTTTAATCCTTTAAACCAAGCTTGCAGTGAAGGGTGGATTTTTCTGGCCGAATAGCAAAAATGCTATCTCATTCTGGAAACGCAAAAACTGACATCTTTCGAAACAGCACTAAAAGCATGTCATGCAATCAAAGGTTCATTGCTGGCGATCAACATTTCACGCGATCTTGAGTCGCTGTATGAAAGTCAATTCCTACTGCAAGTATTTGTGCAAGCTTCTGATATAAATTTTGCTTCAGCTGCTGAAATCATTGGAAACTATTTAAAAAAAGATGGTAAATCTAGTAGTTTATTCAATCTACTACAGAAGATAAATGTAAACAGACTGTCAGGCGCGGTTAAAACGTTTGTATCTATAGAGTCTAGATGTAGCATTGTTCATTACTCACCCCACATAGCGTACTACCAGGAAAACTTACCTGATGTTATACTGAGGGGGTGGGGAGCAAAAAATGTATCATGTAGAGAATCCATCCCCGTTAACCCTTTAACCGCCAAATTATTCGATTTGAATTTTCACCCACTTGAAGTTTTGTTTCGCTGACGCGATCCACAACTTCAAGTGATTGAAAATTATTCAGATTTGATAAAATGGAGGTCAACTGTTTTCAAATCTTGCTGATTGATGTCACATTTTATCTTTAACATGTTTAAAAGGTGGTACTTAATATGCTAATAAAAAATGAAAACCCGACTATATGCGACACCGGCGGTTAAAGGGTTAATGCGATGGTATGTGACAGATCAAGTGAGCCATTCTTAAAACCTCATTGTAAAGATGACTGTATGTTTGCGTGTGGAGATTCCACTTGTATACTTTCCATTTATAAGTGCGATGATATACATGACCGCCTTGACAGAAGTGATGAAGACCATTGTGAAATTCTAGAAGCAACTTTCATCAAGGAAGATGTTCTTCAAACGATCGCGCTGCCATGCCAGTTGAATAACAATTGTTCTAGTTAGAATAGCAATACTTGTTTGTATTATCATCACATTTGTGACGGAATTTATTCAAATGAAGTTTTTGTTGGCGAAGAACAAAATTGTTTTGAAAATATGCGCTCGACTATTGATGTATCTCACTTGCAGCAAAGCAAAGAAGATGTACATGAAGCTTGTGGGAAAAGGCCAAGCCCACGTTATATTTACTATTCATATAACACATCTAAGGTGAGTAGGCCAGAATCTATACCGCACATAACAGGTAACATCACCACAAAGCATCATAAATATCTAACCATTATCTGTACACATGGCCATGACAGAGTATCTAAAATGAAAGATGTAGAATCAGTGCACATTCAAAACATTGCAATTTTGGACTGACCAAATCTGTTTGTAGTGATATATTATGCCCAGGTATGTTTAGGTACTGATTTTTATTGTATTCGCGTATCGTCTGTATGTGACGGTCAATATGATTTTCTTTACGGGAACGATGACAAATATTGTGAAAGATTTGTTTGTCCTGGCTTCTTGAAATTCCGAGGTGAAAACAGGTGTGTAGGACCAGAGGAAGTGTGGGATTGCCATTTAAATTCCATACATTCATTTGATAATGAGCTGATGTGTCGGCCTTGTTCAAAAGACTGTGTGGAGGCTATATGATATATTGTAAAAGGCCGGGTCTATTTGCCCCGTCACGGGGCACACAAGGCAAGAAAAGTGTGTTGGATAACCCGCGACTTGGCAAATAACGGTTAAATGCTCTTCCATGTCCCGTGACGGGGCGTGGAACCGCTGATTTTGTGCCTTCGATACACCGTGGCGGCCGAAATAAAGGAAAATTAGAGTTATACAGCCCGCTGCGGTGTATGCAAGATAATTAAAGTGTCCTTGGGCACCCCGTGAATGATGTAACGGGGTTTCTTATTGGTTGTCAAAAGAAGCATTACATTGGTTCCATTCGACTAGCACAATAAATATGTTCGCATTTCTAATTTTCAAAAGCAACTACATCGATTAGTGGAGTATGTTCCATCTGGCACTCCGAGGCCGACAGGCTTGTACACCGATCATGAGATCATCCACAGTTACTCGTCATGCGGCCCCGAGGGGCCAATGCACAGGTCCACATCTTAGTGTAGGGAGCATTTGTTATTCAATTCGAAATAAACATATACAGTGTGTAGCAAGCCCCGCCTGAGAGAGGAGGTTCACCCAGTGTGCAGTGAGCCCCTCATCCCTCCTGAGAGAGGAGGTTTACCTAGTGTGCAGTGGGCCCTTCAACCCTCTTGAGAGAGGAGGTTCACCCAGTGTGCAGTGGGCCCTTTATCTCTCTTGAGAGAGGAGGTTTACCCACTGTGCAGTGAGCCCCTCATCCCTCCTGAGAAAGGAGGTTTACCTAGTCTGCAGTGGGGCCCTTCATCCCTCTTAAGAGAGGAGGTTTACTCAGTGTGCAGTGCGCCCTTCATCCCTCTTGAGAGAGGAGGTTTGCCCGGTGTGCAGTGGGCCCCTTATCCCTCCTGAAAGAGGAGGTTTACCCAGTGTGCAGTGGATCCCTCATCCCTCTTCAGAGATGAGGTTTACCTAGTGTGCAGTGGGCCCCTCATCTCTACTAAGAGATGAGGTTTACCAAGTGTGCAGTGGACCCGTCATCCCTCCTGAGAGATGAAGTTTATCGATTTTGCAGTGTGCCTCTCATCCCTGACTCTGCCTGATACTAAGATGAGGTTTACCAAGTGTGTAGTGAGCCCCTCATTCCTCCTAAGAGATGAGGTTTACCAAGTGCATAGTGGGCCTTTCATCCCTCCTGAGAGATGAGGTTTATCAATGGTGCAGTGAGCCCCTCATCCCTGACTCTGCCTGATAGATGAGATTTACCAAATGTGCAGTGGGCCCCTCATCCCTGACTCTGCTTCAAAGATAACCCAGTGTGCAGTGGGCCCCTCATCCCCAACTTGTCCTGAAAGATGAGGTTTACCCAGTGTGCAACCAGCCCCTCATCCCTCCTGAGAGATGAGGTTTACCTTGTGTGCAGGGAGCCCCTCATCTCTCCTGAGGGATTAGGTTTACCTAGTGTGCAGTGGTCTCTCATCCCTCCTGAGAGATGAGGCTTATCGATTGTGCAGTGAGCCCTTTCACCCCTGACTCTGCCTGATAGATAAAGTTTACCTAGTGTCAAGTGAGCCCCTTATCCCTCCTGAGAGATGAGGTTTACCCAGTGTGCAGTGAGCCGCTCATCCCTAACACTGCCTGAGAGATGAGGTTTACCCAGTGTGCAGTGGGCCCCTGATCCCTGACTGGCCCTGAAAGATGAGGTTTACCCAGTGTGCAACCAGCCCCTCATCCATCCTAAGGATGAGGTTTAGCGTGTGCAGTGGTCCTCTTATTCCTCCTAATAGATGAGGTGTACCTAGCGTGTAGTGGGCCCCTCATCCCTTCTGAGAGATAAGGGTTTAGTCAGTGTGCAGCGAGCCCTCATCCACCCTGAAGATGAGATTTAGCCGGCAGTGTGCAGTGAGCCCCTCATCCATAACTGGGCCTGAAAGATGAGGTTCACCCAGTGTGTACCGAGCCTTTCACTCTCTCAGGGTGAAGTTTACACAGTGTGTAGTGAGCCCCTCATCCCCAAGAGATGAGATTATCAGATTTCCCCTATATTAACATTCTGATGTCTAGAATATCACATATCTTATGTATTAGCACTCTCCATTCTAGAGTATCGCATGTATTAACTCTCTGTGGTCTAGAGTATGACATGTCTCATGTGTCAACCATCTGTGGACTAGACTACCATCTTTTCTCTGCGTTAACCTTCTGATGCCTAGAGGTTCACATATCTTATTTATTAGGCCTCTGTGGACTAGAGTATCACACGTATTAACCCTCTTTGGTCTAGAGTATCACGTTGTTTCTAATGTGTTAACCCTCTGTGGACTACACTATCATGTTTATCTTATTTTAACCTACTGATGCCTAGAGCATCATAAATGTTATTGATTAACCTTCTATAGGCTACAGTTTGCCATGTATTAACCCTCTGAGGCCCAGAGAGTAGATAGTACCACGTTTCTCTAATATTAACCCTATGTGGACTAGATTATTAAATTTCTTCCATATTGATCTTTTGATATCTGGAGTATCACATTTCTTATTTATCAACCCTCTGTTGACTAGACTATCTCAAGTATTAACCCTCTGTGGTCTAGTGTATTACGTTTCTAAAATATTAACCCTATGTGGACTACACTATCATGTTTAGCTTATTTTAACCTACTGATACCTAGTTCATCACATATGTTATTTATCAACCCTCTATAGGCTGGAGTATTGCGTGTAATAACCCTCTGAGGTCCAGAGAGTTGATAGTATCACGTGTCTCAAATACTAACCCTCTGTAGACTAGACTATAAAATTGCTTCTATATTCACCTTTTGGTGTTTGGGGTATCACATGTCTTATTTATTAACCCTTTGTTGACTTTCGCAAGTATAAACCCTCTGGAGTATCACGTTTCTTATGTCTTATCATGTTTATCTTTTTTAACCTACTCATGCCTAGAGCTTCATAGATGTTATTTCTGAACCCTCTATAGGCTAGAGTTTGACATGTATTAACCCTCTGAGGACCAGACGGTCGATAGTATCACGTGTGTCTCGTGTATTACTGCGATGTGGACTAGATTACCATATTTCTTTTATATTAACCTTGTCATACCTAGAGTATCATATGTTTTATTTATTAATCCTTTCCAGACTAGAGTAACACATGTATTAATCCTCTGGGGTCTCTGGTATCACGTGTCTCAACTATTAATCTTCTGCTACTAGACTATTATATTTATCTAATGTTAACCTTCTGTTGCCTAGCGTATTACATGTCCTCTGTATTAAAGCCGAAACAATCAGGCTAAAATCATCAAAAAATCAATAATTTTATTTTGGCTTCTTAATATACTTCCTTCATATGTGAAGATGTCCATAGACTAGAATTACGGAAGTCTTTTAAATTTTGGATTGCTGTGGCAACGTAGCAAGGTTGCGGAAAACCCCGTTTATCAGTTATTCCTGTATTTCTTATTTTAAACATGCATGTCTGAAATTTAATTGCGTATTTATTTCTCGCTTAAGTGGTAAATGCGCAACACAAAATTTAAAAAAAACATACTCAATACTAGTCTATGGACATGTTCACATATTATGGCCATATTAAGAAACCAAAACTGTCTTTAACTGTCTGGAGGCTGGAGTATGAAGTGTTGTCTCATATAATAATCTTCTGGTGGTTAGAGTATGAACTTGCTCCCATATTAACCATGTTAACCATCTGGTGCCACACATGTGTGTGATAGATTTTCTTCTGTAGCTAGACCCAGCAAATGCTACAAACTGAAATATTTTTTAGACAGATGAATTTTAAAAGCAGATATTTACGAAACTTAGGCCCAACGCTATCTACGCTAGAAGAGCTGGGTGGATAAATGGGAGTTAGAGGGAAAATTTGCAAAATACTTTGATAGTAATCAAAGTTTTTAAAATCATTGTTTTATTATTGTGTTATTATTGCACACTGGAAAAACCTTATCTCTTAGGAGGGATGGGAGGCTGGTCGCACACTGGTGATCTTCATCTCAGGGAGAAGTAGGGGCTGTAGGGTGGGCTGGTTGCAGATTGGGTGAACTTCATCTCTCAGGCAGAGTCAGGGATGAGGTGCCCACTGCACACTAGATAAACCTCATCTCTCAGGAGGGATGAGGGGCCAATGCACACTAAGTAAACCTCAACACTCAGGTGGGTATGAGGGGCCAACTCCACACTAGGATTTGTAAACATTATCTCTCGGAAGGGATGAAGGGCCCACTGCACATAAGGTAAACTTCATCTCTCAGGGGGGAGGGGGGGGGGGGCTCATTGTACACTGGCTAAACCTAATCCTTAGAAGGGGCTGGTTGCACACTGGTAAACTTCATCTCTCAGGGATGAGGGGCCCACTGCACACTGGGTAAACATCATCTCTGATGCAGTGTCAAGAATGAGGGGCTGACTGCACACTATGTAGACCTCATATATTAGAAGGGGTGAGGTGCCCATTCCACACTGGCTAAACCTCATCATTACCTTATCCCCGCGCATAAACGATGTAACTCAAGACATCAGGTGAGAATAATAATAATATGAGTATATTGACTTATAGACTATTACTAGTTAATGCCCAGATTAATTTTAAAAAAATGTTGATTGTAAACACAAACTACAATATTATTTTTTATTATTCATTAACGGGTAGATATCAGGAGAGAATTGCCCCATAATACAGATATGCGCCAACAGTTCAAGGCGTCAAAGCGATAGGGTATGGGTGTGATAGCTGAAAAGTGGGGACAAATGAGGTGTGATATAACAGTTCAGGTAGTGTCAACATCTATTTCCCGGAGTCACTCCTGCAAGGTAACTTCAAAGTAACTGTCCCAGTGATTACTAGCGTTAACTCAGTTTACCTTGGATTGGAAGAAATCAAATAATTACGATTTTAACGAATTGGAATAAATTTAAAATGTATCTTTATGTTCGAATATAAGTGCATGCTCTTATTTTCGAAAACTAAGTGCATTTTTTAATATAAGTGCATGCGCAGGGATACGATAATTAGGATGGATGAAAAGCTGGTTGCACACTGGGTAAACCTCATATTTTAGGCCCAGTTTGGGACGAGGGGCCCACTGCACACTGGTAAACCTCATCTCTCAGGGATGAGAAGACGGGGCTTGTTACACACTGAATATGTTTATTTCGAATTAAATAATAAATGCTTCTGCACTAAGACGTGGGCCTGTGCATTGGCCCGAGGGTCCGTATGACGAGTGACTGTGGATGATCTCTCGATCGATGTACATGCCTGTCCACTCTTCTGATAATAACCAGGAATGTGATAATTAAGTGTTTTTTATGTTATATTACATAATATTATCAAAACTAACCAATACTAAGCGAGGTCAAGTATGTGTGTAGGCCTATAAAATAATCTATCCTATCCGAGTATTATTCAGTCTACTCACATGTTAGTTATGATTTAAA
Organism: Flabesymbios commensalis; assembly: GCA_964017125.1. Classification (NCBI taxonomy): domain Eukaryota; kingdom Metazoa; phylum Annelida; class Polychaeta; order Terebellida; family Flabelligeridae; genus Flabesymbios; species Flabesymbios commensalis. Next base: position 44,966,033 of record OZ024915.1, on the reverse strand, counting down.
GTTGGTGGGTTGCTATACTTCACTGATTCAAAATATTTACGTTGCGATAGACCCACTCCTGTCGAAGTTGACCTTATTGCGCATGCCTGTCTTTGTATTAGGCGCCCTAAATGTTTACTCAGCGAATCACAACGACCCACCTACATTATTCCCTCCATCCGTCTCTTCCCAGCGAACACGACCCGTAGGCATTTCAGCATCTGCAACGCCGACCACCCAATATTAAAGTAGGCTAGTCGTCACTAATTACTGAACACATGTCGTAGGACCACCCGCATACGCAGTATGGTTCTAAGGTTGGGGTCGTCAAGGTAAATATTATTGATAAGTGAGCGAAACTTCTCAGTTGGTTTAGTCTATAGCCTACTAGCTTTGACATACTGTCTAATGTTGGCCACCATACCGCTATGGGGGGACGCTCGGAGCTTATATTTTACCGTGATATTTTCCCTAAATTATTCTAAACCCTTTCAGTGCGAGGACCGTCTATAGACGTAAACGACCCCCGCGCTGAAGGAATTAGCAAATTGTAATGACCATAGACCCATAACATAGATATTCAAATGAAGCAGAAAGAGCTAGCTAAGCTATTTGTGATGATTTTAAATTGGAACAACTCTTTGGTCTCCATGGTTGATACGCAAATATTTCAGCATTGTAAGTCTTAAACCATCTAGACATTAATGAATTCATATTTTTTTTTGCCAACGTTCTAAGGTATGTGGGCCATCAAAAGTGAATATTTTTAATCAGTTAGTGAAACGTCTGACCTGTTTTCAACTAGGCAATGTTGATGGGTTAATTCAGATTTTAGTCCTAAAGTATATATTTTTTATACCACTCCATGGCGATGACTTTTTCCTGAGGTCACATAGTGAGCCCACGATATAACTGCAATACATGTTTCAAAATTATTACTGTTATCATTATTACATTTAGTTATAAACAAAAAAATACATATTTGTGAATTAATTTATACTATTCGCCTTCTGTTTTATGAGTAGGCCCATGGTTTATCCTCCTCCTGTCTGTGACGACTATTGTTTCTGGAAGTAGTAACAATCTGTTCAATTTGTCCTTGTATTAAGACTGATTAAGGCAAAGTGAACACTATTATCATCGGTTGTTTAAATTAAGTTATTATTGCCTTTATCCAAAGTACCATTTATGATTTACCAAAAAGTTTTAAAATAGCATTATGTTAATTATACTTATTTATAATTATATTTGAGGAACTATCAAATGTATGGTGAATTTGTTTTTTCCAAAAAGTCAAAAATACTTTGTGAAAGCGTAATCCAAAGTACCGCTAGTCCATATTCATACTTTTGTATGTAGGCACTTACCTGCCTGAGTACGAAATGAAAAGGTTTTGGTCATAGCGTAATGATTTGTAGTGATTGCCAATAAAATACTTGGCAGAGATGCATTCATTTTCGCCTCATAGCGAAAAAACATCTTATTTTCCTTTCAACAAGGGCTCAGGGGCACATATTTTCTGTATTTTACTACTATGTACATTTACTAGTATTCTATTGGGTGGCGAAAAGTGTAGGGGGTAGGCCTACTATCCTGTTTAATTGATACAAATGGAAGTATTAGAATTTAGTGTTTTGTTTACAATTGTCCCGGAACGATATTATGGTAGTCGGTATAGCTACTAGATAATTTAATAATGTACAGACAAGAAGGAGGTAATCTTTTTGTGGATAACTTTTGTGTCACTCTGCGACCATGTGAACACATTCAATTATAAAGTTAAAGGGACTGGCCCACGCTAAAATCATCAAAAAATCGGTGATTTTATTTCGGGTTCTTAATATGACCATATGATGTAAACATGTACATAGACTAGAACTGCAATTTTTTATAATTTTTGTGCTGCGCATTCACCAGTTAGGCTAGATATAGAGACGAAATTCCTGATTTCTAATTATTGACAACCATGTCAAAAATAGGAAATGCGGAAATTTCGTCTCTATATCTACCGTAGTGTGCCCTATTTCGGTCATAGCCCTAATTCGGTCATAGTAACTTTGGGATCCCCTTACCACGTGCTTGGCGCCTTTAGCAGACAGAGAAACAACGAAACGAAAACAAAGACCATATTACAGCATTATTCCGGCATTTGAAGCTTTTTATTTACATTTTATTTAATAGAAATAGCCATTTGAAAATGGGTCGTACCAAATCGTATACTTAGCATATGTACTACATAAAAATATTGTACCCTTGCACGCCTTAGAAAAATACTTTGTGATCGATATTACACCTCAATATGAATGCTAATTAGTTCTCAATAGATCGCCAGAAGGCCTACCAACGCCATGAAGCCGGTAGAAGTCATTTTATTTACTCAAAACGCTGATGAAAAATATGACTGAATTGGGACCCCATAAAAGCTTGTTTTGACCGAATTGGGTCACCATAAATACTCAAAGGTCCCTTAATCGGTCATAGAGGCCTAATTCAGTCACAGGGTGTCCTAATTCAGTCACACCCTATAACCAAATAAATCAAGTAGGCCTACACAATTACTTCTATAGATATATAGATATGTCTTCACCCGTGTGACGTCGGAATTTATGGGAAGATGAAAGTCAAAGAATATACGCCAAATTAGGATGCTAATGGGAGACAAGTGTGTCAGCAAAACTAGAATTCCCGCTGTGCTTTGGGTCACATTTGTGCACATATAGGCTAAACCATCCTGAGGATGGTGAGATGACTGAGATGACACTGCCGTCAAGACACGTACAGGATTCGAAAGGACTGCGGCGGAGCAAGTTACCTGTCGGTCACGGAGGTTCCCCACATTATTGAATCTTTACGAGTGCTCGAGGAAGAAACATTTTGTTTCTTTGAAACTTGAAGGCCAGAATTGGGTTCGAACCTGCGGTCTCCGATTTTCCAAGCAGGCAGCTTTTTAACCACTGCACCAGGGCCCCCGCATCTGTCGTAAAGGAGTCATTCAGAAAGTTCAATCTGAATGCAATTGATCAGGAACTAATACATACCCAAGCTCCACAAACATCAGCTTCAAACCAGTTACACGAACTTTGTAGCCTACCTGAGTATCAGTTTAACCAAGGAAGTAAAAAAGACCTCCCTGGTTTTACAGATAGCGGACTGAGTGACATGGAATCGGTGTTTTTTATTATCTCACAGGCTTACTCATGTACGTGGTATCCCCGTCTGTCATCCCTGATTGTTCAGTAGTTGTAGCTGTTGGAATAATAAATATTTCGTTCAGACGTTGTCCGCCAATTGTGGCACTTCAAGCTGTGCAAAGGCCTTAGCTAAAAAATCAACTTTTTTGATGATAGACGCGAAAAGTCATGTTGATGATAACTACCCAGTGTAGGCCTACGTCATGTTGATGATAACTACCCAGTGTAGGCCTACGCAACATGGAGCATTCTCAATAGTCCATGGGCCATATGGTTAATCAGTACAAAAAAAATGAAATTTTCAAATTATAATGACCATGTGAGTATGTGTAATGTGATACATTTTCAGTATGATAAACATTTCAGATGAGTAGCTTAACAAAGATGGCGATAAATTTCAAAATGCCGCGAATCTAAGCTAAATTGCATGTGTGTTTACATGCTGGACGAGTTAATCATACAGATCAAATGTATATACATAATTATTGGTGTATTAGAAGCAGGAGACCACCATGTTAATACTCAATGCCGTTTACAACCATCATAGCTGACTTCGAAATCAGTAAATCTTGCTCTGGCTTACTTATATATTTGTCGATCGCAATATATTCGATCCCAGCTGACAAGTATCACGTCCCCTATATCGTTTTTTAGCCCGCTAATTGATGCATTGTTTGATGATGGGCCTAATCAGGGGAAATCAATTAAGTTAATGAAAATTTAAAAACCTATCGCCAATCCTCTGAGTCAAGGCCTAAATGATTTTGCAAAATATGAATTTGATCCATCAATGCCAAGGTGGTCTGTATAACCATAAAAAAAAATTAAAATAAATACATGTTTGGTTATTGTGGTGTAACAGATGACAGGATACACTTTGTTGTTCCAGTTTCAAAATATGTTTTCCTTGCGACTCATAGAGATGCAGTGCTGTGTGTTCTGGGGGGGGGGGGCGGTGGTGGTTGGGGGGGGGGGGAGACCGAGACCAGGCGTGTTTGCCTCAGATCGCCAAAGCACAAATTCCGAACCCTGTGCCTGTTGGGCAGTGTCATCTGATTCATCTCACCATCCTGTTCAGCCTGTATGTGCACAAATAGTTTTAAACATATATTATTACAATGGAACAGCGCTCTGCAAAAGTATTATTTCAGGTAGGTATGCTCTTCCGAGCAGGGCGCTTGCTGGCGGCGAGCGTAGGTTCAGAGCTGGAAACATAAATCGCACTCTTTTCAATTTATTTAACTTAGCATCTCTGGGATAATCATGTTGAGTTCCGCAATAGAATGGTTCACGAAGTATTGATGCATGTCAGCCTTCACCTCGATGAAAAGTTATTGGGCTGTGGAATAACAAAAACCCAGAAAATCAACATCTAAGATATCAACAGATGCATGCCAATTCTCACCAGGGTTTGAGACAGGGACACAACCTAATTCTGCAGAGAGTCAACAGCAATACGAGAAATAAGATTTAAGTAGAAGTCCAATTAAATGATTAGGTCCACATATGTGTGGCGCTGTTCGTACACAGTGGACTAACGTTACTCCTTTAAGTTTGATTTCCAGTAGAAGAACATGATGTGCATCGATAAATATGATCATTCTAAAGCAGGGCAAATATAGATTCAATGACAGTCCTGCTTAAGTTGGACACAACAGCATTGTAGGCCTACAGTAGTTGTAATTTTAGGGGGCCACCATTCAATTAGCAGGGGGAGGGGGGGCTGAATTTTTTTTTTAAAATAAATATTGTCATGCTAAATGGTTGTGGAATAAATAATTGTCTGGAGGACATGTTGTAAAGAAATATTTAACTTTGAACTAAATTAAAAATAAATAATTATATAAACTCCTGAGCATCATTTTAATGGTCATTAAAGCAATTTTGATTGACTGACCCTTAAATGTGTGCAGCAGAGCGCACCGAAAAATCAATACTAGGCCTAATTTGGCATCTAAATTTGTAGACAGAAAAGTTTCAAGGAAGTTAAATAAATATTTGTCTCCACACACAAATGGAAAGAAATATTTTGCTTCAGGCAGAGTGCGAAAGTCTGAAAGATTGAAAGTGAAATAAATAAATTTGTCCGAATAAAAAAAATCCATCCGCCCCCCTCCCCTAGGAATTAAAGGGTGGCTCCTTTATCGTGTGTATTTGTGACACAATAATATTATTGTCAATAATAAAGTTAAAATATGTATACTGACCGAATTAAGACACCATGACCAATTTAGGTCGCCAACTATGACTTATTTGGGACACCAGGTCCCTATTCAGTCACAAGAGATTTATTTTTTACAAACGTTCATAATTTTTGCTCTTCATACCATTTTCTCTCATTTTCAAGAGAGCTGTTGATACAATTTTAAAAATTTCTATTTAAAAACATTTGTGTTAGTTGCTAATGCACTGTGAACTAGGGATATTCGAAATTGTGAAAAGTATGACTGTGTTAGTCTAACTGATGAATGCGCAGCACAAAAATTATAAAAATTTGCAGTTCTAGTCTATGTACATGTTTACATCATATGGTCATATTAAGAACCCGAAATAAAATCACCGATTTTTTGATGATTTTAGCCTGGGCCAGTCCCTTTAATGATGAGATAATAATAATTACAAATGTTGCAACTGCATTTATTAAATTTTAAACACGAAGAAAATCATATTACACATAAAATAATGTAGATCTTGTTTATGTTTCTTATACAGATAAAACAAAAATAGCCAGTGACTTTGAGTGTTCATATAGAGTGTCCATATATATTCTTCTAAAATCACTGGCGTCTCGCTGAAAATAAAATAATGAGTGGATCAATGAAACATAATTATTTTTTTAATATGTTCTATTCGTGGTGATTAAATTTGAAATTTGCATTTAATATGTTGATAAAAAAATTACAATATAATAACTACAAGAACTTAAATATGTGTTGGGTAACACATAAATTAGGTACATAGTCATACCTACATTTATCTCTCATACACTACTGTATCATCTGTACACGGGGCAATCGTGTCTCCAGGAGAATGATCTTAAAATTGTATCGCTGTACCTTTATCCTGTACAAAAAAAACAAAAACAAATATCACTATAGCACAATTTAATCATTACGAGAACGCAATTCTGCTACGTAGGTGTACTGTGTAGCAACAACCATTTATGTTCTAGCGCACATAGCGAGCATTTTACACCAGATATACTGTTGATTAACTTGCTCAGACATGTTGAAATAACCCTGCTGCTTTTCTGTGGTTTGAATAAGAAAGGTTTGAATAGTTATTTAACCCAATGGAATTGGTGTGGATTAAATACGAAAATATTTCTATAGCCAGCTGTTTTTCCTGTAGGTTAAATAAGGTTTAAATAGTTTAATAGCCCAGGTGATTTTCTGTGGGTTAAAAAAGAAGGTTGGGATAGTTATCTAGCCCGGTGTATTTGTTGTGGATTAAATATGAAGATTGGAAAATCATTCTGAAACCCAGCTGTTTTTCTGTGTGTTAAATAAGAAGGTTGTAATATTATAAAACCCAGGTGCATTGTAGTGGGCTAAATAAGGTTAAAATATGTCTGGATGCTTTATTATGTGTAGGCATAAAGAAGAGTGGAATTGTTGTTTAGCCCGGGTTGTTTTCTGTGGGCTAAATAAATATGTCGGTTGAAAAGCTATAAAACCTACTTGCTTTTGTTTGGGTTAAATAGATTTTCTGTGGTCTGGAAGCTACAGAGGTTGAAATAAGTATATACAATGTAGTCTGGGTTATTAATCGCGGGTTAAATAAGAAGGTTAGAATTGTTATTTAGCCTGGGCTGTTTGATGTGGAAATAGTTATTTAGCATGGATGCTTTGTTGTGGTTAAATAAGGACATAGGTTGACATAGTTATTTATTCACGGTGATTTGATGTGGGTTGAAGACAAAGATTGAAATAGTTCTATAACCCACTTGTTTTATATGGGTTATATAAGAAGGTTTGTATTGTTTTTAGCCCGGGATGTTTTCTGTGGGTTAAATATGTCGGTTAAAAAGTTATAGGCCGAAAACCTACTTGCTTTTATTTGGGGTGAATAGAAGGTTCAAATAGTTAAATAGCCCAGTGGGTGATTTTCTGTGGGCTAAATAAGAAGGTTGGGATAGTTATCTAACCCGGTGGATTTGGTGTGGATAAAATATCAAGGTTAAGATAGGTGTATATTACCCAGCTGCTTTTCTGCGGGTTAAATGGGAATGTTGTAAATGTTTATAACCCAGATGCTTTGCTGTGAGCTGAATACGAAGGTTGAAATAGGTATATAATCTGGGTTATTAATTGCGGGTTAAATAAGAAGGTTGGAATTGTTATTTAGCCCGAGTTGTTTGGTGTGAAAATAGTTATTTAGCCTGTATGCTTTTTTGTGTGGTAAATAAATACATAGGTACATAGGTTGACATAGTTATTTATTCACGGTGATTTGATGTGGGTTGAAGACGAAGATTGAAATAGCTCTATAACCCACTTGTTTTATGTGGGTTATATAAGAAGGTTTGTATTGTTACTTAGCCCGGGATGTTTCTGTGGGTTAAATATGTCGGTTGAAAAGATATAAAACCTACTACCTTTTATTTGGGTTAAATAGAAGGTTCAAATAGGTAAATAGCCCAGTATGTGATTTTCTGTGGGCTAAATAAGAAGGTTGGGATAATTATCTAGCCCGGTGGATTTTGTGTGGATGAAATATGAAGGTTGAGATAGTTCTCTATTACCCAGCTGCTTTTCTGTGGGTTAAATAAGAAGGCTGTAAACGTTTATAACCCAGATGCTTTGTTGTGGGCTAAATACGAAGGTTGAAATAGGTATATAGTCTGGATTCTTAATTGCGGATAAAATAAGAAGGTTGGAATTGTTATTTAGCCCGGGTTGTTTGATGTGGATATAGTTATTTAGCCTGGATGCTTTGTTGTGGGTAAAATAAGTAGGCCATATATTATTCCGGGTGATTTTATGTGGGTTGAAGACGAAGAATAAAATAGCTTTATGACCCACTTGTTTTTATGTGGGTTATATAAGAAAGTTGTTATTGTTATTTAGCCCAGGTTGTTTTTCAGGATTAAAAAAAAACGTGGGGGCCCTCAAGTTTTTGTTGGTATGCTAAGGCCAATTTAGGTGGCTTTTTAAAATATTGTGTCGAAAAAAACGGGGCCGTCCCCCTCCCCCGCCTGGACCTGTTTGTATGGAAATTTAGCATAAATCAAATGCGGCCACGGACGATAATAAGTGTAGTTGCCAATTCACATAATATTTGGTAGTAATCCAGCTCTCATATCTTTTGTAAATGTTGCAAGCGATAATAGTTGTCAGGAGTCAGGGATATATTTACATTTGTACAAGTTTATTTTACGCGGCATAACTTACCTGTTCATTTTGTTCATAAGGTCTTGGTGTAGGCTATTCAGTCCTGTGAATGAGCGCCAAAAAACAAACATTGACAGCAGGGCATTGAAAGAACGATTTTGATTGGTTGTCATTGCCGGGTTAAATAAGGGTTTTAGTCTTCTTGCACACCCCGTGACGGGGTAAATAGACACTTCCATTGTAAAAAGGTGGTTTCCACGTGGGGAAGTGTACCTTCTAGAATACTTTACATGAAAGGTTTAGTCGTTAATGTACATTTAAAATTGTTTATCGTGCATTATATATATGAGTTAAATTTGCTTTACCTTGATCTGTAATCATGTTCATTTAGTGATATTATAGACAACAAAGCATACTATCTGACACCTCGTTTACTTTTTGCAAACTTCAGCAAGAACGAATTGCAAGACACCATGATATTTGGTGGGCGTTTCTTTTATAATGTATTAGTGTTAGATATTAGTGAGAATTATTTGACAAATATAAAATTACAAAATGACATATTCCAGCATCTAATAGTTATGTTATTAAATGGTAACCATCTGAAGAAAATTGTATCTGGACAAAGTTGGCCCAATTTAAAACTACTTGAATTTAAATACGTTCAGTTTGAACCTTATATGATAATAAATTTACCAAAAGAATGTGAAATAGTTGTATTTGTTGTGCGCTAGTGAGACATAGCATGTGCAGAAGTGACACTGGCAGAGCTATGGCATGCTTCGGTCTGTTCGTTGAGGTGCCACATGAGATATATGTATATATTGTAATTGTTGTATGTTCTCTATTAATTTATTTGATTAAATTATATAGAACCATTTTTGATAAAAACTGGATCAAAAATCATCAACCATATTATATATCCACCATTGTTAATTGCTTGTTGGCTGATTTGTTTACTATTGCGTATTCTACAATCTTAATTATTGCCGATTTGATGTCTATAAATTGGCTAATATGGAGAAAACATATGATTTGTAATTTGTTGAGATTACTAGTATCCATATGTCTACATTGCATCAAAAAACTTTATCTATTGGTATTATTACATTAAAAATATTGTACCCATTCCGGCGTCAGGTCAGGTGGCTAAAATATGTAACATTTATGTCTTTATTTATTTGGTTATTGGCAATGACTTTTTTCAAATTCCTCAATTTGTTCTGGCTCATAACTCTCAAACATACTTTGACCAATTCTGTACATTTTTGAAATGACATCAAAAGTTGACACATTTTATTCTATCAAGAGTTGTGGTGGATAATGTTTGCGTATTATTAGTGTTTTGTGTTTGTGAAATAAAGGTATATTTATTTATGAAATCACAAGCTCTGAGTGCTCAATCAACAAAGGAGAAGAGACCTGGTAAAATATGCCTAAAACTGGGACGACGACTTTCTCCTGATATTGTATAAAGGATGTTTTTTCTTTTTATTTACATGTCTAAAATAGTTGATTTACCAGAGGATAGGATATATTTGGCTGTTTTGGTTTACATCTTGCCTGTCAATATTATTGTATATAGCTTATTAAACTTGACTTGACCACTTACGCTGTATGCACACTACACTTGTAGGATGGTTACTTTAAAGGTGATCTATCACCCCTTATATAGTATGAATAAATTGGTGACAAATAAGTCAAGTTGCCACAAGATGGGGCACAAGTGTTTCCTAATATGGGGTGATTAGCTATCATGTGACCCTCTGAGAGGGTCACATGATAGCCGATCACCCCATATAAGGACATAATTATTTATACCATATAAGGGGTGATAGATCACCTTTAACATTGTTGTTTTGAATAATCTGTTCTCTCGCAGATTCTGTCTTGCTACTACTTCACATACTTCTCCTGGTAGTTTACCCAGCAATCAAAAACATTTGTATAACATCTGTACAATGCTGGACCAACGTCGACGACGTTGGGCCGACTTTGTATAGAAATTATACAAATGTTTTGTGTTTTCTGGGTATGTAGGTTGTCATAAAGTTGTTTGAATACACTCTGTTGGCTAGCTAATATAATGACTTAATTAATGATTTAACATAATAAAACGTGGCTTGCTTGTTTACCCATCTCAACAGAATACGGGTATATTTCTCGTACGTTGGATATTTTAGCGCGGATCGGGTGATTATATACACGTAGAAGATAATACGTTTGTTTTAAATGACAATACTTCACTATTATGACCTCGTTCAAGATGTTCTTCAAAGACGGTTTTCTGAAAAAAAACGTTGTGATAAAAACCATCATGTGAGTTTGATATTCATGAATTTGAAGAATTACTATCAGATATTCATAGACATAATGTGACCACACATCAGTCTACCAAAGGTAATAAATACATTACCCGTAACTAGACAGAGCCTATTGCAACAAATTCATTTCAGCCGGAACCAAAATGGAAATCAAAGTGCAAAATTCCGAAAATCAAACACGAATTTGCCCAAAAATGTATTCGTAATCAAATACATAACTTAATGAACAATAGTCCGAAGTTAATAATCAATAAAATTGACACACATAGTTTCAAAGGATTTGTTAAGCCCGGCTGAAGGCCAGGAGCCTATTAATTTTATTGCAATAATGTTAAAATAAAAAAGTCAAATAAAACGTTTGATGTCGCTATGTCAAATAGTTGCGTATTTAAAAAGTATTAAGAAAAAATATATTCACGATTATATTCGTGATTAGAGCTTAAAGGGATAAGGTTGAATAATACTGACCCAGCGCCACAGACGGTTGCCCAGCATTACATCAACATTGGGTTAATGTATCGTGTTATCTGGGTATTTGCTTTTATGGCGACGGGGATGAAAGCGTCACCCGCATAGCAATATTATTATTATTATGTCTATGTCTATTTATAATAATAATTATTATTTGCATGTGTATACATACATCTTTCTATGGATATATATGTGCATTTCAGATCTTATGTATTTTCCTATAAAATTGAAAAAAAAACTGGCGGTCAACTGTTTTCAAATATTGCTGATTGATGTAACATTTTATCTTTGTCAACTGTTTAAAAGGTGGTACTTAATGTTCTAATAAAAAAATGAAAACAATAAAAAAAAATGAAAACCCGTATATATGCGGAACCGGCGGTAAACGATTAATGCCAAGGCGAAGATATATGCGTTACTGCCAGGTATTTTTATTGAAAAGAAGGATAACGGTATTTACGAAGTAATAAACATACCGCTTAACTATAAACCGAAAAAACTCGACTCGACTATTATCGTTTTTCTCCGTTTTTATTTGCCGGTTAAATCTCCGTTATTGGGAATGAGATGTGTGTTTAAACTTTAGGACTTTCAAATGGCTTGTCTAAAATTAACAAATAATTTCCCCCACTTGGGTTGCGGTAGCGAGACACAACTTCAAGTGGATGAAAAATGAGGTTTTATACCTTAGCAATTTAATGGTTAAATGATGAATATTATTGGGATTTCGTGTTAAAAACGTATCATTCAGAGTCTGACACAGTCATATAAAACTGTCATAAAAGTATTGATCAGATTGTAATTGTATTATAGACAAAGTCAAAGATAATAAGGTAGATTAATTAATATGCATGATTAATATACATGTATATAATTATGAATACTTATGCGCCATTGAACATAGTGTTACATTTGTTTAACCATATGTTGCAAAGCAAAATACAGACAAGGTTGTAAAATGTACAAACAAGTACAAGTACCACTTTCTTTGGAGAAATTAACAATAATGCCAATTCTAAAAGTAATTACATATAATGCGCAAGTACACTTTCCATTGATCAGTTTTTAACGATAACGTCATTTGTTTCCGGCTCCTATATAAGTAGTCGATATAGCGTCAATGCTATTGCGGGCCAACGTTGAAGGAGTTGTCCTGGCATGGCGCCAACGTTGACCCGGCATGTGTTTAGCGGAATTATTACCAGTTAGGTCATTTTATGCTGGTTGCTTTTACCATTATTGCTTACAATGTAAATTCTCCATCATATCATTATTTCATTCGGTTCGCACCAGTTCTAGCTGAAACAGGACACCATGCCGATACGCCAAACTGGAACGCTCGTATTTGGCATATCTTTAGGTAAGTTACATTTAACAGGTTCTCGCATACTAAACACGGGAAGATTTGAATTTAAGTATTAGGAATATAAAAACCGTTTTCATAGAAGGTGATAAAGATCAGATAGGATTATTTTAAAATGGTATAATTGTTGATATTGCTAAAAATATTGACACTTATTTAATCTGAAAATAAAGCTGCATATTTCATAGGATATTTTAAAATAAATTGACTAAAATGTTGACAAACATATGCACAGATGGCTGAATTTATTAAAACAATGTATACATATTCATACTTACCGCTGATCAACAAACCTACCCGGAATCCGGACAGCCAAAAATCCAGCAACGCTTATTGATCATATCTATGTTAGTAGTACCAAGAACACATGTATTTTAAATAGCATACTCAACACAGATATTTCTGTTAAAAAAATCTTTTGAGTCATCTGTTAAAAGTAAATGTCGATTTTTCAGTAAGTCTAAGATAAATATGTAAACTAGCTGAACTTGATTGGTCTCCAATCATAATATCACACAGAACAATGCATGTCAGGATGCATATGTTATATACTATTTTTAGTACAGAATATGACACATGTTTCCATTAAACGTTGTCTAAGTAAACTACATGACAAGAAAACCCTGGCTATCATCAGAATCCAAAACTACAATATCACAGTCATAATACCAGGGAAACTAATAATATCCCTGTATCTGCTTGTAAAATAGATTGATACTATCAGATTTACAGGAGCTAGGTTATGGACTTTCATGTACTTCAAATTGAAAACAAAATATTAATTTGTCATCTTATAAACCTAGTTTGATATAATAGATTGTAGCTAATGGTTTTCCTATTAAAAAAGATTAAGAAATGTTCTTGGTGGAAAGTAGTAAGGTCTCGCGGTAGTATAGTAAGGTGGGACGCGGTAGAAGGTAACAAAATCTGTGTTGGATCGTAGGCCTAGACCTATTTTTCTCGGTTCGCACGACGTTCAGCCCCGTTTGTTCCACATTCACAGTACGGCAATCTCGTGTCCAGTACGACAATCTCGTTTGAAGTACGACCTTACCCAGTCCTCACCCAGTCCTATTTTGAACGGGTTGATCGGGATCGGATTTTAAACATGGTCGATGTTCTAGACTACCATCTCCGTCCTTGCCCGTCAATTCCGTACTAGTTCTACTCTGTTCTCCAGAACCTAGTGCGAACAGGCTCAGTGTGATTTAAGATTGCTTTGGTGCCAGGGCTGTAGCCTGCGGGGGAATTGTCAGTAAATAATTGTAAAATTTCTCATTTTGTCACAAAATTGGCGAATGCAGCTACCTCTCCCAACTGCCCCCCCCCCCCCCTGGGTTTTGCCTCAGGCTACGGCCCTGGGTGCACGTACAAATAATGACCTAAACTTAGACGCAAAATATTTTAAAAAATAATAATAATAAATGACTGCTCCACACGAGAAAAAACTTGAAGTTGAAATAACCAAATTATTATTCTATCGATTTGTTGTAATAGTGTTTCATTTTCTTCGGTCAGGTCAGTACTGTTTGCTCTTTTACCATGTTTACTGTTAAAAAATCTGAGGAATAATATTTCAAAGTGTTTATTCAAGTGGAGTCGTTAGCACTTGGAAAGGTTTACTAAAGGAATTGCACCAGGAGCAAACATTGGGCAGCTTTGTGCATTGAAGTGATCATGAGCAAGATGCCACAGTTTGCAATATTGCTTGTATCTCACGTTTTACTCACGTTCACATAATTGAAGTATATTCAAGTGTCATTCATATTGATAGTGATTTTACAATGTATTTGCAGCTTGTGTCGCTGGAATAGGAGCATGGCTCTCCATCACTACCAAGAAACGAGCTACAGGTCAGCACTGGTCATTTGACATAGTAGGGCCTACTAGGAATGAAAAAATTGCAATATTTTTATTTTTTCTATTTATTTTAGCGAATTAGGCTACCATGGTAAAATCATTAATAGCCATAAATTTAGAATTTAATTATTATTATAATAGCGCAGGATCATTTTCCTATTAATTTGAATATCTAAGAGTGACTCGTTTTATAGTTTTAGACATACATGGGCCTACAATAAGCTTATTGGTAACCAGTCGACTCGTACTTATGCCAACTCGTTTCATGTCAGCTCGTACCCATGTCAACTCGTACCCATGTCAACTCATACCACTAATAGGTCAAGTCGTACCACAAGTGATGTCAACTCGTGGAACGTCTTGACATCTATTATAGTGTTACGAGTTGACATGGGTACGAGTGGACAAGGGTACGAGTTTACTTCAGTTGTGTAATCAGAAATGTCAACTCGTACCATCATCTAATACTTCCCTTGTTGGGGACGAGTCTAATGATGGTATAATTGACATCCTTTATGGTACGATTTGACTTATATTAGTAGTGCATGTTTACATGAGTACGAGTTGACATGGGTACGAGTTGACATGGGTACGAGTTGACCGATATTTATCTTGTTTATTTGCACATTTGTTATTTCAGAGAACACCACGGAGTTATCAAGAGCATCTAAATTTGACCATAGACCAAGTGTGTAATGTCAATTCAACAGCAGAGTGCACCGAGTGTAGCGCCAGTGGCTGAAACAGTTTTCAGCCACAGATTGACGCCGTACAAATTCGTGGGAAATTTCTTTGGACGGTCATATCTAAGACTTGTGACTTCTCCCTGAATTATCAGGTCGAAAATAGTTTTTTTAGAATCAGTAACATTTCAGTTATATGCCCGCATGCTCAGCTCGGATGTCGCACAGTCATTAACTCTTCCTTTACCAAAACTACCTTCCTTTACCAATCTCGCATTTATGCGAATTCCACATGTGTACATGCATTAATTGTAATGGAGATATTTCATCACATGTATGGTTGAAAATCGCCAACCAGAATGGTCAGTAACATGGGCGCAATGTTCTCTTGCATTTTCAATTTATGCGATGTGCGCATGCGCATATCTATTACCTGTATTGTGCCTAAGGGCTACTTCGGGGGTCCTCCTTAAAAAAAGAAGTCGGTTTCTGGGGGTAGTTTTATCAGGGGGGAGTCGGTAAAGGAAGAGCTAAGAAGTTATGGTCATTTTTCGGACCTTGGGGTCGAGATCGCTCTCAGTCACCGCCATGTTGAATTTTTCGGGGAAAGCAGATACATCAATCCACGGCCACGGAGAGGACGACACGACTACACTGAGTACATCACTCTCAGGCTAATAACGATCGCATCGCTTGGAGATCCACTACGAGCAGTGCAGCGCCTGACCACTTTTTCACCCGATCACAATAAATAGCATGGAATAACATCTTATTGAATATGAAATTCGACAAAAAGAAGGCAATACAGTTCAGGTCACTATACTGCATGAGCTCGTTTTTTTCCAATAAATCATGCATCCAGTAATGGCATAATTATGTAATTAAACTAACCTGAAATAGCATATACATGCAACACAATATGGGCAACAACAATTCAATTATTTTTTCTTTATTTTAATTTTATTTTATTAAAATTATGTTACTGAATATGTATACACTAAAGGTGATGCATGTAAATCAAATACAAAAGAAACTATTACGGGGATATTTTTATATATATTTAAATATTTTGTTTTAAAAATATAATAGTCGCCTTATTCACTGAAAAAAAAATTATAATGGCCGTATACCCACAACTATAGGAGACTATAGCAGTTCTATGATTTGGCATGGTCTTCTCCGGGGTCCCACGGCTCCTTCAGCTCACTACTATCACAAAATAGATCATCAAGTTTGAAATCAACTTTAAGGAGCTCATCATTTCATGAAAAAACTCTCAAGAACCATGCACATTTTCTTGTTTGTTCATGACCCAAAAAGCATGGATGAATGGGGTTATAGGCCATCTTTGTGCACATATTTTGTATGCTAAACTGGGCCAGGAGAACCTCTTCGGAATTGTGAGATGAATGAGATGACACTGCCCTCCAGACACAGGACTCGAAATTTGAACTCCGGTGGTCTGAAGCCGAGCACGGTCTCTCGGTCACAGAGGTTCCCCACAATATTTAATATTTACAAATGGGCGAGGAACTAGCATTTTGTTTCTTTAAAACTTGAATGCCAGAAGGGGGGCGAGCCCGCGATCTCCATAGCCATCATCGTGGACACAATGACGCATTTATACTATAGCCATAGTTTTCTCTCTATATAGCCATCAGTCTTATCGTCTAAAATGTTTTATGACAACGCCACAATGTTGGAATCACCTAAAAACTCTATGGTAGACACCACTATCATCGATGTATCTCAACTCAATGTTTTGTACATTTATTGCTCTTCCATGGCCAACAAGCAGCCATTTTGTTTCCATCATGAAATTATTTCTAAAAATGACACTATAGATCAATCGTATATAAATAACAACCCTATGCTAGACATACAAATCATGAACTTGTTTCTATTCTATCGAAAATAATAGCAGGTTAACATTTGACCTTGAACACTTGTCGGGCTTATTGGATTTTTTACCCACAATGCGATGTTTACAGTACTTCCTGACCACAACATGAAGCCGGGAATACCTTAAATCACCGTGGTGGACACTAAAAGCACGAATCTGTATCTATTCTATTAAAAATGATATTCATTAATTCTCAACTTTAACTCAATTTATTCTCAACCTTGAACAAATGGCGGTCATCTTGGATCTTTTACCCACAATGCAATGTCTATAATCTTTTCTGACAACACCACTAGGTCCGGAATACCTGAAAACCTCACGATAGACACCAAAAACACGAGTCTGCGTCTACAATAAGGGTTCCCACTCAAAACTGAAAAACAAAATTTCCGTTTTGGCTGCATGTTTAATTTGCCTAAATTGTTATTATTCGCCCAAATTGTTTTTACGCCAACAGATCATAGATTTGGGCACATGTAACTACCAGTATAGGCCTTGTTAAATATCAGGCTAAGAAAGCAGCACAAGTGACAAAGAATAAATTCTGCAAAATATAATCTGATATTGAAAAAAAATGCGGATAACTCAAACAAAATTCCCCAAAAATGTCCTTTTTTTAAATTCCATGATTTTCCCATGCTTAGAATTTTTATAGACCAAATTCCAGGTTTTCCAGGTGAGTGGGAACCCTGTATTTTGTCGAAAATGATATCAATTTATTGCTTGACCCTGAACAAATAGCGGCCATCTTGGATTTTTTACCCACAATACAATATCTAAAATATTTCCCGACAACACCACAATATCCGGCATACCTGAAAACCTCATGATAGACACAAGAAAACACGAATATGCCTCTATCATGTTGAAAATGATATAAATTTATTGCTTGACCTTGAACAAATGGCGGCCATATTGGATTTTTTACCCACAATGCAATATCTAAATTATTTTCCGACAACACCACAATGTCCGGCATACCTGAAAACCCCATGATAGACACAAAAAACATGAATATGCCTCTACTATGTTGAAAATGATATCAATTTATTGTTTGACCTTAAACAAATGGCGGCCATATGGGATTTTTTACCCACAATACAATATCTAAAATATTTTCCGACAACACCACAATGTCCGGCATACCTGAAAACCCTATAGTAGACACAAAAATCATGAAGCTGCTCCTATTCTGTCGAAAGTTATGTCAATTTAAAGTTTGACCTTGGCCAAATGGCGGCCATCTCGGAAAATGGCCGATTTCTGAGTTTTGCTGTAAATTGAATAAAAACACCTGGTAGAATATTGATGCTAGAGGCATCCTGTATTCAAATCAACCGTCAAAATCTATGCCTAAAGAGATGTATACGGGACTTTATGGCTGTATGCACCCTACACTTGTAGGATGGTTACTTTAACATTGTTGTTTTGAATACTTTGTTCTCTCGCAAATTCTGTCTTGCTACTACTTGACATACTTCACCTGGTAGTTTACCCAGCAATCAAAAACATTTGTATAACATCTGTGCAATGTTGGACCAACGTCGACGACGTTGGGCCGACGTTGTATAGAAGTTGTACAAATGTTTTGTGTTTTCTGGGTATGTAGGTTGTCATAAAGTTGTTTGAATACACTAGCTAATATAATGGATTAATTACTGATTTAACATAATAAAACGCGGCTTGCTTGTTTACCCATCTCAACAGAATACGGGTGTATTTCTCGTTGGATATTTTAGCGCGGATCGGGTGATTATATACACGTAGATGATAATACGTTTGTTTTAAATGACAATACTTTACTATTATGACCTCGTTCAAGATGTTCTTCAAAAGACGGTTTTCTGAAAAAAAACGTTGTGATAAAAACCATCATGTGAGTTTGATATTCATAAATTTGAAGAATTACTATCAGATATTCATAGACATAATGTGACCACACATCAGTCCACCAAAGGTAATAAATACATCACCCGTAACTAGACAGAGCCCATTGCAACAAATTCATTTCAGCCGGAGCCAAAATGGAAATCAGAGTGCAAAATTCTAAAAATCAAACACGAATTCGCCCGAAAATGTATTCGTAATCAAATACATAACTTAATGAACAATCGTCCGAAGTTAATAATCAATAAAATTGACACACATAGTTTCAAAGGATTTGTTAAGCCCGGCTGAAGGCCAGGAGCCTATTAATTTTATTGCAATAATGTTTGTGTCCTAACTTGCGGAGAGTGGTGTAATGAGTGGGAAACGTATGACATTTCTGAGAAATAGTCCGTATGAACAAGTCAAATAAAACGTTTGATGTCGCTATGTCAAATAATTGCGTATTTAAAAAGTGTTAAGAAAAAATATATTCACGATTATATTCGTGATTAGAGCTTAAAGGGATAAGGTTAAATAATACTGACCCAGCGCCACAGACGGTTGCCCAGCATTACATCAACATTGGGTTAATATATCGTGTTATCTGGGTATTGGCTTTTATGGCGACGGGGATGAAAGCGTCACCCGCATAGCAATATTATTATTATTATGTCTATGTCTATTTATAATAATAATTATTATGTGCATGTGTATACATACATCTTTGTATGGATATATAAGTGCATTTCATATCTTATGTATTTTCCTATAAAATTTAAAAAAAAACTTGAGGTCAACTGTTTTCAAATATTGCTGATTGATGTAACATTTTATCTTTGTCACATGTTTAAAAGGTGGTACTTAATGTTCTAATAAAAAAATGGAAACAATAAAAAAAAATGAAAACCCGTATATATGCGGCACCGGCGGTTAAACGATTAATGCCAAGGCGAAGATATATGCTTTACTGCCAGGTATTTTTACAGAAAAGAAGGATAACGGTATTTACGAAGTAATAAACATACCGCTTAACTATAAACCGAAAAAAACTCTGATGCATGGCGATCAATATTAACCATTTCATCGCTAGTCACGACTATTATCGTTTTTCTCCGTTTTTATTTGCCGATTAAATCACCGTGATTGGGAATGAGATGTGTGTTTAAACATTAGGACTTTCAAATGGCTTGTCTCAAATTAACAAATAATTTCGCCCAGTTTCACCCAAACGGTAGCGAGACACAACTTTAAGTGGATAAAAAATGAGGTTTTATAACTTAGCAATTTAAAGGTTAAATGATGAATATTATTGGGATTTCGTGTTAAAAACGAATCATTCAGAGTCTGACACAGTCATATAAAACTGTGATAAATGTATTGATCAGATTGTAATGGTATATAGACAGAGTCAAAGATTAGATTAATATGCATGATTAATATACATGTATATAATTATGAATACTTATGCGCCATTGAACATAGTGTTACATTTGTTTAAACATATGTTGCAAAGCAAAATACAGACAAGGATGTAAAATGTACAGACAAGTACAAGTACCACTTTCTTTGGAGAAATTAACAATAATGCCAATTCTAAAAGTAATTACATATAATGCGCAATTACACTTTCCATTGATCAGTTTTTAACGATAACGTTATTTGTTTCCGGCTCCGATATAAGTAGTCGATATAGCGTCAATGCTATTGCGGGCCAACGTTGAAGGCGTTGTCCTGGCATGGCGCCAACTTTGACCCGGCATGTGTTTAGCGAGATTATTACCAGTTAGGTCATTCTATGCTGGTTGCTTTTACCATTATTGTTTACAATGTAAATTCTCCATCATATCATTATTTCATTCGGTTCGCACCAGTTCTAGCTGAAACGAGAAACCATGCCAATACGCCAAACTAGAACGCTCGTATTTGGCATATCTTTAGGTAAGTTACATGTAACAGGTTCTTGAACACTAAGCACGGGAAGATTTGAATTTAATTATTAGGAATATAAAAACCGTTTTCATAGGAGTTGATAAAGATCAGATAGGATTATTTTAAAATGGTATAATTGTTGATATTGCTAAAATTATTGACACTTATTCAATATAAAGATAAAGCTGCATATTTCATAGATTTTATTATAAATTAACTAAAATGTTGACAAACATATGCACAGATGGCTGAATTTATTGAAACAATGTATACATATTCATACTTACGGCTGATCAACAAACCTACCCGGACAGACAAAAATCCAGCAACGCTTATTGATCATATCTATGTTAGTAGTACCAAGAACACATGTATTTTAAATGGCATACTCAACAAAGATATTTTTGATCATTGTACATGTTAAAAAAATCTTATGAGCCATCTGTTAAAGGTAAATGTCGATTTTTCAATAAGTCTTAGATAAATATGAATAGTCTTATATGTAAACTAGTTGAACTTGATTGGTCTCCGATCATAATATCACACAGAACAATGCATGTCAGGATGCATATGTTCCATACTATTTTTAGTACAGAATATGACAAATGTTTTCCATTAAACGTTGGTAACCCTTTAACCGCAAAATTATTCAATTTGAATTTTCACCCACTTGAAGTTGTGTCTCGCTGACGCGATCCACAACTTCACATGATTGAAATTTATTTTGATTTGACAAAATGGAGGTCAACTCTTTTCAAATCTTGCTGGTTGATGTCACATTTTATCTTTAACATATTTAAAATGTGGTACTTTATGTGCTAATAAAAAATGAAAACCCGAATATATGCGACACCGGCGGTTAAAGGGTTAAAATAAACTACATGACAAGAAAGCCCTGGCTATCATCAGAATTCAAAACGACAGAGCCGTAATACCAGGAAAACTAATAATATCCCTAACGATATCTGCTTGTAAAGTAGATTGTCACAAGATACTATCAGATTCACAGGAGCTAAGTTATGGATTTTCGTGTACTTCAAATTGAGAAAGAATATTTTGTTTGTCATCTTATAAACATAGTTTGAAATAATATGTTGTAGAGGTGGGACGCGGTAGAACGTAACGAAATCTGTGTTGGATCGTAGTCCTATTTTTCTAGGTTCGCACATATTTTAGAAAATATCCAGTGTAATTTATCGCACCGTTAGCGCTTAGAGGGTGTAACTGACACTTTACAAAGTGGCAGTAACACCCTTTCAGCACTAAAGGTTGCGATATCAAAACGGGAGCAAAATTTATTATAACTTCCTCGTTTATGTGGACGGTATTATTTTCCGTGAGACCACTCTCCTTGACAGTAGTGTAGTGCCCCATTACACACATATTGCCACCTTGGTATTATCCCTTTAACCGCCAAATTATTATTCAATTTGAATTTTCACCCACTTGAAGTTGTGTCTCGCTGACGCGATCCACAACTTCAAGTGAGTGAAAATTATTCAGATTTGACAAAATGGAGGTCAACTGTTTTAAAATATTGCTGATTGATGTCACATTTTATCTTTGTCACATGATTAAAAGGTGGTACTTAATGTTCTAATAAAAAAATGAAAACCCGTATATATGCGGCACCGGCGGTTAAACGATTAATGCCAAGGCGAAGATATATGCTTTACTGCCAGGTATTTTTACAGAGAAGAAGGATAACGGTATTTACGAAGTAATAAACATACCGCTTAACTATAAACCGAAAAAAACTCGTCTGATGAATGGCGATCAATATTAACCCTTTCATCGCTAGTCACGACTATTATCGTTTTTCTCCGTTTTCATTTGCCGATTAAATCTCCGTTTTTGGGAATGAGATGTGTGCTTAAACATTAGGACTTTCAAATTAACAAATAATTTCACCCACTTGGGTCGCGGTAGCGATACACAACTTCAAGTGGATAAAAAATGAGGTTCTATAACTTAGCACTTCAAGGGTTGAATAATTAATAATATTGGGATTTCGTGTTAAAAACGAATCACTCAGAATCTGACACACGTATGTAAAACTGTCATCAATTTATTGATCAGATTGTAATTGTATTATAGACAAAGTCAAAGATAATAAGTTAGATTAATAATTATGCATGATTAATATACATGTCTATATGAATACTTATACGCCATTGACATAGTGTTACATTTGTTATAACATATGTTGCTAAGAAAAATACAGACAAGGATGTAAAATGTACAAACAACTACATTGTACCTTGTGGTGAGAAATTAACAATAATGGCAATTCTAAAAGTAATTACATATAATGCGCAATTACACTTTCCATTGATCATTGTTTTCAACGATAACATCATTGTTTCCGGCTCCGATATAAGTAGTCGATATAGCGTCAATGCTATTGTGGGCCAACGTTGAAGGCGTTGGCCTGATATGGCGCCAACGTTGACACAGCATGTGTTTAGCGGGATTATTACCAGTTAGGTCATTCTATGCTGGTCATTCTATGCCTTTACATTGTCAATTATCTACCATTATTTCAATCAGTTTGCACTAGTTTTAGCTGAAATAGGAAACCATGCCGATACGCCAAACCAGAACGCTCGTATTTGGCATATATTTAGGTAGGTTAAAACATGTAACAGATTCTCGCATACTAAACACGGGGAGATTTAAAGTTGCTAAAAATATTGACACTTATTTAATCTGAAAATAAAGCTGCATATTTCATAGGATATTTTAATATAAATTGACTAAAATGTTGACGAGCATATGCACGGATGGTTGAATTTATTCATGTGTTTAGCGGGATTATTCATGTGTTTAGCGGGATTATTACCAGTTAGGTCATTCTATGCTGGTTGCCTTTACATTGTCAATTATCTACCATTATTTCACTCAGTTTGCACCAGTTCTAGCTGAAACAGGAAACCATGCCGATACGCCAAACCAGAACGCTCGTATTTGGCATATCTTTAGGTAGGTTACATGTAACAGGTTCTCGCATACTAAACACGGGAAGATTTGAACTTGATCATTAAGAATATAGAAGCCGTTTTCATAGAAGTTGATAAAGATCAGATAGGATTATCTAAAAATGGTATAATTGTTGATATTGCTAAAAATATTGACACTTATTTAATCTAAAAATAAAGCTGCATATTTCAAGGGATATTTTAAAATAAATTGACTAAAATGTTGACAAACATATGCACGAATGGTTGAATTCATTCATACATACATGTACATATTCATACTTACCGCTGATCAACAAACGTACCCGGAATCCGGACAGCCAAAAATCCAGCAACGCTTATTGATCATATCTATGTTAGTAGTACCAAGAACACATGTATTTTAAATGGCATACTCAACACAAATATTTCTGTTAAAAAAATCTTATGAGCCATCTGTTAAAGGTAAATGTCGATTTTTCAGTAAGTCTAAGATAAATATGTAAACTAGCTGAACTTGATTGGTCTCCAATCATAATATCACACAGAACAATGCATGTCAGGATGCATATGTTCCATACTATTTATAGTACAGAATATGACACATGTTTCCATTAAACGTTGTCTAAGTAAACTACATGACAAGAAAGCCCTGCCTATCATCAGAATTCAAAACTACAATATCACAGTCATAATACCAGGGAAACTAACAATATTTCTGTATCTGCTTGTAAAATAGATTGTCACAAGATACTATCAGATTCACAGGAGCTAAGTTATGGAATTTCGTGTACTTCAAATTGAAAACAAAATATTAATTTGTCATCTTATAAAGTTTGAAATAATAGATTGTAGCAAATGGTTTTCCTACTAAATAAGATTTAGAAATGTTCTTGGTGGGAAGTAGTAAGGTAGTATAGTAAGGTGGGACGCGGTAGAAGGTAGCAAAATCTGTGTTGGATCGTAGACCTATTTTTCTCGGTTCGCACGACGTTCAGCCCCGTTAGTTCCACATTCGCAGTACGGAAATCTCGTTTCAAGTACGGCAATCTCGTTCGAAGTACGACCTTACCCAGTCCTTACCCAGTCCCATTTTGAACGGGTTGATCGCGATCGGATTTTAAACATGGTCGATGTTCTGGACTACCATCCCCGTCCTTGCCCGTCCATTCCGGGCGGGGCCCTAGGGTAGTGGTTAGCACTGCTGCCTTTCACGCCAGAGTTCGGGGTTCAGTTCCCGATCTCGGCGGTTTGAAAGAAACAAAAATGTTTCCTCCCCATCCACGTGTGAAAGTCAGTATTGTGGGGAGCCTCCGTGACCGAGAGGTAGCGTGCTCGGCCTCAGACCGCCAGGGCTCGCATTGTGTCTGGAGGACAGTGTCATCTCAATCATCTCACCATCCTCAGGAGGTTCTCCTGGCCCAGCTTAGCCTATATGTGCACAAAGGTGGCCTAAAGCCCGATTCATTTCATTTCATTTCATTTGCCCGTCCATTCCGTACTAGTTCTACTCTGTTCACCAGAACCTAGTACTAACGGGCTCAGTGTGATTTAAGATTGCTTTGGTGCACGTACAAATAATGACCTAAAATTAGACGCAAAATATTTAAAAAAAATATTAATAATAAATGACTGCTCCACACGACAAAAAACTTGAAGTTGAAATAAACAAATTATTATTCTATCGATTTGTTGTAATGTTTCATTTTCTTCGGTCAGGTCAGAACTGTTTGCTCTTTTACCATGTTCACTGTTAACAAATCTGAGGAAAGATATTTCAACGTGTTTATTCAAGTGGAGTCGTTAGCACTTGGAAAGGTTTACTAAAGGAATTGCACCAGGAGCAAACATTGGGCAGCTTTGTGCATTGAAGTGATCATGAGCAAGATGCCGCAGTTTGCAATATTGCTTGTATCTCACGTTTTACTCACGTTCACATAATTTAAGGATATTCAAGTGTAATTCATATTGATTGTGATTTTACAATGTATTTGTAGCTTGTGTCGCTGGAATAGGAGCATGGCTCTCCATCACCACCAGGAAACGAGCTACAGGTCAGCACTGGTCATTTGACATAGTAGGGCCTTCTAGAGATGAAAAAATTGCAATATTTATACTTTTTCTATTTATTTTAGCGAATTAGGCTACCATGTTAAAATAATTGATAGCCATAAATTTAGAATTTAATTAATATTATAATAGCGCAGGGTCATTTTCCTATTAATTTGAATATCTAAGAGTGACTCGTTTTATAGTTTTAGAAATACATACAATAAGCTTATTGGTAACCAGTCAACTCGTACTTATGCCAACTCGTTTCATGTCAGCTCGTACCCATGTCAACTCGTACCCTTGTCAACTCATACCACTAATAGAGGTCAAGTCGTACCACAAGTGATGTCAACTCGTGGAACGTCTTGACATCTATTAGTGTTACGAGTTGACATGGGTACGAGTTGACAAGGGTACGAGTTTACTTCAGTTGTGTAATAAGAAATGTCAACTCGTACCATCATCTAATACTTGCCTTGTTGGGGACGAGTCTAATGATGGTATAATTGACATCCCTTATGGTACGATTTGACTCACATTAGTAGTGCATGTTTACATGGGTACGAGTTGACATGGGTACGAGTTGACATGGGTACGAGTTGACCGATATTTTTATTTGCACATTTGTTATTTCAGAGAACACCACGGAGTTATCAACAGCATCTAAATTTGACCATAGACCAAGTGTGTGATGTCAATTCAACAGCAGAGATGCACAGAGTGTAGCGCCAGTGGCTGAAACAGTTTTCAGCCACAGATTGACGCCGTACAAATTCGTGGGAAATTTCTTTGGACGGTCATATCTAAGACTTGTGACTTCTCCCCGAATTATCAGGTCAAAAATAGTTTTTTAGAATCAGTAACATTTCAGTTATATGCCCGCATGCTCGGAGGTCGCACAGTCATTAAGAAGTTATGGACATTTTTCGGACCTTGGGGTCGAGATCGCTCTCAGTCACCGCCATGTTGAATTTTTCGGGGAAAGCAGATACATCAATCCACGGCCACGGAGATGACGACACGGCTACACTGAGTACATCACTCTCAGGCTAATAACGATCGCATCGCTTGGAGATCCACTACGAGCAGCCTGGCCACTTTTTCGCCCGATCACAATAAATAGCATGGAATAACATCTTATTGAATATGAAATTCGACAAAAAGAAGGCAATACAGTTCAGGTCACTATACTGCATGAGCTCATTTTTTTCCAATAAATCATGCATCCAGTAATGGCATAATTATGTAATTAAACTAACCTGAAATAGCATATACATGCAACACAATATGGGCAACAACAATTCAATTAATTTGTCTTTATTTTAATTTTATTTTATTAAAATTATGTTACTGAATATACACTAAAGGTGATGCATGTAAATCAAATACAAAATAAACTATTACGGGGATATTTGTATATATATTTAAATATTTTGTTTTTAAAATATAATACTCACCTTATTCACTGAAAAAAAATTATAATGGCCGTATACCCATAGCATAGGTATTCAAATTAAAAGGAAAGAGCTAACCGAGACATTTATGATGATTTCAAATTGAAAAATACAGTGCAAGCACTCAAAGACCCCTCGGCTGATGCAGTAACTCAATATGTCCTCAAATCTGACACAACTGCTATATTGTATATACAAATGGTATTATTTTTGCATAAATGTGTAAAATTGTATACCACAATGTTAATGATAAAAGTTATAAATAAAGATACATTTTTATTTGTCAATCGTTTGTTTTACTTTTTTCTTTTAAACGTAATTGTCACCAACCCATTTACGGCCCTAACTACCCTTGAAACATGAACTTGCTTGATGCGTATTGAAAAATTAGGCATATAGATGACTTCTCAATATGTGTAGTATAAATGATTAAATATATTCATTTTATTACCAATTAAATTGTTTTTATTAAAATAAAATGACTTGTGTTAGCTCATCATAATTTGTGATCCTGTCGACAAGTACATCTAAATTTGACCATAGACCAAGTGTGTAATGTCAATTCAACAGCAGAAATGTTTTTAGTAGCAACTGCTTCGACAGAGTGCATCATCCCGACGCAAATAACAACGAAGCTGATAATACTTCTCAGTCAGATCGCATAGCTAGGACATCCACCGTACAAATCATGCATCTGGTAATGGCATAACCATGTAATTAAACTAACCTCTATAATTATACATGCAACAAAATATGGGCAACAACAATTCAATTAATTTTAGAAATTTATCATGTTACTGGATATACGCTAAAGGTGACGCATGTAAATAAAATACCAAAGAAACTACTACGGGGATAGTTGTATCTATATTTAGATATATATTTTGTTTTAAAAATATAACAGTCGCTTTAAAGCACCAGAGTAAGGATACTATTCAATTATATTTATTCACTTAAAAAAAATATTTAACAATTCAATGGCCATAGACCTATAGCCTAGGTATTCAAATTAAGAGGAAAGAGCTACCTGAGACATTTATGATCATTTCAAATTGAAAAAAAAACCTTTGGTCTCCATGGGTTATACAACAATATTTCAGGGTTGTAAGGATTAATATAAGCTACAGGGTGATTGGCTCCACATACATGTTAAGTTAGCTAAGAAAATTCCCAACAAACGAAAAATGTTTACATTGTTTTATTTTAAAAGGACATATTTATACCGCAACAAGTATATACAAATGGTAAATACATATTTACGGCCCTAACTACCTTTGAAACAATAACTTGCTTGATGAGTGTAAACAATTAAGCATATAGGTGACTATTCAAATTGTGTAGTAAAAATGATTAAATATATACATTTTATTATCATTTTTTTTTAATAAAATAAAATGACTTATGTTAACTCATCAAATGTGTTACTTTGTGATCCCATTAACACATCAACTGTAGTACAGTTAATGTGTTGACGGGATCACAAAGTTTTTGTTTAGTAAGTAGTAGTAGTAGCTAGTACAGTTACTGTTGTTTTTATACATATGCATGTATGCTAAATAGCTTTAAATACATCGTTAGTAAATAATAACAACCTTTGAATTTGCTTATTTTTACAATATACATTATACAATATGTTTATTTCTCCGAACCCTACACGGCTATTAACTCTTCAAATTCGAGGTCAAAGATACAGGTCAAACATGCTTGATTCAGTATTGTTTGTACATTCATTGTATGTGTTTCTAGCTGAACCTGTATTCATTGTCTTATGAAAGATAAGGCAGTTCTTATATTGGTTGAATGGTGTAGCAATGAATTGTACGTTGACATTCTATTGATTCACCAACCCCATCTGCGACGTTGGCACACCATTAAATCACCATTGATGCGCTGCGCTGACCCAATGCTCCCCCAACGTCTACACAACATCAAATATGCCGGATCGCAATTGAAACAGCGCTCAGCCATCACAACACATCAGACAGAGACACATTACGTGAAAATTTGTGGGCTCTAACAATACCTATGCTTGTAATGTGCAAAATATGGAGTTGGTTAATCAATGGCGAAGTTGTCTGCATTCCAATATGACATACATGTCAGAAATACACAATACAATTGTAGGCCTATAATGCATTTCTGATCATTCCGTTCTTGTGGTATAACAGTATAACAGACGAGTAAAAAATTCAGGGGCGGATCTAGAAAGATAACAGGGCCCGTCGGCGACGGAAATAGGTCTCAGCCTCTAATCATCGTTTAAAATTTTGTTCAATTGTAAGGTCTAGCTATCTGGCACGGTTTTCCAGTTATTACACATATTGACGTCAAAAGTGGCCGCAAGTCGGCCATTTTGAATTTGATCAAGTGGATTTTTTGCATGGTATAGCCCTACCAGAAACTGCACATTTTGTTCAATAATAATGATCTAGCTATCTGGTCTGGTTTTTCAGATGCGCATATAACAAAAATAATTGTCGATAACTGGCCATTTTGGCCGCCATTACCTAGTTTCTGTCCGAATCTTGCCCAATTTCGTACTGATCCGAGATATTAGTGCAATTCTGTGAAACGCAGTGACGTCACTCGGTGAAAACAAGGTTATAGAACACCCCCTCCCCCATACTTTATTCTGTGAAACGCAGTGACGTCACTCGGTGAAAACAAGGTTATATAAAAACCCTCCCCCATACTATAGCCAGCTCGGTGAAAACAAAGGAGGTCGAGGTCTTTGAGTTTCACAGAATGGATATAATTATGGTATAAATTTTGGAGCGATACATAAAAAAATGTTGAGTGAATCGCGTTAACAGGAAAATTTGTCGATCGGAAGTGGCCGCAGGTCGGCCATTTTGATATGGATATATGGTATAAATTCGGAGCGATACATAAAAACATGTTGAGTGAATAGCGTTAACGAGAAAATTTGTCGATCGGGAAAAAGCCTAGGTCATAGGGGTCGCAGAAAGGTCAAATGTGAAATTAGTCAAGCTTTAGTCATGATTAACCTTTATGTGAAGTTTAATGTGCATTCTACTCACGCGGAACAAGTTATAGTGCTGAAAGTGGCGGACAGACGGACGGACGGACGGACGGGCGCGCCTGATGACGACAATAGGCACCCGCCAAAAATTTGGCTGAGGCCTAAAAATGGGACATAACATATAAAATCGGAGGCGAGCTACTAAAATACCAAATACAACATTTCTAGGTAAGGAATAACAGATGGGGAAATACCGCATTATCAGAGTATCATCTTATTATAGGGCCTATACATAAAATTATGTATAATTCCTTGGATCCGCCACTGCAATTCGTGATATTTTAAATTTCCGTGATGCTTATTTTTTTTTCAAATATCACAACATCTGACTTTAAATACCGATATATAAATTATCAATATGTTATGTAATAATTCATTATACCTGCTAAACAAATTGTACGTAATCGATCAAATTATCACCAATGTCACCACCACATTCCCCTTTATGTACTCATATTTGTACTGAACCACCAAAAGTCTACATCTAATCATTATTACAGTTGTTATTGTATATTGAACAACAACAATTAGGCTGCTCATGTTATTCTAGTCTCAACAACCTTCCTGTTCATTGTTTGTTTCATCATCTCCGTTCATGCAGTATTAGTAGGCCTATGCATCATACAATGACGATACGTCCTGTTGCTGATAGAAATAAAAAAGCCTGAGCAATGTATTCCTGCTTTGTTACTTCCACATCGACCACTTTCACGTAATTAAAATTGCGAACATAATTGAAGATTTTTTAATGTAATTATGGACAGTTGACTTCCTTCAGTAACTGTACCTTGAACAGAGTATGCTCCATCCATACTCTGACGGATCTAACTTCTGCGGCACAAGTATCAAGGCATTTTTCTAAATAAAAGTTTGTAGATGTTCTCTTTGCAAAATTATTGTTCCTGGGAGGCTTCCACGGGCAATGGCAATTAGCATTATTATCATGGTGATGCCTCCCCCCCCCCCCCCCCTTGCCGAATTACTAACCACATAAATTAATAAGTTCTTTACTGCATCAAGCCAGAGGACATTAATATCTCATTATTATATCATTTTTACCTAATAAGTTTTGTTTGATGACGTTCACCATTATTCCGATACCAAAGCATCCAACCATAGTACCACATCCGGATAGCAGGCGGAATAGCAGGTTGGGAATGAGGTCAGAATATTCAGCAGTGATCACTATAATGTCTAGGACACTTCGTTTATGTATAGGAGATTGCAAAATAATCGGACTTTCAACATTCGTCTCCTAAAGCTGTTCAACAGATTCGTCTATACATGATATGTATCATCGGACATCACTGTTATTCCGAATACCCTTTATAAGGATGCTAAAAAGGCATGTTGCACTATGTTGCTGTCCGCTCCTAATAGTGATTCGCTTCTTGCTATGCCAATTCCTTTCTTAATTTTAATATTTAGATCTGTCCTGTTAATAATAGTGTGCATGTGTTTGTCTTGCATAATATTCATCATGAACACATTAAACATGGATATGTTTCAACTAAACACACTGCAAGTAGGCCTACACCATTAGATATCTGGGGGCAGCGGCTGCTGGAAGAAATAGTGAAAAAAGTTTGTAGCAGAAATGTTGGAAAAAGTTTTTGAAAATGTAAGCAAAAACGTTTGTTGACGGAATCAATGAAAATTATGTTGGCCAGAACAAACCAGCAAATGGTAACGTACAGAATAAGGGAGGCATACGACAAAATCTGACATTTCCGTTCTTCAGCGAAACATAAAAAGTTTGTCTGAAGTTCACCGTCAAAAAATTTTTTTCTCGCAGAGTCAAAAAAACCTGCAAGCAGCACCCCTACCCCCCCCCCCCTCAGATATCTAATTGTGCGTAGTTTCAAGAAAATTAAGTTATATTTTGGATGTTTGAAGCCACTTAGTATACTGAGTCCTGTTGTCTATGGTGCTCATATAGACTAGTGATATCATTGCTTCAAAATTATTTTATTAACCCTTTAACCGCCGGTGCCGCATATATTCGTGTTTTCATTTTTTATTACCACATTAAGTACCACATTTAAATATGTTAAAGATAAAAGGTGACATCAATCAGCAATCTTTGAAAACAGTTGACCTCCTTTTTGTCAAATCTGAATAATTTTCACTCAAGTGAGTGAAAATTCCAATTGAATAATTTGGCGGTTAAACGGTTAATAAAACGGCAATGCCAATGAATACGTAATATGCTTATTATATTAATAACAATGCTGTACTTGACATTACTATGTCTTTTTTGTGCTTTAAAGTATTTGCTAGGCGCAGACCATTACATGATCAGCTGGATTGTCGTTTGGACGTGTTTTATATGGGGCGTGGGATAAAGCTGTACGTTTTAAATTATTATTCAACTAATTTAACATTGATTTATCTTAGTAAAACACATGAAGTTTGGTAAAAAATTCACATATTTCAATTCACCAGGGAGAGTGCTCCGAGGTGATCTTAACAAATACATTTTATTATGAAGGCTACATGAATGTACTGGTTAAGGTGGACTACCAGATTAACTTTTTTAAGATCGTCACACCACGCCTCCTGGTGACACAGTAATTTATTACTGCGTAGGACTTGCTTATACTTCGTGTTGTGTTGTCATTCTTCCAACCAGATTTTTAATTACGTACAAAATACACTACTATATACTGTAGATCTGGAAAGTTTTGTGTTTAAATTTTCGCGAATATCTGATTTTGGGACTTTTCACAAAGTTTAGAATTAGCGAATTTTCAATTTTCTTAAGTAGCCCTATCATAAAAATAATTTTTGCGAGATTCTTAAATTCACGAATTTGTCCACCTGGCGAAAATAAAAACCTCGCGAATATTACCAGATCTACAGTAGGGCCTATGTATAATTCTTGATTTGGTATATATATTTCTGATGGCAGAGCAGACAAATAATGATTTTGTAAACAAAAACTATGACCATCCTTCAAACAAGAGCACATTCGACAACAGCCCGCCACCATTATTAAACTTGACCAAGAACTTTTTGAGCAGGATACAGGAAAAAACTTTTTAGCTTATCACGCCCACAAGATAAAATTACAGACGTAAAATGCACAATAAATCGGCCATTATGAATTTTTGTTGAGCTAGTATTGAACTTGTTCAAGAACTGTTTATTATTAACATACATAACCAATTTGAGCAGAATACATGAAAAACTTTTGAAGTAACAACCAGAAATTATTGACGTAAAATACGAAAAATCGTAATAAATCGGCCATTTTTGACTTTTTTCAGCCATTATTATTAAAACTTGTAATTAAACTGTAATATATGAAAAACTTTTGAAGGTATCGCACCCAAATGGAACGTAAAATGTGATAAATCGCAGTGTATCTGCTAATTTTTTTCCTAGCCATTTTTGAACTTGCCCAATAACTGGTTATTATCAACATGGAGAACAAATTTGAGCATGATACATGATACAAACTTGTCAGGTTATTGCGCCCACGCAGAATTTATGTTAACGCCGGAGCGAACGCCGACGATGCTAAACTTCAATTTCAATACCCCACTTTTTTTAATTAAAATGAAAAGGTGGGCTGAAAAAGGGATTGGCTACTTTACGATTTTGTTATCAAAGTTCATGTATATAACACTAACAACAACCTAATTAGTAATTACAATCCACTTTATTTCTTTCCAATTACATCATCAACTCGCTTTCTTTAATTTCTTAGATCTGTTACTTTTATGTTTAGACTTATTTGACTGCACATTTGACTTCTTATCACCTGTTGTTTTTATTACATTGTTCTTTTCACCACTCTTACTCTTTGAAACATTATTTAATTTCTTCTTTTTTGTCTTCTGTTGCTTTTTCTTAGGCTCTTGTGTCTTTGCCGTGGGTTCTTGTTTTGACTTTAGCCATTCGGATTTCCTAAATCGTGGTCGCTTGTGATCCTGTGAGCTGCTAATACTCTTGAATTTCAATTGTGTGCTGATGGTCTCCCTCTCGGGAACAATTTTAGCTAGCTTACGACGGGCAGTTTTGTTTGGTCGCTTCATCTTCAGCATGTACTCTGGAACTGGACAACCAGCATTTTTCATGACATTGGAGATACTCCTTAGATTGATCCCATCATCTTCAGTGAAGAACGTCACTGCACGTCCCTTTCTTCCTGCGCGACCAGTCCTCCCTATTCTGTGGATATAGCTGATTGCACTGTTAGGGAAGTCATAATTTATCACAAGATTCACACCTTTAAAGTCAATACCTCTCCCCATCAATTCTGTACATAAAAGCACCCATATTCTGCCCGCTCGGAAACTGTTCACAATATTGTCTCTTTCAAGTTGAGTACGATCAGCGTGAATAACATCCACATTGATGCCGTCATAAATGAGCTCCTTAAACAACTCTTTCGCCCTTTCTTTAGACTGGAGAAAAATCAGCACCGGAGGCTCGATACCCTAAAAATACACAACAGTAATGTAAAATATTATAATATACACTATTAGCCTTAACCTTCAAAGCGCTGAATTAATTTTGTATAATGAAAATCAAAAGGGTTTTTTCAATTTGAAATCATCAGAAATGTCTTAGTTAGCTCTTTCTGCTTCATTTGAATACCTATGCTACGAGTCTACAGCCATTAAAAATATTTTGATTCTTGATTCTTTCAGTGCGGGGATTAACATTAGACGTCAAAATCTGACGTCTAAAGTCAATCCCCGCGCTGTAAGGGTTGTTTTATTAACAGCTCAAATTACAGTTGTTGGGAATGAAGGGAGTGTTTAAACATCAAGATTTGCAAATGTTTGTTATCAAACTATTACGTATACTTAGTTTGATAAAAGCATATACTAAGCTACCAAACATACGCAAATCGTGGATGCTTAAACACACATTTCTTTCCCAAAAACCGTGATTTAATCAGTTAGTAAAACGGATTTAAAAATACTATAGTTATGCAGCGTGCTTAACCCTTTCAGTGCGGGGACTTTCTTATTACGTCTGTAGAGACAATCACCGCACTGAAAGAATTGCAATATTTATATGGTCGTAGACCCATAACATAGGTACCGTATTCAAATGAACCGCAAAGAGGTAACTAAGACAGTTATTTTGATTTCAAATTTAAAAAAAAAACTTTTTTCTCTATGGATTGAACAAAAAAATCAGCTATGTAAGGGTTATTAACAGTGAAAAGGTTTTAATACATGTACGGCCGAATTGTCATTGAGTATTTTTCATTGATTTAATTTCTAGCTTTTCAAATGAAAAAAACATAGATCTATCCCTATTAATTATTCTAGCTCACCTTCTTCACCATGTTTCTGACTGCCAATAACTTTCCTGATTCCGATCCCACAAACAGAAGTTCCTGCTCGACAGATTCTGTGGCTGTGTTCTTATCTCCAATATATACATGAATAACATTGTCAAAATTCAGTTTGCACCACTGCTCCACATCGTGGGCAAACGTGGCACTGAACATAGCCCTGCGAACATTTTTCGAGCTACATGCATGATAAATGGCTGCCAACTGATCTCGGAAACCCATTTTTCCTTCTTCAAAAAGTTTATCTGACTCGTCCACGATTAACCATTCAACGTTGTCCAATTTCACAGGTTTTTCGTGGTTTAACATGAATACAAGCTTGTTGGGAGTTGTTACAAGAATATCGTACTTCCAAGAGAATTTCTTACCAGCCGCTATGGCATAATGAACTTTGTCGAAGAAAAACACCCGAAAATTTCGACCCTCACCAAGTCTGAGAAATTCTCTGTGTGTTTGCTTTGCCAGCTCTCTCGTAGGTGATAATACAACTGCTCTAAATCCTTTGTTTTGGGGTTCCTTTAGGTGATGAAGAACTGGCAGAATGAAAGCCGCTGTTTTACCTGATCCAGTTGGAGCACATGCAAGAATTTCTCGTCTGGCCATCATCACAGGTATTGCCTGCATTTGAATCGGCGTGGGAGTGGTGTAACCAGCTGATTCAGTATTTTTCAGCAACTGTTGATTCATGCCATACTCAGCCTGTAACTGCTGAAATTGACTGATAGGATTAGGAACATCCGTACCAACAGAATGTAGCCGGTTAACCCGCTTCAAGCGGTTTAGCTCTTCCAGCTTCAATGCAGATATTTTATCAGTGGTACACTTCTTCATCTTTTTACTAGAATTTCTTTCTTTCATTTTGCTGGTGATTTGGCTGTCAGGTTTCGACTTGATATTTCCAAGCAGACATAATTCTTCATGTTCTTCCGGTTCTGATTCTTCAACAGAGTTTTCCTCATCCTCCTCCTCCGAGCTCTCCTCCATGTCATCAGAAAGTGTGTCATCACTTTCTTCTTCAAAGTCATCCACCTTTCGTTTTCTAGCACTAGTAGACTCTGAATCTTTGGAAAGCACTGTGTTTTCTGAAAAAAAAGAAAAGAAATAACACATCAGGCCAAGAAGAAAAAGAAACTCAAGTACAAATTTTGTGGACTGTGATCCCCCAAAAAGTCATCTAGGATATTGTGAGTGTACCCACCAAACATGAGACATTCACCCAAATTAGTTTACTGCACTGTGCCAGCGTCACAGATGGTGATGATACCGACATTGATTCAAAGTCTTAGGTTTGCTGGGTATACATGTCAAATTTTATATAAAGTTAAATCTTAAAAAGAGCGCTGTCGCTAACGATATCTCCCGCCATTAATTACTTAATTAAGTAAATAATGGCATCAAAATCGAATGTCAAAAATTAGGTCAAAGGTCATAACCCCTAAAAGGCACATCTTTACCCTTTAAGTGATGTGTGTGTGCAATATGAAAACAATCCAGCAACGCTTACTAAGATATTGTCCGGAAACTGAACTTAGCATCAGCCATCAATTAAAGTCAATAAAGGCCTCAAAATCAAAGGTAACAAATTAGGTCAAAGGGCATAACCCTCAAAAGGCTCATCTACAGCCCCCAAGGGATGTGTGTATGCAATATGAAAACAATCCAGCTAACTGTTTTCCGAGATATCGTCTGAAAACGAAATACGGACGTATGGCCAGACTTGGTGATGACAATATCCCCCGCCGTGGATAAAAAGTGTATCATGCTTACGAAATATTTTTAGGTTAACAAGAACCTTTTGCTTTTAATGCACTACCCATCTTTTTAAATAAATATTTAAATAATGCATATAATATTAATTCCAATAAACGCCTCGGGTCTTAATTAAAATAGCCCTTGAGGCTAAAGGGGGAGTGGGCAATTATTAGAGTATTTTTTAGTCTTTTTAATGGCTAAATAGAAGTGTACAACAATGATCATGGATTTTTTTATAAATCAGGGGAGTGGGCGTTCATTAGAATATTTGTGTTTATTAAAATAAATACAGTTATTGCATCTGACATTTTTTGTGAATGATAAAATATTCCCGTGAGAAAGAGTCTTCTGCTAAGTAACATTTTTGTCAATAAACTGAGCTATAATCAGGCTATACGCGAGACATCTATCTCAATATTTATTTAGTGTCTAACAGATTTTTTAAAAAAAGAACAGTACCAGATGTATGTACATTGCCATCGATGAAATAGTAAATTAATTATTATTTATACTGGTATACACTGGTCTATTAAAACCTTTTTTTGAAAAAAATCCTGAAGTAATAACAATCAAAACTGACAAAATTGATTATAACAATAAAGAGTTTAGTTTCAATTTCAATGGAGAGCATAGCAGTGTAAGCAGAGAGCTCAATACACTGTTTGCACGATTTTGCGCATAAGCAGGACTCCCGACTAAATAGTTCAGTTTTAATCACTGTGTGGGGTCTTGTAATAAAAGTGTGACAGGACTCCCAACTAAATAGTTCAGCTTTTTGTCACTGTAGTGTGTGGCGTGATGCTATTGGGAAAGGTGTATATTGTCCATCATTGCCCCATTAAAATATTTATCCATATTGCCCATTATTGAGGCCTTTTTTAACCTTGATTCGTTATTGGGGCTTGTAATTAGCTGTGATCTGTGATTTGTGCAATTACCGGTACCTGTTACTGTGATTTGATCCCTAAATATACCTGTCAACTGTGATCAGAGATGATTTATTTCCGGTAACTGTGATTTCATGCATTATCCGTTATAAAAAATTTCTTACTCATAAAAAATGTAACGCCCTACTTCATTTTAGTCAGGATGATTTTTTGTCATTTCTTGCATCAATGAAAAGCGCAGTATGAATGTGGCTAATAATTACCTGTGACTGTGATCAAACGTCTGGAAATACCTGTGATCATGAAATGGGGTAAATAAATAGCTGTGAATTGTGATCAAGGGGGTATTCCCCCCCCCCATTATTGCCCACTGGGCCTACACTGTTACTATCATCCCTCTGTCCTAGCCAGACCAGGGTGGGATATAATAGGTTAGCCACTCTGACAAAAGAAACTCTTTCCAAATTATGTTATCAGGGTTTCCGCCAAGGGGGTCCAGACCCCCCTTTCCCCCTCCCCACCACACTTAGCATCAAAGCAAAGAGGGGTATATCTCCTCTTGTTGGTAAAGATTATGAAAATATATTCCATATTTTGCTGTCACTTCAGTTCTGAAGGCCATTCCAAGCACTAAAATTTGACACTCAAAATTTGTCCCACTCAATTTGTTACAGAAATTCCTGGTGGAAAAAATGTCCCTAACTACTTGGGCAAAGGCTTCACTTCAGCGTCACCTGGTGAATGACTGTAAAAATGGTCATTTTAAGGTTTATTTATATATCTGGGTACACACCCCCCCCCCCCCCCCACTGATGTGTTCTTTTAAATTTTGCTATTGCCGTGGCCATGTACCCAGTGTATATAATCTGATAATACTCTGGGTACATGCCCCCCCACCAATGAATTTTGCTGATTTTTACAATACTATTGGCATGTACCCGGAGTATATATAAGACAGTCTGATTTTTACAATACTATTGGCATGTACCCGGAGTATATATAAGAGTGTCTTATACTAATCCGCGTACAATTGTTCTCATTGGCGTGGGCATGTACCTGGAGTATATATAATATACTAATTCCTTAATATCAAATATTAATTTAAACTACATCAGTGCTCTGGGGAAGGATATCCCCTGCCAGAAAACGGGTTTCTTTGAGGGGGAGGGGGGTGTAACAAGATAATAACAAGAGCACACTCGACAATAGCCTGCCGCCATTATTGAACTTGAAGTCATTAAATTGCGGCCACAAGGTCAAATTATTGACGTAAAATGCGCAAAATGACAATAAATCGGCTATTTTCAATTTTTTTCCAGCTATTATTTAAAATGTTTGAGAACTGGTTATTAGAAACATGCATAACAGATTTGAAGATGATACATGAAAAACTTTTCAAGTTATCGCGCCCACAAGGTCAAATTATTGAAATAAAATGTGAAAAATCACAATAAATCGGCCATTTTGGAATTTTTTTCAGCCATTATTGAACGTGTCCAAGAACTACTTATTAGTAACATGCATAACAAATTCGAAGAGGATACGTGAAAAACTAATCAAGTTATCGCGCCCACAAGGTCAAATTATTGACGTAAAATGCGAAAAATCGCAATAAATCAGCCATTTTGAATTTTTTTCAGCCATTATTGAACTTGTCCAAGAACTACTTATTAGTAGCATGCATAACAAATTTGAAGAGGATACGTGAGATACTTTTCAAGTTATCGCGCCCACAAGGTCAAATTATTGACGTAAAATGCGAAAAATCGCAATAAATCGGCCATTTTGATATATTTTTCAGCCATTTTTGAACTTGTCCAAGAACCACTTATTAGTAACATGCATAACAAATTTGAAGAGGATACATGGAAAAATTTTCAGGTTATGGCGCCCACAAGGTCAAATCATTAAAGTAAAATGCGAAAAATCGAAATAAATCGGCCATTTTGAATTTTTTTTCAGCCATTATTAAACTTGTCCAAGAACTACTTATAAGTAACATGCATAACAAATTTGAAGAAGATATGTGAAAAACTTTTCAAGTTACCGCGCCCACAAGGTCAAATTATTGACGTAAAAGGCAAAAAATTGCAATAAGTCAGCCATTTTGAATTTTTTTTCGGCCATTATTGAACTTGTCCGAGAACTGGTCATTAGTAACATGTATAACAAATTTGGGAAGGATACATGTAAAACTTTTCAAGTTATCGCGCCCATAAGTAAATGTTAACGCCGACGCCGACCACGCCGAACTTCAATTGCAATAGCCCACCTTTTTCAATTAAAATTAAAAGGCGGGCTAAAAACAAGAGGACTGAAGAAGTCCTATATCATCCCCCGTCACAAATATTTAAAAAGTCGACTTGTGGTGGCCATATCAAATTTCAGTAAAATCACCTGCACATTATTTCTCCCTTCAATTTTTGAGATTTTGCACCCACAAAAAAATACATGCATGGCGGCCATTTTGTTTTTCCATAAAACCTTGAAAAAATTACATGCAGTTGACTTCTGGCGGCCATTTTAAATTTTGGTAGCATCTTTAAAAAATCACTTGCACATCCACATGTTGCTAGGAATGTGATGTTAAAATTAAAAAAAATTGACTAAACTAATTTTTTTAGTTTTTGCGCCCACCAAAAAATTGAAGTTGATCTGTGGCGGCCATTTTGAATTTCAGTGAAAGCTTGAAAAAGTCACCTGCACATCTCCATATGGTGGGGAATGTGATTGTAAAATTTGAGTAATTTCTGACTAAGTTTTAGAGTTTTTGCGCCCACAAAATGTTTTGGAGTTAACCTCTGGCAGCCATTATAAATTTTGGTAGCATCTTTAAAAAAACACTTGCACATCCCCATGTTGCTAGGAATGTTATGTTAAAATTTCACAAAAAAATTTATCAGTAGTTGCTGAGTTTTTGCGCCCAAAAGAAAACGTAACGCCGGACGCCAGCCGCCAGACAGAATCCTGGCGCGACTAAAATCCCCCTTCCCCTACGGGTGGGGGATAAAAGGAAGGGTTTAGCATTTTTGGTGCGGTGAGCATGTACCCAATCTGGCAAAACGAGTCCTAAGTCGCATATCAGTTATCTAAATCTTGGCGATATTAGATCAGATCCTGAATCTACACAAAATTATCTTTAAAATGCTATATGACACATCTTTGTAGTGAGGTTAGCTCTGAAAATGCTGTAGATCTGGTAAAATTTGCAAGGTTTGACAAATTCGCGAATTCAAGAATATCTCAAAAATTGTTAATATAATAGCGCTACTAAAGAGAAATGATCATTTGTAAATTCTAAGCTTCGTGAAAAGTCTCAAAATCAGAAATTCAAGAAAATTTAAACACGCGAAAATGACCAGATATACATTATGACTCTGCAAACTTGAGTCATTTGAGAAAATGGCCTTTGAAGTTCAAAAAGGCAATTTGTACACTTTTTGAAAAGAACACACAATTGGATTAAAACAAGATTTGCATGAGGGGCAAAGCTTGCGTCCCCACCTGCCCCACATGGATTTAGCAGCCAAAATACACTAATTATAGAGAAATACTG
This sequence comes from Flabesymbios commensalis, assembly GCA_964017125.1. Taxonomy (NCBI): domain Eukaryota; kingdom Metazoa; phylum Annelida; class Polychaeta; order Terebellida; family Flabelligeridae; genus Flabesymbios; species Flabesymbios commensalis. Next base: position 44,924,110 of record OZ024915.1, on the reverse strand, counting down.
TACTGTCACCAATTTTTTTATGTAAACCACGTAAAAATGTGATGTCAGAATCACACCAAAATGTCCAGGGTAAGTTGCTTCCTTGGAACAAATCAGTGAATCAGTTCAATCTCTTGAGAGTAACATGTAATTCGTCGGCAATCTTAAATTTTGTTGAAAAAATGAAATAAGAAAAACAACTCTCCTGACAGTTTTCCCAGGGCCAGTGAGCATACCAGTGAGCATACCCAAAAGATAACATTTGAGCTGTATAACTATATTACCAAATTTTGATAATAGCCAAAATGAGCAAAACTGAAATATCAGCTAAAATCCTAAAACGTAAAAAATATAAGTTTTTATTATCATAATCACACTAAAAACTGATCAGCACACGACCAGGGTAGGGTTCTTCCTTCAAACCAAGCAGAATAAAAATCCATGAAGCAGTTCAAGTTCTAGAGAGTGACATAGGATTTTAGCGGCCATCTTGGATTTTGTTAAAGAAGCTAAAAACGCCAAAAAAATTTACCGGGCGAATTTCCTCTGAAGGGCCAATATGCATACTGCAAATATTTAGAAATAATCCGAGCAGGGGTGTATAGCTATATTACAAAATTTTGATGATAGCCAAAATGAACAAAACTGAAATATCCGCTAGAATTCTGAAATGTAAAAAAAATAAGTTTTTATTATCATAATCACTCCAGCACATGTGCAGGGTAAAGTCTTTCCTTTAAACTAAACATAAAACAAATCCAGGAAGCGGTTCAAGCTCTAGAGAGCGACATAGGATTTTGGCGGCCATCTTGGATTTTGCTGGAGAAGCTGTAAAACGCAAAAAAGTTACCGGGCAAATTCCTTGGGGCCATTATGCATACTGCAAATATTTGGAAATAATCTGAGCAGGGGTGTATAGCTAAATTAACAAATTTTGATGATAGCCAAAATGAACAAAACTGAAATATCCATAAAAATTCTAAAACGTAAAAAAAATCAAAAATTGTTATTATCAAAATCCCACCAAAAACTAATCAGCACATGTGCAGGGTAGGGTCTTTCCTTTGAACAAAACATGAAACAAATCCATAAAGCGGTTCAAGCTCTGGAGAGCGACATAGGATTTTGGCCGCCATCTTGGATTTTGTTGAAGAAGCTGAAAAACGCAAAAAAAATGACAGGGCAAATTTCCTAGGGCCAATATGCATACTGAAAATTTTTAGAAATAATCTGAGTATGGCTATATTACCAAATTTTGATAATGACAAAACTGAGCAAAACATAAATATATTGCTAAAATACTAAAATGTAAAAAAGTTTTTATTATCAGAATCACACCAAACTCAAGTCCAAGGTAAGGTCTTCCCCTTAAACCAAACAGGAAACAAATTGATGAAGCAGTTCAAGCTCTAGCGTGCGCCATAAAATTTTGGCTGCTATCTTGGATTATGTTAAAGAAATTGAAAAATGCAAAAAAAAATTACCAGGCAAATTCCAGGGCCAGTATGCATACTGTAAATATTTGGAAATAATCTGAGTAGGGGTTTTCGAGTGAGAGCAGAAACAAATGGCGGCAGCGGGCGGACTCAGTAAAAACAAGATATGTTAAAAAAATATAAGTTGTGTGTCTGGTAATTGCTGCTTTGCAATTATTTTCAAATGGATATATTATACAGGACTAGTAAAACTCTTTGCGGACTAGTAAAGTTTTGTCATTACATAAATCCTGAAAAAACACGAAAAAACCCATCAAAATGACTTTTTGTGATGTAGCCTACCTTTAGATCTAGCACAGGATTTCTCTTGCTTATTGAAAACAGACTATAGTCAGATTCACATTAAATTCTTCAACCAGGATTATTTGATTTCGCAGATTTCTCAGTCAATTCTCAACCAATTTTCATGAAATTTTACACCCACTATTTTTCATTCATGTTGTGACTACCCTGAAAATTTCACGAAGTTTTGAGAAGTATTTTAGAAGTTGGATCATTTGAAATGTAATAAAATTCTGAGACAAAGCTAATGGGTTTATAGAGGGCAACATTATTATTTATTTACTACATGGCAAATGGTCTAACTTCTTAAATACTTATCAAAACTCTGCGAAACTTTCAGGGTAGTCCGGACATAATTGGAAAATAGTAGGTGCAAAATTTCATGAAATTTGATTCAGAATTGACTGAGAAATCCGCGAAATTCATCCACCACAGTTAATGTGAATCCCACTATAACACTATAGTTGCGTCAACTTCCACAAGCGTTGGGTGTTTTTCGCTGATTTCTCAGTCAATTCTTGATCAATTTTCATGAAATTTTACAAGCCTTTTTTGCAAGTATTCCGGCGCCTACCCTGAAAATTGCCTAAAATTTGAGTGAGTATTTCAAAAGTTAGACCATTTGACATGTAGCCGAATTTCAAGATTAAAGCTGAATGAAATCAATGGGTTTATAGAGGAGCGTCACAATTCAAAATAACTACATGTCAAATGGTCTAACTTTTAAACTATTAAATATTTTTTCTTGAAATTTTCAGCCTCAGGGAAGTTGCCGTAAGACTAGAAAATAATGCTTGCCAAATTTCATGACAATCTGATTAAAATTTGCGTGAGTAATTAGTGAAAAGCATGCAACACAAAAGTGACAAATTCAAAGTGACTTTTTCTTTAACAGTGGAATGTGGTCAAATATATCTTGTGGAATGTCGGCTGCCTGCGAAACAACTGGGTTCCCAGTTTACATGATGAGGTGCCCTTAATGATAGGGGGCGCAATGCACCTTCTGAATCCTAAATGAAACATTGGTCATTCTCTAGTACCAGAGACTGGCAGAGTACGGAGCGTTAGCTATGACTATGTCTTTGTCTTAAATGTGACCCATCTGCACGAAATGAGTCACATGTCGGCTCCGTAAAAGTTGAGAAAATGGGCAATATGCATGATATGGGCTAATAATAGCGAATTTTGTTTTTTGCCAAATTTTGCTGCTTTAAAGCCTATAATTACAATTTTAAGGCCAGAAATGGGTTCTACGCCCCAATATTAGTCTGAAATGACATATATAAAAAGAAAGTGAATATCTGATTTTTTGTTAATTTGTTTTCAAGATAGTCGCTGACGGCCATCTTGGATTTTACCCATTTTTAAAAAAACGCTAGAAGTTAACCAAAGTCCACCCAGCAGATTCTGAAACTAAAACTAGACATCCTGGGCTCTGAAATCAAATGTTAAAAACTATAGACCTATATACAAAATTTCCAGGTTTAACCAAAAAACCTGTTTGGTGATAATGAATTATTTTTTTATACTATAAAGAGCTTACAATCAATTTTTTGACATGCCCATGACTTAACCCGTTTGTGACGAGCCCCGGAGATCTCCGTGATTTAGGGAGACTATTCAGATACGAGGCCCGGATCTGATTGCATGAGATAACTATGACGTCATAAAATAATATCATTTCAGAAACAGAGCAGTAGCATAATAATCTCGTGTTCTACGGGAGACTAAGAGTCTAAGTCTAAGACTAAGTCTAAGACAGTCTAAGTTTAGTTAACTCTTTAAGTGCTTCATTACTACTTAACATTTTCCTTTCATTTGAAGTTGGCATTGCTCACGCAATTGCCAACTTCAAATGAAAGAAAAATACCTCCTCACTTAAAAATTAAACCTGCTAAATTTCACAATGGGGGCTTTACTCAAGATTTATACATGCATATTTGTTCAATTTCTGTCAAATTTTAGTTGTGGAAAAACAGTATGAATGCGCTTAAAAGCGTCGCCCGCACTCAAAGGGCTAAATGTCAATTTTCTCCAGTTGCATTTTTTGAAATATGGACCCATTCGCGTCATATTAAAGCTCCAGCTCTGTGCTATCCAATGGTACCATTAACTGCATATTTTATTTTTCCGACACGAGACTCGTTAGGCCTATGTACAGGAATACCGGTGATCTCGGCCTTCGATGATCTCGGCCTGGGTGATCTCGGACGGCCGTTGGTTATCTCGCCCGGTGATCTCGCCCGGTGTGCGGTGATCTCGCCCGGTGACCTCGCCCGGTGATCTCGCCCGGTCGGCCCCCGACTGGCCTGACCACCTTACCCCTGTATCAGAACACATTGACGGCAGGCTGCTGGGAGATCTCGCCCGGTGATCTCGCCCGGTTATCTCGGACGCTTAAAGACGTTATTACCGCGGTGATATTAGCCTATTTAAAAAATACTTAGATGCTTAGACATAGATCAATATAATATAATAGAAATATGTAGGCCTACATTTTCAATGACATTGCTCCAATCTGTTCCCCATATCAGTGAACCGTACAGTAATAATAGGCAGTACAATTTTATCGAAGACAGGCCTATGTAGATCTATAATTATTAGGCCTATAAAAGTAATTATTTCACCAGTTCATGGAATATTTGTTCTTCTATATTTAGCGCAAAATACGCTGAACATTTTTTCCAGAAATTTATTTATTTATATGTATTGTTATTGTATTACCTGTTTTACGATGAATTGGCTACCTTTTGCTTACGAGACGGCTTGGTGAGAGGGCATAATAGTGAATGAGGATTATTTTGGACATTATAGGTAGGCCTACATTTGTAAGACTTTGGAATGTAAAGGTTATAATAGCCTCATGGGCCGTGCGGAAGCATGTTGTATTGGCTGTGGTTATTTTTAAGCCCGGAATAGTTACTGCTGGTCAGGCACAGGTCACCGTCACAGGTTGATTGACAGCAGTTGTCATACACTGATTGGTCAACCGTAATAGGCCTACTGATGATTACAGCTCACGCCCACTCTCGCCCTAGAAACGTTATTTCGCGAGAGGTGGCATCCCTTTACTAATCGCTATGACGTAACGCCTTTAAAGTGAACGTAATATATTTTATACAATTTTTATTCCAGAACATGCGCTAAAAGTGATGCATGTGACTAAAGTACTATTATGAAATATATCATGTATATAGGCCCTATATTTGTATATTGTTCAAAATGATAAAATGGTTATAATTTACAATTTGTTAAATACTGTAAGGACTAAATAATTAAAAGATGGTCTAAAGATGAGACATATTATAGGCCTAGCTATACTCATAATATTATTTGGTGATGCATGCGAATAAAATATGAAATATTAGGACCCTTTAATGTAAGCTCCGGGTAACTGGTTTTATATAGTTAAATTTAATTCAGCTGAATATCTCCGCAGCAAAATGAACATGTTACTATTGCTATATCGCAAAGGATGCATTTATAGCTCATCCAGTTAATAAACAGGCTATGATTTTCTTTAAATGCGTGTAATTTCCCGCAGCAATAAAGCACTGTTAAAGATATAAATACGGTATTGTTATTTCCAAAATGGAGAAAATCTTTTAGATCATAATAATAAAGTATTGTATCCTTGATATTATATTATTTATAGGATAACTACCAAGCCTGTAGGCCTGTAAAGGTTTAAAACGCTCCAATAATCCATCCTGACCTTCATCCATGGCTAGATGTTTAGGCCTACTAGAGTTTGATCGGTGTAAAAAGGTTAACGTGGCCAAGCAAGCGGACAATATTGTTACAATGACGGCCCGGCGCCTGTAATGCTGGGCCAATATTTAAACATCATCTAGCCACTGCTTTAATTACACTGGCGGCGCCGAAGATGGCGTAACTGCCCGTCAATGGTCGATAAGAGATCAAGTTCATATAACATGTATAAGATTATGTTTATTTAAAATAATTGGGAAAGGAATAAAACGGCGATAAATTAATCAAGGATTAACGAGCTTAAATGAAAGGGCTCTAATCATCTTTCCGCCATGTGGTATTTAACAGTGTACTACACGTTAAGAAACATGATGTGCTTCACAAAATTATCGCGATCATAACACCTTGCAATACAATACAAACGAGAACGCTGATCGATAATTAAAGCGCTAACAGCAATACAATTGTAATTCTGAAATGTGTTATATCCTCACAACAAGTTGAAATGTTCCTCCATGCTATAATCATGAACAAGCATAACATTGCACAATGTGAGTTGTGAAGAAGGGGCATTCATCAAACGACCGCCGTGTCATCACCTCTGGCCACCTACTTTATTACGTGATTTGAAAACAACCATAACATTTTTTTGGTTGAACCTGTTGAATTAAGGTAATTTTATTTAATAGCTACAATTACTGAGATCAATCATGCACATCATATTCGTGCTATAATATTTTATAACACAAATACGAAAAGAGATACTGTTGTTCTAAAAGGGTGCCGTTAGGCCCCTATATATGTTTTGCAATACAACTCAAAATATTAAGTTTTAAAGCATTTATAATGCGTCACATATCTCATGTGATTCATGGGCGCCGAAATATAGGCCTACACACGAATTACATACATATAGTACTTCTACTGTCCAGCAGCGTTCTCTATTATATTATACATGTGTTATGTTCCATGGAACATTTATGTTCAGTAGATAATACTTTGGAAAACCCCTCCCTCTAATTATAAAGCCTATTGTTTCATTGGTTGAGAGGAGGTGCAAGTCAAAGACAGATGTCGAATCAGAGGGAAACCACAACAAACGTCCCGCCCATCATTGATCTTTTTATTTAATCTTATGTATGTTATTAATGCCGCGGCAATTGTGCGATCTTTTTTCACACCCAAACTCTAATTTTTAAGATGCATCCTACATCAACTTAAAGGTATGGATCTCAGTAATATGAATATTGGGGAGGCCAATACAGTAAATGTGGACAAAATTGGTGAGCTAACCAGATATTGGCGTTGTGAATTAAACGAACAAAAATTATGATGGGAGCGTTCTTTTCTCCGCACGATATGCTTTTATAATTCGGTTATGTACTTTTTATCATAATTTTGAAAGGTTGACAGTATTTTCAATTATTAACCCTCGAAGTGCTACATACCAACATTTGTAACGAATTGAAATGAGCAATAACAATTAAAAGGCTACTAATTAAGGAACACAATAAGAATATATTTTTTTAATGTAGCTATGTAATTCTAAAATATAATGATGTTTTGATCATTTTTCCCTAAATTATTAACCATATAAGTCCTAGATGCAAAACATTGGTATATAATTAAAATGAATACAAATTAGATGTTTTTTTAATCAACAGTACGAAGCTCCAGAAGCCACATTTAGGTTTTTAACATAATACATTGCGTTAACAACTCGAAATATTGAGCATTATAATATGCATTATAATATGCATTATAATATGTAGATTCTGAAATAAGTAGGTCATGTTAGCTTGCGACAAAAATGTCAATTCATGTATCAGGTTATATTCACCCCTGCATTGCAAATTGTGAAAAAATTATTGCATTAATTATTAGTGTGTAGCCTACTTTAGAGTCTTAATTACTTGCTGTTCGTTGTGTTCTGGTGTCACCGAGAATCGGAAGCGCATTGGTGATCTTATATAAAATAGTAGGCCTACGATTCACTAATGCATGTCTGGTAGGCCTGCAGACAGTGTACGATTAACGTGTTAGTTGCTGTATTCATGGTATTGGACTGGTGTCTGCTATCAGTGACCGGGCGAGATCACCGGGCGAGATCTCCGGCGATGAGCGCCGCACATGCAGCGGTGCTTGTGGGGCTTGTGAGGTTGTGGCATGCTCACATCGGGGACAGGACACGGGCCGAGATCACCGGGCGAGATCACCGCGGACGGGCCGAGATCACCGGGCGAGATCACCTCGGACGGGCCGAGATCACCGGGCGAGATCACCTCGGACGGGCTGAGATCACCCGGGCCGAGATCGTCGAAAGCCGAGATCACCGCACACCTATGTACAGATGGGTCACAAATAACTTTTATTATCGCCCAACGGCAGCATGCCGCAAAATCTCACCTAACGTTAGTGTTTTATTATGAATCCTGTCTCTGTTATCAGAATTTGTGGGATGTTGTATCTTGAGTTTTTTGGCATCTTGTTCAAAACGTTTAAAATTAAATTTTGCACCAACGGCAAGGCGACGAAACAAATCATTTGCATCCATAACCAGATTTTTTTGATTTTTTGCAGATTATTTTCTTGAATCAATCAATCACTCAGCCAGCCAGAATAGCACAGATAGACACTTCACCGTTCCATAGACGGCGTCACCATTATTTCTAAGGTTTGTGACTAATAAACTTTATTTTTTTTTTATTTATAGAGGGTGGACCATTTAGTACATCGTACTAATTTGTAATGGGTTCTCTTTGTAGACATGCAATAGTACAATGATTTAAATATATACAAAACTAATGGTAAATATATAATACAGGATATAATACAGATTATAATACGATATTTAAAATTCTATACATAAATTTACACTGCAAAAACATCATGGCTATTTGAGAATGTGTACATCATCAATGTATTAATTTTTATTTTTATTTGTTATTCAGTTATTGTTATACATAGTACATATGAACTAGAGATAATTGTAACAATAGAAAAAAAAATTATTGCTATATTGTGTAAATATTTTTCCCGCACCAAAACCAGAGATAAAATAACTAAATAACTTATAATACAATGTTTCATTGTGGTAAAAAAGACACTCTGGAAAGCGTAGAATTCTAATATAGAACTTATCTGTATTTAAGTATATATATATGTGAAATATTGTTAAAACCATTTGATATGTTCTTAAAAGTACTACTAATAGTACATTCAAATATAAATTGCATTCTTATTATAGGATTCATATCATGATTATGATTGAACGTACTACACAAAATAAAATAGCGAAGAATGACTAGTGGGACTATGGCATGCGAGTCATGGAAGAGGTCAATCTGGTTCGAACGTATCAGCGAAGGCCGGCGTTCAAGATTCGAACCAGATATAGACAACGGTCCACACGAAATTTATTGATGGCATGCGAGACGTGGAAGAGGTCACTCTGGTTGAAACGTATCAGCGAAAGCCGCCGTTCAAGATTCGAACCAGATATAGACATTCATGTGTCTATGTGACACATGAGTGTTTTGGTTACTAGCGGCCCTTGTCTTATAATTGTGTAGGCCTACTTGCCTATTTAATTGAAACATTTCATTCATACCTTGATTACACATACCGTTTAAACATTTGTACACTTGCACAGCTCGATGATAGCTAATTCCCTCTGGTATTGACATTCAGCGTAGATTTGTATACAGTACATAACTTTGTTCATTAAATTTCTATAATCATTTTTTATCAACACAAAACAGCTACGATACTGTAAGTTTCGTGAAAAACTATAGGAGCTTACAAAAGAAAAACTAATAGAGCAAAGAATAAATATAAACTGAAAGACATGTATTATTAAAATTTGTTATAGCACAAAAATTGTGTCTATAGGCCTACGGCATAACTGGACTAAAAAGCAAGGGACTATTTTTTCAGGTTGTGATAATCAGAAGAAAAATGACACAAAACACCGCAAAACTGTGTAGGGGTGGGACCACATTTTCTTTTCATACAGAGGAGAAATGTGGTCCCAGTGTCATAATATAGTGTACCGGGTATTATAATTATAAATGTGCTCCCATCATAGTGGGACCACGCTTTCCTCGCTGTATAGAGCAGAAAATGTGGTTCGGACGTCATAAAAAAAGCGTCCCCTACTCTAAAGGATTACCCGGATAAACTAGTTTCAAATTTTAAAATGCTACTGCATGGTGTTGTTGACAAAGGTGGCACCACTAAAGAAATTCCGTTCATAGCAAATGTGAGAGTCATGGATCACAAATGAAACTTTAAAAATGATTAAAGTGAAAGGCCATTTTTTTAGCAATAAAGTTTGGCCCTTTTAACAGTAAAGACATCTTTTGAAAAAAACCTGATTTTTCAAAAAATAAATGTTATGTATGCCTACAAGGATATTATGATAACCCTGATAACAAGATGTTTTAAACTTTTGTGTAATTTTCTAATAATATTATTTACAGATTTATACACAATATGACCAAAGGGACATTAAACACTATAGAGTCTATGCCTATATCTGTCTTTACCATCATAACAGTAATGACTTTTTTCCACTATAGTGGTAAAGAATAATCATAATAACTGGGAAAACAAACTACCTTGCATAAAATAACCATTGAACAAGACATATGTATATTGTTCAGTTCCAAACGTCATTTTTCACATGCTTTAACTATAGGCCTACCTACGAGCACTATTCTATTTGCACCCAAGGTTATTAGACACTTGATAGCCTAAACACATCCCATGATTGTGACATTTACTTATTTTATACTTTTATTGAAGTAAGCTTTGTCCATAAAAAATATCTTCTTCTGTTTATCCACATCAGGGAATTCATGTACTACAGCCCTCTGGTGAATACTTGTAGAAATAATATGCCTTATTGACTCTTGTTAACCCTCTTGCTAAATTGGAAACCCATTTGGGACACCTGGTGAAGATACATCGAGCATATCAGGCCTACATCAAGCAAAAACTTGATTTTTTATCAAAAATATTGTGAAACAAACTATGCGTAGTAAATGCATAATTAAATGATCACAATCTTCAAATAATGCAAACTTATTGTAAACATTTTGGAGACATGTCTTTAGCATTGTTGCTAAAAAAAAATTGAAAATGGTCCATGGACCATTTTTGGAAAATTATAAATGTAATAGAAAATAAAATCAACTATAAAAGGATGTTCTCTGTCGAACATGCGTGTTCCGGGCAGCAGTACACTACAAGCCAGCACGCTACTAACCCAATGCCGCTTCAATGCTGAACCACTGTTGCCAGCGCTGGCCAACATTCATTCAACACTGGGCAGTGAATCGTGCTGACTGGGTAACGGTCCAGTGCATGGTCCTGGGGTGCAGAAAGTAAGCATTGTTGGAGGTCAAAATGACCCAAAACCTCCAATAAGGGGTGTTTTTAAAGAGAATACTGTTTAGAAATTCTTGCTTTTCTAATTCATGAACTGTAGCCTAAGTGTGAATGATGAAGAAACACAACACCAGTATGGATGATAGGTAAGTGTGACTTTTACGTGTGCTACTGTTATGCAGCGGCACCCTTACAGATTGCATTTACATGGTCGGTGTAATGTGCATAACACATGTGATCAAAGGTGAGAGTGATATGTCAGGGAAGAGGGAAGTGCGACTGCCACAGGTGTTGCTCAGCGGCACCGTAGGCCTAATGGGTTGCATTTAAATGTTGATGTAACACAATAATGTTATCCAGTACACAAATATTACAAAACAGCAGGAAATGAAACTTTTTTTATATATTTCGGAAATCCAACATATAATCGTATTCAGTTTCAAATCAAAATATAAAATAATTATTTTTTCAGTTAGGCCCAATATATTTCGGTTTATATTTAGGCCTATTACGGTTTTGCAGCTTATAATATAGAGTCGCTCAGACTGGGAAACAAGACTTTTCCGGAACTCCGGTCTCCCAGCAGCTGGGACTGGTCAACCAGACTCTAGTTCTAGGTAACGAGTTTGAAGAAAAAGGATGAATGTTTTCTTAAAATGAACTTGCAGAAGTACATGTAGGCGGTATGGTCATATTGTCTACCTTCACTCAATGGCAAGTAAAAAAGAGTATTTTTTCAAGTGAGATCGCAGTGTTTAGGAGTTTTTTCTCAATTTCACTTGCAGTGTTCAGAGGTGGTTTGCAAATTTCATCTTCACGGATTAGAAGTCAGTTTTATGAGAAGCTCCCCCCGGGTGCCGTTCCAGTGATCGAACAGCCATCACGATACCTTGAACCAATTCTGGATTAATCAATCAAATAAAAAAACTTCTATAGCGCCTATATCCTCAGCGGAACGAGCTAATGTTGGCCTACCATATGTAACGCCGTTACAACAAGTACTATGATGTCTTTAGCTGATGTATGGGTACTATCAAACATGTTGTGATGCAAAACGTTAAAAACAGGAACTATAGCTAATAATGAGAGCAGTTACTCCCTATTAAAAGGTCTTCTCAGTTATGTATGATTGGTTGGCCCACAATAAAAAACGTTGTGCCACCATTTCATCATCATTCCCTGCCCCTACCACTACGGTTAACCAATGTTGCTTTAATTTTAGGCCAACATTTCAGATGATGGCCCAACAAAAACCCAACATTGACTCACTTTCCCTAGCTGGGTCTGCTGACACCTGCATAATTTCTACCTCGCAGCATTGCCATCAACGGCCATGTGGTTCACCCCTCCGTCGGGGACAGGCTACATACCCAGATAAAACAATACATTGATTTTGTTCAATGCTGGTGTAATGTTGGGCCACCATCATCTGCGACGCCGGCCCAACATTACTCCAACATTGTTTTAGCATAATGAGTTAACCCAGTGCTGTTTAATGTTGGGCCAGCATCGCAGAGGATGTACCATTATTACATCCACTTTGGGCACATGCACCCTGTTTTCAAATATTATTCAAAACATTGGATAACAAATAGACCCATTTCGTCATCAAAATCATATCATTCAGTAATGAAAATATAACATAAAATGTTATATATTATGTGAAATACAGCGAATCTGAGTCAGAAACTAAAAATAAGAAAAGTTCTGTTTCAGAATATTTACTAAACCATTAAAGTGGCACTAACACCTATACACATATGGTTAATAACATTGGCCCGTTTCAGATCAAATCGCAGCCATCAAGAGAGACTAATTTACCTGCTTGAGCATCAAGTGTGATGTGATGAGAATATCCAAATAAATGAATATTATCCTATATCAGTAACATAAAAAAAACAAGTTATATTTGGACATTATACCACTCAAGTCAGTCACAGATGTCTGGTGTGTTTCTAGTTCCATACATCTGTGCGTATCAATCACTCAATCAACACAACTTCTGTCCGGGAGCCGGACTACTGAGGAGCTAGGGTGGGAAAGACAGATCAAATAGGTGACCTTTAACAGTTCAAGTAATTTCCTGAATGTTAAAATTGTTTCGGCATTACGTATAGGCACAGGCAGGGTGTTCCATAATGCTGGGCCAGATATAGAGAAAAATCTTGACCCAGTGTTTGTTTTTAAACAGGGAAAAACAGATCTATTTGAAACAAGTGGGTCAGCCAGATATGCAGGTTGGTTATATTTTAGAGCTCGGAAAGTTATTGCGGATATTTTAAAATGAAAGCGAAATTGACAGGAAGTCAATATAATCGTTTTAGAATTGAATAGCAACGGAACAACTAAACCGTGGGACCCAGGCTACCACTCTTGCAAAGCAGTTCTGAAGGCGTTGTAATCTAGCGATATCCTTTTCTGACATATTGTGAAAAAGTGAGATACAATAATATAACTTGCTACTGACGAGTGCCACTGCAATTTGCTTGGCAAGATCTGGGGACAGACTTTTTCGAATTCGACGCATGTCACGGATATGATAGAAGCATGCCCTATATGTTCAGGATGGACCCCTATGTGTTTTTGGAAATTCAGCTACTGTCGAATACCACACCAATTTTTTGGCTGATGCGCTGCAGATGGATTTGTGTCTTGATCTAGAATTAGGCATGGGAAATTATGCAGGAAATTTTCTCGCTAAAATTTTGTCCCAATAAGAAATTCTTTTTTGCTAGGATTAAGCTTCAGCTTAGACCCTGTCACCGAGGCCGACACACCCATTAAACTTCTCAAGAGATTCCGTCGCGTCTGAAGCTGATAGAGACATGTAGATTTGAGTATCATCGGCATAAAGATGGTGGTTTATGTCAAAAATAGAGATAATAGCACTGAGTGGTGTAGTGCAAAAGGTAAAAAGCACTGGTCCCAGCCCAGCACAGAGCCCTGTGGAACTCCATATGAGAGTGTGACTTTATCTGAGTGTCTTTAATTTTTACAGATTGGTGCCTATTTTTCAAATAAAAAAAAATCCAAATTTGAGCCTGGCCAGATATTCCATACCAATCAGAACGTCTATCTGTTAAAGTAGCATGGTCAATGGTGTCGAAAGCGGCCGACAAGTCAAGCAAGGTCGGAGCCGTAACTTCTCCCTCGCCCATACTAAATAATGATATCGTTATGTACTTTCAATGAAACTGATTCTGTAGAATGATGTTACCTGTAGGCTGATTGTAATGGATTAGATAGATGGGTTTTTTATATGAGCTTGCAGCCGATTGGCTACTACTTTTTCTAAGATTTTGGAAATAAAATTCAAGTTGGCCTGTAATTTTTCAGTTTGTTTTTAGAAAGATATGTTTTTTCAAGTAGTGATCTTACATGAACTTCTTTGAAATTTTGCGGAAATGTACTAGTTTCCATTGAAATGCTAATTATGTCAGTAATGGGAGTTATTACACATTCAGGTATGGGATCCAGATCAAATGATTCTGACGATGAGCTTAAAATAAGCTGTTTAGTTTCATCTTCTGATGCACATTCGAAAAGGTTCATTTTGGATCTAATTTCTAGGGGGGTTTTGCACTGGCGGAATATTCTGTACTTTATGTGCGTATAGTTCTATTATACCTGCCTACTGCGTGCTTTTGCTTTGAAAGATAACTCTTTTTTATATAATGGCTGGTCGAATGTGACAATACGCCAGGCAATGTTGTTTTGTCGGGTCAAAATTTTTAAAGAAAGTTTATTAATTGAGCTCACAGCATAAAATTCTGTATTGTCCGGTTTTTTTATGTAGGCCTAACCAGACCACGATGGCTTTTTTGTAATCAGCATTGCACAATTAACCCGATATCTACAAGCTGTTCAATTCCATGGCTTCCATCAGGGCTTGAGATGCTTGATCAAAAGACAAAAAAATGTGTTTGTTATTTATTGCAACCCAGTTGGTTGTGTTCTTCTGTATGTTCTTATGGGTACATCTACATGAGTCCCTATGCTACTGTAATACCCATAGGAGTTGCACACGTAATACCTCCCTTTACATGAAAAGTCCCATGACTATCAAGTATTTTGGTATGAAAGTCTGCATTATAACATTCAAATCACATAACAAATTTCATTGCTGTCTTCGCAGGAGTATATGGTTCCAGAAGAAGATAATTTACGTATATTAATGCTCCAGTGTATGGCTTTAGGATAATCCTATATTCTGTATAATGTTGATGGTATATTTATGGTCATATTTTCGATGTATATACACTGCACTACGTGTTCAACAATGCAGGCGATGATGTGATTAACGTTTCTAAGCAATTCAAAAAAAAAAAATCAAAATAGCTTTTCCTGTAACATACTTGATGCTAGGTATGTATCCCAACCTGGAATACATACCTAGTGAATAACTGAAGGGTTATTTGTTGTTAAGTATGCATATATAACTATATCTTCGTAACATATTCCCAACCCATAAAAAACTCCGGCTTGTTTCTATGGGTTATGGAAAGAGTAGCAATGTTAGTATCACATCAATGTCGTTTGTTTGCTTATATACGTACGCTAGACCACATCACAGTCATAGCAAGTAACTTTGAACGATATTAAATTTTTTTCACTAACTTCAATGTAACGTTTATTTAGTTTTTGGTGACATTCACATAAGCTAAATTTTGCAAGAGATAGTATACTAGTTTTGAGAATTAATAAAATCCCTACTATAATTATGTTTAATGAATACAAAAAAATATCTTCCGAAAAATAATGCACCCACCCATGAACAGTGACCTGTCAAAGATGAAAATTAAAGCTGGCCAAAAATGACATTTTCAGGCCGTCTTTTAATTTTTAATTGAAAAGGTGGGCTATTGCAATTGAAGTTCGGCGTCGTCGTTTGTTATGCATGTTACTAGTGATCATTTCTCGGACAAGCTCAATAATGGCTGGGAAAAAATTCTAAATGGTAGATTTATTACTATTTTCCCCATTTTACGTCACTAATTTGACCGTGTAGGCGCGATAACTTCAAACGTTTTTCATATATATACTGCTCAAACTTGTTATGCATGCTACTAATAACCAGTTCTCGGATAAGTTCAATAATTGCTGAAAAAAGTCAAATTTGCTGTTTTATTGCGATTTACATATATTACATAATATGACTAGCTTGTGGGCGCGATAACTTCAGTTTTTCATGTATCCTGCTCTAATGTTTTATGCATGTTGCCAATGAGCTGCATGTTGTACTGCATGTTGCTAATAACCAGTCCTCGGATAAATTCATTAATGACAAAAAAATCAAAATGGCAGATTTATTTTGATTTCTCGCCATTTTTGTCAATAATTTGACCTTGAGGGCACGATAACATCAAACGTTTTTCATGTATTCTGCTCAAATTTGTACTGCATGTTGCTAATAACCAGTTCTCGGACAAGCTCAATCATGGCGGCGGGCTATTTGTCAAGTGCGCTCTTGTTATGACATTCCTGTGGCCAAAGCCAAAACGCTATTTTTTGGCTAGGCTACTCATAACGATATATTCTCTGAAAGGTGGTCTATGTATGAATTTTATGATGAAACTAGAACAGTAGTGGAGGTCACTACAAACGAGAAAACTGCTGGGGTAACATGATTCTTTAAGAGGCGGGCTTTGTCAAAACCACGTCTAAACGCCGACCGAAAGAGAAGAAAAGAGAAATGACTTGGACCCAGACGATCGATTTCACATGTTGTAAGATCAGTGACTGCAGGATATGTCCGTTAAAAATGGAGGCTATGTCTGGTAGAAATGGAGTGCACACCAAACACTCCTTTAATGCTAATCTGTTTAAGACAAAATTCCCAATTTCTTATTTCGGACATGCATGTCCAAAATAAGAAATACGGGAATTTAGTCTCTACATCTCGCTCAACTGGTAAATGCGCAGCACAAAAAATAAAAAAAACTTTTGCTGTTCCAGTCTATGGACATGTAAACATCATATGGTCATATTAATAAGCCAAAATAAAATAACCGATTTTTTCATATGATTTTAGCCTGATTGTGTCGCTTTAAACTTATTCTTGCTTTTGAAATATATTGTTTAACGTGGTTAGAAACAATTAGTGTAGTTTTAAATGTGATATATCTACGTAATTTGGGTTTATTGTGCATATCGGTCAACAAGGATGTTTCCATTAGTTTAAATAATTCTGACTTTATCTCATTCAAATCATAACAATTAGTTTTCCATAAATGTTCATCATCAAAAGATAATCGTACTAGCAATTGTTTAAAGTTACTGTTTATGAACTCTAATGTATTCATATGTACATGTACTGTGTATGGCGAATAAATAAATAAAATAATAAAATAAAATAAAGTTGATATAATTTTTATGTAAAACCCCAATATATATTAATAAATATGTATTAAAACATTATAATGAAATTTTAATAATAAAGCTAATTTCGTGAATGTACAATAAACATGTGTGGTTGCTCAAGATAAAAATGTACGTCATAACAACAATAACGGCGGATAAAATAATCATTTGTATTAAAGATAATCATGATATTTAGCTATTCACACAGGTCATGGCACCAACACAACAATATTGCAAGTTCATTATAAGTAGTGATTATTTCATACCACTTGCACTCACGATGTAGTTAATACCACATCATCGGAGTTACCATGGAACAAAAATATTCCCGACCTCATAGAGAAAATCAGCGAGTATCTCTGAAATCCTCCATAAGGCCCCACCTCGTCTGATAATAAAGGCGACAGAAACGTCTCTAAACGTCCCTATAGCAACGGCCAAATAAAAAATTCCGAGACAACAGCCGTCTTGATATGTGGCAATACGCTAAGAGGTAGGACTATGTGATGTATACCTCAAAGACCAACCAAAAGATGCTATTCAATGTCGATGCTGTCCAACTATGCTAAGCTTCAATGTGATGACTGGTCTAATCTTGAATGCCTGGGTCACAAATGTCACATATGTCATAAATGTCACAAATGTCATGGATGTCACAAATTTCACAAATGCTACAAAAGTCGCAATAGTCGCAAAAGTCGCAAATGGCGCAACAGTTACAAGTGATGATGAAGATATGAGCCAAAATTATGCTGTCTTATGTATACTGTCATACACGCATGATAATTGGTACAGTTGATGGAAAATACGGAAATGTATATTTCTTACATCTAAAAAATAACCTGTAATGGACACAAGTGTTCAATGTATTTTTAAAAAAAAATCTAATCGACTTGAAAAAGCAGTGTGTACAATTTTTTATCTTGAAATTAATTTCATCATATTTTTCAAATGGATTGCTATCCCACACAAATATATGTTGGTCTCGATAACAAAAGTCACGATAGCAATTGAGCTAAATAAGTATTAGACCTATAATATGTATGTAAAAAGCAAAAGTGTAAGATATTTTTCGCACCTACAGTCACAGCAAGTAGTTAGTAAAACAGTATCGAATTGATAGAATTTAATTTTCCCACAAGCACGTACTCCTGAAACCCAAGCTTATTTTATTTTAAATCGTGATGTAATATATGAAATAGACCCATAAACCATTAGACGCAGCACGTAGCTATATAACCATCAGCATATAGTTGTAAGATCACACTAATGTAATTACGAGGTCAAATAGGCTGATTATAGATTAGAATTAAATTTAGAGCGAGTTCTTAAGGTTACGTGCGTGTTTATTACTATTTAAGTTATTTACTAGTTTATTGGCTCTTCTCTCAGGGCTCAGTTTGTGGTACGGCCGGGCTAACAAATCTTTCCTCGGTTATTCATATGAATTTTGCATTTAATTCGTGAAGTAGGCATTACCAGGCTACGTCCCTGCTGAAATGCACTGGTGTCTACTACTTTAACTTGTGGGGATTTTGCGGTCTTGACTCTGAGGCAGCTAAAAATAATTCTGAATGTATATAACTGTGGGATAGGGCCTACATTTTGCAGCCGTACTGAAACGACTCATATTTTATCTGTCACCAAGCCGTGTGGTGCACTGGGTTCAGTGGTTCCAAATGTTTTGTGGCGTTATTATTGTGATAGCATTGACTTGTTAACCATTCTCCACACATAGATGTCGCTCAGGTGAACCTCCGCTCTCTGAGGTCAGAATGAGCATTAAATACAATGGTATAATGAAAAAGCGGTTTCTGTTTTATCACATTTAGGCGAAGTTATGTCATAAGAACTGTCCAACACAATACGGTATACACTTATTAACAGATGCTGTTCAATGTGAATGAATCACCAAAAACAGAGTTGAGGTATCACCCTACCGAAGTAGACTCGTCGCATAGTTAGCCTAGGTACTGAATTAACTCTTTCAGCTCAAAGCATTACCTGATTACCGCGACTTATGTGACCTGATCTGGCGAGATGAATCGTAAGTCGCACTTTTACGCCAGTTTTTACTTTCATATGATTACTTTCGAATCTTGAAATTGTGTGGTATAGAAATTTATGTAGGGCCTACATATTGATTTTTTTTTTTTTTTTTTTTTATTATAGTTTTAATCACACTCCAATCAGTGATATTTGTTTCTATTTACATCTTACCAAAAACACTCGTTAAAAAGTAGGGAATTTTGATACAGTGTAAAAATCCCGCGAAGCCACTGAAATATTAGGCCTTCATTTTGGAAGTCGCATTCATGAGAACTGCACAAAACTTGACTCAAATTAAAAAAGTCATGTAAAATTTGGACCTAGCTGTTGATGTTATGCTCAATACTGAAAAAAAGAAGCGCATGCGCAGCAAATGTGAAAAATTATCAAGTACAGTCTATAGTGAAAATATATGATTTCACATCAAAGAATAAAGATAATAGTGAAAAAGGAAATTTCTAGGCATTATTGGAATTTTGTGTAGATTCTGGAGATACTGTGTTAGCTGATCACTTCTCTGCAGCAGACAGAAATTCTATATACCGCTCCAAAAGAACTCAAAATATCATAATAGAAATATTTGGAGATGAAATTCGTGACCACATACTCAAAACTGTAGCGAAGGAGGAATTTTTCAGTATTCGTGCAGATGAAGTAGCAGACTTGCCAAACACCGAATAGTTGGCCATTACTCTCCGTTATGCGATTCACACAAAAAGACAATTGAAGAACTTTTTATCGAGTTTGTGCCATGCAGAGGAGGGACTATAGGTCAAGATTTATCTAATATAATACTAAATAAAGTCACCGAATGGAAACTAGATCCCCTCAAAATTAGAGGACAAGATGATTAGAGGATATGATGAAGGGTAGGCCTACTCCCATACCTGACAATATTATGCCATAGTGACATTTTAGTGACATAACGTGATTTTTAACCAACATAATTATAATGGCTTAATAATATGATGACATTATAACGCTATTTCGTAGGCTCCTAATATCAAAAGGCAATATTTGAAAATAATAATACAATCTCATGCATGGTGGTAAACTGTGTTATCCAGATATTCCAATTCAAAATCCTGATACAGAAATGTGATATCTTGATATTATACTGTAACATATTCTATGGTAATGTCATATTCATAATACCATATTATTGTATTATAATGTCAGGTTCTGACATTCCAATGCAATATTATCACAGTACAATGCATAATTGGACGTTGAAGTCCCATATCTCAACTTTATATATATATATTCAAATCCCATAAATGATTTATTGTAATATTATTATTACTTTATCCTACAGGCCTTGTCATTTCAATGGGATATCGTCACGGTAAGTGGGCTTACTGGTATTTCTGACACCCACCTCCGACTCCCACATTTTAATACACTGAACAGTTATGTACATTATATTATTATTGTCATTATAACGCCATATATTGACATCATAATTTTATTATTTGCATTATTATGTCATATCCTGACATTATAATGTCATATTCCGATATTTCTGTCCAAATAATGAACATCCACAGGTCCAATGTCGTGTGTATGCTGGATAGGTACGAAAGAATGCTTACATTTACAGTCTGCCTCCTGGAGGGTTCAGCTAATCATTATCGTCATTCATTTGTTATGTGAATACATGGCACAATACCATACAATAGTGACTGCAGAGTGATCACAAGCAAAATATGTCACCATCTTGAAAAGGTAGCATTTCAATCGTTTAATTATATCGTGCATTACTTTATCATGTGCTATAATAATAATTGTTGTTAGAAATAATAACCCCGACAAAACAGTTAAGCTCATGAAAACTGAAATAATGATTTTTTTGCTGTTTACTTATGTACACCCTAACCATTAAAATACCTTACAAGACAATGATCTGTGATATTTTTATAAATAATGTACAGTAACATGTACTTTGCTCCAATTGTGTCTTTTCATGGAGAAAATGAATAAATCAAATATTGGTTGTTAAAAAGAGCAACTTAGAAAATCAAATCACAACTTAGTGTGTTTTTATAGTTTTTTTTACATGAACAAAACCTCCTTTTTTGTGCATGTTTCTTCAGTTCTAATAATCTAGATACAACAAGAATGCAATAGTCTACATTCAACAAGTTTTATTGGGTGACAATGATCCGAATTCTTATTAAGAAAAGCTAGGGGGTTCATAGGCCCGGACCACCTCTGTACACCCCAAATGGTATGCAAATATACAAAAATACTGCCTACTCCATATTACACTGCGAAATATTTACACAGTAACAGGCGCTTTTAAAAATCTAGAAGTGGTAATGTGCAAACTGTCATATGTTTTGACAACAAAAATTACGATATATAATGTTATCATTGCGTTATGTGATGATTGGCAAAAAAGATAGAGACCATCTTTAATTGATGCAAATTAAACTTCACACGGTTTTGAAATTTGAATCCTGATTATTTTGACACACTATACATGTTTCTATCTTTATTAGTTCTAAAGTTACCATGCATAATGTGATAATCGTCAAATCACATGGCGAACATCTTGGATGTAATTGCATAGTGTTATCAATGCAATTCTGATTATTTTGATACCTTATTCATTTTCTATCTTTTATTTTTCTAAAGTTATAAGGCATAATATGATAATTATCAAAGCATATGGCGGCCATCTTGTATTTATGCAAATCAGGCGTCTTATGAAAGAGTATTTTTGTTTCTGTCAAACAAATACATGTATCACAAAGCTTTTTGTGCCAAAAAGACACCACTAAAATTACCATCTTATATGTTATGGGACTGCATAATTGAGTACGTTAAAACATAACGACGGCCATTTTGATTTTCATTTTTGACCATCTAAATCACAAAATTCAGCTTGGAAAGGACTTTTTTCGAATTCAGCACACCCGAAATAGGCTAAAGAACATGCTTTCCAACTTTTCTTCAAAAATATTTTGATGTGACCCATGCAACCCACTTGTTGTGCACTTTTTATTTTTTGGTGACTCTGCCCTTTTTTACCCTAGATCCGCCCCTCCTTTACCCTACGTAGGGCCCACGGCGGGGGTAGGCCTACTCCTATACATGTGAGTAGGCCTACTGGGGATGTGCCGCTGGTCAGGGTGCCTTGTTTGAGCATCCAGCTTTGGCACAGGGTATCTCTTTTGAGCTTCTTGTATTGGCACAGCTAGGGTGCCTTTTTGAACTTCCTGCTTCAGCACCCGATTTGGCATATGTTATTTGCTGATTTTAAAGGCCATTTTCAGCCGAATTCCATCACTATTTTCTAGTCTTACAATAGATAGCCTCAACTTTTCAGAAAAATATTTAAAGCTTGAAAATACCATTAAAACATGAAGTAAATTGGTAGTAATTACACCATGGACCAATCAATTAAATTCAGTGTTTATTTCAAAATTGGAACAGTGCGACGACAGGGTCAGGTTATGACAATGCCGGAGGCACACCGGGCCCTACCCATTTCTGATGCCCCAGTCACACTGTACGTTTGGGCCGTCCCGGCGGCTCCGGAGCACCCCGGATGCCGAACCGGGGTGAACCTTGGTCACCCGGGAAAGGAACCTGGCCGACACAGGGATGATCCGAGATCATCGTGGGCATCCCGGATGCGCCGGATGCTCGAAAAAAAAAATGGAAATGTTCAAAACTTTCGTTGCCCATCCCGGATCCCTCCCGGTGTTTTCGCCCCGGCATAGCCCCGGGAAAGCACCGGGAAGGTACCGGGAAGGCACCCGGTGAAAGTGTTTTTCATTACGGTACCAAGCCGGTTGACCCAGGTGACCCCGGTGGTCCCAGATGTTGATTACGGTGATCCTGGATCGGCCCGGTTCACTAGGGTTCACCACGGTTCACTAGGGTTGGCTACGGTTGACCGGGGTGTGGCATTATGGAAGCATCCCGGTAGGCCCCGGTTGGCTCCTGGTGTTCGCGGGTGGGCCCGGCAGCGGCCAGAAGCATCCCGATTTCGCGCCGGTGACACGTACCCGGTGGTTACGGTTGGTACCGGTTGGTTATGACATGAGTAAGGATGGTCACGGTGCTGAACAGTGATCACGGAATTCCTGGAGCGGCCCCGGCCCCCGGGTAGACCTCTATATAAAGTGCGAAACTGCTCATGCGTTTCATTATGCAACTTTAACTTTGACGGTAAACATCTTCCAGATTTTGTCCAGGAGAACCCTACAGCCAAGAAACACATCATGGACATGTTCAGCAGGAACGTCCGACGTCTGCACTTGTACGATGTGCAGACCAGAGAGCGACAAACATATTATCGCTCGAGTCCTTCTCAATCACCTTTTCAAAAAATTTATGTGTGCGACCCTCCACAGAAACTACCCCTCCCTCCCAGAATTTACCCCCCTTTTCAACAACTATACGATTATGCGACCCTCCACAGAAACTACCCCTCCCTCCCAGAATATACCCCTCCTTTCAATAACTATACGATTATGCGACCTTCCACAGAAGCTACCTCTCCCTCCCAGAATAGGGCCTATACCCCTTTTCAACAACTATAGGCTACGATTAGCCTATGCGACCCTCCCAGAATCCACCCCTCCCTCCCAGAATATTTTTCACTTCTGGGAGAGAGTGATAGATTCTCTGCGATATATAGGCCTATGTAGTTTCTACAAAAACTACATATTGATATAGTAGGCCTATTGATGTGATACTGATGTGATACCGAATTGTTTAGGACTATTTTTCATTGATTTGAAGCTAGAATTGCTAACGCAATTTCCAGCAAATGACTTAAAATCATTATATATATATATATGCAAAAATATACGTCTTCAAAATGTAATTATTAGATTTACGAAGCATTTACCACAAAACATATTAATTAGCGACTTGAGTTGAATTTATTTGGTCTGAATTTTGCTTGGAAACGCATATATACGGTTCCGGTAGCATATGAGGGTTGACAAAATTATCTCAGCGCTTCAATTTTTATAACCCTTTCAAGCCTGAGTTTACCATTATCATCTTCATCCACTACAAGCCGCGAATTGCTATCGCAATTCTCGACTTGCAGTGAATGAAGATGAAGTGGGTGACAAATGAAAAAATATAGGGCCTACTGTTATTTTTAAAACAGTTCCATGAAAACTATACTACGTCCGTATCATCAGCCATTCCCTGATTCCTGTGAACACAAGACGTTGAAGTAGGCCTATCAATTTTTTGTGTTGTACTACAGTCTGCTGGCCCAGCATTAGCCTAACCCAACATTGGCTCAACGTCGCGTAAGCCCCTATTTGTGGGATCAGTCCCTGGAGGGTGTGCACACTATCAGTATCACCATATGAGCATGTTCACGGTTACGTGTAACATGGTGTATGTCAAATTGAGTACCCCATTGATCTTTCATGAAATCACTGAAGTATGATTATGTGGCATCATCATATCAAGTATCACTCGGACAGAAAAATATAACAAACTTAGAACATTTCAATTACAGGTAATAGCACAATTCGATATATTTTCGTTTCGAATCATCATTTTATCTAATCGGAAATCTGAGGTACCCAAACACCCTTCAGATCGATAGAAGAATCAAGTGTTTTTAACCACCTAAACGTCTAAAACTATGGCAAACTAACATTTCATTATTATAAATATTTTGAAAACAACGCTCAATGGTCATATAAACAACGAAAACCACCTGATTTTGATGTTTTAAAACGGTCATGTTGTACGTGACAGGATCGGTCACATTTCAAATTTGCAGTGTCTGTCATCTCGTCTGCTAGTAACATTCCCATGATACACAATGCAACCTCTAAATCGAGACCCCTATGGAAATTTACTTTGTAAATATAGAATTTGACTTTTCTGATCAGTGTTAAGTGAGAAAAATGTGTTTGAAAGAGGGACTATATTTCATCGGTCACAAAATAACGTTACGACCCAAGCCTCTACATACCATGTACATGTATGTGTACACGACGTCGTAATACCGTATCCAATGTTAGTGGGTAAGGTTCAAATCATTTCACATCCACATTGCGGAGTGATATCCCACGTGGGATGTAAATTGCGCCGCCAAATATAGCATCGGTCACGATAAGGTAATGTACAACATGTTTTTACTTTTACTACTTTCCAAGGAACAAACGTTCTTCAAGTATATATAAACAATATTAACAACAAAATACGATAACTCATAACAACAGTTTTTTTTAAGTCCTACCGTCTGATATAATTGACGTAACGCCCACCGACAGAATGAACGAGTTAATGCTTACAAAAGTCGTCCTGATAAAGCTTTGGCATGTTGTAAGTTATGAAAGGACCGATGTGTTCATGTTGTTTATTACATATGAGACAGAAGGTGTGTGTCGTACATTACGACACACACCACACGCATGTTGCACATTAAAACGTGACAGATCTTATGAGCGTATATAAGCCACAAAGGACAGATGATGTATGTTGTACCTCACGATAGTATCGACAGTGCAATTTCTACATTAAAACGTGACAGACTTTCACATGACATGTTGAACGTTACTGGAAGAGAAGTGACTTTTGTCTCACTTTTGTCTCACTTATAAAACCAAGTATGATTCTCGATTAATCGATATTAAATTCTATAATACAACTAAATAAAATATTATTAAATATATCACATATTCCCAAAATATCCCCCCCCCCTTTAAACACATAGGGGCCTACATGTATAAACGACCCTCACAGAATCTACTTCTACATCCCAGATTATACCCTCCCCCCTTTAAACATATACATGTGACCCTCCCAGAATATACCCCTCCTTCTCAGAATATACCCCTATTAAACATATGTATGCGACCCTCTCAAAATCTACCCCTCCCTCCCAGAATATACTCCCCTTTTAAGCATATTTAAACGACCCTCCCAGAATCTACCCCTCCCATAATATACGCCCATTTTAAACATCTATATGTGACCTCCTAGAATCTACCACCACCTCACAGATTATATCCCCCTTTTAAACATATTATGCGATCCTCCCAGAATCTACCCATCCTTCCCGAAATATACCCCCCTTTTAACATATATAAGCGACCCTCACAGAATCCACCCCTTCTTCCCAGAATAAAAAGCCCACTCCATTTTAAACATCTATATGCGACCCTCCTAGAATCTACCTCTCCCTCACAGCTTATACCCCCCTTTTAAGCATATTATGCAATCCTCCCAGAATCTACCCCTTCCTCCCAGAATATACCCCCCTTTAAACATCCATATGCGACCCTCCCATAATCTACCCCTCTCTCCAAGAATATACCCCTCTTTTCCACAGCTATGTGCGACACTCCCAGAATCTACCCCTCCCTCTCAGAGTATACCCCTCTTTAGACATCTATATGGGACTCTCCCAGAATCTACCCCCCCCCCCTTCCCACTACTATATGCGTCGCTCTCAGAATCTACCCCTCCCTCCTAGAATATACCACCCTTTTCACAACTAAGTGTTGCCTTTCCAGAATCTGCTCCTAGTGGAAAGGAGGGGGTATATTCCGAGAGGAAGGGGTATATTTTGGGAGTGTCGCACATAGATGTTTAAAAGGGGGTATATTATGGGAGGGAGGGCTATATTATGGAAGTGTCGCACATAGTTGTGAAAAAGGGAGGTATATTCTGGGAGAGAGGAGTAAATTCTGGGAGGGTCGCATATAGATGTTTAAAAGGGGGGGGGGGTACATTCTGGGAGGGAGGGAGGGAGGGAAGGGTAGATTCTGAGAGCGTCACTTTGTATAAAAGAGGGTATATTCTGGGAGGGAGGGGTATATTCTGGGAGGGAGGGGTAGTTTCTGGGATTGTCGCATATAGCTGTGAAAAATTTGAGGTAGGCCTATATTGTGGGAGAGAGGAGTATATTCTAGGAGGGTCGCATATATGCTTAAAAGGGGGATACATTCTGGGGTAGATTATGAGAACGTCGCATATAGTTGTATAAAAGGGGGTATATTCTGGGAGGGAGGGTAGATTATGGGAGTGTCGAATATAATTGTGAAAAGGGGGGTATATTCTGGAATGGAGGGGTAGATTGTGGGAGGAAGGGGTAGATTCTGTTATCGGAAGACACCTCACATAATCACAAAGGGGGGGGGGGTAGATCGTGGGAGGGAGGGGTTTATTCTGGGAGGGTCGAATTTAGATGTTTAAAAGGGGGTATATTCTGGGAGGGAGGGGTAGATTCTGGGAGGGTCGCATATAGTAGTGGAAATGGAGGTGGGTTCTGGGAGGGAGGGGTATATTCTGGGAGGGTCAAATATAGATGTTTAAAAGGGGGTATATACTGGGAAGGAGGGTTAGATTCTGGGAGGGTCGCATATAGCAGTTGAAAAGAAGGTAGATTCTGGGAGGGAAGGGTTTATTTTGGGAGGTTCGAAAATAGATGTTTAAAGTGGTATATTGTGGGATGAAGGGGTAGATCCTGGTATCCGAAGACACCTCACATAATCACGAAAAAGGGGGAGTAGATCGTGGGAGAGAGGGGTATATTCTGGGAGGGTCGAATATGGATGTTTAAAAGGGGGTATATTGTGGGAGGGACGGGTAGATTATGGTATCCGAAGACACCTCAAATAATCACGAAAAAGGAGGGGTGGATTGATGGAGGGAGGGGTATATTCTAGGAGGGTCGTAATTTGGTCAATATCGTACTTTCTGCTGGATCAATCTAAGTTTTATGTTAAAATATGTGTAGTTTTGATAATTAATACCTGAAATATAATGAGGAAAGATAAACACTTTGTGTTACACAACAATCTTCTTCCAAAAATGTTAAAAACGTGTATAAGCTATTGAAGTCTGTCCCATGTAAGTAACGAACGACTTTGAAAACTTTATTATCCCATCTGGCAAAATCTGTCTACTATATGAAAATCAAACTGGCATAGGAATAACGGAATACGTTTAAAAAATTTAAAAACATTTCGGAAAACACAGAGTAGGCCTATGCGCACAATGCCAGTTAATTGAAAAAAATAATGATCAAGTAGAGTGAACGTTAGAGCATAACGTACAACATGGTGGAACATATTAATTAATTGCATTATTGAAATAAATAATGCAATATAATCATATATAATTGAAACAATAGCATGTAGGCCCACTTAGGCTACTTTAGTGCCTCTTAAAAAATAATCAATAACTGTCCCATAATTTGGGAAAACGTGTAACGTACAACATGTTATTTACCTGCCTCCATGTATGTGCCTTTATTTTCTAAGTGTACCTGGGAATTAACTTGTCGGAATTATTATACAATAGAGCTAGAAATTATCTTCAAGGATAGGCCTATATATATGCGAATCATGGCGTGACATCGTTATCAAATTCCACATATAAATGTGGCACTTAAAGGGACTGGCCCAGGCTAAAATCATAAAAAAATCGGTGATTTTATTTTGGCTTCTTAATATGACCATATGATGTAAACATGTCCATAGACTAGAACTGCACAAGTTTTTTAATTTTTGTGCCGCGCATTCACCAGTTAGACTAGATATAGAGACGAAATCTCCGATTTCTAATTATTGACAACCATGTCAAAAATAGGAAATACGGGAATTTCGTATCTATATCTAGCCTAACTGGTGAATGTGCAGCAGACAGATTAAAAAACCTTTGCAGTTCTAGTCTATGGACATGTTTACATCATATGGTCATATTAGGAAGCCAAAATAAAATCACCGATTTTTTTATGATTTTAGCCTGGGCCAGTCCCTTTAAGCGTGAACATGCTCATATCTATAGGCCAGCGAAATCTCCATCCAAATGTTGGTTTAATGTTGCGCCACTGTCTGCGACGCTGCAGTGTTTCTGGCTCTAAAAAAAGTTGGAGTCAGACAATACAAAGATTCTGACTCCAAACCTGGTGTTGGAGTCAGCACACAGGCGCGGCTCCGGCGAACGCCCACGAAAGACGGTCAAAACTCTACCAGCTCTAGGGAAGATAGGGGGAGGGGGGTTTCCCCCGAATTTTTTTTTTAGAAAACGCTTTTAGGTGGCTTCTAGTGATACTTTTATATGAAGGTACCTTTCAAACTTTGAAACAACTCATTTTTCACTAACGAAACACTGACAAATATCTCCGGAAATTATTTCGGAAATTTGTAGGCTATCAATCAACTATAAAATCATTGTCGTCAGAATGGGATATTTTTTCGTCAGGAGGGAAAGCTTGTCGTCAATTCTGACGACATGACGACAGATCAGAAACACTGCGCTGGCCCAACATCAAACAAACATCGGTATATATATTTTTTTTTAACAAAAAATAGATTTGTTTTCTGTTTTCTAGGTAGGTTTTAATGTTGTATACAGAGTATACATCAGAGACTGTACACTGTAACTGCGCGCACCTGGTGGTGACGACATCACCGGAAGTGTCTGCCTACTGGATGCCCGGATGAAGGCTGAGCTCCTCATAGCAAAATGGCGCCGGTGGTGATCGCTGGCCACTGGCAATGTTGACATATGCATCTGTTACATTATGGCCTCACCAACACGATTTAACAGCTCAATTTACTGGATATTAGAAGAGTAACAATAGTGTGATTAACCTGTGGATTATTGTGGTATTCCTGTCAAAAATGGCCGCTATGGACAAGGTGAAAGTGGCCGTTAGGGTACGGCCCTTCAACAGGCGAGGTGAGTGTGAATTTGTGCTGTCTGCTTTTGACAGCTCGCCACACTGGCGGCTGTCATTCTGAGAAAACTGAACACACGTGTCTCTTTATACCTACATTTAACTCTCACTTCCCATGCCTTAATCATGATAATTTGTTCGTCTTTTTTTCAGAAATCGATCTAGGAACAAAATGTGTGGTGGATATGGACAATTCGCAAACAATGTTATTTCATCCGAGCACTGGCATGAAAGACAGGTAGGCCCAGTTCAATGACGTGAAACATGTGTGATATAAAACATGACTAAATATATTCATGTATTGGTTCAATGTTGTGACAACGTCCCAGACTGTGGTACATCTGTTAGCTGGTATAATACATTTATAGATAATTAATAGGGTCATATTAAGTGAGTATTGACTGATTAATAGTCTCCCATTATTGGCTGCCAGATCCATTCCAGATGTTAGCTTACTTAGTCTTAGTCTTAGCAGTGACATATCCTATTTATTTTACAGGGAATGTTATGTGTGTTATATGCATGTATGTCTTCGATATTGTTGTACATAGGCTAGCAAAAATATTTCTGATATAATTAACTATATTTTGAATGAATATGATGAATAATATTGTTGACTATGTATAGGCCTAGACCTAGTTGAGGGGGGGGGGGGGTATTTGGACCCCCCTTCCCCGGCGGAAACTCTGATATGCATGGTATAGGACTAAGGTACTGGTAAGATTTGTACACATATCTCATCATCACCTCAATTCAAGGTGAACATGGTGAAGTTGACAGTCAGAAGCTTTGGCTTGAGATATTTTTGTCCAAATCTAATTTCTCAGACTTCGCTCTACACCCTGTGTTAATATTGTTAGTGTTTATACCGGTACTGATAATATTATTTTTATCATCTCGATAACATTTATATTTTTATATATCATCAAATCACACATGTGGTAAACTGGCATAATTATCATGATTATGTGCAATACAATGTGATTTGAAGAAATTGTATGGTATTAACTAAATATTCTTAGTCAGACCTATAACCATGTGCTTCCTGAGTATTTTATATTTCAGACAGGCAGCTTCAAGCTGGTTACATTGAATTATAAGATAATTCCTATTTTACGTACTTTAACCCTTCCAAGCCTGACTTTACATTATCATCTTCATTCACTACAAGCCACGAGTTGCTGTCGCAATTCTCGACTTGTAGTGAATGAAGATGATTTGATGTGGGTGAAAAAGTAAAGAAAATTGCCATGTATTTGCAAACCAGTTTCATGGGAATATTCATTCTTAAACCCTAGTTTCTGGTAAATTAAGTCTGTTTTCAGAGATGTAAAACGATGCTTTAATGCATCGTGAGGGCTTAAAGGGTTAAACCATGACATATTGGCAATAGTTTTATATTTTCGTTTTGATAAAAAAACACCAATTGATGTTTCTCTCCGCCAAAAAGAGAGTTCTTATTCAGTCGCGGGGGGGGGGGGGGGGTGTTACCAACATTAATCTTCTCCAATTATTTTCACTCCCTAAGCTGTCAAAGTTTGAAGTAGGCCTACTGCATGTACTAGGTATAAGCCAATATTTCACGTTTTACTGTTTAAATATTACATTTAACAACCAACAAAACAGTCATAGGCCTATTTGATCATTTAATTTAAGATAACCAATAATTGATTCTTTTGAGCACTATTATAATGGCAAACAAAACATTTGATATTAAATGTAGACAAATAAGATGCAGCCCAGTAGAAATTACTGTGCTCTCAAATATTTTCTGTTTTAATAATACAGAATGGCAGGCTCCAATTTCACGTCATTTAACAAAAATTATATTCTTCTCGGGGCTTGAAATTGAACCAGATTTCTACTTGTCCAGTCAGACAACTGGATAAAAAATATACTGGTCCTTCCCAAAAATATCACTTGTCCTTCCTAATATGGTCAACAGCCCCTGGGCATTCATCCGGTAGGACAAGCTCAGTGAAACTGAACTCGTCCTTCCCAGATTGTTAATCGTCTCGGATGATCGAACAGGGCCAATTTTGAGCCCTGGTTCTAGAGGTCATCGTTAAATTATATTATAGTTATGTACATGAATATGTAATATCATTTAACGATGATCAGAAACTTAAGGATGAATTTTAATCCATATAAAAGGGTGCGACAGGGCTCCCGCTCAGCCCCAAAGGAAAGGGGAGATATCCCCCTTGTTGGCAAAGAAGATGAAAAATATATTTCATATTTTGCCGTCATTGGATTTTCAGTTAAATTAGGCCATTTAACATGTTTAAATGTGCAAATTTAAAACTCAGAATATTTCCCTGGGGGAAGATGCCTACCCTTTTTGGACCCTCCCCCATTTAAACATTTCTGGCAGGAACTCTGTAGGGCATTCAACGCTACATAAAATGTGCTATGCACACTAGGGGGGGGGGGGGGATTCATTGTGTTTATTAAGCTTCATAAGTTAACTTGATGATTACCTAAAATGCACTTTGAGCAACTGCTCTCTTTGCACCACATAGAGTGCTTTGAAGGGCAATTTGCTTCGCATAATATCTATGAATTTTATGGTGGTTTGTAGTGGCTTAGGCCTACTAATTTTATTCATAATTGTGCAGATCCATGTCCTATAGGTATAATTTGAATCAACATATAGTTAGTAGTATTACCTAGTTTTCCCTGCATTAGTTGTGATGTACATTTATACCAGACTCGTATGTAATCAAATGGTTAACAATTGTTCAGTATTTCAGCTTTCCTATGTAGGCATACCGTATGTCCTTTTCCAACAATTTGTTGCATCATATATATATATGAGACAGTCCATCTCAAAATCAGGTGGAAGTTGGAAATTTTGGAAGACAAGTGTGTTTTTTGCAGATCTTGCTGATTAGAGTCTCAGAGGAATAGAATCAGGAAGATACAAAAAGTTTAACTGAAAAAAAGATAACAGAGATTTTTAAGCTACCGGTACTTTGAGTTAGCAAAAAGTGCTATTTTAGGTACCGTAAGTACTGTAGAAATGGTGCGTGATAATTAAAATTGAAATTGATAATATGCCAATTTTTTAGCTTCATGGTGTTCAGATGAATTTGTAGCTGTTTCACAAATACCGACTGCAACCCGAAAACCATCCATAATTTTTGTAGCATTGTATTTTCTGCTTCCCACTGTCACAGCCTCCAAATTAATATTCACGGGACAAAATTACCATGTTGCATTACTCATAGCCGACCCGAAACCGAGAATTTGTATACAGGATCAGTAATTGACACCCTACATGTAAGTGCTCAAAGGTCCGGTGACCGTTCATTACCTGAAAAAAGCCTATTTGTAAACAAATTTCAGTGACCCGGATAGCCGGAGAACATTTGGCCATACATCCTTCACTGACACACTAGTTTGAAAAAACCAAAGCCTGTATGTACCTGGTACATCAAATTTGAATAAAGACCCCTGTGAGATCAGTTTCTGAATGAGTTGAGAATGTTGCTACGCTTCATAGAGTTACAATACAATGTTATGTGTTTGTAAACACTCCTTCACACATGTACAAATACCAGCTGTGTCGATAAATCGGCAAACTGATTTTCATTCACTGCTCAGTCTACTGTACTATAGAAGTCCTTGTGATGTTTGATTGTACTTTCAACATGTTCAATGTCATTTAAATAACAAATACTAGGTCAGTGATTCATTTTTAACAGTGCCACTGAACACTTCTAACATTGACTAAAGCCTTCATACATGTATGTATGAAAAAATAAATTGACAATACACATGATACATGCATGCCATAGTACATAATAATAATAAAGTCTACTAAAAATATTATTATTTTTTTTAAATATTTACAAGCTTCTACTCAAACTCATAGTCAACGCACAACATTTGGTAGACACCATATGATAGATTATTATTATTACTGGCCATGTTGCGAAAACTCAAAATAAAGTGTATAGATTATAAATATATCAGTGTATTACAATTTTATTCACATAACCGGGTACTAGTACGTTCGTCTACTCGCAACATATACATTCCAGTATTGAAGGATTTTTAGAAAATAAATTAGGATATATAGGCCTAATGATATAATGTCATGGTTGTCCATTTGGCACATGTACATGTGTTTTTCCAAGCAACTATTATCCAGAGCTTTTAGGCCTACCTCTTGCCAAAGTAAGTTGTCTGTGCCGTTGAAATTATTCTCAGGACTTATTGGTTGATGCACATATCTGATGATCACCATGGTAACAGAAGCTGGTATTTTTGCATAGCTCCATTCTTACTTCAGCAAACTGGAGGCAATCACATAGCAATCATGCTGATCCTATAATGCAGCAACACAGAGGGGCGGCCGTCCTGGCTCATAGTAAATAATATAAAAGAAAACCCTTGTCTCTTGTTCTCGTGAAAGTATTGATGTCATTTGCTTGCTCAGAGCTCTGTATTCACAAACAAAAAATAGGTATCGTGTCATCTCAGAAGAACAATTTCCTTTTTCTCATAAATAACGGCGTCGTCAATAATTATTTAATAAGCTTAACCCTTACAGCGCTGAAATATGTTTGTACAAACCATGGAAACCAAAGAGTTTTTTTCAATTTGAAATCGTCATTTAAATGTCTTGGTTAGCTCTTTTCGATTGATTTGAATACGTACGTTATGTGTCTGCGGTCATTATAGGCATATATATGTTCACTCTGACAGTGCGGGGATCGACTTGAGTCGTCAGAATCTGATGTCTACAGACGTCAGATTAGAACTATCGACTAACGTCGATCCTCGCGCTGTAAGGGTTAAAGGTGTTGGCCATTGAATGTTTTGACTCTTCACACCATATTTGGATGTAATTATGTTGGAAGTTTGTTTGAATATGTTTCGAAAAATACACAGACAGTCACAACATTTGTTTTCAGTCATGTATTAACCCTTGAAGCGCCAATTTATATGATCATTTTAAATTTCCGCCCACTTGAAGTTGTGTCTCGCCACCGCGACCCACAACTTAAAATGGGTGGTAATTACCCATATTTATTTAATTTAAGACCTGTAGGTCTAGCATTTGCAAATCTTAATATTTAAACGTCGCTCATTTCATTTCAAATAACAGTGATTTGATCAGATAATAAAACATCTAAAGAACGATTATTTATAGGCGTGCTAAGCATTTTAACATTTTTAACATGGTTGAAGCACAAGACTGAATAGGTTTATTTTGTTAAATGTCTTGAAGTTTTTTTGTGTATACTGCATGTGACCAGTGGTGACCGACGGCAAACACAGACGTTGACATAATGCTTCTAAAGAACTATAACTTTTGGCCAGCGTCGTAGACAATGGACCAGCATTACAGCAACATTGAGCCAATGTCTCGTGTCCGCTGTGTGGAGATTACGTAAATTCTCCGGCCTTTCAATTTCAGGGTCTCATTCTTGATCATTGTTTGGGCTGCTTATTTGCGTCAAATGGTAATACACGGTACCATTACCCTGTAACATTTCTGATATCAACCTTTTCAGTGCGGGGACCGACTTTAGTGAGTCTTAAGACGGTCCCGCACTGGAAGAATAAGATATTTATAAGGGCCGTAACCTGTAGACCCATAACATACACTGATACATTAGGTGGTATATCGAAACATTCAAATAAAGCGGAAATTGCCAATTAAGACTTTTATGATGATTTCAAATTGAAAAAAACAACATTTGGTGTTCCTTATTATACAAACATATTTCAGCGTTTTAAGGGCTAACCTGCATGCAGAGCTTTAATTGTTTCACCTTCCAGGAGTCGTCAGGATTGCGTGGATGGGTGGTAAATCTAACAATATTCTGTTTGTGACAGGACGCGACCACATAACAAGCGAAACCACATTGTGGTTCACATTGTGGTTGCCGGGTCACCGTGTCACACTGCGGTGAATGACTTGGATTGGGAAAGATATCCCGGCAAATACAAAGTGGCCACCAGTCTGCGCCAATATTCAGCCAACGTTCCCAGCAAACACAGAATATTATACAAATGTTTTGTGTTTGCTGGGTTATCACATGATGGGTTATGACAATGTTGTATAGCTTTTTATCATAAATTTGGCACGGAAACAAATCGAGCAAATGTAGGTCGAATTGTCTGAGTGTAATGATACATACGTTATGAAATGACGATTATTATGCCATCGTGAAATTTATTATATTTTTAGTTCTGAATTCGCGTAATTTCTCACTGGCTGGTCATCGGCCTAACGCTGCTAAGCCTAGGTATACATATGTATACTCTTGATCATAATATGGACTGCATTACCACCGTTATCAGGGTATATAACCTGATAACTGTTTCATGTTCACGCCATAATAATATTCCTATATTGTCAAAAGGCGGAAGCTACGGGTTCTGCAAACGCGAGACGTGGAGCCAGTGTGGGTTTAATGTTGGGTCAGTGTCGTAGACGGTGGACCGGCAGTAAACAAACATTGACTCAACGTCTCGTGTTTGCTGGGTACTGTACATACATGTACATACCGGTGGTCAATCGTCATAATTTAGATGGTTTGTAAGTGCTTTTCTCAGATCTCAGTGCTTAAGTATATATATATTTACCTAGTGTGAATGTTATAGTGTTATAGTGAATGTTATAGTGTTATTTATATACATGCACTCACGGCATAGGCTTATCCTGCTTAATATGTACATGTAGCGAACTCCACATATCTCAAAAACAAACAACGCAATATCAGTACCGGAGTATGGTAAATTTTGAAATTCACATACAATTTATTTCCGTTACCAAGTGGTTACCATGGTTACTGCTAGAATATATATTTATTTAAACGTAATTCATGAGTGCTGACCCCTTAATCTACCCACAATATGATCCGAAATTATTAACTGTGTCACTGTGAGACCTATGAATTGCTAGGTTTGCGATCCCCGCCTCACAGTAGCAGCTAAAGGGTTTGTCGTCAGGTGACGTATCCGCTAAAATCGATTGACACTGAAAAATATAAGTGATATATTCTGATAATTTTTGTGAACGAATGTAAGCACGGTAAGCCTACGTTATTTTGAGACGAATAAAATAGCAATAATTGCTACTTGACCCATAAGTGCTAAGTTATCAGGTTATGGACTTTAAATTTTCACCCACTTCTTGAAGTTGTGTCTCGCTACCCTCAATTTCAAGTGGGTGAAAATTACTAAGCGCTTTATAAAAGCTTCCTCGTCGCATAAATGCACAACAAATATATTTTGAATAAAACTCATCATATCAAATTTGGCATTTAATCATGACAATAGTGATTGTCTATATACCTGTTTTTTTATATAAAATCCGGACACTTTTATTCACTTCGATGAGGGGATTTCGACAGCAATTCTTATCTCAAGGTGACTATATAATTAATTTCTGGGTGCCGCGAGGGTCAATTGTTTTTCTATATACCAGGTGTAGCGTACATGTACGTGCGTAATTTCCGTGGAAGTGTGTGACATGCGATAGGTACACATCGTGTCTCTGTGCGTGTGGTAGGATTAACCAGTAAAGCGCCACGTTTTAAAATTTTATTTTTTCACCCACTACCGCGACCCACAACTTTTAAAAGTGGGTGAATATTACTCATAAAAATTTGTTTTAATTTGGGGCCAAAATTAAATACTTGCAAATCCTAATGTTTAAGCACTCAATTCATTCACAATAACTGATTTAACCGGCTAATAAAACAGATTAAAAACGACTGTAGTCTTGCTTAGCGGTAAGGGTTAAAGGGTTGAAACGTACATCAGGAAACGGATAACTGGATACCAAAATAAACTCCACTTGCACTAGAATGTGACTGGTCGGTGAGCGCACTAAAACCAGACAAATTTAGATACTTCAACCATGTCAACCTGGGGCGGTTTTCTCAAATCAGTTGATCCAGATCCCAGGCATCCGATTGGTCGACCGGGCCATCTCGACCAATCAGATGCCTGAAATCTGCATCACCAGATTTGAGAATATATGCCTTGACTACTACTTGTACCACCCCTTTTTACACGGGACGTGGGTCCAGGTATTGTGTGTTACAATATTTAGTTAGTGTGGGGCCTGCTTAAAAAAATAATATGCTTAAAGCTATATCTCGCGACCATTATCACGAAATATTGGAAAATGACCAGTGCAGTAAAATCAAATTATTATCATCATTCACAATGATAGTATATAGTGAATGGTGTCGTAGAGAGCTCTCTGTACTTGAAGTTTACACTTAGACACGTCAAATGGTTGATAAACAAAAGAACAATTGATCTGAAATAGATAAAATAAAACTTGCGTATATTAGTAGTTGTGATTCACCATTGACAGATAATACTCATCAATGTACGATATAGTGACAAACCTTTCCAGCAAACACGAGGCGTTCGGCTGATGTTGGCCAAACGTCTACGACGCTGGCCCAACATTAGCCTCACATTGTACCAACGCGTAGTTTTTGCTTGGTTATCTATAAATTCATCTGGAATATTATCTTTAGCAGCCAGAGTATATATTGTCTGCTTATTATCATTTTCACAGAACAAAGTACATGCTTCGTATTTGAAGTAGCAATAGCCTATATTAATCTAGTGGATATGCAGTTGATTTATCGAACAGTACTCATGGTCTGATGGTACTCTTGCATAATGTTCAAAACAATGACATAGATGGATCTTCTATTTTGATAGGGGCCTACCTTTGTTGACTTTATTCATTAGCAAAACTTGAATGCACGTATGTGTCCATAAGTTTTTCTATCGACGTACTAGTGTAGTACCGTACTATCTAGAGCCTGTTTCACCCATAACAATCTTTCTATTCGATACTTTCTAAATTCGATGTATTTTTTCCTTTCACTGCTAACCAATGCTAACCACGAATATAATGATTTTTAAATTTTTGTATTTTTTTTCAAGAATATTAAAAATGTTTAAACATCGATTTTTCTATTTGCAAATTGTGACCCACAACTGCAACACTTTCAGTAAGGGGATCGACTTTAGACGTCAGAATCTACACGTCAGAAATTGACGTCTAAAGTCGATCCCCGCACTGAAAAAACTGTTTTTTTTAAATACTGCTCTGACGTCTACAACGTCCAAAGGGCTTGTATATACTTCACTCCTTGTCAATTATTCATGTGTAGGTTGTCACGCTGACAGTGGTTTGGGAAATTGATATTGTGTGTGGACGCTGTTTCGGGTGTATCAGACATTGGAGTAAATATACTCACCACTTTAGTGACAGAGAGTGCTTATTTGCTTAATTAGATCGTTAGTATTTAACCACTTCTAGAGCTCTGATATGTGATATTGAATTTTCACCCACTTGACCCACTTGACTAACAAATACCTGGGAATTTTAAAATTTAAGTTACGAAAAATACGTGCCACAGGTTTGAGATTTATTTCACTTCTAAGAACTATGTGCACAAGTGCCCAAGAAACAATGGAATGCCATTATAGTCGAGATTCAGTGCTCTAGGTGTTAACCCTAGAACTCCATTGTGGCATTTGTACATCACTAGAGCTCAACAAGCACGAAACATCAGGTAATGAA
The DNA here is from genome assembly GCA_964017125.1 of Flabesymbios commensalis. Classification (NCBI taxonomy): domain Eukaryota; kingdom Metazoa; phylum Annelida; class Polychaeta; order Terebellida; family Flabelligeridae; genus Flabesymbios; species Flabesymbios commensalis. The sequence continues at coordinate 44,884,584 of OZ024915.1, read as the reverse complement.
ATGTTGGGCCAGCGTGGCAGACGGTGGTCTAAGTTGATCCGACATTGGGCCAATATCTCGTGCTTGCGAGTGCTTTGCGAGTGCTTTGCGATTATAGTTTCCCCATATCCAGTGATATCACTCCTGTCAGGTTTTGGATAGCATGAATAGTGTTTACCTTGAGGAAGATATTAAAAAAATATATATTAAGATATATTAATGGTCCCCATTGGAACATTGTAATTACCTTCATCAATATAACACCTTAGCTAATTTTGACTCATACATCAGGTGTTTGTGTTGGAGATTTATAGAAAGTTATATATATCAGGTTTTGGTGTGACAGATTTATAGAAAGTATATATCAGTTTTTGGTGTGACAGATTTATAGAAAGTTATATATATCAGGTGTTAGTGTGACATCCACATTATGTGGCTCGACGATACCATATAGCCGTCAAGGAAAAGATGTGGAGTGGGATTTGTCAGTGTCCAGATCCCCCACCTAAATACATGTACGTGATTGCCGTTACCAAAACGTTAGGTTTCCATGATCCATATATATACATGACAGACTGAGATGCTTCAATGTTTTATAAGGCCTGTTTCGTGGATAGAAATCAAAGCCAGCCCCTCGGGCCGACTACTCGTACATGGTATGTTTCTCTCATATTGATGTTCAAGCCAAAGAACATGGCCGCGCCGCTGGTTGTCATTCTTTGTGATGATCCTGTACATGTAGTCCATGACCGTTTGACATTTTATACTCCTACAGTGTATCATTGTGCGTAGCGTGCAACTGTAATATGATCCTCAAATGACATGCATTGAAAGTGCAAAATGTATCTCTTGACACTGGTGTATTATTTATTTATGTGAAGAAGTAATTAGAAAAAAAACTGAACTGAGATCAAGAAAATATCACGTTGTGAATTTAGTATAATATCAAGTGCAATAAAATAATAGCAGTGTGAATTTAGTAGGCCCGACATATCAAGTTCAAATCATTATGCGTGTTCTTATTTCTCTGGATTTGTGCACATTCGAAATCATCACTTATCACTAATTGCATCGGTAACCTTAACCCTTGTCCTTCTATGCCCGGATATATATGGGGTTAAGGATGTCAAAGATCATTACAAATATCACTTTATTTTGATAAAATAGTTTTTAATAGATGTTTTGTTGATCAAATAATTTAATTTTAGACATGTTGTCTATTTTTCATAAATAGTAACATTTTTCATCATTTAAAGCTGGAAATTGCGTTAGCAATTCCAGCTTCAAATGACGAAAAATACAATTGAAGCAATTCAGCAGGACAAGGGTTAATAACCATAGCATTAGGGATGACATCGACCAAAACATATGAGACGACGTGCACATTCCAGTCGTCTATAATCATGAAATTACGGATCAAGATTCAATCTCTAACACTTCCATCTCTCATTCAATCCATCTCCCACGCATTACTATATGACACGTGTATTTATTGTTACGTGTGCACATGCGATGACTTGAAACATCTATGCAAACGCGATACTTTGAACTAATGTTGTTTTAACGTTGGGCCAGCGTCAAAGGAGCTGGCCCAACGTTAAAACAACATTGGTTCAGCGTCTCCTTTTCTGGGATGTATTTCTACATGTATACTGTCTGGGCTTGCGAGTTGCATGGCTGCTGCCTGCGTGGGCAGGTAGATAGGCCCAGATAGATCCATGTGATCCGGTTTTCCGCACGCTGCACACTATAGCAGCATTAGGAATACTCCAGGGTGCCCGGTCCGCATACAGACACGGTCGGATCATACCCAATTGGCACGATTTCCACAGAAGCGATACTCCCGTTTAATCCCCGGCCATCGTGGGAAAGGTTGGCTCGGCCAGCAGCCAACGGTGGATCTACGACGCGCTCTGTTGAATACGGCTGGACTGGCACTCAAAGACCTTTTGTCTGAACAGGAAGAAATTCAACTGCGACAATGTAGCTGCGCTGTGCAACGTTGAATTTTTGACTCGAGCTAGATGCGTAGATTCAAATCGATGTGGCTGTACTGGCACCCGAAGACCTTTTGTCTGAACAGCAAGAAATCCAACTGCAACAGTGTAACTGCGCTGTGCAATGTTGAATTTTTGACTCGAGCTAGATGCGTAGTTTCAAATCGATGTGGCTGTACTGACACTCAAAGACATTTTGTCTGAACAACAAGAAATCCAACTGCAACAGTGTTACTGCGCTGTGCAATGTTGATTTTTTGACTCGAGCTAGATTCGTTGTTTCAAATCAATTTGGCTGGACTGGCACTCAAAAATCTTTTGTCTGAACAGCCACAAATCCAACTGCAATGTTCAGTAAAGCTGCGCTGTGCAACGTTGATTTTTTTAATTGAGATAGATGCGTTGGTTGAAATCCGGGCTGATGTCTGAGCCATCGATTCTAGGGCGGGCTGGCGTTTTGCACTTAACTGCATACTCACGGTATGGTTATTGGTGACAGAGAATCGAATTTATTATTTATTTCTGGCGTCGCAAAGGTCGATGTTATTGGATGAATAACCAACCGTTTTACAACATGAATGGTTAACCTTCTCACAGTGTCATTCATTATTTCGTGTTTATCTGACCCATATGACAACTGTATGAATCGCTGAATTTGGTGTTCACGAGTTTTTTGTACGTTTTTAACTCGTCCAGCGCGGGGAGCGACTTTAGACGTCAGAATATGACGTCAAAAAAGCCAATGCTGGGTCAATGTTGGACGGTTCAATATTGGGCCAACGTCGTAGACAGTGGTCCAACATTGACCAAACATTGGCTTTTTTTACGTCACTTTCTGACGTTTAAAGTCGATCCTCGCACTGAAAGAATTAAAAATATTTATGTTGGCCGTAGACCCATAACATATTATACATGTATGTATTCAAATGAAGCGGAAAGAGCTAACTGAGACATTTATGATGGTTTCAAATTGAAAAAACCCTTTGGTCTCCATGGTTTGTATCGAAATATTTCAGCATCGTAATGGTTAATTGTCTAGTAATATTACGTTTTTACCACCACCACTAAGTCTTTTGCGTAGGCCCTACACAAAAGACTCAGGCTACAAACTCGTCATAATTTTGTAATTTTTGATACAGATCTAGATATTATCTACTTTGTTTATGTCTGCGGCCAAGGCTCGTTGTTGGCAAACAACCCACTTTGAATCTCCCAGTGCGCAAATGCCTATCTTGATAAGTCAGGAGCAATATTTATCAACTGTATAGCAGCAATAATACACATCGGCCGCTGTGGGAACCCAGCAAGCACAAAACCTTTGTATAACATTTATACAACGTCGGACCAACGTCTTCGACGTTGGTCCAACATTGTATAAATGTTATACAAATGTGTTGTGTTTGCTGGAAATGATTCTGGCTGCATGCCATTCAGGACGCCATTAGCAGGATGCATGTCCCACTGGCCACACGTCATGGATCTAGCACATATACCATATGGCGTGTCATGTCTAATGTCGATGGTACAACGCATAAGCAGCAATACAAGCCAAACAGACAAGCAATGAGCCAGCCACCAACAAATCAGCATAATATCTGTACATGCGTTTTCCATGCAAACGCGTGTCTTCATATTCTATTTGGTTTGAGCTTTTTTGTGTGACTTTTAAGTCATGTGCATGCACTTTGCGATGTGGCTACTGTTGACCACTGTTGACTGGACATTTGTATCCAGGTTCAATATATGGTAATGATATGTATTAGTATTATGAAATCCATGCGGTGTATGTGGCGTAGCGTCTGGGATTTTCTCTGCTTTAATGTGACACCCCATCCTAATAAATACACAAACATTTGAACACAATTTTACATTCGATATTTTGTGATTTAGTTTACAGCGGTTTCGTGGCCGCACATTGAGGTAATTACTACGGAATAATGGAGTAGCATCCAGGGATTTCCCGGGTTTCATGGATAACTGAAACACGTAATTCTGGGCTTATTCATGATTGATTATATGTGCACAGCAAAACATAAATCGACCGGGACTTACTTGGGTTGCCGACCTACTAAAATCATGTTATTTGCGATCATATTTCAATTGGTACTTTACATGTATAATTATTCTGTCTAATTACCCCCCTCCCCCCCTCCTCATTTTCTGAGTCATCCCGGTTGCGCAATGTTTGAGGCGGATTTCAGATTCATTTTCGTGTATTGTTTTCACGAATGCGTTTGGTAGCGCTCAGCTTTTTGGACTTTTCTTTGTTGATCATGTTGATCGAGTAAATCCAGTTGAATCACCTTAAATGACTGGAATATTACATTGTATTATTATATTTACAAGTGAATCAATTCATGTTGTATCTATTAGGCCTAAGCAATAAAAACTTGATGTCTTCAACATGTTCAATGCAAAGTAAACTCTAGAAACTCCTGTTCGCATAGCAGTTAGTCATGGCATTGTCTTGAACAGCTTTTTTATTTAGTCCAGCATTATTTGGTCCAGCATTGAATCCGACGTCTACGACGTTGGTCCAGCATTGAATCAACGTTTGGTAAAGGTTTATCACTGGCTGTCTGGGTCACATCTTGTTATCATGGTTATGTGCACCTGTAGTTGCTTGGTCAGACAGCGTGTTCCTCAGTGTGGTGTAAACAGCCAGGGGGCCACACCCCAGCTTCTTAACTCGCTCCCTGGGCGACTTAACTCACACCTCCCTCACAAACATTGTCTTTACTGACGAACTGCACGGGCTGGGAAAATAAACACCGCACTCAAAGCCATCTTTGATTTGTATAAAGGAAAATTGCAAGGTAACCCAGGTTCTGGAATGTACGAGTTATGAACATGATGAAGGGCTGTTTTGCGAAATTCCCAAGATTTTTTTGGCAGATTATAATCGTATGGAATTTTTTGTTTGTTTTCTTTTGCTATTTTAAGTACAGAGTTTATATATTTCACATGTAATACAGTGTCATTAAATTGTACTTATTTAAATATTGTTTTTTTTTGTTTGACAAAAATAGTTAATTTCTCATCCGAACAGATGTCTCAATATGAACTTAAAGTAGTTGATTTAGCTCAACCGCGAAAGCTTATGTATTTGAAACAGTCTTCTTCATCATGTTCGTCTGTTTATAGCATTGGTGTTTTATTTTGTTTGACACTTTACCATGTTTATGTAAAGCTTGATTAGACGTGCTGCATACACATGATATGTACATGTACATGTAAATGTATGAAGCGTATTTCTTCTTTATTTGAGCACGCATAATCCTTAAGGTTAAACGCAACCATTTAACACCTTATATCCGATTCACCAGCCAGCTGAGAGACTTATATATACATGTTGGTGTAACGCTTTTTGGATAGCTTGGAGAATAGTACAGCTCTTGGCAGACGCACGGCTGCTGAACCACTACACATTTTCGCTGGAACAATTTATTCAATGTGCCTACTTTCTTAAATAACCATATTTTTCGTCATTTGAAGCTGGAGATTGCGTTAGCGATTCCAGCTTTAATTGAATTAATAGTGGAAACAAACAATTCAACAGCACCAGGGTTGATAGTTACATGTATGTGCCAGAATTATCCCGGGTGATTCATCATTGTTATTATTTCCTTGACATTTTTATCTTTGCGTACGCTTCGTCTTACTGAACGGCGAGCAAACAAGTGCCTAATAATCATGATAATAATATTACATGTATAATGCTGGTTCCAATACTCATTGAATCCACGAAATCGTCTGAAGTTCTTAATATAAACTAGAATGTTTCACCGTTCACTTTTGTATCTGTTGGGAAATGCAAAGCTGTATCCATGGTATTCGGATGCTTAAAACGCTTATCCAGCTGATTGCTGGTCTAATTTCTAGCATATCATGCATAAGGGCTGTCATTGCCCTGACGATTACGAACTAAAGTTAAACTTAACAGGTTCGTTTGTCTGCTATGCGTAGCCTTGACACGTTGATGTACCTAGATAGCTTGTGCTGGTTTCACGATATTTAGATCTACATGTATGCCCTAAACACTACCATTGAGGTCGAACCCGCGACCCGAAAAGGCTCTCCGCACACATGTCCTTAGTAAATTGGACGCGTTTACAATTTATTCCCTGTTGTAGTTTTTGCCAAAAATACTATTATCCTTGATGGAGAAGATCTGTATTGATTTATTTTAATTTACCACTGTCTGACTCAGACTCAGAAATAATTTTCCAATTAATTAAATACGCCCTCCTTTTAAAATGTACATTGATCATGAATTTTTTTGTTGCTGTTCTGAAGACAGACATTTGTTTATATTCAACTATCAATAAAACATTTTGGTCATGCAACTCTCTTCCTTGGACGTTCGGGTACCATTTCCCACCAACCTGTTATTGATCTCAGTGCACCCGGTCAGTCAGCTGAGAGAGTTTTTGTAACAAGACTGTAGACAATGCTATTACCATAATGTTGTGCTCCTAAGAGCACGACAGAGGGGGAAGGTGGTGGGCGTGAGTGGGGCAATAAGCAGTCAAAATCAATCTATGCCCACAGGATGATCAATTCCTGCTTGGCCAGCGTACCAATCCTGCCCTCCGCATTGAGTAGCCGGCTCGAAACGCCGGCTCGATGCTGGTTCAACGTCTCCGACGTTGGACCGGCATCGAACCGGCGTTTCCTCTTCATCGCTGATTCCCGTGTAAAACATTCCCGTCTCGTCGGTGAGTCCGCGTTGCAGACTGCATGACATATATTGATCCTTCCCGGACGCCGGCCTCTTTCAATCCACAGGAATGTAGTCCCTAAATCTCCCGTAACTATCCCACGATGAAGCGCGCATATCAGTTAGCGCGTTCTGTATTTTCCCAAATTATTACCAGCCTTTTCAACGTGTTCTAAGATTTAAAAATAAGTAATTGTATGTAAATGTATGTCTCATGTTTAAAAAAATACAGAAATTTAGTTTGCAACATAAATAGCCAGTGGCTGTGCTGTTTACGTGAAATATAAGCGATTTAGACATCTGTCAAAAATAATAAACATGATAAATACCTAGACATACCAGGTATTTACTCTTTCAAATGAGTGAAGGTTTGCCAGTGGTTTCAAAGTTACAAATTATTTAAATTAATTATAATATCTTTCCGTTTCGTCACAGTATATTTTTTATCAAAGACTGAAAGTCTTTTTTGATTAGGAAAAGCAATAAACTTTTCCGAAATAAACTTTTGGTTATCAAGGTTATCGACAGTCTATGTCCTAAAAAATTGAGTAACCTACATTTGTGTCACGATTTAATGTGTTTTTCATCTGACGCGTGACATAAAAATTGTTGCAGCGCATCTGACAACATCCATACTTATTTTATATCATGTACATGGTATAGGGGCCTGTTAAATGTATAATATATATATCCAGATATCCGTCATGTGACACTGAACATGTACATGTGTGTACATATAATTTTAGTTATCTTTTCGTATTAATAACTCATTTATTTTCTGTTACTGTTATATGGACATGCCGACATGTATTTATCTATCCATGCTTACAGGCTGCTATCGACACATTACATGTCACGGATTTATTATCATTATCATTTATAATCATTATCATAATTATATGCAGTGACACCTGTGTCTGATTATCAGTGATGGGATCACATGTCTACATGCAAAGACAAACAGCAGTAACTGCTTATTTTTCAAGTAAGCAGTTACTGCTATTTGCTTTTGTACGTCAGGTCTGACCTTGATCTGTTTGTTCTGGCTAGACAATTACCCGATTACAGACACGATTGTCATACAATGTTTTCTCTTTTGGGAATGAAAAGTTGCATATTCCTCGCTTAAAGTTATGGATATACGTCTTTTCAATGGGACTACAATCCAACTCAGCACAATAAGATATGAACGTGATTTGTTTTTTTTAGCATCGACCTTTCAGTGATAATTACTAGATACTTAATTGACAACTGTACTCATCAACAATACTCATTTACTATATATATACCCGGTATATATCTATCTTTTTGAGCGATTGTTCCACACCGACTTCTGGTGATGTTATCAGGTTATATATCTTCAATGTTTTCAGATATATTTCGTCACTCATCATGTAATATGATTGTGAAATGAATAACTTTATGGAGTTATTCATGGAGCATCAAGGAATAGGCCTACAATTGTATTTTCCCCTCATGTATATCCCCTCATGAATACTTGTTATCCTCCTTCTATTTAAACTCATTTTATCATCATGATAGATTCAGTCCGTTTTAATAGAAGTCTATCGAAGCTGTCATTACAAATCCAGTATGTGACCACCAAAGACTTTTTATAGACAATAATTCTTAGTACCACAATTGGTGTGACGCTTTTGCGAGTGTCGATAAGCATGATAAGGTGAACTTAAGGTAGACTTGATTCTTGGTCAGTTCTGGCATTGTCCTGCTGTTGAAGGATTCCGTACAGGTGTAGCATGTGTAGGGCTGGTTTGCAGCGGATGTGTTTACGAGACATTAAACTAATGCTAGTTTAATGTTGGCCCAGCGTCTGCGACGCTGAGCCAACATTAAAGCAGCATTTGTTCAATATCTTGTGTTTGCAGGCAATCGAGAGTCTGACCCCGCACCATTAGCTGGTGCCAGCAGTCTGTCGGTCAGCCATATGCAGTCTGACGCTACACTGACTCGGGTATGACTTGAAACGCAACTAGATCAAGCTAGATTTGTGAGAGATGATACGGAATGATGACATTTGGGCTTGCGAAATGTGTGCTGGACATTTAAACTCGTTATTTTGTGTTTCTCATTATGTAATTCTGTGAGACTCAATGGCGTCGACCTCCTTTGTTTTCACCGAGCTGGCTAATACAATGAAGTATGGGGGAGGGTTCTTATATAACCTTGTTTTCACCGAGTGACGTCACTGCGTTTCACAGAATGAAGTACGGGGGAGGGGGTGTTATATAACCTTGTTTTCACCGAGTGACGTCACTGCGTTTCACAGAATTATCGTAGTTGAAACCCTAACCCTTAACCCGCCAAATGAAATTATTTAAATTTTAACCCACTTGAAGTTGTGTCTCGCTACCGCGACCCTCAACTTCAAGTTGCTGCCTGAAATTACTCATAGTTGTTTAATTTGAGAGGAAACATTTGGACATCTAGATGTGCAGGCACACATTTCATTCTCAATAACTGCTTTAATCTGGTAATAACATAGATTAAAAACAACTTTAATCGTGCTTAGCAATGTACAGGTGTAATGGCTAATAGACTTAATCTTTCTTTAGTCTAGATGTCTGGCTTATATAAAAGTGTTTGTGATGCCCCAGCAAACACGAGACATTGACACAATGTTTGACCTATGTTGGCCCAACGTCTACGACGTTGGTCCAACATTGGTCCAACATTAGGTCAACGTCGCTTGTTTGCTGGGGCATCATTGCCTGACCATGTGGCCTGATACTGTGATACATGGCAAACGCTTCATGGCCTGTGCTCAACTTGTTCGCCATCGGTTCCTTCCATGATAGATCGACTCCCTAGGTCCCCGATGTTTGGTGGGTACAAGACTTCCATCTCTAACCATTAAACCGCTGATCACGACTATAGTCGTTTTTATTCCATTTTATCAGCCGATCAAATCACTGTTATCAGTGGTTATTGGGAACAAAATGAGCGTTTAAACAAAGATTTGCAAATGTTTGGTCTCAAATTAAACAAATTCATGACTAATTTTCACCCACTTGAAGTTGTGGGTCGCGGTAGCGACTCACAACTTCAAGTGGGTGAAAATTTAAATGATTTTTTTCCGCTTGAAGTGTTACTTTGAGGCATGATGGCGACCATGTCATGCTAAATACTCAGGCAGTGTAGTGCCATCCTAACAGTATTAGCGCTATGCGTTAGATTCAAGTTGAGTGGAACGAAAACCTCTGAATTATCCCCCCTGCTGTATGTGTAGTGCAGGCCAGGTTGGCCTATATATGGTACTTCATTAACTGGTGGTGATGTCGCAAAATCATGGTCATGGAACAGACGTACTTTTTGATGTCAACGCTGTTCAATGATAGAAGTGTAACACGGTTCTTGAAACATTAATATCTAGGCCTGCGTTTTAGTCGGGTCGTAAGATTAACACATGCAGGCCGAATCTATATATTAAAGAAACGTGTGTGTTCAATGCTTATCACATTTAAAACTTTTATCACGCACGCCAAGTTGAGCCATGGTTGCGTGGTAATAACCATGATAACCAAGGACAGCGGAGGCCATATACGCTTGACGTATGTATTAAGTTATGATAAATTCTCTTAAGCCCCCACCCCCCTCCCACTCGATCAGCGAGACGCAAATTTAAATCGATGAATTTTTTTCTAGATTAATCTAATCGTAGGCCAAGTTTTGTTAAATCTGGCTGATCAAACTAAGTCACATTGCACTCACGAAGCTTTACCCTTACAACGCTGAAATATTATATGTTCGTATAAACCATGGAAACCAACGGGTTTTTCAATTTGAAATCATCACAAATGTCTCCGTTAACTCTTTCCGATTCATTTGAATACCCATGTTATGGGTCTAGTTCTTTCTGTACGGGGATCGACTTTAAACGTCAGAATCTGACGTAGGTCTACGTCACTCTATACCCAGCAAACACGGGACAATAACCCTGTGTTGGTTCAATGTTGGACCATCGTCTGCGACTCTGGCCCAACATTGAACCAACACAGGGTCATTGTCCTGTGTTGGCTTTGGTAGACGTCAGATTCTGACGTCTCAAGTCGGCCCCGCACTGATAGAGGTAAACATGGTGAAAGCTAATAATGAATAAAAACGTTTATATTTATGATTCTTGATGTTCTGCAACATATTCATGATGTGATCAGGTTATCACTGATGTGTTTGGCCATGACTGATGGGTCATAATACATGTATAACCGCTACATGGTGATATTCCATGATTCCGTGGTCCAGTCATATGAGAATAGTCATCCATAATACAGTCGTAACAAGACGACAGTTAGTCGGCGGTCTGTATGGCCATGCTTTGACCATCGTGAGATTTCGCCTCATTAGGTATAAACAGGAGATCCACAGGTCTATAAATCAATATCCAATAACACTTTATTTTCTGGAGCGGTATTCACTGTCCTGTTGATGCAGTAATGCAAATCAGGGGATCATCTAACCACCCAGTCATAATATTGTACATGTAAAATAACATATACTTGGGCCAAAAAAAATTATCAATGATCTATACAATATTCTAAAACACTTTTTCAAAAAAGACAGTCTGCAGTCTGCCACGCAAGTTGAATGTTCGCCAACATTTATTTGTGGGGCTGTCTGCTCTTTATTCTTTTATATTCTTTGGATGCACATTCGATCCAGTTTAAAAACTAGTGGGAAATGATAGAACTATCAAATTCTTTGTGACACAAGCTTATATATATAGGGTCAATTTAACCATTTAATATTGTACAATGTGGTCAGAGAAAACTGTTTAGTTCAAAATATAAAACGTATAATTTACAAATTTAACGTAAACCGTAATAAATTGAAGATTTATAAACATACACTACTTTTACCATGCTATATTTTGCTTGGTTAAATACAAAACGAGTAATTTTATTACCTCAACATATATTTTGTATCTGCGCTGCCGACCATTATATATTTTGATAATGTAGTTTCAGCATAAGTATATGTAAGAGAGGGAACTCTGTCATGTGCAGATTTATTGTTACAATAATCTGCGTGGTCTGTGAACAGAACAAACATAATTTGCTTGCGAACCGAAGGTTATTAACCCTTGTCCGGCTATGCCCGGATATATACGGGGTTAAGGATGTTTTACTTTTAGATCAATAAAAATATCACATAATTTTGATAAAATTGTTTTTAATAGACGCTTTATTGGTCCAATAATTTAATTTTAGACATGTCTATTTTTCATAAATAGTAATATTTTTCGTCATTTGAAGCTGGAAATTGCGTTAGCAATTCCAGCTTCAAATGACGAAAAATACAATTGGAGCAATTCATCAGGACAAGGGTTAAAGGGAAACAACGCACTGCGCGATAAACTGCGCTGAAGATAATTACACCTCACACTCTTTATTTGCTGACGTAATGACTGAACGGAAGTCACAAAGCCAGCCAATAAAAGCGGCCCGCTGTAAAAGCCCTCAGCCGACCGGAAGTGGCGGGACAATGGCTGAAATCACAGCTGCGTGAGGCTATTATGGGATGACCGGCATGGCGGGGGGGGGGGCAGTTTTGTTCAGCCAGGGCTTGTTGCAGGGTTTCTCTTTTCCTGGAACCCGATGTCCACATACTCCGTCCGCATGATCAACAACGGTGAATTACTTGAGTAAACTTCAGAAATTGACCCAACCTTGAGTTCTTTCTGGCTAAATTAACAAAATCGTGGCTACTTTTCACATAAATTTAGGTATCTGCCACTTTGTCGAATGGCAGATACCACTCTTTGATACCAACAGGAGGTTTTGCTCACACATTTGAAACTGAAAAATTAAAAAAATAATAAACTTATATAGCGCCTAAATCCTCGGTGATCCGAGCTTGTTGGTCATGGTTCTTCTGGGCTGATATGCGACGATCAGAGAGTGGAGATTGTGGCATGTAAACATATATATCTTAGATTTGAAGAACTTAAACTAGACGTCGACAGTAATTTAGTGTAAATGTAGGGCATATATAGGCCTATATGACCCACATTTTTCACCAAACTCTGCTCTATATTAAGCTTCGGAGTAAATAATTATTGATTAATTATCGACTTGCACTTTCCAAGTAAGTACATCAGTCATTTATTATAGCTCACAGTACATGCGTCAGACTTGCAACATTTAGTTACAGAGGAGAATGACACATATAGTGTCTTTCTGTTGTGCAACGGCAGTTGGGATACATTCAGATTCTGATCATATAAGATTATGGTACCTCTCGAGTGTTGTGATCATACGTACGAGTGTGTACTGCGATATTTATCCAGCAACTATAAGGCGTTGGTTCAAGGCTGGTCCAGCGTCGTGAGACGGTGGGCCAGCGTTGAGCCGACATAGTATGCTTTTTGAGCGCCATTGCTATAGCACTCGTGAGTTAGCCCGGCGGTAAACTGGAACATTGCCACTTATCTTTTGAGTGGTGTCCATGCATCACACGAATCAGGACCCGCTTTCTCGTACAAGTTACGATACATCGTAGGCTTCGGATTGGTCGAGATTGCCATCCCGACCAATCCGAAACCTGCGATATATCGCAACTTGTACTAGAACACGGTCCCTGTTCTGCCAAGAATACCTGAAGCCGTGCGCTGGCATTCCCGGTGCCTTCTGTTATTCTTCTGCCATGCCCTGAATCTGAACGTCTGTGAAACGGTCGCCGCCGCCGGGTAACTTATCCCTTTAACCGCCGATCCCGATTTCATAGTTTTTATTAGTACATTAATTACCAACTGATAAACATGTGAAATATCAAACGTGACACAAATCATCACGATTTGAAAACAGTTAACATCCATTTTGTCAAATCTGAATAATTTTCACTCTTTTGAAGTTGTGATCAGTTGTGGATCGCGGCAGCAAGATGGAACTTAAAGTGGGTGATAATTCCAATTAAATAACTTGGCGTTTAAACACCGTTAAATGCGTCATAGTGCTATTAACTTGCTAAATAACTTGGCGTTTGGCGTCATCCATAGTGCTATTTTATAAACATAAACGGGAATATCTGAAACAGTTCAATTTGCCCGTTAGCGTAATACTAGCAGTAGCTGCAGGTCAAAAGTGGAGTGAATGAAAAAATTGCTTACAAGAGTGCTGTTGTCATGTTATACCAGGAATGATTCCGTCTGACCATAGAGATAGTGGAGTCTACACTATCTCCATGGTCTGACAATGTTTGGCAAACTTTCAGGATAAGATGAAATGCCCAATTATTATACCTATACCGATACAAAGAGTGGACTCTGTAGTGCTCAATGTAAATAGGTACCATCTTTCGAAGTAATAAGGACCTACTATAGCATCGCCTACTGTGCATTCTAATGGGAGCATGCTGGGACTGGCGTCCGCCAGCTCTGTGACAACGCCTTATTTCCACGTCCACGCTCGCAATTCCCATCAACGTATTTCTGGTGTGGCCAGACGGGGAATCAATGCATGCAATTTTTCACTGTGGTGCACTTAACACAGAAGTAGACTTAACCTGTTAACCGATGAGCGGTTAATACCCGCGACGTTACAACCTATCTGAATCAGGGGCCGGGGGGCCCCGGTGTAGTGATTAAAGCCGCCTCAGTGCCCGGAAAGTCGGAGATCGCTCGGAGATTACTGGTAAAGATTCAGTATATAGTGGAAACCGAGATAGCTGCTCGGCCTGAGACCGCGAAGGCTCGAATTTCGAATCCTGTAACACAGCAGAAGATACGGTTAGCACATTTACCTAATTGAGAAGTGTCGCATGCACTCATCATGCTCATGGCTCTTGTACTTTTTTACGTCTTCTGTCGCATTTTTGTGACAGACACCCAGTGAGTAACAAAACATGTACTTCCTGCATGTAATTCTATAGTGATTTCTTTGTACAAACATTTTCTGTTGATAATCAATGCTACACATGCACAACGAATGTTTGTGTATTATTCTGAACAATAAACATGATAAAATGGATGCTGATGAGAAAATTGTAATGATTTACATGACAATTACTTGTTTCCGAGCCTTGTGTCAAAGACAAGACATAATCAAGAATCGTGTCCGTCAACCTGGTTATGACGTAACCCTTAAAGCGCTGATATATATTTCGATAAACCAAGACACAAAAGGTTTTTTTCAATTTGAAATCATAATAAATGTCTCAGTCAGCTCTTTCCGCTTCATTTGAATACCAATGTTATGGGTCTACGGCCAATATAATTTTTTTACTCGTTCAGTGTGGGGACCGACCTTATACGTCAGTTTATGAAGTGGTTAGTCGGTCCCCGCACAGAAAGGGTTAAGAGGTACACTTCCACACATGAACAATCTTTTCCCCACCAAAGCAAAAAAAAAAAAATTCAGATAACAGTATCCACTCCACACTAGAAGTTCCATGCAAATGTATAAATCACGAGCAGTGGAGAAAACCCCCCCAGGGACATGTGAGGATCCCCGGTGTACAGTCGACAGGTTCTAACTATGTACAAGATAGACATCTATACGCCGTGTAGACATGTTGCTATTTTTTTCCGAGTGTGTCCCCCCTGAGGTTTATGCACACGGAGGGGGGGGGGAAGGGGGGAGGCAAGGGGGGCTAATCCTGTCTCAGAATGCACTAATTATCCACGAGCTCTAAATCAATCCGCACACGGACGCCCTATGAATAATAATAAAGACACGGGGACATCCAGTCACAAGGCCCGGCCCCGTAACGGACGCAACAGCCCGTCTGAAGAGCATGTCCGGCGCTGGTTCAATATTCTACGACGTTGGCCAAATATTGAACCAGCGCCGATGCGATGTTATAAGGACCGGTCTGGATTACCAGGGTATCGATCTCTACAAATCAGCTCTGACCGAGTCAGGACAAAGACATTTATATTGACAGTCGATACTGTCATGATGACCGTCTGCACGCACTGTTATGTCACATTGTGCCACGGGAAGGCAGAGAAGGCGGAGTGTGGCTCCGCGTCACTGTGGTCTGCAGGAAATGTCAGTATTACGTCTGCAATGACTGTCATGAATAATTATTATGGGCCTATTTTGTAGAGAGATTAATTGGCTTTTTACGTTAATTGTGGATACCTGATTGATGTATGACTCTGCTTATGTATTTGATGAATTAGCTGATTTAGTAGACATCATATTCATTTTCGAAGGCACGAGATTGTATTTTTCATGTAGAATATTTACCAGACATCACATTCCTTTGCGGAGGAGTATACTGTAATTGATTGTATATTGTAATTGATGGATTGTATTTTCTATTTCATTTATCAGCAACCTGGATAAAAAGTAGAAACCCTGGATGGAATTTCATAAGTTGTTCAGTTTTATTGACCAATCTATCGGAATACAGCATGGTAACATGGCCATTGAAGATTATTCTAAAAATTATCTTGGCTCGACCAGAATCAATGTAATTACTGCTTGTCACGAGCCACCCCATGAGTAATCAACCATTTTCAGAATCCGTCGGTTATTTTGAAGACCTTAACTGGCTGCGTAATGAGAATCCATCGGCTCCCTGCTGAGTATTCTGCATTAGCCACGATACAATTACTTGATGTAAATGTTTCAATTATTTCTCTTGCTGACTTTAATTGTCGTTATTGTCTACAAGTAAAACATACATATTAAACATGTATTCTTCATCTACATCAAGTCGCGAAAAACTCCTACAAGCTGAGAAGATATCGAAAGAAGAATAGTTGTGCAATGTCAAACACAAATCATAACGACTGCAAAGGAAGGAAAATTGTTAACCCTTTGCCTGCTAATCACGACAATTGTCGTTTTTATTCAGTTTTATTTTCCGATTAAATAACTTAGTTTGAATAAAATTACTGTTTAAACATCAATATTTGTAAATGTTTGGTCTCACATTAATCAAATATGAGTATTTTTCAACCACTTGAGGTTGTGGATCGCGGTAGCGAGACACAACCTCAAGTGGTTGAAAAATGAACTAAATTAACTCAGCAGGTTAAGGGTTATAACATTTAAGATAAAAATGTATTTTTCCAATTTTGCGTAGTTGTTTTTGAGCTGCATCCTCTGCATCGCAGAATACTAATCGACGCAGCTGAGGGTAATTAAAACTCCTCTGATATTAAAAATTCCAGTCTGAGACTCTGTCTCCATCATAATCCTGATGACGTTCATATCCAGCTGTCAGCTGCCCGGGAGATAATAATATTGAGAAGGGGGGGGGGGGGTGCTGTCCATTAGTGTGACTGAGGTGTAAATTTGTCCTGATTACCTGTCAGTCCGGAGTACGGACGCGTCGCGACCTCCGCGGATTATAAGACTTATTACGTGCCGTAATTGACGAGTGACATGGACAGGAGGTGCCATTTCCAGGGACAGTTTCCGGCGGGACTCCTCTGACTCAGGCTCAGAGAATGTGCTAAGCAGTCGAATCTCAACAAACAGGATCGTCCCCTTGGATATAAAAGGGTGTATTTTTCAATTTGTAAAGTGGCAGATACACCCTTTTATATTCAAGGCGACGTCTTGTTTTGCTGGAACCGTCCATGTTTTGACCAAATGGAATATCACTAAATTTGATTATATGTTTCGTCATTTATAGCTGGACATTTCGTAACATTATTCCAGCTTCGAATGAATGAAGCAAACTGATATTTTTTTCTTTCCGTGCAGCATATTATGTTCTATAAAATCAAATATTATTAGTTTCATGCTAGATGGAATTACTTTTAATTTGTTTTATTCCAGTGTGTTTTACGGTAATCAGCTTAATAACTCATTAAAAACGACCTTGATTTAAGGCAATGAATGGTGATAGGCCCCCGGCAATTTGCTTGTTATTAATAAGGCTGAACTAGCTTTTCTGATTTGGGCCGTGTGTGTTTTCTGTGAATATACTGCCATTGCGACAGCATTAACTGTTTTACTTAGAAAGTAATCAGTTGTAATCATGGTAATCAGTGATATTCATCGTGATCGTGTTCAAATAGTAAGTGTATAAGAGCAAACTTCTGCCAACAGGCGACACGAGGTCAACAGCATGACTGGACATAAATAATGTCGGAGAATGGCGTCCCCATGATTATCCTGCGAAGTTAATTTAATTTAAATTTTTACCCACTTGAAGTTGTGTCTCGCTACCGCGACCCACAACTTCAAGTGGCTGAAAATTACTCATATTTTTTTAATTTGAGCACAAATATTTGCAAATATTCATGTTTATACACACATTTCATTCCCAATAACTGTGGTCAGGTAGTCGACTAATGAAACAGATTAAAAACGACAATAGTCTTGATCAGCATGACGGGGGTTAATAATGATGTATCATTAATTAAGTAATGAAATAAATCAGTGCCATAATCATGATAATGAATGCCAGCCAAGAACACCCCCCCTCCCCAGGTACAATGTCAGCCACATCATTTTCTCTCATCATCATACATCTTTGTCACTTATAATCATGCCGCAATTTGTTGCTATGATGCTGTGTATTGATTTTTACTTACTCTGTTTTCATAGTCATTAACTCTCTGCCTTCTGAACTGATGTTTGTCATTTTCTATCAATTTGTAGGTGAAATGCTCTCGCAATGGCCATGTTCAAATGGATTGGAAATAGTAATATTTTGAAGAAATCACAATGTCTGAATAATGATATAAATCGCACCATTATATTTTTTCGGTTTGAAAAAAATGTTTTGTGCTATTTTGACAGCATATTTTCACGTTCCATCGCGTTCAATAAGCATGATAAGGTCTCAACACACTTGCTCTACTAAGAACTCAAGAAAGCCATTTGCAGCACTGGTTTATTTTACATTTTCTTTCACACCAGACACATAACTCTTCCCAGTCCATGGACCATGTCGTCGTCGATCAGAGTGCTGTTTCATGGTCCATATCACCCGACCTACTTGTCGTCACTTTGGTATTAAAGGGTCGTATCTAACAGAAAGTATGAGCTACCCACAGAGCAGATACGCACATAGCTTTGTGGAAATATCAAATTGATTTTGGTTATTTTTGCAAAAAGAATCCCTCGTTATTTATGGATTAGGGTGTGTCATTCGGTGGATAATAATACCTGCACTAGTTAACCACGAGGGAATCGCACTCTGTTTATGAGAAGTCAGTAGTTGTGGACCTTTTATCGTCGCCTCGGAGCTAAAGGATCCTATCTGACACTCGTTAGAGTGGCAGATAGGATCCTTTAGCTCCGAGGCGACGTTATATATATACGTTTTCAATCAAGTTTTTGAACTAATATTAATAAAATGACACTAAAAATGATTATATTTTTTGTGCCAGATTCGTAATTATTCCTATAATTATTTCAATTTGGGAGCTTCCTAATTTTCATAATATATGTTTCGTCAATTATTGAAGCTGGGAATTGCAGTAGCATTTCCAGCTTCAAATGAATGAAATGAATCGGGCTTTAGGCCACTTTTGTGCACATACAGGCTAAACTGGGCCAGGAGAACCTCTTGAGGATGGTGAGATGAGTGAGATGACACTGCCCTCCAGACACAGGATTAGAAATTCAAACCCTGGAGGTCTGAGGCCGAGCACGCTACCTCTCGGTCACGGAGGCTCCCCACAATACTGAGTTTACGAGTGGATGGGAAAGAAACATTTTTGTTTCCTTCAGATGAATGAAATATAGAGACAAACAAATCAGCAGCCCAAGGGTTTAAACAAACACGAAGCATGCTCCCTCCTAAACACGTGTTCCAGCGTGTTGTGATTTCAATGTGGTGAAGCCGTTCACGCGGGCACATCAGCAAATGAGGCCTCACCAGCCCGCAACGGACTCTGTTCGCCGGAGAATTAGCGGCTAAACTCCTGCCTTTCCAAACCCCATGTCGGGACCTTGAGTGAATTATCCTCGTTACCCCGCGGCTTCCTGAAGCTCACTGTAAATCAATGCTCACTAACTGTTTTAACTCTGTCACCCGGGACGTGTAAGCTATAGTAGGTGATCCATATACCATCACACGTATCCCAGAAATCACGAGACGTTGACCCGATGTTGCCTTAATGTTGGGACAGCGTCGTAGTTGTGGTGCAACATTAAGGCAACATTCGGTCAGCACATGGGTACATTCGTTTGCTCCATGCTGGGCCAACAATGGTTTGGATTTTGGTACAATGTTGATCAGAGGTTCATAGAATCAGGTTTGCTGACGTTGCGTCAACATTGAGCCAACGTCTTGTGTTATGGCAAATGTGCTGTGTGAGTCACGGATTAGCGTTTTGGTATTATACCTTTTCCAAATTATTTTTTTTGTCGCTTTGATAGTTGTATGAAAGCATTAACTGTAATCAAATATTTGTTAAATATAATATGGATGTAGTATTTTACCATACTTTAGCAGTCGGTGTTACCATGGTTACACAGGAATAATCCACATGTGGCATTTGCGGATATGAAATCCGGAATGGCAGACTGGCTGACATTTTTCTGAATTTAGTTTAAACAGTGTCTCGGCAACCTTGCGCGAAACCTAGAACATTAATATAAACATTTTTAATAATAAAACTGTCCTTGCATGGTTGTAGAATGATAATACATGTGTGCCATTTTTGCAGATATAAAATCTAAAATGGCGTACTGACGGAAACATATGGCTGCTTTAAGTTTTTGTTCTTTATACAATGCAATACAATAACATGCTACATGTTTGTTTAAATTTTATCTTAATAAATGAATTGCGCTTTGTATTGCACGAGTTATTGAAATAGTTGATGCAAACAGTCAATGAAATGTAAATTTCTGTTAGTCTTCAGAAATCGACGTTTTATAATTAGACTAGACGAAAATGACGCACATGCTGTCTACCTGTGACGTAACCATGGTAACCGTAGCAGAATGATGGGTAGGTGTCTGCAGAGGGAACGGTCAGGAGTGTGCTATCCGTCTGGATCTTGAATGCTCCTTGTCAGACGAGCGTCTACAGTAAATGAACGATCCCTCTTTATATCACACTTTCTCGCAGCGTAGTTTCATAAGTGTGCCAGCATCGTTGACGTTGGCCCATGATTCATTCAGCACTGCGCCAATGTTTGTGATGATTTTTTTTATTTGCCACCCTGTGTGTAGTATGAGAATTATTCGCGTGGATGGCCAAGCGGCTTTTCCAGCACACACGAAACGTGTACCCTGTGCTGGTTTAATGTTGGGCCACCGTCTGCGACGGTGGCCCAACATTGAACCAGCACTCCGGCTCTGTAAATGTCTCGTGTTTTCTGGGTTTCCACCGGGTGATTACACGTAGTTGCTCCCTTTCACCTGTCCGGACATAAATACAGGGGAAAACGCTTCTAAAAACGTCCCATGGGTCCAGCTGCAGGGCGTCTGATGCCAGAATTAACGGTCTGCCGCCACCGCCTTGTCACCTGGTCAACCCACACAAGAACTCCGCAGGACAAAACATTGACAGTGTCTCCAGGGAATCCTTTTTACAAACCACTGTCTTCTGGTCTAATAGCAATATTTATCTATGTGACCGTGTACATCCTTCTACAAACCACAATCTCTTCTGGTCCGATATTAATATTCATCTATGTGATCATGTACATCCTTCTACAAAGCACAATGTCTTTATGTCTTCTGGTCCAATATCAATATTTTTTCTGTGACTGTACATTCTTCTACAAACCTTCTGGTCCTGTATCAATATTTATTTGTTTGACCGCTACCCTGATACCATCGCATTACTCTGACACAGATACCTCCATCTTTAAATTGAATACTTCTAATACGATGACAAGATTTCGCCAGCTGAAAATGGTCTAGTTCGAAATACAAGTCTCAGTCTCATGGCACCTGAGTTTTTCGGTAATTGGCGCTAGTGTCGTTTTTGTTGATATAATTAATGGTGGTCACTGTGAATGGTTCTGTCGCAAAGTGAGTTAGGCAGTTCAGTCATGCCGGTACTATATTTCGAAATGAAATCGTAAATACATCAAATTTGCGTCAAACACGATATCATTCTCCAGCTGTCTAAATACGATTTGGGTTAAAAAAAATGATTTTTGAAATGCAGATGATATGTATGTGGTAATATTATATTTTGTTTGATCTTTGACATATATCATAGACTATACATGGTATAACATGTAAAATATGTACACGTATATTCATATATACATGCATATTTATTTTGTGTGTACACAAATCAAGTACTGTAGCGTGTACAATATCGATAATTATGGTAAATTATTTGGTTCTCATACACTGTTGATAATAACACTTACTGTAGACGTATCTCCTGTATTATAGAAAATAGCGTTAGCCTTGACAGGTGATAGTTCATGGCAGGTGGTTTCCTGTGGCGGAGTTCCAATCCAGAAGTAATCTTATCGACTAATGGGCATCCTCCACGATTCACACGAGTCTTAATCACAAGAGACTGGTTCGTCCACGTGCTTAGTGTTCACAGCGGCTCTCTGGCTAAGGGTACAGCCAAGGATGTATATATATAAAGCCTCCATAGTATACACAGTACCGGGTACATACATGTCTCTCTGTTTTACCTCGCATTTCTCTAAGACACATAAGTGACAAGGTCACAATTATCACCAGACAAATTGTAGCCTCCATGAAGTTGTACACCAGGTGTACAAGACACATAAATGGCAAGGTCACAATTATCACCAGACAAATTGTAGCCTTCATGAAGTTGTAAACCAGGTGTACAATTTCATGATGGCTACAATTTGTCTGGTGATATTTCAGCTTCAAACCTTTATACGTTGTTGTACAACCTCCTGATACGTATAACTCGTCCTCTAATAATTCAGCTCAAAAGTATGATACAAGGTTCTGCAACTTCCTGGTGGGTACAACTCGTTCTGTAATAATTCACATTGAAACTGTGATACAATGTTGTACAACTTCCTGATGGTTGCAACTCGTCTGGTGATAATTCAGCTTAAAACCATGAGACAGGGTTGTACAACTTCCTGGTGATAATTCAGCTTGGTGTATCCACCATTGATCAATCGGCACTTCAGCATTTTTTCAGTGTGCTATTTATCGACATGTAATGCGATGAGTATACCTGGCTGGAGATAGACAGTAGACTTTACAACTATGTGCAGACAGTCTGCTGCCGTTACGGTTGTTTGTATCAATATAATCATTGAGGTGCAGTATATAAAGATAGAGATATTTGCAATTGAACATATCACGCTCTTCAAATGCCAAGGACACGATTAGACCCACCACTTACAGTATTTGGTGATCATGATGTGCTAAAAGTGCTAACGCTGGAGATAATTTACTGTTAACAATCACGTGCAAATGAATACCTGATTACAATTTTCCAGGCTTTACAATTTGTATATGGACGAATTAATTACAAATGCAGAAGACAGACACAATAATTCACCAGACATTTCTGCATACTTTTCAAATCTGATTATTAGAGTTATCTGGGGCAATCGACTTGTCTACAATATCATGTATAGGCAAAGAAGCATTCATGTGCACGGTGTAGATTTTGTAGATTTATGTTCCATGTGCATGACAATATATACTGTACTTCTTGCTATGTATTTATCTTGTATCGACGTATTCTATTACACGCTAGCATAATGTCATCTTGTATAGGCAAAGAAGCATTTATATGCACAAAATTTCGGTGTAGATTTTGTAGATTTATGTTCCATACATGACATTATATTCTGTACTTCTTGCTATGTTTCTATCTTGTATCGACGTATTCTATTACACGCTAGCATAATGTCATCATTTGTAGTCAGACTACAATAATTATTGCCATGGAGCTAATGGCAGGCTCTTGTCAGATTTGTTAAGGACACACAAATCTGATTTTCTGTAACACAGCTGGGATCTATGTGTGCATGGCAGGGAAGGACAGGGCTTTGAGATGGACTGACTGGATGTATCAATACAAGAGACGGCTATAAGCTAACGGAAAGGCCACCGAATGGATACATGGTATATATGCATGCAGACTGCAGGAATTGCCATCGAGTGTTTGCAATGCTGTTTTCTGGTTTGTTAACAGAGCGCAAATGGAATCGGCGGGACGTGAAGACAAGGTGGCGGTGTCTGGCCACCCCTGTGAATAATTCATCATCTACCATATTTACAAGGGCGCCATGCCCTGTGATAGCACCATAACCGCGTAGTAAAAGATTCGCATTATAGAGATGGACTATTTAATTGTTGTTTACAGCTTTTATGCTCACATCACACGAGGAATTTCAAGGCAAATTTTCCAATAATGGCATTTAGTCCATTCTGTTGTGGTTTAAAGCATTATTTCGCTTAAAAATATTCACACCGTCCAGTACACGGATCATCATTCACATATTTTAGAAGTTCACACAAATTTCTAGCAACTCTTAATTACATCCATGACAGATTCACATAATATAAATAAGCCAGGCTGTACAGAAAACCGATGTAATGGAATTTTTTGGACGGAAAAGATAAACCATCGGCAAACCCAGCAAACACAAAACATTTGCATAGCATTTGTACAACGTCGGTCCATTGTACAACTATTATACAAATGTTTTCTGTTTACCGGGAATCCTATTTTCTACCGAGACACTGTGGTATCAGGATTTTTCATCTTGTGATATAGAAATAGATTGCCGTGCGTGTTGGGAAGTGTTGGGATATGACGAAGAGTTACAGACGATAATACACGTGGGAGACTCTGACGTAATACTGTGCGGCGTCGAAAGCTTACAACCCACTAAACACAAAAAACATTTGTATAACATTTGTACAATGTTGGACCAAAGTCGAAGACTTTGGGCCGACGTTGTACAAATGTTATACAAATGTTTTGTGTTTGCTGGGAAATGACGCTTTGGGCCTCCATAGGTTAGATGTTTATTGTCTACAAGCAAATAGACAATATAACCCTTTTGGTCCAAGGGAACGATGATACGTGTGAATAATGGCTACAGAGGTGTTTTATGCGAAATGATTAGGTCTACAATTATCAGTAACCAGGACGAATTATTTAACCTTATAATTATGTACATCAGTACATGTATAAACATGATAAAGGTACTTCGTGTTCATTTGTGCATAGGCACTCCACGCTGTTCAAAAGAAATGGAGTGTGCAGTGCTGTCTGGTAATGTGCACTATAATGAACCCTTTTAGTCATTCGATAAGAGTAGGGCATCGTCCCGATTTCGGGCTTCTTCTGTCGCGATATTGCTATTATGTGGCCGACAGGTCAGTTGTTGTGTTTGTCCGTTCATCCACTTCATATTCTGTTTCTCTCATTTGTTTAATCGATTTTTTTGAGTAGAACAATAGTATATATGTTTTATAATATATTTCATAATAACAGTGCACACATATCCCAATAATCACATACGCATATACAGATATATTAATTATGGTACATTATGGTTTATATCAAAGCAAGCCAAGTTGGTTATCAATGGTGAATATGATAATTGATTAAATGGCTCTATTAAACCTAGGTATAGCACACCGGCTGCTTTATTGTGAGTAGTGTAATAGATGTGTAATTGGGCGTGTAAACAACGGACAATAATTTATCTCACGTGGGCGTGGTTTACTCCTCTAATTACATGTCTGAGTGACGATGAGTTTTTACCCTTTTAACCCCTTATCCTAAGTTAATTTATTTACATTTTCAACCACTTGAGGTTGTGTCTCGCTACCGCGATCCACAACCTCAAGTGGTTGAAAATATTCATATTTGTTTAATTTTAGACCAAATATTTCCAAATCTCGTCATTTTCTTCCCAATAACATTGATTTATTCGCCTAATAAAACAGCTTAAAAACGACTATTGTCGTGATTAGCAGGCAAAAGGTTAACACTGACAGATGTGTATAGATATATGCACTAATATAAAGTGCTTTGTAATGTTATGAGAACACAGTCTATCATTCATATTGATCATAGACGTGTAGACAGTGTCATTTTCATACCATTGAGTTAAATGATTTTCATCTCTATTCGCGTAGTCATGTAATTTGCACTTGATGGGAAAATTGCTGCCGCCCATGTGCTCCACGACCAGTTTAGCCTGTATCTCAATAAAAGTGGCCTACGTCATTCATTCATTCATTCATTCATTCATTCATTCATTCATTCATTCATTCATTCATTCATTCATTCATTCATTCATTTATTCATTCAGAATATACGGCCGGACGACTTCGGAAAGAACTCGGGATCAGATTTAAAA
>OZ024915.1:44756160-44853660 GCA_964017125.1 Flabesymbios commensalis | reverse complement strand
AAAATGAGGCGGAAAGAGCCAAGAGTCTCCATGGTATGTACAGAAATATTTCAGCGTTGTAAGTTTTATTACGGACACACTGACAGATAACGTGAAAATTGCACCGATGATGATTTTGCACTTGCATGGTCATTGGTGTTATTGATCCACGCAGTCAATGTCCTCTCCACATCGTTTGAAAAAAAGTCAGTCCCAAGTGTGAGAGGAGATGCTATAAATGATAAGTATGCGGCGGCACGGATACCGAGGACTCAGGACCAGACGGTAATTGCGGGGTTCCCTGCTCAGACTTACGTCATGAGAGGACGTGAATAGCCCCAGTTTATATGGGGAACATCCATCATACTGTAACACTCGCTTAATTTAAATAATTGAAGAGCTCTAGGTTTGATCGCGGGAATTACGTTGTAGATATTTTACACAACGCTACTAAGAGGTATTCTTTAATCTTGCGGATGGATTCTGCCTTGTTCTATTCTAGCAAAATTTTTGCTGTGACTATCGACTACACATTTTGTCGTTAGTCAGAGTAGAATTTTACTTTTATTCTATTTTTTTTCGATAAAACATATAGGGCCCTACTGGTGTAGCATGCAGCTAACACATACACTGGGCTAATGTAGATTGAGATTTAAATGGACAAACGTCCGTCCAACATTCTGGCCGTGCTGGGCTCACGAATCGAACCCTACTGTATTAAAATCCCTCTCCCAAATGTGCCTTACCGTTATTCTGAATGACGGTCCCTGAACGCACAAACGTAATTATGAGAGGACCCCGCGCTGCTGCCCACTCCTGATATGTAAGCAGTCCATATGATCCCTCTCTATGTGGCCTCCCAGCAAACACGATACGTTAAACCAATGCCGATTTTTAAATCGGCATTGGTTTAACGTATCATGTTTGCTGGGAGCTACTTCATATGTACTTACTGACTCTGCTGGTCTGTGAGTGCGTGGTCACTTGGTGCTCCAGCAAGGACATTGTCCTTGGTATGAGCAATGATATTCTGCTGCTGCTGCCCAAGAGAACAGCTATCCTAGCAAACAGGATATTTTGACCCGGTGCTGTTTTAATGTTTGGTCACCGTCGTAGATATGGCGTGTTTGCTGTGCATGGAGTAATATGCTTATGACACGATTGCTGACTCAACTGTGGACAGGAGACTTAAGGTGTTGGCCCACACCAGTTCCCAGAAGTGCAATTTAAATCAAGAAAGGTACTGGTAGTTCAAATAAATCACTAATCCTGACCAGTTTTTGAAAGCCCTTAACCCTTAGAACACTGATGTCGGACTACAGTAGACATTCTGTGTTTTTGTAAGCACCCGTATAGCCGATTGTTAAAATAAAGATATGGTTTCAATTTTGAAACACAGGTATATGTTGGGACTTAAATTTCACAAATAACACACATTTTCATTCACTTGAAGTTGTGGATCGCGGTAGCGAGACACAACTTCAAGTGGCTGAAAATTAACATTTCTTAGCTCAGTGCTCTACGGGTTAAATGTATCAACTAAGCGATCACCTCTATAGACAAAGTCTCACCAGGACTAAAAATGAATGCGAAACTTTTTTATTGAAACACATTGATGTCTGACGTCACAGTTGAACATGTTGAAAGAACGTAGTATCCACCAGGAGGGAATGACAGATTGAGTAGTCCTCACAGAGTCTATCTGGCCACGGACTAGCTGGCCATTATTAATGTGCAACCCTGGTTACTCTATCAGATTCCCAATTGAATTAGTCAAAACCATGTTTTTTTATGCAATCCTCGACACGACTCCATGTATTTTTCTAAGGCTATAACTTTACATTATATATGGACAAACACCAAAGTAACACGAATCTTGTTTGTTGTGATACATTCAGATATTACCTTGCTGATTTCACTCGCTTAAAATAATTTACAGTACCCACTGGGCCCACGACGTTGTTGCGACGTTGATTCAACGTCGCAACAACGTCGTGTGCCCAGTGGCTACCCGGCTGACGCACGGCTTTACAAACCCTATCACCCGATGCCCGGGAAAGCATAAAATGGCCCAGAGCTACTGCCTGTGGAAAGAAAGAGGCACTATAAGGTTTATACCGGAACTAGTGCATAATCTCGCATCAGCCCTCGCGCTGCGCGCTCCTTTGCTGCCTGTGGCTCTGCACCAATTCCGATGGGCAAGGATCAGAAGCTATAGAAATATTTTTTAATGAAAATATGACACTCTGCATCACCACCCTGAGATCGATTTGCTACGTACACATGGTACACTACCCACATCGTATCCGTACTGAAACGATCAACCCTGGTCCTTTTTCTTATTTCTCTCTATTTTTTTCTCACAAAATTTAATTATTTAATTAACTGAACATCATCTACCTCAAACTTTTTTTTTATCAATTACTTATCAGTGTAATTGTATTTATTTGAAGGTTGCTTAGCCATGTTAGCAGCCCAACAGTTAATAGTATTAGTACGTGAAAATCTGTTCCACTCTCTAAATCCAAATGGCAGTAACTGCTTACTTGATAAGTAAACAGTTACTGCATGTCGTCTTTGTGTATGGCATTGCTGTAAGACGGAGGAAGCCAGGCTTTTTGATCCTCTCCCATAGAAAACACCATGTATTGTCCTAATGCTGCCTCAATGACGGCACACCACCACAAATGTTGGCCCACATTTGAGCCAGCAGTGGTCGCTCGCTGAGTTGGTGGCAATCAATCGGGATCAGTGAGGTCGGGAGGCCATATGTGTCCACAAGGGAAAGGCAGGATGTGTCACTGGCGGCAAATCTGGTTATAGCCCGGACAGATTTTCGGCGAAGAAAGGACACGATTTACGTTTTGTTGGGCGGAAGATCAGAGGTCGTAGGTCGTGGAAACACGTGACGTTGAACCAGTGCCGGATCAATGCTGGGTCACCGTCACAGACGGTGGCCCAGCATTGATCCGGCACTGGGTCAACGTCCCGTTTTTGCTGGGGTGGAATATCCTTAAAAGGACAGGGGGTCAAATGCCACCGGGTCCCTTTGACCGGCTGTTTTGGTCGTTTTTTTGTCCGAGATCTTTGATTGTCAGACTGTCCTTTCTTGGATTAAATCACATCCTTCTCGATTTGTTGGACCATAGAATTTCTGTTGGTAATCCTTCGATCAATGCCAAACTAAACGTTGTTCACTTTAATAAACGATCGTTGATCGAAGAGGCTTTTACTGTAATGAAAGCGTTTTTCTGGAACTGGAAGGCGACCGAAGTGTAGTTTTTGTTATGTTATTTTATATTTCTCGTGTAGTATACATTATACATCAATTATTATAATGCCCACCCACGACGTTATATAATAAAAGTAAAATCTAAATTAGGCGTTGCAATTAGGGAAAACGCTAAGGGGGGGGGGGGGCACCATTCAATTACCAGGGGGGGGGGGAGAAGCTGGAGTATTTTTGAAATTTATATAAAAATATTTCAGCGCTTTACATGTAACGGTTAACAGAAAATAATCCACTTTTTGCATACATGTATATATCGTCGTCTCGGAGCTAAAGAGTCCTATCTGCCACTCATTTGAGTGGCAGATAGGACCCTTTTAGCTTCGAAGCGGCGATACACGAAGCTGGATTTTCAAAATAAAGACATTCACCTGAGGAGGAGGTCGCTTCCCGCGTCTCCAGATAACCACGTTATCCGCTATTTGCTTTTGCCATGTACTCCGGCTGGGATATGTGGCTCTGGGGAAATTATCACAAGCCAGGTCTGAGTGAAACAACCTACATATTTACACGAAAATGGTCGCTTCAACATAAACGTAAATTACTACCTGTGTTTATGGCTGTGTGAGCAACCTCGCGGGATCTGTCGTCACTTTGGTATCAAAGGGTTGTATATGGTACTTTACAAAGTGGCAGATACGACCCTTTGATATCTAAGGCTTTATTGCTGCTAAGATGACGCTGTCGTGTCATAAGCAGGCAATGCTCTAAGGTATGGCCTATACACGACTGTACAAATAACTAGTACATGTATACATTTCCTGGCATACACATTACTTGGATACATTTTCCAATCAATATATATATTTGTTCTCTGTTTATATCGGTTGATATTCCAAAGCTGGCAGTGCTAGTGATATTAATTACAGTAATTTAATTTCAATTGTATTTATTGGCTTGGCTGTGTAATAGAAAGTGAATTTCATTTGAATTTAACCCTTTCAGTGCGGGGACCGTCTTTAGACGTCAGAATCTGACGTCTAAGACGTCAGATTCTGACATTTAAAGACGGGACCATCTCTGAAATAATTAAAAAATGATAATTGCCGTAGACCTATGATAACCATGATAACATAGGTATCCAAATAAGCGGAAAGAGCTAACTGCTTGACATTGTCTGCATGGTTTTTATTTCAGCGTAGTAATGGATAATATATTTTCACTTGCTGTTCTTCATGCTTTGAACCAATTCCGTTTGTTTTCTTGCGAAGTAGACCGTACCGAGCGGCTCGTTTAACCCTTTAGGCCCCCAAGATGCATTAAAGCATCATTTTACATCCCTGAAAACAGATTTAATTTTCCTACAACTGAGGGTTTTAGTAAGAAAATTTCCATGAAACTGGTTTACCATTACATGACAATTTTCTTTAATTTTTAAACCACATCAAATCATCTTCATCCACTACAAGTCGAGAATTGCGACAGCAATTCGCGGCTTGTAGCGGATGAAGATGACGATGGTAAATTCAGGCCTGAAAGGGTTAACAAGATGTACTAGCCTGACGTTTTATCTGATGTGCATTACCCAGTATCTCAATATGGATTGCACAAGGTCATGGAAGATAACAAGGGAAAGTCAGGGTATTAGAAGATCGTTTGATTTATAGATTCAAGGCATCTTCCACGAAAAAATGGACCCAACTATAGTATTATATGCTCCAGATTTCTGTTCATCATTTTTGACAGTTGTGTTTTTTCCCTTCTTGACTCATTTTAACCCTTGTCCTGCTGAATTGCTTCAATTGTATTTTTCGTCATTTGAAGCTGGAATTGCTAACGCAATATCCAGCTTCAAATGACGAAAAATATTACTATTTATGAAAAATACACATGTCCAAAATTAAATTATTGGATCAACAAAGCGTCTATTTAAAACTATTTTATCAAAATTAAGTGATATTTTTATTGATCTAAAACATCCTTACCCCGTATATATCCGGGCATAGCAGGACTAGGGTTAAGAAACAAGACTCCTCCCATTAAAAAGATATTTATTTTACTCTATTATCTGCATTTAGATCACCCTGCCTGCTAAGCTCTCTTATTTAATTTTTAGCCCAACTAAAGTTGTGACTCGCTGTTGCGACCCACAACTTTAAGTGCATGATGCAAATTATTCATTTTTTTTTTAATTTGATACCTTTGCAAATATTGATGTTCAAACATTTATTTCATTCCCAATAACCACAACCCAATACCTGCTGATAAAACAGATTAAAACGCTTTCAGTCACGATTAGCGGGTTGAAGCCTCCCTATCGATATCACAATAAAGGTTATGATAGGTTCTTTAACCCTTTCAGTGCGAGAACCGACGTTATACGTCATAATCTGATGTCTATGGGCGTCAGAATCTGACATCTAATGTCGATCCTTTGAAAAAATAAAAGAATATAATGGCCATAACATACATCATGTACGTATTCAAAGGAAGCGGAAAGAGTTAACTAGAATAAATTTATGATGATTTCAAATTGAAATTAACGACAATTTTGGTCTCCGTTTTTGTATAACATATTGCAGCGCTCGGAGGGTTAAAATGCGCCTCTTGTTTCCAGCACACGATTGTGCTGTGAACTTTCCTGCTTCGTTCTGCTCGCAATGCACTCTCCTCAGTTCTGTCACATTGGCGATTTAATCCTTACAACGCTGAATTATTTTTGTATAAACCTTGGAAACCAAAGGGTTTTTCAATTTGTAATCATCACAAATGTCTTAGTTAGCTCTTTCCGCTTCATTTGAATACCTATGTCTTGGGTCTACGGCCATTTTAAATTGTTCAATTCTTTCAGTGCGGGGACCGTCTTTATACGTTAGAATCTGACGTCTACAATCGTCAGATTCTGACGTATAAAGACGGTCCCCGCACTGAAAGAGGTCAACCCGTGCATCCTGATCTGATTTAGATATTTGTGTGGTTTCTATAAGATCGTAAACTACTTTTAGCTATTTATTGCGAGTATGGCACTGGTGACTAAATGTGTTTAGAGGCAGTAGTAATGTAGTATGAACAACGAAAACATGTAAATTTAATTAAAATAAGTAGTATTAAACTTGACAAGAAATTTCTGAAAGTAAAATGTTCTTTTTAGCAGGAATGCTAATTTGTGTCTGCAATTTAATTTTAACTGTAACACATATTTGTCTGCCCTTATTGAAAACTTATCACCAAAATATATATATTGCGACACTATGTGACGGCTGTTTTTGATTGCTTGCTAATGTTTCATAATACATTTGAATCAGACAAAATACATTACTGGTTTCTATATTATAAACATACTATATTTTGCACCGTTATTATTTATCATTACGAATTTTTGCTTGACAAATGATCACTGAAAGTGGCTCCCGTGTCCACTCCTCTGCCTCGCAAAGCCAAAAGGCAGTATCTGCTTATTTTTCAAGTAAGCAGATACTACCTTTTGGCTTTGCAGAGCATCCCTCGCCCCTTTGTCTGAGCCTGTTTACTTGCTGAGATGAGCAGGTCAGTCATTGATCAGTGAACCAGAGGATAAAGCTCTCAGTCCAAATCTCCTTATTTCTTTGTCCGGCACACGTGGCCATCTCTCACTGACTAGTGCTGACCAGTGTTGACCAGTGCGGCTGTTCAAGCTGGAAAAAAGAAGCAATACCATTTCCGTATTTTACCGCAGCATACATGATATTGAACATTTACACCCAATACAAACAGCAGTTAACAGATTACTTGAAAAGTAAGCAGTTACTGCTGTTTGTCTTTGCAGGTCATTTACATTGTACTGCAATGTAAACTCAATGCATTGAAACGATGTACACAGTTAATGTAGTGTAGATGGAAATATAACTACGTAAATACTTTTCTCTGGTATTATTTTCTGTACTTGATTTTTGTTTTATTATTAGACTTGAATTATATATATATTATGGATTTTGTGAAACGCAGTGACGTCACTCGGTTTAAACAAGGTTATATAACACCCCCTCCCCCATACTTCATTCTGTGAAACGCAGTGACGTCACTCGGTGAATAAAAGGGTATAAGAACCATCCCCCATACTTTATTGTATTAGCCAGCTCGGTGAAAACAAAGGAGGTCGAGGTCATTGAGTTTCACAGAATTCGTGTGATTGATGACAGCACATTGGCAAAAGCATGTTATAGATTCGTGTAAGTGTGAAATGAATTACTATAGAAATATTAACGTGTTTGAATGGTTATTTTTGTAGCTTTACATAAAGCCACAAAACACAACCATTCAAACAGATTAATATTTCGATAATAATAACAGCCATCTGTGCTTGTTTGGTTGTCTGGTGTATAGTGTTTTGTGTCCGCATTGACCTCTGTCGCCGCAGCAATAATCACTGCACCTCACCTAATATTATCCCAGCAAACACGACACGTCGACCCAATGCTGGTCTAGTGTTGGCCCAGCGTCGTAGACGGTGAACCAACATTGGGTCAGCATTGCGTCAACGTGTCGTGGTAGCTAATATGTCCAGCCCGTCAAATCAACCTAATCATGAAATATCTGGAATGAAATTGTCTGCCTCTGATGAAAATGTATGGAGTGAGGTTTGTTTTTAGTAATGAGCACCAGCAATCGACGCGATTGGATAACATTGAATCCATCGTTTTTGTTCTTTACTGGTAGGCAACCTTTCGATCACTAACGCATGTCGCAATTTCCACATCACAGGGATTATGTGATTTATTCAATTTAATAAAATAGTAATATTGTACATTAAATTTAAAAGTTCGTAGTTTTTCTCTTTATTTCTATTCTCTTAAATTTCTATTCGAAATAGACCAAATGCTCATGTACATGATTGTGTGCGAGCATCATTTTGCATCTCTGAAGAATGATATATTTTCTTACACCTATGGGGCTTTACAACGAAAATTTTCATAATATTAATATATATTTTTTCATTTGCCACCCACTTTTCATCCACTATAAGTCGAGAATTGCGAAAGCAATTCGCGGCTTGTATTGGATGAAAATCGCAATGCTAAATTCAGGCTTGAAAGTGCTAGAAGGTTATATAATGCTCATTTGGGAGATGACTGTCTTTATTCATTATATCGGAATAGTTTTACAGTGAATGCTGAGGTTACGTCAAATTGCATCAGATTGAGGCAAACATTATCACTGATTATTAAACCAACAGAATATGACTCTCGTGTCCACTGGGGCTACATGTATGTGTGAAAGATTATCCTGGCCCGTGGATAATGAGGATAATAACATCAGTGGTGTAGACTAAAATTACCCAACAAATACGGTGCCCCTAGCCAATGTTGGTTTGATGTTGGCCCACCGTCTGCGACTCTGGTCCAACATCAAACCAACTTCAGCTGATTTTTCCGTATTTACTAGTTTTCCCAACGTCAGCGCGATAGCCGAAATATTGGGAAATGTAAGGACCCAGAAAAAAGGAGGCGCTGACCCAATGTTGTTTTCATGCTGGCCCAGTGTCAAAGACGCTGGGCCAGCGTGAAAACAACATTGATTGAACGTTTTCTGCTTGTGAGGGGATAGCTGCCTGACCAGTGGTGATCAGTCTGGCTTTAAGCTCACAGCCAGACAATGACCACCGTCCAAGCGATCATTTCCTGCCACCTCACTCAGCTGTCCACTTAGCAAATACACCGTGCACCTGATCAGGGGGCGTATCACTCATTCTGGCCAGGGACCGTCTCCTGTTCTCCAAAAGATTGTTATTATTCGTATTTTTTTAAACGTTCTCATCAGGCGCGCTGTAACTTCATTATTTCCTAGTAACTTTTACATTATTTCCTAAGCTTGAGTTGTCACAGTGTCGCCTCATTCAGCTGAAACTATATTTGTTCTCTATGCTGCTAGATTTAATATGGTGGTTAGTAGAATGTAGAAGGACGAGATATACAGCAAATCGCTCCCGAAAAGTATATGGCACTGGGGAATCTTTCGTTTTTGAAAATGTGTACGAGTTTATGATACAACACGATGTGCACTGCAAATATAACATATTTCAAATTTACTATGCAGGGGTAGAATTACACTTCGAGGGCACAACGGTCTGCAGGACTGGAAAGTTGAGTAAAGTGCCATTCCTAAGTTAAAATTGCCACTCCTAGAAATGGTCTTGTACTTGGACTGCTGTTAAATTCCCCAGTCGTTTGGAATGACAAATAAGAAAAAATGCTTCGAACCATGCTACTAAACTATAATACCATTATGAATCAGATGTTCGTTGTGGTTTCACATTTTGTTTAAGGGTCGTTTTATGCTGTTTTAAAATTACATGTAATGTATCCGAATGATCCAGTGGGTTTCTGCGATGAAATGGTTTTAATGTCGTGAAATGGCTCACAGTGGTTCTGATTACATGATGATCGCTGGAGGGGGTGTTTGATAATTATCCTAACGCGGGATCCGGCGCAGCAGGCGTCCGAGCCAGCAATGCCTCAACTGCTTCTAAACGTTTCCGTGTTGGTTCTGGATCTGTCACGATCCCCATGGATCTCCATGCCCAGGGGGATGCGAAGACAGGCAGGTCCTCCGGAGCGTTACCACGAAACGCACTCAGGAGGTCGCGGTGTGACAGGCCGCGCAGGGCGTTGGTTCAAGACTGGTCCAACGTCTGTCGACCGACGTTGAACCAACGCCAGCGCCTCGTCGCCCCGTGAGATCGCGAGCCGATGTGAGAGACCTTGCCGCGAGGCTGCCGTTCCGTGGAACATCAAGGCGACACCCGCCCCAGGAGGGAAGTCCCGGGTTCTCATTGCCTGTTCCTCCCCTGATGTGGTTTTAAAGAAATTGAAATGTTTCTTCCCTGCCCGCTCGTGGAGATTCAGTTTTGTGTGGCTGAGATGTAGCGTGCTCTGACTGAGACCACCGGGGCTCGAAATTATCAAATATTGAATCCTGTGTCTGGAGGGCAGTGATTGTCATCTGCTTCATCTCGCCATCTCCTGCTCTCCTGTATATGTGCATGCCTAAAGCTCAATTCGTCCTTTCATTCTGAACATGTGGTTTTGCCATTGTCACAGAAAGCAACCGTCTGTACTTTTAAAGTAATTAGTTTCACAAGAGAGACCCGTGACAACTCTGCGTGTCTTTTGAAGTGAATCCTTGAACGATCCAGACGTTGTTCCAGAACCGGAGCAGCGTCCGCAGCGCTGCTCCACTATTGAACCACCTTACGACTGTCCTGTGTTTTGACGCGAGCTCGGTAAGTCGAGTTTTGCGTGCCCGAGAGTCACCCGTCATAATGTATTTGTGCTCTGCAAAGCCAAAAGGCAGTAACTGCTTACTTGAAAAGTAAGCAGTTACTGCCTTTGGCTTTGCACGGACGGCAGTACATGTATACTCCAAGGGGAAGACGTGCGTGCATCATCAGATAGCCTGATCCAGTGTACTGGACAATCTGAGAGGCTGATGACAGCTCCTGCCTCTGTCGTGTGCTGCCGGGCAAGCAATGGGCAAGAGGACGACCCGCTGTGAAAGATTGCGAGCCGTTATTCAGAAGTCGAGCTTCCTGTCACAGTAGTCACAGAGTTTTAAATATTGAGTACTGCATGGTGTGTCATTGAACGACCTCGTGATCCAAATGAACAGTTATTTCAACGTTGCGCCAATAAAAAAATAATTTTACTTTCAACAGACAACTACAACAGAGTCAAGTAATCTCAACGTTCACCATGTATACATGTAACTATATGTATGCACCACATGACAATTTTCCAATAAATTGTTAAAATGAAAAATTGTATTTATAATCTATATAAGGATATTCTTGAGGTTTCGTTTGAGATAGTATACTTGGGTATTAGGGAATAATTTGTTCCGGAAAAAATTGTGTAGCAGTTTAGCAACTGTGCGTGTGCCAAGGTAGTGTTATCCATGAGAAAACCGTTACACTAACATATTATTGTGTAGCACTTGCTCCCATTTGTGTAACAAACTCCACCGCTACACCAGACAACTTACTCCCTGGGTATTCTATCAAATCAGTCCAGTTTTTTTTTGTATAGACCTCGAGGCAAATAAAAAATAATAGACAATAGACGAGTGATTTAGAAGTTTCATGTATCTTCATACGTATGCATAGAACCTTGGACTTCATAATCTTGCACTCAATAATCTTAGTAAATGTTATCACTGGATATAAGAGTGTTTTACATTTTTTACTCTGATCTGAGCTCTTTTATACACTGTAACGTGTAATGTATTTACCGTATAACATCACATATCGGTATTAGACCCAGGTTTTGCCGAGAATTGATTGCACCAGGAGTAGAAGCTTTACAAGTTATGCCCGCCGTGGAATTCCCCGCGTCAAAGCTGCGAACAAGTATAAGCCCCGATGGCTGTGAGAGAAGATAAAGTATTAAGCCCCATTTACAGTCGGGATGAAATTGCTCTGACCGTGAATACGAAACTCTGGCTCAATATTGTTTTAATATTGGGCCAGTGTCTTCGACGCTGGCCCAATATTAAAACAACATTGGAGCACCGTCTTGCGTCTGCTGGGCGTGGCTATGCTTTTATTGGTTGGGCCAACATCTGCAACGGTTACACAGCACTGAACCGGCGTTGATCCGCGTCTCTCGGCGGCCGTGGTGGTGTCCAATGCTTAGCTCAGGTCTGATGGCGCGACCTCTTGCGATGCTAAATTTCAAAGTGACGTTTATATGGGATTGGTTCGTAAGTACGGGTGTCAGTGCCACCTATTCGTACATGTACCGTACCTCTCGTGAACATGGTCGTGGGATAGAAAGGATAGTATTATAGTAGGCCTACGACCTTTCGTAAGCGACTCGCTTCTTCTGTAAAACATTTTAACTTTATGTAGTGTTGAAGATTTTGATATATGAGCTTTTAAATAATTAGCACAGTTAAGTGGGTTATATCGAATAATTTAAGCGACACAATATTTTGGAGATATTACACAATTTCAGACACAACTTCAAGTAGGTGACATTTGAAATGATAAAAGTTACATTAAAGATTTAAATTTTCACCCACTTGAAGACTTGGAAGAACTTCGTGTCTCGTTGCCGCGATCCATTATTTTTGGTGCATGGGTAAAAATTACTCATATTTGTTTAATTTGAGACCAAACATTTGCAAAATCTTGATGTTTCAACACACATTTAATCGTTCCCAATAACTGTGATTTGGACAGCTAATAAAACGGTTTAAAACGACTTTATATTATAGTCGCGCTATAAGGGTTAACCCTTACAGCGTGGGAATAGACTTTAGTCGTCTGAATCTGTCGTCTGTAGACGTCAGATTCTGACGTCTAAAGTCGATCCCCGCACTGTAAGAGTAAACATATTTATATTGGCCGTATACTCATAACATGGTTATTCAAATGAATAAGAAAGAGCTGACTAAGGACATTTTATAATGATTTCAAATTGTGAAAACCCTTTGGTCTCCATGGTTTATATGAAAGTATTCAAAGGTTAAGGATATTATAATTAATTTTTTAGTCAACGAACGTGATGAACTATATATAAACATCATGATAAGGTTACGACCTGAAAACTGATGATTTGTACTGTCGATATATATATCCACTCAAGATTTGCCTCCACATATATTTCATTCACATTTATTCACCGGTTCACGGCTTTCACCTGCTGAGCACTGGGAAAAATGTATGCCTAGTTTTCCGGAGCAGCGATTCATTCCTGTCTGCAGTTGAGGTACGTCTGACAAGTTGTCTACGTCAACCGAGGCAGTTATAAATCGTAAAAATGTTAGTACCAGACTGAGTTTTCCCAGTGCATGGATAGGTATGCATTACATAACGTTTATTACGGTATACTTAGTAGAGATATTTCAGTATGTTCATTTTATGTGGCTATATTTCATTCAAGTACTGACATTGCAGGTACTTGAATATAATGTACCACATAAAATGAACATAATACCGATACTTAAAATAAGTATTTTCGTTTTAGCAGGACATTTCCACTCTTACACGGCTAAGTCCTTTTTGACATGTTTAAGTCACAGTTATTGGGAACGAAATGCTTGTTTAAACATCAAGATTTGCAAATCAAAATCTCAATTTAAACATATGAGTAATTTTCACCCATGCACTTGAAGTTGTGGATCGCGGTAGCGAGACACAACTTAAAGTGGTTGAAAAATAAAATTATTTGATTTAGCGGTTTGAGGGTTAATGTGCGTCTCATCTGGCAAAGTGACTAAATCCCAAATCATGGTAATGGTGGTTGTTGTGTAAATTTTATACTTTGAAATTATCCTGCAGAATAACCTAATATACTGCGAATGTCATAATTTTCACCGACATGTAACTTAGTTGGTCTAAATATAGGCTTCTCCGTTCGGAAATTTGCTTAACGCCGAGATAAATACATTAACGACAATGCAATTAGAAAAATTGTTTATTTTAGATTCGATATTTCTTGGTTCAGTTATGCAAATGCCATATTTATCGCCGACATGAAACTTCGGTCCAAATATAGTATTCTCCGTTCGAAAATTTGCTTAGCAGCAGGATAAATGCATTAAACGACGCTGGAAATACAATTAGAAAAAATGTCTATTTTTAGTTCCGATATTTCATGGTCCAGTCTAAATGTAGTAAATACACTCGTCGCGGAGTGTAACGCCGCCCCTCAATTATACCCAGTCTGTGTGTACAATTCACTAGAGCAGGCAGCTTGTGGATCCCGGAGACAATGAAACGAAGGGGTCCCGCGGCCGGTCCTCGTGGCCTGCTCCATGATTGAGTGGCTCCAGCCAAGTGAGCAGTAATCTGGAGCGTCCACAACCAGGAGACTGATTCCCACCGCCGGCTCAGTGCCGGGCCGGCGTCTGCGACGCTGGCCCGGCACTGAGCCGGCGGTGGCCATCCCGTCTCGTGTTTGTTATGCAGGAATAGATACATTCGCGGGCGGAGAGCTGACGCTCTTGAAAATTTGACACAAATTTGATGTTTGGTCAGTGACCGCGAAATTCATGGCGTTCTCCTGACACATCGTGCACATTTTAAAGGTACATACGTGTAGGAGTTGCCGAAAATCAACACTTCAACATTGTATGGTCCCATGGTTTTCATGTTAGAAAGTTTTTTTTTCATTTATCCTGTTGAACGCTACCTCCCATGTTTTCGCTACTTTTCGCTTCCCAGATGCGAGTGAAACATGTTTTACGTTCGTTTTAAAATTAATGTAAAATTGACCATTGCATTTACAGTGAATAAAGTACATTGTCCATTGTTTTACGTATTAATTTAAATCACACTTTATTAAAAAAATCAGCTTGCAGTCTACTTTTGAATGCGGCTATTTTAAAATCATAGGGAAAACATGTAAAATCACTTTACTCTCTTACAAATTTATAAATATGATTTGTATACGTTGAAAAATAGTGTAACACTAATTTACAAAGGAATTTCAAACAGTTTACAA
Source organism: Flabesymbios commensalis (assembly GCA_964017125.1). Classification (NCBI taxonomy): domain Eukaryota; kingdom Metazoa; phylum Annelida; class Polychaeta; order Terebellida; family Flabelligeridae; genus Flabesymbios; species Flabesymbios commensalis. The sequence continues at coordinate 44,838,972 of OZ024915.1, read as the reverse complement.
TTACCAGTTTTCATCAGATCACAAGTATTTATTGTAAGATATCGATTCTCTATTCGGTGTATATCGAAATCATAATGTCAACGTTCTAGTAGTAAGATATCTAACCTTACCCAATATTTGTCCACATTATTGATAAATGTGATGAATTGATTCAATATTTAGACTGCGTTCTACAGAGATCTCCTCTGCCTTTGTCATCCTGTTGCCATTCAATCAGAATATGTCGACCTTGCCACAGGAAATGTTTGCTCAGTTATGACCGAACAGATTTAATTGTTGTGATGATACTATCGATCCGATTGGGATCTGACCGGGGACAAAACCTCCGGTTGCTGATAATACAAGCTCTTTATCATGTTTATCTGTTTAAGGAAGAAAAATAGAGTGTTAGCTTTTATATTCTCGATCAGCGAAAACTCCGTGAAATCCATGAAACCCCAAATGTTCCGTTTGCAGTTAGGTTTATTTTCTATTCACGCAGCGTGTATAATAAGCCAATAAAATGTCAGATTCTGCTGTTTTATTTACATTTTAACCCTTGAAGCGCTGAATTATTTTTGTATAAACCATGGAGACCAAATATATTTTTTTTAATTTAAAATCATCATAAATGTCTTAGCTCTTTCTGCTTAATTTGAATACCTAAATGTGTTATGGGTCTACGGCCATTGTAAATGTTTTTAAATTATCAGTGCGGGGATCGACTGTAGACGTCAGATTCTGACGTATAAAGTTGATCCCCGCGCTGTAAGGGTTAGCAGTCTTCTCGTGTTATCTGTTTTTGCTTGATATTTAATAGTAGGCCTTCTCATGATGAAATATTTAAATTAACAAATTTATTCACTTGAAATTTGAGCTGACCAAGCTACATGGACTTAAATTTAAAACAAGCAAAAAACGAATTTGATATTCACAAATGTTTGTTTTGTCGTGCGCTTTATGCAATATATTGATGTCATTGACAACCTGTCAACGCATACAACTTCACAGTCTGATATGTGACAAAAACAAGTCCATGCACTTAGACCTTTTCGTACAGTAGATATCTGACAAACAATTACTCAGTACATTAAATATAAATTTAATATAGTAAATAATTAAATATTGTAAGTTTTTTTAGGACCTTTTTGTTGGCTATTGTTAACGTTCAATTGCGTTGAAAATATTTGGTTTTAGGTAAGATCTATATATATACAGAATGATATCCCAGTGTATGAATTGTTAATCTCCCCTGGAGCATTCAGCCTTGAGACTTAAGTGGTGGCTGTATCTGATCCGGTGTGATCATATCTATTACTGGGGGTCTGTTGTGAGAAGCCCTGCAAATCCCGACTAATAAAACCCAGCGTCTCTCCAACCCGCCTGACGGCTCATCCTACAGCCCTTCTCCTGTAGACTTCCTAACGATGGCTCAATGTTGGGTCAGCGTCTCCGACGCTGACCCAACATTGAGCCATCGTGAGGTTGTACGCAAATAATCCCGCAAACCAGACAGCCCGCAATGCCAAGACAGAGTCTGTGAGCAATGGTGAGACCACCGCGGCCGGCGTACCCGCGCAGGCCAAAGAAAACACCAACAGCTACGATCAGTTTTGTCGTATTGATTGAAAGCAGCGCGCAGGGCAGCTTTTTCACGCGTCTGCGGCCTCGATCGTGAAGAAACATATCCATATCATGCCGGCTTTCCCGGATGAAAATTACTACCTACGATCCCGGCTTTTGAGCAGGTCCGTGCATCATAAATGCCAGCCTTCCCAGTGAGTATCTATAACGGTGCTTTGCGTCAATGTCCGCAGCACCATCGATAAAAATGCAGGTACCCACAGGCAAGATGTATCAATGACAATAAGCATTAGCAGTGGAAGGAACAGGGGATAAATAATATCGACAGCATTACACAAGAAAGACTGAAGCAGGACTGCAGCAACGATGCAGCAGCAAAATCGCATCTTCCCTACAGCAAGGCTAGACTTCGCGAGCTCGCAGACCGTCTGCGACCTCGCGAAGCCTAGCCTTGCTGTAGGGAAGATGCATAATCGTTAGGAACTCATAGAATTACATGATGCGGTTGCCAAACTCAACAAACTGCGACATGGTGGTGATGTTGCAGACGCAATACTACCAGCAAAACCAATTCTGCCCCGTAAAGCCAAATGACAGTAACTGCTCACTTCTCAAGTGAGCACTCACTGCCTTTTGGTTTAGAGCTGATGTGAATAGCAGCAGCTGTTGCCTCACCAACAGTAGCCGCGTTAATACCAGCAGAATCAATCGGAATAACAATAACAACTTTACCATAGATCAGAGAAATGAAAGTGAGACGTAGATAAGAAAATTCTTAAGTTGGCGTAGGGTTTCACTGTTGGCAATAATCACTGGAAGTGTCACCGGAGGCGGTACTGTCGCCAACGGTTTTCTTTGAAGAGGTGGTAGACCTCACCCAGCAGACACAAGACACCTACCCAGTGTTTATTTAATTCCTGATCAACTGTAGGCCAGCAGACATATTTGTTGTACGTGTAATATTCTTTTCTGCAATAAAACATCGAATTATATGCCAAAGGCCTTGGTTAAAAATATTCTTTTACATCAAAATGTTGATGCACAAACTATTTTTTTTAAAGAAATTATGTTGTCAGAGACTTTTTATCTCAGCGTAGTGAATGACCTACAACAGTAATTGGGTATGATTGTTTTCCTTGAACTTTAAGCTCGTTAATAATAGCTCTGAGGCAAATCAATACTATCAAAGTCCAAAAGAATGCAAGGTCTGTCCGACCTAGTCCCTAATTCACCACCAGGCGAATTACACGTACAACTAAAAATAACGACTATGGAATGTCGTTAAAAATGTGGCTAAAATTAATTTGAAATCAGAATAAAACCTGAAGTTTCAGGTAAAATAAAGATAAAACCAAACTGATATGTAATGATAAACTTAAGACACATAATTGATAAAACAATCATTAAAACGTATGCCACCTGTCATTATCATGTATATTAGGTAAGGTACAGAAGAGTGTTTACTAACATGATTAATATCAATCCCATTTATAGCAACATAGTTTTACTGCATGGTTTCTGAGAGCACAGATCTGATCAATTTCTGTTTATAGAAGCGAGGAATGGAAAAATCTGCCTCTCCCTTGATATAATTGATAAAAAATAATCAACAACATTGACAGCTACTGCTATTCAAATCCAAAAGGCAGTATCTACTTACTTGTAAAGTCTTTTGGCTTCCCACGACATAATACATGTAAATATACATGTACATGCATACTGTACAACTACAAGGTTGAAGAAGACTAGAATTGATCAACTACACAGCAACCACGATGCGTTGAACCAATGCTAATTTAATGTTGGTCCAGCGTCTGCGACGCTGTCCCAACATTAAATCAGCATTTGTTTAACGTCTCGTGTTTGCTGTGCATGATGGTGCGCTCGTTGCGTTGCCCAGGCGTTGCATATTTGATAGGTCGACGTTAGCGGCCGTGGGCCGGAGATGAGGCATCCTTGAACTCTTATCAGCTGTAATGACGACATCGACCTGAGGACAAGTGCAGGAATCGGCTCGCAGAGATCAGACAATAGGCCTGAAAACTGTCAATATGGTCGATATATCGTAGGCCTCTAATTGGTCGAGATGGCCATCTCGACCAATCAGAAGCCCACGATATATCGTAACTTGTACGAGAATTCGGAACATGTATGGTGTATTATATACAGGGGCGTCTCTAGAATCTGAAGAAAGGAGTGAACGCAGCCCGGGTTTGGGGTGTGTGTCCCCATAATTTTTGTGTATCTTTGAAAATATTTGACAAAAGTAAGGGGACCGCTCCTTGTGCGCCACCCCCTGGATCAGCCATTGGTATACTGAATCGCCAAATACTGAACTCTTTAGAAATGAAGATTTTTGTCAGTTCTTAATCTGGGAATGGTTCCATATAGGTATCGGTACCAAGTACACGTATGTATGTACGTACTATATGAGCTCGCAATTTTCAGTATACAGGGTGCATGTGGTGACGTCAAATGATAGGGTTTTCATTGTGGTAATGAAGTACATGAATTTGCTTTCAAGTTTGCTTTTAGTATATTCCCAAGATTTTTCATAATCGTCAAGAGTTTGTTGGTTGAAAATTTCCCAAATACAATATGTGCCATCTGCCTCGAGGACAAATGGAGTGGGCGGCAGATGCCGAGTGAAAGCGTTTGTCATTGTAGTAGCTCCAACCGAGAGCAAATCTCAACTGTGCGCATTAAGCCCCAGATCACTGATGTCGACTGCATTAGACATTCAGTGATTTCATGTGCACCTGTGTAGCCAGTTGTTAAAAATAAAATATGGCTTAAAATCTTTAAAACCTGATATATGTTGGAACCTAAATTTCACAAATCACCTACATTTTCAGTCACTTGAAGTTGTGTGTCGCGGTAGCGAGACACAACTTCAATCGACTGAAAATTTAAATTGAATAGCTCAGACCTCCAGGGGTTAAAACCTTTCAGAGACGTGTGACATTAAAACGTTCAGAAACGCCTAGCTGTGGCGAAATCGATTTTTGAACAATTTCCGTCAGACAATTAAGACAGGGTTACCCGCCGCACAACCACTGAAAACGGGAGTGTGTGCATGGAGAACCGTTGTTGAGAGGACATGTTGGGCCGGAGTCAGCTTGCAGAGCAATGTAAAGAGGCACTCTTGAAGCGGCAGTCCTCGTAACAAACAAACTGCATAATAGCTGCTGCTGAGATTGGTAGGAGTGGATGCGTAATCTGGTAATGGTTTATCGTTGGCTCAATGCTGTGCCAGTGTCTACGACGCTGGCACAGCATTGAGCCGACGATTGATGAATCTCGGCTGTTCAGCTCTCACTGTCAGCCACGTGTCAGCTCAACACTTCACACTTTCTGCAGAAAATCTGATGACAGCCAGATATAGCACGAGACAGATAATAACGGATAATAAGGGATGTGGAGCAAAGACATGTAGGCTCTCTAGGTTATGAATATTATGGCGAAAAAGTAATACATTAATCATGTTAATAGTGGCCGCACAGACGTTACGTTTTGAATAAAATATGTGGTATCTTCACTCAGAATCAGTTATTAATTTAAAAACATATCTTACAAATAATTTTGTATATACATTTTTTTTTATCAATTTGAAAAAATATAAAAATAACTCGCATATAATTTGTATACATTTTAGAGAGCAGGAGACTTCTTCTAAAACAGATTGTAGTGTCTTGCATTGAAAACACTCGCGAAAAAAACCCCAAAACACAAATTTAATAATTGTTGCTCTAATATTAAACTTGAGAAATTTGCTTGTATTGTAAGTTCAGATAAAGTCATGGCTGCAAAATTTGTCTACTTAACTTCACATCTTCTCGAGAATGCACAAATATAGGTTATCGTAATATTACTATACTCTTACATCGCAGAGAAAACTGCCTAATGCCAGTGGTTGTTGATTCGAATGCATTTTAAAACCCTGTTCAAAATTGACATTGGAAAATAGCCGATTGGAAATTAGCCGTTTTTACTCTGGGCCTCTCGGTCCTTACTCAAGTGCGCAGTGTGCAGCCACGGCAATGCAGGAATATGACACAATGTGGTATTGACAAAGTAGAGGACATGGTTGATGGCTCTCCCGGGGTGACTCCATCCCCCAGCACTGGCCCAATGGCGGGCTGACGTTGGCCCGGCATTGAGCCAGCTGTGGGCCAACGTGTCGTCTGCGCGGGGATGCGTCCTCTCCTTTCTGTAAGCCAGCACTCTGCAGCGACTTATTTGGACGCGTGATAATGAAATTGTGGCCGCGCCGCCACAGCCTCCCTCTACTACTGTGGATACAGCAAGCCAATGTTGGTCCACCGTCTACGACGCTGGCCCAACATTGGACCAACATTGGCTTCATGTATCGTGTTCACTGGGACGTCTGACAAATTAACACTACGGTTGCCGTAGATGGTGTCTCCGTACCAGAGATATCTGTAATTCTCCCCAGGATGATCGAAATTCTGCTCGAAATACTCGTCCGGGTCAATTATTTTAAACCCAATTTTGGGATGATTTCTGTTTCACATCCGCATGAACTTTTCCCTCTAGTTATCAAAATTTTGATTAACAATTTGAATGTTTTCGTGCAGAGAAGGATGTGGGCCCACATTAATAACAACGCTGATCAATGCATGTCGCAGGCAGCGTGTTCTACTGGGTCCATAAAATCTCGCTTTGATCTAAACGCCAGTTATTTATAGACGTGTTAATGTATAGTTTATGAGGCAATATTTCCAGCCGTACCTAACATCCAAGGATCCTGTCGTAACGGACAGCGACCATGCTAAAAGGCGAGATTTCCTTCTAGGAAGTGTGCCCTTTTTTGCTCGAGTAATTATGTAGCATAAAACTGGAATATGACGTGGGCTTTCCAGAAAACAGCACAATTAATAGGCATATGTTCTTTTTTAAGGTCTGACAAAATATTTTAGTTTTACATGTACATGTAGTAGTAACTGAAACGGCTTTTCACCGAACAACTTTTTTTTTCTGAGTGTAAAATTGGTTCATATTTAAAACGTTCATCTATTTATTGAAACAATTTTGAGTACATTCATCACTTATAGCCTTTAATAATTCAGTCTGGGCGATCTTGGAAATCTTGTTGATTTTTAGTGAAGGGGGACATCACTGCTGGACAAAGTCAAATGGCAGTAACTGCTCACTTTACGAGTAAGCAGTTACTGCTTTTTGACTTTTCAGAGCACGTGATCAGCGATCACTACGGCTTTCTTTTGGTTGTTTTGCAGACCATCGTCTCCAACGCTGGCCGAACATTAAATCAACATTGATTCGACGTCTTGTGTTTGCTGGGACCGTGACGCCACCCAGTAAACACAAAACATTTGTATAACATTTATACAATGTTGGACGTTGTTCCAACATTGTATAAATGTTATACAAATGTTTTGTGTTTACTGGGCAGTGTCTCTTCCCAAGAGCTCCCTCAGGAGCAGCTCCTTCAGGAGCTGTTGGAGAAAGTGACTGGCGTCGATTGAAACAAGACCGCGGAATGTTGTCACTGCAGACAACACACAATCGTTTATTTGAGCAATCTATTCATCGCCAGATAATGAGATTTACGTAAATGGGAATCTAACGCCAGTCTCTCCCACTGTAAAACCCGCCGGCCGATCCCTGTAACCCTCTGATTGCTATAGGCGTGTTGTTATATTGGCCCAGATGTGACAACAAATCCGTATTACGGTAATAGTACTTTAGTTCACTGTCAGACAACGTCTTGTGATCATGTTGTCACAACGTTGATCCAACATTGCACATACTGCAGGACTATATCTGGGTAACGTAGGCGTATTTTTGCGCCTAGGTATTATGTAGTCCGATTGTCCATCCGTCTGTCCCTCTGTCTGTCCCTCCGTCTGTCCCTCCGTCCGTCACAATTATGATATGAGGAATTTTCAGGCCAAATTTGTTTGATGCGGGGTGACTGGGGCTTGTTATGGTGTCTTCCACAGAAGAATAATCGTATTTAAGTTTCAGAAAATATAACGATAAACATTGTTATTTTCACTGAGTTGCCATAAAATCTAATGTGTTTTATTTCACAATCCATATTTCATTCATAAGTTTTAATAAATATTTCCATTTACAACGAGAACTACTTGTCTACAATTCGAAATGATAATTTCCACGAGTACGCAGTCCCTGGCAGTGACGGGTGGCTCGTTGCAGAAGACAAGATTGACCGCGCGGAGATTGCTGATGTATCCGATGTTAATATGAACTGACGTTTAGCTCCAGGGAACAAGATGCAATGCCCGGCGCCTGCTCGGGGTTGGGCCAGCGTCTCTGACGCTGGCCCAGCACTGAGCCCGCGCCGGGCCTGTGTCTCTTGTTGTTTGACAACACATAGGGACAGTGCACTTGGGTTCAGGCGAGGACATATTTATACCCTGCATACACAAACAATATGTCTGGGCGACCGATCTATAGTTATTTAAGAAATTAACACTTGTAATGTTGTACACAATACTAACCCGATATTAGCGCTATTTAATTATTTGAATTTTCACCCACTTGAAGTTGTGTCTCGCTACCGCGATCCACAACTTTAAGTGCGTGAAAATTACTCAGACTTGGTTAATCATGTTAATTTGAGACCAAACATTAGCAAATATTGCTGTTTAATCACTCATTTAATTGCCAATATCTGTGATTTAATTAACCAGGTGATAATTTTAAAACAGATTTAAAACGACTACGGTACCCAGCCATCTCGCCACAATGTTTGCCCACCATCTAAGACGTCGGCCCGACATCGGTCCAACATTGGGTCGATGTCCGTGTTTGCTGGGTATAGTCTTGCTTATCGGTGTGACAAGGAATAGCGTAGGGTTAATTTATCCGTCACTTATCGTGAATTATTCTGTGATGATGTGGGGAAGAGATCATGACAAAATGCACGGTTTGAGAAACATCCATTCTGATACTAATATTGTTAGGAAATTCACCGACGTTTTCATGGTTATCGTAAATATTCTTTTTTCGTCGCATGAGTTGAGTGCACATTATGATAATATTCTGTTTGAATACCACTCGGTGCATAAATTTATCACATTTCATTTATCTGAGCGACGCTAATTCTATGGACCCGGTTGATTTTCATTAGTTTTGATTGGTGGCAGCGCCATTATCATGACTGCGACCAGGTATAATTGACCTTGATGGGTCGGTCCATTGAACGGATTGGCGACACGACTTCTGTCACCATGCATGTGCACCACCTAGTGACGAGTCGTGTAATTAGTAGTGACCCGCTGCCCCCCAGCAAACACATAGGTTGAATCAATGTTGGTTTAATTAATGTAGTTTGTTTACTCCAGAGTCGACAAACTCAACAAGCGAACCGTCTGTATAGTGCGACGTTGGACCATCATTGAATCAACGTTTGAATGTATGCGGCTTACTTCAAGATGTAACCGAATTATCAATTAGTGTCAACTGCTAAAACCTACCTGAAAGCTTTGTAGTTAAACGTTTCAGAATACAATAATAGTAACTTGGTTCATCCTTAAAATGATATTAATATGCTGCTGGTTCAGTCTTATTACTCTCAAACTGAGAGTAGAAGTTACCATGACAAATACACAGCTCACATAATTTATACGCTGTGTTTATCTAAAGCTGAACTAATCCTAGTAAACACGAGGTATTGAACCAATGCTGGGTTTATGTTAAGCCACCGTCTTCGACTCTGGCCCAGCCTTAACCATGTTAACCTGATATTGTTTCAAGGCCTCTCGTTAGAAATGTTTCTTTCTGGTAAATCAGCTCACGCATACGCAGTTTCCCCTTGCTGTTCACTTTGATGACACAGCTTACGGCGTATAGTCTCCGACCTGTAGTGTAACGCGCTGACAACACTTAAATTTCCACCCTGTGCTAGTGTAATGCTCGGCCGTAAACTGTGTCCCAACAGTAAACCGGCATACAGTATAGGGATAACATGGTTAACGTCTGGGCATTAAAAAAATCAGTGAAATCTACGTTTTTCCTTCTGTGTAATATATTTTTTATATTGAAGGCCAGTAGACATCAGCATACGCATCACTTGTGTATCTGTTGACATATTTGACTTGGCTTCACAAATCTTTTTTATGTGCAAATGAGTTATCTATGGATTTCTAGGCAATAACTTTTCACGTGGACAAAAGCTAGGCCGTATAATTATGTTGATATGGAATGTACCCCGTACCCTTTTATCGATCCACCATGTGTTGTAGGTATTGGCTCAAGTTTTATTAATTAAAAAAAAATCAACTGGCATGAATCTGCTTTTAAAATGAGATTAATTCTAAGCTTATCACATGTAAATTTGTCGCAATCCATGAATACTCCATTGGAAATCGATCGATATTATGTAAATCATATCGTGGCTCCCATAAAATTGTTCACTCAGCTCGCAATGTACATGTGTGGCCCCTAGATTTCTCCGATCATATCACCCAGAAAAAAAATATCCATGTGTACTGTATTAGCATAACAATTAAATCTTCACCTTGGCATTAAAGGGTCGTTTCTAACACTTTACGAAGTGGCAGATAAACCCTTTAACCGCCGGTGCCGCATATATTCGGGTTTTTATTTTTTATTAGCACATTAAGTACCACATTTTAAACATGTCAAAGATAAAATGTGACATCACCCAGCAAGATTTGAAAAGAGTTGACCTCTATTTTTTCAAATCTGAATAATTTTCACTCACTTGAATTTGTGGATCGCGTCAGCGAGACACAACTTCAAGTGGGTGAAAATTCAAATTGAATAATTTGGCGTTTATAGGGTTAATACCAAGGTGGCGAAATGATTTATATAGCGGTGTAAAGTCCTAGTACTAGTAGATGATTTTTTTAATCATAATCAATTCAGTCACCTTTTCAGCTCATAGAACCGAGCTCAGAGACATAAAAAATGAGCTCCTTTGTAAATAAATGAATTAATCTGATTCACGACTGTACTTAACTCGGCGAATAATTTTAATGTTGTTTTAATCATTTTTGAATATTCTTTACCCTATTTTTTTTAAAATATTCTGGTAACAAATCAACAATTATTGGTTATTGATTTCATATCTATTTCGTTTAAGTTTTGAATGAATCCAATTCCACGATATACTCATGTATTCTGTTTCTGTTCACTTCTCCCCTGTCCCAGGAAACACGTGACGTTGAATCAATGCTGGCTGGACTGATGTTGGCCCATCGTCTATGACGCTGGCCCAACATCAACCCAGCATTCATTGCACATCTCGTGTTTGCTGGGTTGAGGCTCACAACAATTTACATTTGAAATCAGCGCAATACCAGTCATGTAAAACGCGTCCGCGCTTATTGATCAGCTCCATTGCCAGTGTTTTATAATCCCCGCTCGATGAGCTGTGTCGCCGTAAGTAGCCGCCTCTGAAGTGGGCGCGATAAGGAAAAGCGGGCAATTTTCTGGCTAAAGGGTCATTTATGGGATCAATCCATTCTAGAACTACTGGTCAGCCTGCACTCGGTCCATGAGTTGAGTGCTATTCTGTTCTGCAAAGCCAAAAAGTAGTAGCTGCTTGCTTGGAAAGCAAGCAGTTGCTGTTTTTTGCTGTGCACTGCAGTGCTATTGTAGTGCTGTGATTCTTCAGTTCGTGGCAATATCATATATTTGTCAATGTTAAAAATGATGTGTTAACACCTAAGGCTCTACATAATTAATTTCATATTTTCACCCACTTGAATTTGTGTCTCGCTGCCGCGATCCACAATTTCAAGTGGGTGAAATTACTATACATATGGACAGTTTGAATAAAATCGTTTCCCAATCTAGGAAAATTTACGCTTATTTTCTTCTGATTTCTTCTTGTTTGAAAGGCAAAGAAAAATGCTAAAAACGGCTTTAGACGTGATTAGCACTTCAAGGGTTAACCCTTTGACTCGTTACCTACCTGAACAGCTGTTATGATTTGTGTTAATACTGCACAATTACAAATTTCTGATGGTGAATTATGTATTAAGTAGCAAATATTGATAAATTCTCTCTAATTATAATATAAAAGGGACATGTATGTAATTTTCTGTCGCTTGAAGCTGTGGGTCGCGGTAGCGACACACAACTTCAAGCGACCGAAAATTGCAATTATCTAATTCAGCGTAAATGGTTCACATAATCCACGCATGTATCCGTTTGATCTACAGACAGAAATATCATGTGTAATCCCATCATTATGACATATTACGCCGTCCATTTGCCGACGGATAGCGCTACAGCGTCACTGACAGGCCAATATCAATAACACAGCTGATGCTCCGGACTCGGCCTGCCAGTCCCGTTATTGTACTGGGAAACTCTCAAAAAAACCTTCATACGGATTGCATGCATCTCTGGGAACAAATGAGCCACGCTCTTTTAACATCTTACGAAATGCGATACGACGTGCCGCATTTTGGTTTAAAGATGTGCCAATGTCTGAGACTTGGTACAGATTTGATACAATGTTGTGCCAAAGCTTATAATATTGTGTATATGTACATACATGTACCTATTCTCTTCATGTTTGTTATACACTTACTGTAGTATAATGTGAGATGGTATAATGACATTTGTTGTTTATTATATATAAAGGGAAATTACAGATGAGAGCGCAATATTTCGTTCTTTGAACCAGTTTGTGAATATATATATAGGGAATTTACAGGTGAAAGCGCAATATTTTTTTCTGTGAAACCGTTCTATGAACCAGTTTGCGAACAGGATCAAATATATTAGGATTTAAATTATTTCCTCTCCATTCCTGACATTCCTTATTAAATTGTGGCGCACGTGACGAGCATATCAATATCTGACTGATGGCAGATGTTTCCATCAGGAGTGACGTCACAGATGTGCCACATATTATGGTGTGTGCTGCAGTGACGTAATATCTGTCAGAGTGTTTCCCGGATATGGACAGCAGGAAGCGCACGGAAGCCCAGGCAATTAGAAATATTTGCTCAGCAAGCAGGAAACGTTTTGCCTGTGTTGTTTCAATATTGGGCCATCGTCGCAGACGATGGCCCAATATTGAAACAACACAGACCCTTGTTCGGTGAACTTTCAGAGCTGGGATAAATGGCCTTAGGGCAGGGATCTACTCCCGAACCAATTAGCGCCACCATGTTCCATTATATTACGGAATAAGCTAATTTCAACTCATTTCATTTCGCTGTGTAACCTTTACCCACGATTTGCCAGCTTTTCAACTGCGAGCTTTTGGTCGTTTTTTTGTTTTAGATATGTATTTCGGTCGACACCCATCATTATTGTCAAATTGTCATACTAAAATTTAATCTTCACCCATGCACCCGAGTTGTGTGTCGCGGAATCCAGTTTCACCATATCTCCTAAATTTTTATGATATTTAATTGGGGGTTAGATAAGAGTCTACATGTAGATCATCATTTTGTTTAGCAGCTAGCCAACTACTAGTACTGATATTATGAAAATTGCAATATGCCTGCTGTGTGCCGGAAATTCCGTCTCCTGGCCTCTGACGCCACGCTGATGGGCCTAATCCTGACGGTCACAATCTTATTCTGCGTGCTACAGGTGTGCAGATTTTCAAATGACGAATTGCTCAATGCATTTGCTTTCTCTTGACGCTGGGCATGTCCAACTTGAAGTAACGTACTAATACCAGGTGGCCTGCATGCTATAAAATTGAAAACCATGGTCACTTCACATTAACCTTTCAGATCCTGACGTCTTAAGTCGATCCCCGCACTGAAAAAAATATACTGGCCGTAGACCCATAGCATAGGTATCCAAATGAAGCGGAAAAAGCTAACTAAGACATTTATGCTGATTTAAAATTGAAAAAACCCTTTGTTTTCCATGGTTTATACAGACATATTTCAGGGATAAATCATGCGATCAGTGCATGATTTTCGCTGATTTCTCAGTCAATTCGCAACCAATTTTCTAGCGCTATATCGGCCTAAGCTGCTGCGCTCGCATAGGCCGTTGTAATACACGGCTACCAATTTTCATGTATGAGTTGTAAGGACCCAGCCGCAGCAGTGGTTTTGTTAGAGAACCTCACGCTCATATTCTATCCCTCACCCTTCCCCCCCCCCCCCCCCCCACACACACACCTTCCATCTTTGTGACACTCTGGGGAGTCTGGTATGTAAAGGTTGGCGTCAGCGATGTAATAAGGACATGGTTATCCCCGGTAAGGCGTTTGCCACACGTGGCCCCCGACGCCCTAATTACCTGTATTATCGACGAGGGACTGCCGCGGGGTCCGCGTGACAAATGACGTGTGGACTGGGTCACTGACCACTACACTGACCAGACGAAACGAGATCCCACATTGGCCCAGCATTCAGGCAATGATGGGTGCATAGCAGTATAAGGGTTAACCCTTACAGCGCGGGGATCGACTTTAGAATCTGACGTCACTTGAAGCTGTGGATCGCGGAATTCTCAGAAATTTGCCGCCGCATGACTTGACAATAATAGTGTGTGCAAAATGTCATGAAAATTGGTTTAGAATTGACTGAGAAATCCGCGAAATTCTTTTACTCTGGTTGATAACTTTAATGTGAATCTGACTATTGAAATGTAACGAAAACTTGCTATATACATGATATATGCCACTCAATCTTGATCATTTTAGCATTAATGTAATGAGAAAATGATGATAGTTTTAGAATCCATACTTTATTCTCGCTTGTTACATAATTCAGATAATCAATACTGTACTTTCTATCCCTGTTGCATAACCTACTGGGTATGTACAAATACAATGTTATATCTACGTCGTGTTTGACAGACTTTTTATATGGTATCTGAGACATATTACCCAACGTTGAATCAACCTCGATATTCTCGCGTGATGTCACAGAATAATAGATGTCTTCTTCGCCCTTACGATTAAAGGGTCGTCTCTGACACTTTGGCAGATACGACCCCTTAATCAGTAAAGGATTCACCACTAATACCACCGGTAGGCTACCACACGAATAATCTGCCTATAATAATATCCATCAGTATATTGAAATGATGTGTGATTTCCAGTGTCCCTGCCTCACCCACATCACCCACACCACAAAGGAACAGGTCAAGGTAACACTTTGGCTACGTATTGCGATTGAGACACTAACGCTTTCTAACTCTTTTGTTTCGAAGTCTGGCAATACATTTGAAAAGGAAATTATTAATTTATGGGCATGTGGGATTAATACTTGAAAAAATCTGAAATAGATGTAACTTTGATACTAGTTGTGTACTTGATATAAGTGAATAATTAATGTCAGAATTAGGATCCACAAGCTAACTACATGTAGTATTATATGAATATCGTAAATCAGAATTGTTTTTCAATTATATATATAATAATATTGTAGTTAACAAAAGTTGTTATTTTAATGTATTTTATTCAACATAAAGATTTTGATAGAAATATTGAACATCACATGTATGAATCACTTTTTCGCTTTATCGAAGTATGTTTTGTATTATTTTACTTCTCTTCTTTTAAACCTTAGAGCTCTGGCATGTTCAATTTAAATTTTCAGTCACTTGAAGTTGTGTCTCGCTACCGCAACACGCAACTTCCAAGTGACTGAAAATTAGTCAGTTTTGTTAAATTTAGACCTATCTGATATCAGTTTCAGAAAAGATATTTTTCACTTTTCGAATAAAATAACAAAAACAACAGAATGGTCACCAGTGCTCAGAGAGTTAAGCATGATTTTCTCTCTCAAAAAAAAATGTAATGTAGATAAATATTTGCATTGTGCTATGGCTTTTTTTGTGAGTATTTGAAATTTTTTCATTAACAGCTTTAATTATATCTCATATCCATATAGGTTTGCATAACCATGATAACCCTATTTGTCAAGTAAAATTTATCAATTTAATTTTATCTGATTTGATTTATGTTTATCATCTGATAAGGGATTGCCCACTGTCGTACAGTGTGTATATCCCCAGCAGGCACAACACGTTGAATCAATGTTAGTTTAACGTTGGGCCACCGTCTACGACGCTGGGCCAACGTTAAACCAACATTGATTCAACTCCTCGTGTCTGCTGGGTCATGTATGGTCAATTTACTTTAATATTGATTAACCCTTTCAGCGCGGGGACCGACTTTAAAAGTCAGAATCTGACGTCTACAACGTCAGACTCCTTCGTCTAAAGTCGATCCCCGCACTGAAGGAATGAAACATTGATACTGGCCGTACATCCATAACATACATGTACATGTAGGTATTCAAATGAAACAAAAAGAGCAAACTAAGACATTTCTGATGATTTAAAATTGAAAACATTCCTTGGTTTATACAAAAATATTTCAACGTTGTAAAGGTTGAATCTTGTAGATAAAGATATTGATAGATTATTGATAAAATATGGTGGATCATGATGACATATATACCGGTACGCCATATCGTTATATGGAAAAAAATGAATACAACAAATTCGTGAACTATATAATATTATCATCTACATTTTAAACCTTTATTGGATGAATACTGTTTCATTCATATAATTATGAAGTTGGAATTACTGACAGAATTTCCAGTTTTCAATGCAAGGATATGCTTTTAATTTGTAAGAAATAGATGTCTTAATAATATTATTATGTAATGTAACAGTTGATGGTAATTTGAAACGTATATGTATATAAGTAATAATACCACTGTATACTGATATGATAGCTCGGGAGAATTTATAAGAAAGAGTGTTTTTCAGTCATTTGTGCTGACTGATCACCAATCAAGAATGAATCAGCACATGCCCGCCTTTTCCCACCACCCAGTTAATGAGCCACTTATTCTTCAGTAGCAATTAGAGCCGTCTGGAATTTACTAGCGCGTCCATATTCTTGGAAAAAAATATGCTGAAGTATCTAACAAATGGAGCTCTGCTCTGCAAAGACAAAAGGCAGCATCTGCTTACTTGTAAAGTAAGCAGATACTGCCTTTTGACTTTGTACGGCTGAGCTTACACTGGAGACATATAACACTGAGAATGAGTGTAGGCTGAGCTGTCCGGTGTGCTTTAGATCGCACACCGTTGCAGATAATTGTAACAATGCTGGCCCAATGTTTCGTGTTCCCTGGGTTACTCTTCTTTATTATTTTTTTATTCTCTCCCAGTTTTGATTTCCGACATTATACCAACACTGAGTCAACGTCTCGTGCTTGCATGAAATCCGTTCTTTATTATTTTTTGCCTTTTTATGCTGAATTATCGTGCCACGTGTGGGAGTTTTCCCCCGAGATGAATTCTTATTTCACCCAGATAATTATCGGCGCTCCACATTACGAGAGCCCGTGAACGCGTCGGCATGCCCTGCAGGATGTGTTTAAATAAATTGTTGCCGTAAATTACCAATCAAGACACTGGTAGTATGTGCATAGCACGAGGCTGATGAAGATAAATACATAAAATGTAATAACAGAAAAAATGAATATTTATATTTGTATCTACACTAATATGGACTATGTATCTAATCTTGTTTAGCCCATCAATTCACCTACAGGGAATAATTTGTTTAAAAACACTGTGCAGCAGTTTAGCAGCCGTGCATGTGCTAAGCTACTATTCTTCATACAAAAAACTGCTATACCAACATATTATTGTGTAGCATATGCCCTAAATTGTGTAGCAAACTGCTCTGCTACATCCAGACAAATTATTCCCTGCACCTAAAATAATTTTGTATTTATGGTATGTTTCCATTGTATGTTGTTACGCTACATGCTATTTTTTACAGGAATAAATAGTGTGAAGTGAAATATCAACCGCTGAGCTAAACAATGTCTGACCAATGTTGGCCCACCGTCTACGACGTCGGCCCAACATTGGTCAAACATTGGGTAGATATGTCTTGTTTACTGGGTTAGAGTTTCTGCCAAAGTAACACGAGGTGCTGAAGGTTGTTTTATTGTTGGGCCAGCGTCGCAGACTATATGTGTCACTGTGTATCGAAAAACGTGCTGAAAAAAACTATCGTGTTGCACTCAACTAAATTAACGACACTAACCAATGATAAGAAATAAACTGTACATGCATGTATGTTTTGATATATCTTGTTTAATACATTCACGCTGATAAACAAGATGTCGCAATCACACATTTCCCTAAATGTGACCACAAACGGAAATTCTGCCTTTCCAAAATTCCTAGAATGGGCTGAGATCCGAGTTTTGCAAGTGTGCTAGAACTGAAACCAATACTGCCGTGAAAAGGCAGACAACAGTAATGGCTTACTTTTCAAGCAAGCAGTTACTACTGTTTGTCTTTGCAAAAGAGAATAGTTATCTTGCGTACATTTGTGTGTATTTTGATCTATAAAATCCAATTTCTGCGGTTTTCACTAGCCGCTTTTGATACATGAAATTTATGCTATGATTTTATGAATCTTCATTATTATTTTGATCTCACATGACACTTGGTACATTGTATGTGTAAGATAACCCCTACTACGATGAGCTATTCAATTTCAATTTTCAGTCACTTGATGCTGTGTCTCGCTACCGCGACACACAGCTTCAAGTGACTGAAAATTTATGTGATTTGTCAAATTTAAGTCCCAATGCATATCAGCGTTCAGGAATTTAAGACATATTATATATTTAACAACTAGTTATACAGGTGCTGATATTGTAACAACACAGAATGTCCACTGTCTGTAGTCGACATGAGTGCTCTAGGGGTTAGATGTCTAGCTATTGTATTTGTGCTAACATATTGTATTTTCTGTCTTTTCATGACCTGCGCCACCCTGCACTCTCGTCCTGTGGATACTCATTATCACCGTGCCTATGACTTGTGACAACATGTGGATCACCACACCATGGATTACATTACATCGGGATCTTTCCCACGTTCTTCCCGCGCCCATGGAATACCGGACTCACGCCATTTCTGGATTATCTTCTCTGTTGATCATGTTCGTGTCCTCCTCAATCTGGATATATATTATAATGATCACCCCCCGGCTGCCTGTCAACGCACACCCCTTGCTCACACCTGCCCGATCTCGTCATTCACCCACCACAGTGATGGCCCGATCACACACAAAAAAGCCCCCAAGGTGAGTTGTGTTTTTAATTTTTTTTTTTTTTATTATTACCCCTTCTGCGATTTAACCCAAAGTTGCACTGCTGAGGTTGCATTTACCGTAATTTTATCCCTTAGAGCGCTAAATTTAATATTTTAAAATTTTCACCCACTTGAAGTTGTGGTTCGCTACCGCGACCCACAACTTCAAATGGGTGAAAATAACTCATTTGTTTAATTTAAGACCAAACATTTCCAAATTATCTTGAACGCTGATTTCGTTCCCAATAACAGTGGATCGGTTTATAAAACGGAATAAAAACTACTTTAGTTGTGCTTAGCGTTGTGATGGTTAATGACCATATACTGTAGATATCGTAATTTTCGCGAGGTTTTAATTTTCGCCAATTTCGCGAGGAGGACAAATTCGCGAATTCAAGAATTCCCGAAAATTATAATAGAGCTCTACTAAAGAAAAATGTAAATTCGCGAATTCTCAACTTCGTGAAAAGTCACAAAATGAGAAATTCGCGAGAATTTAAACACGCGAAAATTACCTGATTTACAGTATACGATTTACAATTTACCATTTAAACGCCAAGTTGTTTAAATTTGTTTTTTCCCCTACTTGAAGTTGTGTCTCGCCGACGCGATTCACAGCTTCAAGTGGGTGAAAATTATTCATATTTGACAAAATGGAGGTGAGCGATTTTGAAACCTTGCTGAATGATGTCACGTTTTATGCAGTGTATTGTGGGAAAGTAGATAACAATAACATATGTGTAATGATTTAGTATCTGATGCTAAATAATTTGCATCATTTGGAGTACGGTGGATTATGGCGAACGACGTTGTTCAGTATGTGGTGAGATTTGATGATGGCGTGGAAATTCAGCGAAAATTATACAGCTCAGTAAAATAAAGCTCTGCTACTGTCACATGCATATATTATGCACATTTCCATGCAGTGTATAAGTGTGTATTCGTGATACATGTACAATATGCATGATAACCCTATTAACCCTTTCAGTGCAGGAACCGACTTTAGACGTCAGAATCTGACGTCTGTAGACGTCAGATTCTGACGTCGAAAGTCGATCCCCGCACTGAAAGTGTAAAATATCTATAATGGCCGTAGACCCACAACTTATCTAGGTACCGGTATTCAAATGAAGCGGAAAAAGCTAACTAAAACATTTATGATGACTTTAAATTGAAAAAACCTATGGTCCCTATGGTTTATACAAAAAAAACATTTCAGCGTAGTAAGGGTTAAACCGCATATAAGGTTATGATTGCAACAACCCGTTGAATTTTTGTTCACCGGGATTCAACGTGTCCACTTCATCATGTATTTATGATCATGGACTAACGGGATAAAATTCCGGCTTCCCCTATCGTCATCCACGCAAACATAATAAAGAAATGATTGATGATGCAAAGACGCTGCGATAAATCATCAATTTAATTACCAACACGTCGGCAGTGTGACGGGATGCGTGTAGAATGCTGGTTTACTCGAATATAAACTGAATAAGACAGACAGGATTTTACGAGATGTGTTTGTTTCAAAGAATAGTTTTCAAGCTTTGACGTCGCTACGTAAGGTCGATAATTCGATAATGCAAGTGTAAAATTGGGTCTAAAATTTATACTTTTCAGCAAACACATTGGTTCGAAAGCTGTTTTAGTATGTTAACCCTTTATATTCACCTGCATTTATGTAGGCCTACTCATACCATGCATACTGACGCTATTTTAATCCTTTCACTGCTGAGCACGTTTTAAATCCATTTTATTAGCTTACCAAATCACTGTTATTGGGAATTAAATGAATGCTTAACCCTTTCAGCGCGGGGATCATCTTTATACGTCAGAATCTGACGTCTGTAGACGTCAGATTCTGACGCATAAAGACGATTCCCGCGCTGAACATGCTGAAAGAATTTAGATATTTATAATGGCTATAGACCCATCTATAGACCTGTATTCAAATGAACCGGAAAGAGCTAACTAGGACATTTATGATGACTTCAAATTGGAAAAACCCTTCAGTCTCCATGATTTAAACAATTTTAGTAATTCAGCGGACATTGTAAGTGTTTTTACAAGCAATGATATCACACAGTGGTATTCTACAAATCAAGATAGATTACATATGTTTTAGAATGCATCTCAGCACACACAGGAAATTGAATGAACCTATGCTATTTTAATGTTGGTCTATCGTCTGTGCAACGCTGGCCCAACGATTGGGTCTACATATCGTGTCTGCTGGGATTATGTGTGTGTGTACTGACTTCATCTCCAAGGATTCGGTAAACGACATCTTCCGTTGGAATCCAGTCCATATCCCGGCCACTGCACCGACGGAGAAGTGCATTGTGATTTTATTGTTATTGATGGCCAGTGACCTGGCAGACCCAGCGTCGTTACCTCCCAGAAAACGCGAAACCTTGTCTTAATGTCAGGTTGACGTTGGGCCAACGTCTACGACGTTGGCCCAACATCAACCTGACATTGTGTCAAATTATTTGATTGGGTTACATGTACCTCCGGGTCCATAAATTGGCCAACATTGTATCAGCGATGGCGTATTTTTCAGTGTTTGTTGGGCAACGCTGAGACTAGCCATGGATGTGGAGGTGTTGGGAGCGGGTTCTGACCCGAGCGACTTTACAGATTCTGATGTAGTCTGGACATTAGATAATTTCATTTATAAATGTACAGTATCGGATCCATCTCTCTGCTGTTACGTCCTTTTTTAAAAAAAAAACTATCATATGTAGACATTTGCTGAGATATGTCATAAAACTGTGGCACTCTTGAAAGTTCTAATAAATGAACATTGTATCTCTATCGCACACACAATTTCACGCGGTTGAAAATTGCTTCTTTTAAACTCATCAGCTCCAGGTAGGGGTACATGACTGTTTTTGAAATTTCCAAATTAATATGGGTTATAAATTTTAAGGATAAATTCTGCGGTCGAAGAGTTAGACGCCCATGATCATCTGATCAATGTATATTCCAACTGATAATGTCGGCTTCACACTGAACGGATTCTGTCCGATAAAAAATTTGCAGAGCTCTGCTAAATAATTCATTCTTAACCCTTACAACGCTGAAATATTTTTGTATAAACCATGGAGACCAAAGGTTTTTTTCAAGTCATCACAAATGTCTTCATTCGAATGTGTATACCTACATGTGTAAATGTATGTAATGGGTCTACGGCCACTATAAATTTGTTAACCTTTTCACTACCATACATGACGGAAATTTCCGTCGTCATTCGTCAATGAACGTAACCATAAAATGACACAAATTTTCGTCAAATATATACCACATTTATGTATTTTTCGTCATTTGAAGCTGGAAATTGCGTTAGCAATTCCAGCTTCAAATGACGAAAAATAGAACTCGTACACCGGTATATCTGGATCCTGGCATGCACCCCGGCCTGGAAGTCAAAGGGGTAATTCTCTCAGCATGTACAGTGCGGGGATCTTTGGACGTCAGAACCTGACGTCTATAGACGGTCCCGCGCTGAAATGTATGATCAAAATATTGAAAACGCTCGCAAACGAGGTCTTCCTTCAGCATGTTCAGTGTTGATGGAACTGCCTATCACTGCATCTCTGGTGCTGACGGGAATGTTTGGTTTGCGAACGTGATTTTATGCGGAATAAAACCCGAGATGAATTAGATGTGTATCCCTCTAGTTTAAGCGTTGATGGCCGCCAGAGCGTCGTTTTCATGGTTTTACTGATGTGACATCTCTCAGATAGATTGGATTCCAAGAAAACAAAGACATTTCGACCCGATGTACACGTACATGTAAATGTCGGCCCACCGTGTACAAAGACGCCCCAACAATAAACCAACACTGGACCAAAGTCTCGTCCAGCAAACACGGGACATTGCCCATGTGTTAGTTCAATGCTGGGCCAGCGTCGCAGACGTTGGGCCAACATTGAACCAACACATGGTCAATGTCCCGTGTTTGCTGAGGCGCTTTCTGACTTATTTACAAATCTCGCAACACGACATGTCCCAGCAAACTGGAGACTTTCACCCAATGTTGGGTTAATGTTGGGCAAACGTCGCAGACGTGGCCCAACATTGGGTGAACGTCTCGTTTTTTATCGGGGGTAGCTCACACCACTTAGCACGTCTGACGGTCTCACCACAGTCGTTTTTATTCCGTTTTATTGTCCGAACAAAATCACTGTTAATTTGGAATGAAATGGGTGTCTAAACATAAATATTTCCAAATATTTGGTCTCAAATTAAAAAAATATTATATCAGTAATTTTCCATGTTTTCGCGTTGAGAGTTATTATACACTGTGACCACATGGACCAATGGTACATGTACATGGCTGGTCCGTTTACTCAACGAATCGCAAATGGTATGAATATTGGTGCTTGCAGTTATCTGAGGACGCAATCTACTTGGGATTTATTGTGCAAAGTTTTTATTAGCTCCCGCCGTCACCGTAGGTGAGCGAAGGGAGCTATGGATTCTACCTCCGTTTTTTTTTGGCCTCTTCTTTTGCCTATAACTTTGTGAGAAAATAAGCTAGGATAACAATTTTTGGTATGTGGGTTACTTCCAGGTGGCTAATGGACAGGTTAAAATATTTTTAATCTGAATTCAATACGCAAGGTTGCAGAGGAGAAAATGATGATGTGACGGCGTTGGGCCGTTGGGCCGTTGGGCCGTTGGGCCGTTGGGCCGTTGGGCCGTCCGTAAACAATTCGTTTCCGGAGCATATCTCTGAAAGTACTTGTCCGATTGTCTTCAAATTTTACACACAACACCCCTAGGGGGTCTAGTTGTGCCTTTTGGGGTATTTGAACTTTGACCTACTTCTGGTTCAGAACTATGGCCTATTTAGACATTTTGACGCGCACTTCGTTTCCGGAGCAGATCTCGAAAAGTACTGGGCCGATGACAGTCATATTTCACATACATGTTCTCTAAGGTCCCTAGTTGTGCCTTTTCAGGTTTTTGGACCTTGACCTTGAAGTTGACCCAGCACTTTGACCTAATTTATAACATCGGTAAATCCGACTGAAAGATTTTGCGGAATATCATGAAAACCGCTCAAGATAGCTACACCATTACTATAAAACAAATTGTGAGGTTTCAGGAGAGGCTGCATCTTGAAAAATTTCAAGTCGATAAAATTAAAAATGGCCGCCTAACGGCCATTATTCACCTCGACAGGCCTGATATTGCGGAATATCATGAAAACCGCTCAAGATAGCTACACCATTAATATCAAATAAATTGTAAGGTTTCAGGAGAGGATGCATCCTGAAAAATTTGAAGTTGATAAAATTCAAAATGGCCGCCTATCAGCCATTATTCACCTCGGCAGGCCTGATATTGTGGAATATCATGAAAACCGCTCAAGATATCTACACCATTACTATCAAACAAATTGTAAGGCTTCAGGAGAGGATGTATTTTGAAAAAATTCATTTTGTCAAAGTTCAAAATGGCCGCCAATCGGCCATTATTCACTTTTACATGGCCGTTATTTGGTAAACGGTGCTAGATGGCTAGACCATTACTATAAAACAAAATGTGTGATTTCAGGAGAGGATGCATCTTGAAAAAATTCGACTCGATAAAATTCAAAATGGCCGCTTATCGGCCATTATTCACTTTCACATGGCCGTTATTTGGTAAACCGTGCTAGATGGCTAGACCATTACTATAAAACAAAATGTGTGATTTCAGGAGAGGATGCATCTTGAAAAAATTCGACTCGATAAAATTCAAAATGGCCGCTTATCGGCCATTATTCACTTTCACATGGCCGTTATTTGGTAAACCGTGCTAGATGGCTTGACCATTACTATAAAACAAAAAGTGTGATTTCAGGAGAGGTTGCATCTTGAAAAAATTAGACTCGATAAAATTCAAAATGGCCGCTTATCGGCCATTATTCACTTTCACATGGCCGTTATTTGGTCAACCGTGCTAGATGGCTAGACCATTACTGTAAAACGAAATGTGAGATTTCAGATGAGGATGTATCTTGAAAAAAATTGACTTGATCAAATATAAAATGGCCGCCTTTTCGGCCATTATTCATTTTCACATGGCTGATATTTGGTAAACCGTGCTAGATGGCTAGACCATTACCTGATTACTATAAAACAAAGTGTGAGTTTTCGGGGGAGGATGCACCCTGAAAATTTCAAAATTCAAAATGGCCGACAATCAGCATTCTTTACCTCGATAGGCCTGATATCAGGTAAACCGGTCTAGATAGCTAGACCATTACTATAAAACAAAATGTGACGTTTAGAGAGAGGATGCCTTTAAAAAACTTTCGACTCAATCGAATTCAAAATGGCCGCCTATCAGCCACTATTTACTTTCACATTGCTGATATTTGGTAAACCGTGTTAGATAGCTGGACCATTACTATAAAACAAAATGTAAGATTACAAGAGAGGATGCATCTTGAAAAAAATTGACTCTATCAAATTCAAAATGGCCGCCTATCGGCCATTATTTACTTTCACATAGCCGGTTTTTAGTAACCGTACTAGATGGCTAGACCATTACTATAAAACAAAATGTGAGATTTCAGGAGAGGATGCATCTTGAAAAATTTTGACTTGATGAAATTCAAAATGGCCTCCTATCGGCCATTATTCACTTTCACATGGGCTATATTTGGTAAACCGTGCTAGATGGCTAGACCATTACTATAGAATGAAATGTGAGATTTCAGCTGAGGATGCATCTTGGAAAATTTTGACTTGATCAAATTCAAAATGGCCCTCTATCGGCCATTATTTACTTTCACATGCCCAATATTTTGCAAACTGTGTTAGATGTTAGTCCATTACTATAAAACAAAATTTGAAGTTTCGGGGGAGGATGCACCCTAAGTTTTTAACTAATTTATATCGAATTCAAAATGACCGTAAATCAGCTATTAGTTAACTCGATTGGCCTGATATCGGGTAAACCATGCCAGATAGGTAGACCATTACTGGGATACTGATTAGGATCATTAATTTCAATGGAGGTTTGCAATCTCTGACAGACTGTCTAGTTCTTATCTTACTCTTAGACTGGGCTTCTTAGACCTAGTTGTCTTGCGTCATGATTTTTGACCTAGACTAGGACTACATTAATAACCCTATACAAAATTGCTTAAATCAAATTCTAATTCGGAGCGGGAGCTCCTGGACTTATGTAGTCTTGTTTTCATTCAGAAGGATTATTAATCAATCCTTGTCGCGAAATGGAGATTGTACCGGGTATGATTGCAGCCTGCAATCATACCCGGTACATGATTAATTATATATCCCGATCAACCAGAGTATTTTGAAAACATGTTAAATTTACAAGTTTTTTTTAAACCGCTAAGCATGAGTATGGTCGTTTTTAATTTCTTTTAATTAGCCAGTTAGCCGATCAAATCCCTTTTTCGGCAATGAAATGAGTGTTTAATTTGCAAATGTTTGGTCTCAAATTCAACAAATATGTGTAATTTTCACCCACTTGAAGGTGTGGATCGCGGTAGCGAGACACACCTTCAAGTGGGTGAAAATTTGAATTATTTAATTAAGCGCTTTATTGAGTTTAAGTTTAAGGGTTTCACTCAGGAGCACCGTGTCCATTATCATGATTAACACTAGGGCCTACACTACTGATTGTGAACAATTAAATTGTCATCACACCATTACGATATACATACATGTGCCTGTACATGTACACACACGTGTTGTTTTATAATCTGACCAAGGAGGTATCTATATAACCTCCTTGCTCTGACATGATATTCACCTGTTTAGGCTGGAAATGAAATTATTATCTGTAGGCCTAGTACTACGCCTACATGTATCAATCATTCCCAAAGGCTAATTACTAGTAAGCCTACTAATATCCACAGACGCCGCCCAGGCCAACAAAAAAATCAGACTTGTTCATTTTACTGCCTAAAATAGCCTTTTTAAACTGAAATTACACCAAAATATGGAACAATATTTTTTCCCTTTGCCAAAAAGGGAGGGATATCCCCCCCTGTGGTGGTGAGTCGGGGTGTGGGGGTCCGGACACCCCTCCCCCCTGGCGGAAACCCTGCGAAGGACACTAGATTTTGGACCGGTCAGTGATCCGTTCTCAGCATCTTGCCAGCTTTGTACATGTACCCAGCCTCTAACGCGTCTAATCTCTGGGTTCTCAGTGAGATGATCATCAGAGTGGATACCAGTGCTGATTACTCTCATTACCAGAGAACAATCAGAGAGATTTAATTAAAGTGCAATCAGCCGGTGGTTCTAATTGATCGCGACCACACTGGCAGGCGATACTCACGTAATCTCTGATTAGAGCGCCTCTCTCAACCACCAATCCGCTCACGTCAGTCATAGCGGTATTGTCAAGGAAGATGGACCAGGTTCCATCTTGAATAGTGGCCCAGGCGGTATTAACCCTTAGGACACTGATGTCGACTACAGTAGACATTCTGTGTTTTATTAGTACCTGTATTTAGTTGTTAAAAGTAAAATATGCCTTGAATCTTGAAACACTGATATATGCTGGGACCTAAATTTCGCAAATCACAAAAATTTTCAGTCACTTGTAGTTGTGGATCGCGGTAGCGAGACACAACTTCAAGTGACTGAAAATTTAAATTGAATAGCTCAGTGCTCTAAGGGTAGGACTCAGCCTATTATAGAGTGATTAAAACACAGTTGAATGTGCTACAATGTTGAATTGAAACTGTGAATGGCGAAACCAGAGATGCTTAAAAGATGTGCCACTCACGACTGTCTGCAAAACATTTAAAAAATAAACATTTTTACCAAGACCCATTTTAATGTGATTATAAATGTGACATACATTGTGGTGTGTTACTGTTGCAAACTGGACATCGTGAAATAGTTGCCTGACAAAATATTATATAATTACATGTATAATATATTTGTAGATCTAATACCCCTGAGCAGAATAAAGTGAATGCTCAGTGTATTTTTTAATTCATGAAATGACAAGTATATTATATTATTTTTTTTAACAGTATCATGCATTACTAATCATGCTAATTAGGATGTATACGTTCATATCTTCAAATCCAAACTGTGGTATATTGCCAGATTACGGTGTACACAGTACATGTAGATGTATGTTCAAGGCGTAACGGAGATTCTTCGTATGCCTATTTTTATTGTATCTATGGGCGTAATTGTGAGGAATTTAAAGATCAATAAAAATAATATATTTTGTCAATTATTTACAAAATAAATCGAATTTACCATGGTCGTCATGGTCTATAGTACACGTACACATGGTGCATATGCCATGTAATTTAATTTGTCGTAAACGTAATGTACTAGCACATTGCCTTGGTCCTGGGATCCTCCCGAACCCGGGTCTGAAGATTTATGTGCCGGTACTTTGTGGGCCGTGGTCTTATATGGCATGTAATGCTTACAGCTCCCCCATGTCCAGTCACCATCATGCCGATCCGTATTGATTACCGTGGTCGCTCTCAGGGTCCGTATTCTCGTACCAGTTACGATATATCGTAGGCTTCGGATTGGTCGAGATGACCATCTCGACCAATCTGAAGCCTACGATATATCGTAACTAATACGAGAATACGGGCCCTGGTCCGCAAAGCCAAAAGTTACTGTCTTTTGGCTTCGCACGGAGCCTTGTACTGTGGACTTGATCCGTACGTCTATACCCAGCAGACACGAGACGTTGAACTAATGCTGGGTTGGTCGGATTTTGAGTCAACCTCGCGTGTTTGCATGCACGGTGAAATCTGACGTCATCTACATAAAGTAATTATACATTTGTGTCATCATTTAATTTAAATAAAATGCCACGAATATTAAAATCGGACTTTTTTGTGTGTGACGTATTAGGTCGCTTCCGCATTTTATAAACTGCTAATTTGAGCATGATAAACTACACATATTTTATGATGCAGCTCCTAGTACTTAGGCCTATTTTTCGAAAAAAATTAATACTCGTATAATACATGTACATACATGTATATGTGGATTATATTTATAACTAACGTTATTGAGTTTGAGTAATTGAGATGCCATTCCTCAGTCATAATAAATATAGATATAGTGCATGAATACGGGTGATGTGGTCGTTTGTAAAATAGATTGTCCCGCATCTTTATTCAAATGCATCTACATGTAGTACATACATGTACGCCAACTTTTATTACTGCTTCACATAGTCGATAGTGTACATACTATTTACATAGGGATACAGTACATAGCTGTATGTCATATCGTAATTGTTAATTAAAAAATAATAATATATATATACAGATTTAGGTTGGTTATCTACAACATATACATGGAAATGGAAATAAACGGCTTCAAATACTGTAACTTACCCCTTTAATTCCCCACGAAGCATTAAAGCATCATTCTACATCCCTGAAAGCAGACTTCATTTTCTTACGACTAGGGGGTTAGAATGGAAATTTCCATGAAACATTTATTTACCAATACATGGCAATTTTCTTAAATTTCCCACCTACTTCAAATCATCTTCATCCAATACAAGTCGTGAATTGCGATAGCAATTCGCGGCTTGTAATGGATGAGATGACAACATTTGGTAAATTCAGGCTTGAAAGGGTTAAATATTTCGATTTCAACGAAAGAGTCAACTTTAGCGTAATTTATAAATATGGCTTATAAATGGTTTCCATGGCAATTTGTTTAGAATTTAGAATAGCTAAATTAAATAATTTAAATTTTTACCCACTTGAAGTTGTGTCTCGCTGCTGCAACACACAACTTTAAGTGAGAGGAAATAACTCATATTTGTATAATTTCAGACCCGACATTTGCAAATCTTGCTGTTTTAAACATTTCGTTAACGATAACGGTGGTTTGATCGCTAGCAAAAATATTTAAAACGACTGTAGTTGTGATTAGCGGTTTAACCCTTTCAGCGCGGGACCGTCTCTAGACGTCATAATTTGACGTCTATAGACGTCAAATTATGACAACTAAAAAGCTAACTTAGACATTTATCATGATTTCAAATTGACGAAATCATTTGAATTCTGTGTCTGGAGGGCAGTGTTATCTCATTCATCTCATCAGTTTAGCCCATGCGGCCTAAAACCCCATGCATTTTTATTAGCTCCCGCCGTCACCGTAGGTGAGCGAAGGGAGCTATGGATTCTACCTCCGTTTTTTTTTTGCCTCTTCTTTTGCCTATAACTTTGTGAGAAAATAAGCTAGGATAACAATTTTTGGTATGTGGGTTACTTCCAGGTGGCTAATGGACGGGTTAAAATATTTTTAATCTGAATTCAATACGCAAGGTTGCAGAGGAGAAAATGATGATGTGACGGCGTTGGGCCGTTGGGCCGTTGGGCCGTTGGGCCGTTGGGCCGTTGGGCCGTCCGTAAACAATTCGTTTCCGGAGCATATCTCTGAAAGTACTTGTCCGATTGTCTTCAAATTTTACACACAACACCCCTAGGGGGTCTAGTTGTGCCTTTTGGCCTACTTCTGGTTCAGAACTATGACCTATTTAGATGTTTTGACGCGCACTTCGTTTCCGGAGCAGATCTCGAAAAGTACTGGGCCGATGACAGTCATATTGCACATACATGTTCTCTAAGGTCCCTAGTTGTGCCTTTTCAGGTTTTTGGACCTTGACCTTGAAGTTGACCCAGCACTTTGACCTAATTTATAACATCGGTAAATCCGACTGAAAGATTTTGCGGAATATCATGAAAACCGCTCAAGATAGCTACACCATTACTATAAAACAAATTGTGAGGTTTCAGGAGAGGATGCATCTTTAAAAATTTCAAGTCGATAAAATTAAAAATGGCCGCCTATCGGCCATTATTCACCTTGACAGGCCTGATATTGCGGAATATCATGAAAACCGCTCAAGATAGCTACACCATTAATATCAAATAAATTGTAAGGTTTCAGGAGAGGATGCATCCTGAAAAATTTGAAGTTGATAAAATTCAAAATGGCCGCCTATCAGCCATTATTCACCTCGACAGGCCTGATATTGTGGAATATCATGAAAACCGATCAAGATATCTACACCATTACTATAAAACAAATTGTAAGGCTTCAGGAGAGGATGTATTTTGAAAAAAATTATTTTGTCAAAGTTCAAAATGGCCGCCAATCGGCCATTATTCACTTTCACATGGCCGTTATTTGGTAAACCGTGCTAGATGGCTAGACCATTACTATAAAACAAAATGTGTGATTTCAGGAGAGGATGCATCTTGAAAAAATTCGACTCGATAAAATTCAAAATGGCCGCTTATCGGCCATTATTCACTTTCACATGGCCGTTATTTGGTAAACCGTGCTAGATGGCTAGACCATTACTATAAAACAAAATGTGTGATTTCAGGAGAGGATGCATCTTGAAAAAATTCGACTCGATAAAATTCAAAATGGCCGCTTATCGGCCATTATTCACTTTCACATGGCCGTTATTTGGTAAACCGTGCTAGATGACTAGACCATTACTATAAAACAAAATGTGTGATTTCAGGAGAGGATGCATCTTGAAAAAAATTAGACTCGATAAAATTCAAAATGGCCGCTTATCGGCCATTATTCACTTTCACATGGCCGTTATTTGGTCAACCGTGCTAGATGGCTAGACCATTACTGTAAAACGAAATGTGAGATTTCAGATGAGGATGCATCTTGAAAAAAATTGACTTGATCAAATTTAAAATGGCCGCCTTTTCGGCCATTATTCATTTTCACATGGCTGATATTTGGTAAACCGTGCTTGATGGCTAGACCATTACCTGATTACTATAAAACAAAGTGTGAGTTTTCGGGGGAGAATGCACCCTGAAAATTTTTAATTCACGAATTCAAAATGGCCGACAATCAGCATTATTTTCCTCGATAGGCCTGATATCAGGTTAACCGTGCTAGATAGCTAGACCATTACTATAAAACAAAATGTGACGTTTAGAGAGAGGATGCCTTTAAAAAACTTTCGACTCAATCGAATTCAAAATGGCCGCCTATCGGCCACTATTTACTTTCACATTGCTGATATTTGGTAAACCGTGTTAGATAGCTGGACCATTACTATAAAACAAAATGTGAGATTACAAGAGAGGATGCATCTTGAAAAAAATTGACTCGATCAAATTCAAAATGGCCGCCTATCGGCCATTATTTACTTTCACATAGCCGGTTTTTAGTAACCGTACTAGATGGCTAGACCATTACTATAAAACAAAATGTGAGATTTCAGGAGAGGATGCATCTTGAAAAATTTTGACCTGATCAAATTCAAAATGGCCTCCTATCGGCCATTATTCACTTTCACATGGGCGATATTTGGTAAACCGTGCTAGATGGCTAGACCATTACTATAGAATGAAATGTGAGATTTCAGCTGAGGATGCATCTTGGAAAATTTTGACTTGATCAAATTCAAAATGGCCCTCTATCGGCCATTATTTACTTTCACATGCCCAATATTTTGCAAACTGTGTTAGATGTTAGTCCATTACTATAAAACAAAATTTGAGGTTTCGGGGGAGGATGCACCCTAAGTTTTTAACTAATTTATATCGAATTCAAAATGACCGTAAATCAGCTATTAGTTAACTCGATTGGCCTGATATCGGGTAAACCATACCAGATAGGTAGACCATTACTGGGATACTGATTAGGATCATTAATTTCAATGGAGGTTTGCAATCTCTGACAGACTGTCTAGTTCTTATCTTACTCTTAGACTGGGCTTCTTAGACCTAGTTGTCTTTCGTCTTGATTTTTGACCTAGACTAGGACTACATTAATAACCCTATACAAAATTGCTTAAATCAAATTCTAATTCGGAGCGGGAGCTCCTGGACTTATGTAGTCTTGTTTAATTTCCTTTGGTTTCCATGGCTTATACAAACATACATGTATTTCAGCGCTTTAATGGTTATATTAGAGATTAACTGCATGCACGATGATGACATGATACTATACCCTTTGATATGAAACAGTGTATCTGCCACTTTTGACTTGGCAGATATGGTACATGTGTACGTTATATCCCGGTTATCTTGATCATGGTGATGGAGTCCTTTTAAATAATAATGAGATTTACTTTTTTGTGTTTCAGACGTTTGCGTTTGATCATTGCTTCTGGTCACTCGATGAAAACATTCCCAAATTTGCAAGTGAGTATGGAATAAGTACCTACATACATAGTACATGCTATATTGAATATGAGCATATCCATTCAAAAGTTTATTTTGCTTTTAAAGTGTAGACAACAGTCTTTGACGATGTCATGTTTGATGGCTCACGCACTGATGCAAAATGAACATTATTTTCATCTTATTTAGTCTGATTAATGAACATTTTACATGAGCAATCAATTTAGTGAGATGTTTATATTATTCACCTTTTAAAAATTGGGGTAAGTTTTAATCATGTTAATTGACTGAAATTTCAGGGGCGTTCGCAGCTCTCAGTCATAGGGGGTGGGGAGGGGGTTGTCAAAGGGTAAAATTTAGAAAAAAATATGGGGGTTCCGTGGACTTCCGGCATTTTTTTAAATCTGCATGCAGCTCATGCACGCCCCTAAATTTGCTCAAAATATAATGTCCATAACGATGTACAGTATAAGCCCATACACTTTATGGATAAAATACATAATCACTCCCAAGTGTCCTAACTGGGACTTAAATAGTATTAGTTTTCGAATATCACCGAATAATATTATGATAATTAATGGGACATAGCAAAACAAGCTCTGTGTACCGTACATTATTATTTATTGCATCTATATACACGTACACGAGTGTGTACTGTCCATCCGAATTATTTCTGTACAGTGGTACCGAAGTTACAGGAATGCATAATTATATTGTAATCGAACTCCATTGGTTATCTATCTCAGTGTGTGGATTTCAGCAATTTATGTCTTACTGTGATAGAAGTCGGCTCAATAGATATTGTTCAATTTGACCAAGAACTTTCCACTCCGTTGACAAAAGTCGCATCAATCCGGGCTCTTTTCTGACAATGCCGAATGTTTTATGTCGTCAATCAAAATACACACAGGCCGGGACAGACCTCCACTGCCCGAGCCCAGAAGGGTACCGTACTTTCCAGCATTGAACTCAAATTGAACCTAGCTAGTTATCAATTTAATACTTGAAGACAAAATGGTGTGGCCACAGATACATTTAACTTCGGATCATGTGCCTGAAGAGGAAGGCTATTCTGTTTAGCCTCACTCGTTGAATTAATAAATAAATATGTAGTAGATTGAGGTAGAGACAATGTATATCTTTTATAAATAAGTCATATCTATCATTGTCTGTAGGGCCTACAATGTACAGTGGATGTAATATTTTGAATTCAAAATAATAAGCTTAGTAAAGTGCTTATTTGGTTATTTCAACAATGTGAGACATTGGACATTTTAGACTATAAATTAAATGTTCCAGGAATTCGCCAGCCATTTTGCAAATTTCTAGATTTAGTAATGTTATTCAGAAGGTGATGCATGTAATGTAGGCCTACCTGTATCATGTGTATCTGCACTATTTGAGTTAAGTTTTTCGTGGTCGTTCACAGCAGGTTATGTTGTTTTAACCGGCGCTGAATGTCTCAATCAGTTTGCCGTCAGTTTCTTGGTTAATTTAGCTCCAAAGCCACACGCTGTTTATAATGCTCACCTGGTTGGCAGGTGCGTGAACAACCAACTAAAACGTTGAGTGCTCTTATGTTGATGCAGCTGTATATCATCCGCCTTTAATGCTTTAATTACACGTGTATCACTATAAAAAGGTTAGGTAACAGTTTATTATCTGTACAATTTTTTCAAGTTTTTATATGGAGTTAAGCTTGATGAGTTATATATATTCTTTATAGGTCTACACTGTACAAACCCAACATGTAGGTGTTGTGTAACTATTACTTAGTAAAACCAGTATAAAAGACCACACCATATTTAGATAATATCTATTCATACCTAGGCTACATGTAGGCTACAAGCAAGGAGATCCCTCTTTAGAATTTTTTTTGATAATGTTCTCCCCCTACATGTATTCTTGAGCATGATGGGATGATACATATAATATGTGTCCTAAGCAGTTGTTAACCCTTTCAAGCCTGAATTTACCATAGTCATCTTCATCCACTACAAGCCGCGAATTGCTGCCGCAATTCTCGACTTGTAGTGAATGAAGATGACTTGATGTGGTTAAAAATTGAAGAAAATTACCACGTATTGGTAAACCAGTCTCATGGAAATTTTGGTTCAAAAACTCTTTAGTTTAGGAAAATTAAGTCTGTTTTCAGGGATGTAAAATGATGCTTTAATGCATCGTGGGGGCTTAAAGGGTTAATATAATAGGGGGCTCCCCACAGACTCACACCCATTTATTCGATACATAATGAAATACAAAAATAAAAATACATATTTTAAAAACATGTTAAATTGTATTTTCATTTTCAGCCCAACTTTTAATTTTAATTAAAAAAGGTAGGCTGTTGCAATTAAAGTTCGGGGTCGTCGGCGTCGGTGTTAACATTTACTTGTGGGCGCGATAACTTGAAAAGTTTTTTATTTATCCTTCCCAAATTTGTTAAACTTATATGCATGTTACTAAGTAATGACCAGTTCTCGGATAAGTTCAATAATGGCTTTAAAAAAATTCAAAATGGCCGATTTATTGCGATTTTTTCGCATTTCACGTCAATAATTAGACCTTGTGGGCGCGATAACTTGAAATGTTTTTTTATGTATCCGCTTCAAATGTGTTATGCATGCTACTAATAAGCAGTTCTCGGACAAGTTTAATAATGGCTGAAAAAAATTCAAAATGGCCGATTTATTGCGATTTTTCGCAAATGATTACGTCGATAATTTGACCTTGTGGCCGCAATAATAAATTCAAGTTCAATAATGGCGGCGGGCTATTGTCGAGTGTGCTCTTGTTGTATATTTGCAAACATACGTGCACTTTGTTTTAATATTTAATTAGTACCTTATTATTCTGAATGCATATATATACCGAAAAAATACCACCATCATGATCAATTCCACTAAGTCTAGACAAATTATTGATAAACATAGTCACTATAAACATTTATCAATCGTGATTGATTATAATTATATTTGACTACGTATATATACATGACTGTATAATCAATCGCTACCAAGCAAACGCAAGACGCTGGCCCAACATTAAGCCATCATTGTTTCAAGGTGTTTTGTTTGCTTGGTAGCTATGTATAGCGAGCGAAAAAACTACATGCACCTTCCAAGTTTACGCCCGTGTTGGTTTATTGTTAGGACAGTGTAGAACATGTTGGCTTAACGTTAGGCCAACGGAAATGTCAGGTAGGATCAATCACAATGTATGTAGTTGGCGAGTGTTAGGAAATTAAGTATACATGGGTCATTGCCGACATATCACTATATTCTGATAGATGGCATTTTGGTAACACCATCCCAGCAAACACGACACGTTGAAACAATGATGTTTTAATGTTAGGCCAGCGTCGCAGACGTTGGGCCAACATTAAAACATCATTGTTTCAACGTGTTGTGTTTGCTGGGATGATGCTGATTACTATATAAAATATTAACCTTGTCACCACCAAAGATCACTTTTCTAAGCTGTAGTTTATATTATAGTATCGGCTTACAAAATGGGCTTTGGTGGTGAAAGTGTGTTTAAAACATAAAATTTTGTTTTACACTTAGGTTTCTTTTTAAATTTTTTAAAGTTACTTGGTCTCCGAATATATAGTTATTTTATATTTTCAGGTCAAGAGACGGTGTTTAATAGCCTGGGTAAAGAAGTTCTTGAGAGAGCGTTTGAAGGCTATAATGCGTGTATATTTGCATACGGACAAACAGGTAAGTATCCCGGAGGTTCAAGTCATCTTCAAGTCACTACAAGTCGAGAATTGCGCGACTTGTAGTGGATGAAGATTGCATTGGTAAGCTTGGTAAGGGTGAATAAGTTTTATGTTTTCTTGGCTTAACCCTTCAACCGCCAAATTATTCAATTTGAATTTTCACCCACTTGAAGTTGTGTCTCGCTGACGCGATCCACAACTTCAAGTGAGTGGAAATTATTCAGATTTGACAAAATGGAGGTCAACTCTTTTCAAATCTTGCTGGTTGATGTCACATTTTATCTTTAACATATTTAAAATGTGGTACTTAATGTACTAATAAAAAATGAAAACCCGAATATATATGCGGCACCGGCGATTAAAGGGTTAATGTTGGGCTGATGGTTTAAACCCTGAATGCACACCAATCTAAAATATATTTGTCAGAATGACAGACTCTAAGATTAACAGTTACTGATACTCAAGTCATGATAATGTTTTCATTTAAATTTTAAGTCAAACAACAAAATTGAAATAAGATATAAATGTTTGTAAACACATTAATTCCTTTCTCAACAACAGCTTTTAAAATTTTAAAGAACTTATATAAAAACTATTTTGAACTTTTTATATACATATTTCACGATTAAACTATTGGCAAAATCTTTTACTATGTTCATGATTACAATCATGTAACATGGCAAATTTTTATCCTAATTTGTGTGTTAACTTTTGAATGTGATATTTGACAGTGCAGCAATCTCACCTTAATTTTGGAGGACAACGAGTAACCAATTTGAAAAAACTAAATCCTCCGTGTGAACATTTTCAGGGTCTGGTAAATCGTTCACGATGATGGGCTCCGTAGATAACAAAGGAATAATCCCTCGCCTCTGCGACCAGCTGTTCGAGAACATCGCCGCCAACCCGGATCCCTCCATATGCTTCAAGGTGGAAGTGAGCTACATGGAGATCTACAATGAGAAAGTGCGGGATCTCCTCGATCCCAACGGGTGAGTCACTTTTCTGATAACCCTTTACGCCCTACGTCATCTTATTTCAATCCTTACAACGCCGAATTATTTGTGTATAAACCATGGAGACCAAAGGGTTTTATTCAATTCAAAATCATTATAAATGTCTTAGTTAGCTCTTTCCGATTCGTTTGAATACCTATGTTATGTGGTTACGGCCATTAGAAATATTTTTACTCTTACAGCGCGGGGATCGACTTTAGCCGTCAAAATCTGACGTCTACAGACGTCAGATTCTGACGACTAAAGTCGGTCCCCGCGCTGTAAGGGTTATTTTTCACCCGCTTAAAGTTGTGGTTCGCTACCGCGCGCCACAACTTTAAGCGGGTGAAAATTACCAATGTTTATTTTATTTGAGGCCAAACGTTTGCAAATTTTGATGTTTAAACACTCGTTTCGTTCGCAATAACTGTGATTTATTTTGGTAATAAAACCGATTAAAACGACTACTGCCGCGCTTAGCGCTTAACCCTTACAGCGCGGGGATCGACTTTGACTTTAGTCGTCAGAATCTGACGTCTGTAGACGTCAGATTCTGACGACTAAAGTCGATTCCCGCACAGTAAGAGTAAAAATATTTCTACTGGCCGAAGACCCATAACATTTAGGTATTCAAAAAGATCAGAAAGAGCTAACTAAGACATTTATGATGATTTCAAACTGAAAAACACACTTTGACCTCCAAGGTTTTCATTAAACAATCAGCGCATTAAAGGTTAAAAATTACTACTGTCGTGCTTAGTGCTTAAAGGGTTAACCATTTCCATGGTGTTGCTGTGATTTGTGTTTTTATTGAACAATAGTTATTTTGACATAAGCTCATCTCTGGCTGCGACGTAGTGTATCTTTAACTTGTTATCTCGGGAACCATATTTGGAAGGTTTTATTGGGATTACCAGATAGTACTTGTACTTGTGAAAAACAAAAATAACCCGTCTGTTTGCATTGAATCTGTACAGCCTGAGCTTTGAAGCAATTTTCGGATCGTTTTTTCAAACCTTAGTAATGAGTTGTGTTTCAATAATCTGATTGATGGTTATGGTCTGTGAACCTGTTCGAAAATATTTAGAAATTCAACTAAAAACCTTGTGGGAATGTTGGGGTATCATCTCAGATGTTGGCCTAACATCGTGCTGACATTGTCAAGCGGCGGGTTTACGTTTAGAGATTACGGGATTAAGGGGGGTGACTGATTGATAATAGATAGATTACTGGGGGATTTACTACGACTGTGTCACGATCATTATGCCGTGCGCTGCTATGAGGCTCGTGACCTCATGAGGTCAAATGTAAATATCGCCTCTAGCAGATTAGGGGGGGGGGGCTGTCAATATACATTTATTTGTTTTAGAAATACATTAACCCCTGTGCTGCTTTTGTATTTTTCATTTATTTCAAGCTTGAATTGCTAACGCAATTTCCAGCTTCAAATAAACATGATAAATTAAAAAGAACATCATTTATGAAAATATAGAAATCTCCCAATTTGAATTATTTGATTAACTAATTTTCTACCACAAGCAATGCTGCATATCTTACTGGTATTTTATTTAGTCTGAAATTTGCTTGAAAACGTATATACGTCTTAGCAGCACAAAGGTTAACACTTGTACTACTGGCCTAGCAAACACGAAACATTTGTATAACATTTATATAACGTCGGCCAAAGGTCTTCGACGTTGTTCCAACATTGTATAAATGTTATACAATGTTATATACAAATGTTTTGTGTTTGCATGGAAAATAAAAATACCACTAAAATTGATTAAAAATTTGGTGGTAGATGTTCAGTTAATCAAATAATTGAATTTGGAAGGTGCCTATTTTTCAGAAATATTTTTTGTCATTTGAAGCTGCAAATGGTGTTAGCAATTCCAGCTTTAACTCTTTCAAGCCTGAATTTACAATTGTCATCTTCATTCACTACAAGCCGCGAATTGCTGTCGCAATTCTCGACTTGTAGTGGATAAAGATAACTTGAAGTAAGTGAAAAATGACAAAAAATTGCCATGTATTGTTAAACCAGTTTCATGGAAATATTCATTCTAAAACCTTTAGTTGTAGGAAAATTAAGTCCGTTTTCGGGGATGTAAAATGATGTTTTAATGCATCGTGAGGGCCCAAAGGTTTTTAAATGAAAACTAGTAGCAAACATCAGTCAGCAGGACGAGGGATATACATGTAGTTTGATCTTTTGATTCTCATAGATCAATGGTCAACAAATGTCCCCTAAAAATCTAAAGTAGAGAAGATACATGTACGTGGAGATTCAATTAAGTACAATGCACAACAGAAAAATGATGGATGACTTCAAATTAGAAAGGCGTTTCACATTTTGCAATTCTACAACAAGTTGATGGATCTGTGTCTCACGTGGATTCTGATTCAATAAACGGTAATAAATGACGTTCGTTTGTGAGCTGAATAGAGTCACACTATTATGTACGTTTTACAAAAGGTGTGCGAGTAATTTTGTTCTTTCACTTTTGTTACTGTTCTGTAGCTTTTTGCAATTTGATACAATAAACAACAGTTATCAATGACTTTCATTTGCGAGCTAAATATGTCACGCTATTATGTACGTTTTACAATTTGTAGACGAGTAAATCTTTTTCTTTCACTTTTATAACTGTACCTTCTGGGCGTTGCCTTTTTGTCTAAGATCCTTTCTGCGGAAATTTTCACCAGGAGACATCAGTCAAATAGGTTTTATTTCTGGATCAACGTCTTAGAAATTTGAACCATGCGACGTTTTGTGTTTAGTGTATGCCAATCTAACACGAAAAGTTGACCCAATGTTGATTTAATGCCCGGCCAGCTTCGTAAACGCTGGCCGGGCATTAAATCAACATTGGGCGAACTTCTCGTGCGTGCCTGGTAATTCATGGCATACAGACTTCAGTCACAGACCGCCAAGTGATCACTGTAAACTTACTGGCAATGAGATTAGGCACGGCAGTGGCAGGGGAAGCCTTTGTCGCCGGCAGCCGCCTGTAATGCCAGCTCCTACCCTCGCAACGCTAAAATATTTTTATTTAAATCAAGAGAACACATTTTTTTTGAAATCATCATGAATGTCTTTGTTAGGTTTTTCCGCTTCATGTGATTACCTATGTTATGGGTCTACGGCCATTATAGAGATTTTACTCTTACAGTGCGGGGATCGACTTTAGTCGTCAGAATCTGACGTCTGTAGACGTCAGATTCTGACGTCTAAAGTCTGTCCCCGCGCTGAAAGGGTTGACTAATATCCATGCTAGATGGCAATATTGCTACCTGACTTGTATTGTCCTTACTAAATGGCTATAAACCGTTTATATTATAATAATGGACTTATTAATATTACTGTTTAAATTACTAATTTTAATCGAAGATGCAGGTCTTTATACTAATGTCAGCATATATACAACGCACAGTGTGTGTGTGTGTGGGGGGGGGGGGGGAGTGGATTACCAGCACCATGATGACAACGGTTGAACGGTTAATAATTAATAATGGAAGTAATCATGGTAATGTCGTACATATAATATTCGTTTAACAGAATATTTTTTTAAGCTTTAATTTTTCGGAAGTTTCGTCGTGTTTTCATTCACTGTGATATGTAAACTTCTACACTTTGCCCCCTTGGATATGAAAGGGTGTATCTGCCAGCAGCCACTTTGTAAAGACAGTGGCAAATACACCCTTTCATATTCAAGTGGACGACTTGTAGTTCTACGGCAATACTCACCTACATTCACTCAAATATTAGTATAGCTTAGAATGTCTCTTGGAATGTCTTTTGGGGATAAAAATGCTTCAGAAAACAGAACAATTTAATAACAGTTCAACGGCATTCCATTTATTTTTTCTACTTGACGTATTGCTATTTTTTCAGCCATTCTTATTTAGTTTAAAAATTGAGAATCTGATAAACTGTAATATCTTCAGAAAGATTCTGTCGTCAATGAGCTAAAGACTGTGAGCAGTCAAAACGGTACATTGATCGAGCGTCAAAAGGGTTACCGCTTCAAGTCCCGCCTTTAATAATTCAGATAACCTCCCCCCTTTCTCGCGAACTAAAACTTATAGTTACAAATCATTGGCAGTTATTAAACTTCGAAACATTTTTTTGTGATTCTTGTGGAATAAACACATTTCACTCCCAAGATCCGTT
Organism: Flabesymbios commensalis; assembly: GCA_964017125.1. Classification (NCBI taxonomy): domain Eukaryota; kingdom Metazoa; phylum Annelida; class Polychaeta; order Terebellida; family Flabelligeridae; genus Flabesymbios; species Flabesymbios commensalis. The sequence continues at coordinate 44,797,264 of OZ024915.1, read as the reverse complement.
ATTTGATATGACGATTAATGCAGAGGATTAAACACGATATTAGCCGTGATGGCGCTTAAAGGGTTTCAATTACCGATGTGATGGATATCTTGGTGAATACTGCATATTTACGACTAGTTGCCCGTGTATAATTACTGCCACAGCGCGGATTAATGATGCCACCGCGTGGCTATATCTGGCCCCAGCGATCACATGCATGTTACGTCCGTTACACAAAATTAGACGTTCTGTCTTTCTCACCTACCATTTTGTGACGTACAATTCACCACGTTGGCATTAAAGGGTCGTATCTGCCACTTTACAAAGATACCACCCTTTAACCCTTTCACCGCCGGTCCCGAATATATTCGTTTTTTTTATTACCACATTAAGTACCACATGTTAATGATAAAACGTGTTATCAGTCAGCAAAATTTGTAAACAGTCTATATTCATTTTGCAAATCTGAATAATTTCAGCTCACTTGAGGTTGTGAATCGCGTCAGCGAGACACAACAAGTGGGTGAAAATACGAATTGAATAATCTGGCGGTTAAAGGGTTAATGTCAATCAAAAAAATGACGCCGCCGCATGTTTACCTGGCTTCAGCGATCACATGTACATTTTTTTATGTCTATTCCTTGATTGTGCCGAAATGAGACCTTCTGTCTTTGCCACACACCATTTTGTTGTAACTGTTGTCACCGCGGTATTAAAATGTCTCATCTGCCACTATGTAAGGTGACAGCTGATACTATTTCACAGTATCCATAGATTACCTTTACAAAAGTTATCTGTACATACATGTTCTAGATTAGCCGTTGTCCTGTTGAACCATTTATATAAATAATTACGTGTTCGATCCCGTTTATCGCCAGTGAGACGGACAAAATAGTTTATAATCAGGGCCCGTATTCTCGTACAATTTACGATAAATCGTAGGCTTCGGATTGGGCGAGATGGCCATCTCGACCAATCCGAAACCTACGATATATCGTAACTTGTACGAGAATACGGACCATGATAATCAAGCAATTAAAATTGTGAAATGTCTATTTTTCACGAATTAGAAACACATCTCGTCATTTGGAGGTAGCTATTCCAGCTTCAAATCAATATCTGTCACCTCAACTGTGCAGAGGTTCAACCCTGTCAAGCCTGAGCTTACCATTTCAATATTCACGCACTACAAGCCGTGACATGATGTCGCTTTTCGCGACTTGTAGTAGATGAGGATGATGTGAAACCCTTTTTCATAGAACTGATATAACCATTTGTTTGCATATTGCCACCCACTTCAAGTCTTCTTTATCCACTTTGAGTCGACAACTCTCGGCGGCTTGTATCTAGTAATGGATGAAGATTGCAATGGTAAATTCAGGCTTGATAAGGTTAAGTGGAAGGGAAATTAGTGAATACTGCCATATAATGAGGCAAGCGCTGCATTAAATATATAAATTTTCACCCATTTGAAGTTGTGTGTCGTTAGCGCGACTGACAACTTCAAGTGGGTGAGAAATATTCATATTTATTTAATTTGAGAACAAACATTTGCAAAACTTGATTTTTAAACACACATTCTGTTACCACTAACTCCGATTTAATTTAATCGGATTTAAATCGACTATAGACGTCCTTTGCGATGTGAGGGTTGAAACAGTTTCCCAGCAAATACAAAACATTTGTATAACATTTATGCAACGTTGGTCCAACATTGTAGAAACGTTATGCAAATGGTTTGTGTTTGCTGGGTTTATGAAAATTCTCGTGTAGGAAATAGTCTTTTTTTAAGGGGTGCAAGCTGGTACTCCTGATTAGAGTTTAACCCTTATGCTGCCGAATTGTTTAGGACTATTTTTCATTCATTTGAAGCTGGAATTGCTGACGCAATTTCCAGCTCCAAATGACGAAAATCATTATATTTATGCAAAGGTATACGTCTTCAAAATGTAATTATTATATTTACTAAGCATCTACTACAAAACATTTTAGCAATTTGAGTTGAATGTATTTGGTTAGAAATTTTCTAGAAAACGCATTTATATATATATGGTTCCGGCGGCATAAGGTTTAAAGGGTTTGTTTGGACGTGGTATTCAGAGGGTGCACGATGAATACCGCCATCATGGGATCTCACTGGCCGGCAGCGCATGAGACGAGGCCGCTCCGCAAAATCACTGTTGCCATGGCAACGTGATGATGGGGGGCCGCCTGGTAATAGTGTCAATAGGACTGCATGGTCAACCTGTAATACCCGACTCTGCTACAGCACAGTGAATTAACCCCCTGCGCGCTGGGGGCTGTGTTAACACTTGCGGTGCTAATCGCGCCTGTGGTTGTACATGCTAATAATTTTTGTTGACACTTCTTCGTTTATAGTCACGGTTTTCAATTATGAATGTCTTCAATCAGAGACTGGCAATGTTTTCTTTTGGAAATGTACATCCTTTGCTTTCTACTACCCAGCAAACGCGAGACATTGATTCACTGCTGGCCTAATGATGGTCCAAGATTAGGCCGACTGTGGGTCAACTTCTCTTGCATACTAGGTATAGACTGTATACAAAGGCTTTGACTTCATGACCGACTTCAGACGTCAGATTCTGACGTCCATAGACGTCAAAATCTGACACCTAAATTTGATCCCCGCGCTGTAAGAGTAAAATATTTATAATGGCCGTAGATCCATGACATATACATGTAGCTCACTGAGACATTTATGATGGTTTCAAATTGAAAAAACCCTTTGGTGTCTTGGTTTATATACAAATATTTCAGCGCTTTGACCCTTTAACCGCCAAATTATTCAACTTGAATTTTCACTCACTTGAAGTTGTGTTTCGCTGACGCGATCCACAACTTCAAGTGAGTGAAAATTCTTCAGATTTGACAAAATGGAGGTCAACTGTTTTCAAATATTGCTGATTGATGTCACATTTTATCTTTAACATGTTTAAAAGGTGGTACTCAATGTGCTAATAAAAAATGAAAACCAGAATATATACGACACCGGCGGTTAAAAGGTTAAGGGTTAAGTACACCCACCCAAAAAGGAGTATTTACTGCACCTTGGATACTGTAATCTTGACCAATAACCGCCGTGTGGCATCAAAGCCAACGAGGAATACTCTCCGGCATTGGCTAAACGTTGTATTAACGTATAAGGCGATGGCCTAATTTTGCGCAGACATGACTTGCCAACTCCGCGCCAATGCTGGTCCATCGTCTACTGTTCCACCGTGTCTTGTCTTCCCCATCAAACACGACACGTTGACCCAATGCTGGGCTAATGTTGGCCCACCGTCTACGATGTTGGGCCAACCTTAGCCCATCATTGGTTTAACCTGTCGTGTCTGCGTCTTCATAGCGCTGCGTGTAGTCTGCAGACCATGCATCTCCTTGTCCCCAGGCACGGATTTCTGCGAGGCCGAAAAGCCCACAAATTAGATTTGCAACCTCTCGGCTTACCGTGAATATTTCACCTTAAAGGTGTATTGTAGGAAAAATATGTTTCGTGAATAAAGGTGGTACATTTATCTACCATGTGGCAGATAGACCTATATTGGTCCATTGCTTTAATCATAGCTTGTTTAACCGTCCCAGCACCCAACGATTTACTCTTTTTTTTGAAAATTAAGCCTATTTGTTTAATTTGAGGCCAAACATTTGCAATTCTAACTAATTGGACCTTCTTGCCCGAAGGACAAGAACATTTTTAGAGTACTTGCCCCCCCCCCCCCCCCCAATTTATCACTTGCCCGACTTGCCAAAGACATGCATTATCTGTTGTGACAGTCGCTCAAATTTAAAATGGTGAAAATTGAAGCTATTGCCCAGGGGGCCACTGACTGCAATGTTTCACTTGCCCTCACCTAAAATCGGTTGCCCCTGGCAATCGGACAACCATTAGTATCGAACCTTGAACAGTGATTTCATCGGCTAATAAAATGGATTAAAAACGACTATAGCCGCCCTTAGCGGTGTAGGAGTTAACCCTTACAGTGCGGAGACCAACTTTAGTCGTCAGAATCTGACGGCTGTAGACGTCAGATTCTGACGACTAAAGTCGATCCCCACACTGTAAGAGTAAAATATTTCTATTGGTCGTAACCCCATGACATAGGTACCAGTATTCAAATGAATGAGAAAGAGCTGACTGGGACATTTGGGATGCTTTCAAATTGATTAAAACCCTTTGGTCCCCATGATTTATACAAAATTACTTTAGCGTTGTAAGGGTTAATATGGAGAGTTCTAAGCCGGGCTGTAACCGCGTAATCTCGTACTCTGCTACCACAGCCTTATTGATCACCTGATTGCTTTTTGAAATCAGAATAGATTTTACATTTTGCTATGACAGAGTTATGTGACCAGCAATGTGACACCGTTGCGATGACCCTGGTGTAGGGGTTAATGCTAGCGACTGCCATAGAGTTTGCGGTTTCAAAAGAACCGACGCATTCATAGAAATTAATATTATTATTTTCAATTCACCATCCCCAGTATCGCATTCCTGCGCAGTCTATCGACATGTATATGCCAAATAGTGATCTATACCCAGTTAACACGAAACATTTCTATAGCATTTGTACAAAACGTTGGGCAGACGTTATATGCAAATGTTTTGTGTTTGCTGGGAACAAGAATTGATTAATCCATTTTTTACATTGAATCAATTAATTAGTCTGTGGCTTTAAAATTATTTATCATTTACGCCTTTCCAGTCATGAAATAATTATTCATATCAATAAATTAGTACATTTCACACCAAAATAAAAATATATAATTAAAACAATGGGCAACCAAATCAGCAAAAATCAAACCAATTAATACACAATGGTTGGCGACAACTGAATAATCTAATAACGGCCATATGCCAGTGGCTCCAGGTTGACTCTATACTAGGGGCCAGACAATGTTATATAAATTTTTTTATTGCAATTTTGTTTATACTGTATATTTAAAATATGGCACTGTCAGAGAAATAACTTGTGTTTGTTTTGTGATTGCAGTTGTTGTTAGATTCATCTGTGTGATGAGGGCGGGGGCCCTAGGGTAGTGGTTAGCACCGCTGCCTTTCACGCCAGAGTCCGGGGTTCGGTTCCCGGTCTCGGCGGTTTGAAAGAAACAAAATTGTTTCTTCCCCATCCACGTGTGAAAGTTAGTATTGTGGGGAGCCTCCGTGACCGAGAGGTAGCGTGCTCGGCCTCAGACCGCCAGGGCTCGAATTTCGAATCCTGTGTCTGGAGGACAGTGTCATCTCAATCATCTCACCATCCTCAGGAGGTTCTCCTGGCCCAGTTTAGCCTATATGTGCACAAAGGTGGCCTAAAGCCCGATTCATTTCATTTATCTGTGTGATGAAACACATTTGGAGCGATAAATGCAAATTGCTGACATGACTTTCGAATTATGTCCATTATGTCAACCTTAAGAAATGAATACTCTGATTTCAGAAAACCATCGTTTGTGGAATTACAAAAATCACTACCGCTTCGATTTAGCAAAGTCTCGTTGCTATTTTAACTCTCACAGCGCGGGATAGACTTTAGACGTCAGAATCTGACGTCTGTGGACGTCAGATTCTGACGATTAAAGTCTCTCCCCGCACTGCAAGAGTAAAAATATTTGTAATGGCCGTAGACCCATAACATAGGTATTCAAATGAATCGGCAAGAGCTAACTAAGCCATTTATGATGTTATCAAATTGAAATAAACCCTTTGGTCTCCAAGGTTTTATTTGAAAATTCAGCGCTTTAAGGGTTAATCATTTAAAAGCACGAATATAGTCATTTTATGTATGTTTCATTAGGCAATCAAATTACTGCTATTGGGAATGAAATGTGTGTACGTGAAGTTTTGCAAATGTTTGGTTTCAAATTAAACACACATGAGTAATTTTCACCCACTTGAAATTGTGGGTCGCGGTAATGACCAGTGTAAATCACGCCTGATTGTGCTATATTCGCCGCGCCTCGTCGCAGTTGGTCGTGCCCCCTCCGTGAATTACTCGCCAAAGGTCAGGCCTTTAAGCAGGCAAGACGCTAATAGGCGCGTCACTATAGCGACGGACCCGGGGAACGTGTCACACCGCCGTCTAGAAGCTAATTAACTCACATGCTCTGAATTTTTTTTCTGCCGAGAAAAATAAAAAAATACAGCGAGTTACTTGGGGACAACCCGAGGGGTTCACTGATTTATCAGTGAGTGCCACAGTGCGTCACTGAAGTAGAAACAGTGACACGAGTGAACCTGAGGGATGGATAGCCACAATGTGCGGGGCCCTAGGGTAGTGGTTAGCACCGCTGCCTTTCACGCTAGAGTTCGGGGTTCGGTTCCCGGTCTTGGCGGTTTGAAAGAAACAAAATGTTTCTTCCCCATCCACGTGTGAAACTCAGTATTGTGGGGAGCCTCCGTGATCAAGAGGTAACGTGCTCGGCCTCAGACCGCCAGGGCTCGAATTTCGAATCTTGTGTCTGGAGGACAGTGTCATCTCATTCATCTCATCATCCTCAGGAGGTTCTCCTGGCCATGTTTAGCCTATATGTGCACAAAGGTGGCCTAAAGCCCGATTCATTTCATTTCATTTCATTTGTCACAATGTGTTAACCCTCTCAAGTCAGAATTTACCATTGTAATGTTCAGTCCACTACATTGCTGTCGCAATTCCCTCGACTTGTAGTGTATGAAGATGACTTGGAGTGGGTGACAAATGAAAAAAGTGTTATTTTTAAAGCAGTTCAAAGAAAATTTGTTCAATTAAATTAAGCCTTTCTTCCAATATCTTTATTTTTTGCCACCGTGATGGCCGCTCAAAAAGCTACTATATAAATCTGGCTTGCAGTCAAATTTGACACGACAGTTATGTTGGACCATCATCTGCGGCGCTGACCCAACATTGATGACACATCGGATCCAGTGATGCAACATCGGATTTATTTCAAATGGGTTTTCATCTATTTGACGCTGGAATTTGTGTGAGCAATTCCGCCTTTAATGGGATCAAATATTTCTTTTAATCACTCAAAGGGTTAAGATATCAGATTGCTCAGCCTCTGCCTCTGGGCATTCGTCTTTCCTTTGTCTCCATACCTTAACGAGGGTTGTCTCGCAACAGGAATATGGTTCTTTGTTGTATCATATGTAGTGCATTGATTCTCATAGAGCGGGGCACTGCTTGGAAAGTCGGAGATCGCGGACTCGTCCCCCGCTCTGGCATTCAAGTTTTAAAGAAACAAAATGTTTCTCCCCCGCTCACTCGTAAAGATGGGAGCTCCGTGACCGAGAGGTAGCGTGCTCCTGCTCGGCCTCAGACCGCCAGGGCTCGAATTTCGAATCCAGTGTCATCTCATTCATCTCCCCATTCTCAGGAGGTTCTACTGGCCCAGTTTACCCTATATGTGCACAAAGGTGGCCTAAAACCCCATTCACTTCATTTTTTATTGAGCGGTGTATATTATTTTCAGTAAAACTACATCAATATTAAAAAGTATCGGGTTTTAGAGCTGAGGAGTACATTTAATTTTCAGCCACTTGGAGTTGTTAGTCGCGGTAGCGAGACACAACTTCAAATAGTAGAAAACGGACAATAGTTTACACGTACACCATAAAATATAATACAAAGTGTGCGAATTCTTCTGTACTGATATTTTATTAAACCTTTTATAATTGTACTATATCCAATCTATAATATGCAAAAATAGCTTGAACCTGAGACATTTCTTTCTCAATCCATTGAAAAATCCACTTTGTCTCCGGACTCGTCTGCCGCCAGACAAGTCGATAAGTGGGCGTTTTACGTCGCCAGCTGACCTTTTGTAAAGCCCACCAGTAAACATGAAGTCCATGGACAACGTTGTCTGAATGATGGGACAGCGTCTGCGACGCTGGCCCATCATTCAGACAACGTTGTTGCAGCGCACCTTGACCTGACACAATCTAATGAAGCCGTCTCGTATTCGGGCCTGACTGGGATATTTTAGACCACATTCACGGTAATGAAGTACCCTTCTGTCTTAAATATTTTAACGTGAACTGTTGCCAAGAAGGCTGTCTCCTGTATGAAAATAGTTTTTTCCGCTCATTAGTATCGCTTTTCGTTTTAATATGTGAGTGGGTACGTGAGGGTATTATTTTGCATGTACATATTAATATGTAATGATGGCAAGGTATAATGGTACAATAATTATATTAATATTCCATGATGGTTATAGTTAAATTGGTATGTCAATGCACTCCAATTTATGATTCATTAGTGTGGGATTTCTTCGTGGCCGGAAGATAGCGTGTTCGAATCCTGTATCTGGAAGGCAATATCATCTGTTTCATCTCGCAATCCTCAAAATGTTCTCCTGGGCCAGTTTAGCCTGTATATGCGCAGAACGCCCCATGCATACCAATTAATTCATTCACATGATCTGAAGTTGTGTGATGGGGTATTTAACTCTTAATCCGCTAATACAATTTATTAATTTAAATTTTCACCCACTTGAAGTTGTGGCTGGAAATTACTCATATTTGTTTAATTTGAGATCAAACAATTGCAAATCTTGATTTTTGAACCATAGATATGTCCATGGTTTAAACACACATTTCGTTCCCAATAACTGCGATTTAACCCTTTAACCGCCAAATTATTCAATCTGAATTTTCACCCACTTGAAGTTGTGTTTCGCTGACGCGATCCACAACTTCAACTGAGTGAACATTATTCAGATTTGACAATATGGAGGTCAACTGTTTTTAAATATTGCTGATTAATGTCACATTTTATCCTTAACATGTTTAAAAAATGGTACTTATTGTGCTAATAAAAGTGAAAACCCGAATATCTGCGGCACCGGCGGTTAAAGGTTTAAACATTGTAAACGGCGTATAAAAGGATTACAAACGACTAGAGCGTGCAATGGTTACTTCAGGGTCCGTATTCTCGTACAAGTTACGATATATCGTAGGCTTCTGATTGGTCGAGATGGCCATCTCGACCAATCAGAAGCCTACGATATAGCGTAACTTGTACGAGAATACCGGCCCACACCCGTAAGAAAGACCGGACACTTTTGTTTATTAGGTGGTCCTCGGCCCGTATTCTCGTACAAGCTACGATATATCGTAGCTTGTACGAGAATACAGAGTTACAAAAATCGAGCAAAATGTAAGCATAATCTGCTGGTCATTTCTAAACACTTTCAGATCGAGCATTGTTTTTTGTCATTTGGTTCGCATCATAATGAACAATCTCTTTCTGCCATGACTTGCATTCCTTTCATAACCCGCAACAATTATACAATTTTCAAAGCATATTTTTATGTCTATTGATTTAACGATAACAGCTTACATGTAGTAGGCATGTACATGTAGTACGGCATGCGGGTGTAATTAAATATATTTCAACCACACAGGAAATGCAACGAAATGTCTCATTGCCAGTCAATTTATTTGAAAACTGGCAAAATGTGTCGACTCATCGCTTTGACACTGACATCAATCGCTATGTATATGCGACGCCAACACATCTGATCTTGTAGCGGGTGCACCTCAAACTATTCCCTGATTCAACTTTCTGCTTATATTATAACTGATTGTGATATTGCCTTAAATATTGAAATACAAGATAGCTTCTAATCATCTGCATCTGCTTCTGACATGCCATGTCGTAGAAACCACATCTCGTTTTATCCCCTCAAACCACGCCATGTAAAAACTTTATTCCGGCATGTAAGCTCAGTAAACGACACTGCGTGGACAAAACCGGTGCTCTGCCTGTTTTGTTTGCCAATTAGGCGAATTAATTATAATTACCGCCGGATTTCCTCTAATCCACGACCGGCTCCGTGCCGCCGCCATCTATGCTCATGCTAGATAAGAGGCGTCGTTTTAATGCTGGGCCAGCGTCTGCGACGCTGGCCCGGCATTAAACCGTCGCCTCGCGATCTCATTCATTCCGGCGTTGAAAAATGTGGCGCCGCCGACGACGACGGAATTCTGCCAGTTCTGATGGTATCGTAAATTTGATCCCCCCGGGATTTATTCCCCTGGCCGTCAACTGTTTTCCCTTCACAGTTGTCCGAGCACAACATGCCCCTTTTTTACGGCCTGTCGTGTCCCGGAGAGGTTTTTATTCCCACTTAATAGCGCCTGGATATCTCCCCGTGCTTAAGGCTCAGCCGGCGAGCGGGTATTTTGACACTTTGAATATTTTAAACGGTTTGGCGGCGCTTAGCGAGGGATGGCAAACACGGTGAAGAGCATCCTCGTCATTTCAGCCCATTTACATTTTTCAAACGGAGCACATTCATATTTGTCTTATTAACCCTTTAAGTGTAAGTGGGTCCAGACTTTAGAATAAGCTACCTTCAGAAATTAGAAATAATAAGACTTTTTCTATAACCTTAAAATATATATGGCTAATAATCAAACCCTTATTCAATTCTAGTTTTGGCTGCTGTAATGATATCGCTGTACATGTCTTAACGCTTTCTCCTATTTTTGTTGGTTTTTGTAGGAGTTTTAGTGCGGGACATTTGTGTTTTATTTTCTTTACACTTTGCTATAAATGTACATGTATATACATAAATTTGTAAACCCACTCAATTAACTCAAATACCTATATATCATTGGCTTATGATCTAAAAGGTCTAATGTACTTTTATGTTAGTTATTGTAACTATTGTACATTATTGATAATTGTTTAAATAATTAATGTTTCCATATATTATGTACATGCATGTCATAGAACAGGACACATATGCAAAATAACCACTGGCTAATAATGTTTTTACCCTGTAAAAATATGTTTGAATAAATAAATAAATAAATACATCTGATCGCGTCTATAGCAGTTTCCAGCTTTTTTACTTGTCTATCAAATAAAGAAATTTGAGGAGAAATGAGCATTCAATTTGGTAGATTAGGCATATGTTTGTTAGATTAGGCATATGTTTGTTAGATTAGGCATATGTTTGTTAGATTAGGAATATGTTTGGTAGATTAGGCATATGTGAGTAATTTTAGTTACACATAACCAGTAAACGCCACAATTCCGATAAGGCTGATTATTCTACAGACAATTCCATCTTCTTTTTGGTTTTAAGTTTTTTCCTTGTACATAAAGGTAAAAAAAAAATTCACAAGTAGGATTTTGTGATACAGCGCCATAATGTATAACTATGATGCTTAGCTAAATAAAGCTGAAAGAAAACGTTGAAAATAATTTACATCGTCTTGACATTATATTATCACATTCGCTGTGCGGATCGCCACAAGATGAGCACAAAATGGCCTGATTGTTATTTGACCGAGGCAAAGACCAAGGCAAAGACATTGCTGAACTACTCGATGGCATTCCTGCACAAGTCCCTCCTGCGCAACAGCATTAACTGCTGTTTGTTCAAGTTACACGACATAGTCTTTACATGTGACGCAGCATGTTGTCGCAATGCTGGTCCACCGTCTCCGACGGTGGACCAACATCGCGACAACATGCTGAGCCACGGTCACTTTGCCGGTGGGGTAGTTATTACTTGTTAATGTGGACAAGGTCTGACAGTACCATAGACAACGAAGATGAAGATGGAAGCGTTGCCTGCCTTGTCGGAGCAGCCAGCACTACCTCACTCCGCCTTATTGAATTCCGGGGGGGGGGGGGGGGGCGGACAGGGATGGGATGTGACCTCAGGCTTTTACCACGATGAATCGAACACTCCTGACACTTAACGGGTACAGTATCAGGGCCCATGTTCTCTTGCAAGTTACGATATATCGTAGGCGTCGGATCGCTCGACCAATCATCCGAAGCCTACGATATATCGCCTAGGCCCGCATTTTCTGACCTTTTTATGCAGTTTTATTTGTGTCACGTCTGCGACGTTGGACCAACAGAAACTTGGTTGATCTTGTCGTGTTTGCTGGCAAGAGTTTAGGTTAAGTGACATGTCTGGTTTAGTGTTGGCCCACCGTCTACGACGTCTGACCAACATTGCTTCAACGTATCATGTTTGCTGGGAACTCATTCACATTATTTCGCGTAACAGTTTGAACCCAGTGATCAATCTACTTCTGATCACTTAACCCTTTCAACGCTAAACACGATTATGTTCGTTTTTAGTTTGTTTTATTCGCCGATCAAATCTTGGGGATAAAAATGAGTGTTCAAGCATCCACATTTTTAAATGTTTGATCTCAAATTAAACTAGACTTACCTTTGCTGGCAAAAGTGACACAAGTTTGGACGATCGTTTTTTTTTTTTTATTAATGCTCAGTTTTGGTTGCACTGACGACGTTTTAACCTCACATTTGCTAGAATATGTTTTTTACAAGCTTTCCAACGAGCCTACCCAGAGAGCCCTGCGACGCTCGGTTCGAGCCCTGTGACGTCATCAGTTTATTTCGAAACTTGATTTACAACTCCCTCAATAACGGGTATTTCGGGAAGGCAACCTCTTCTCGTTCATTTTCAGGTAGATATCATAACTTAAAAAAAAAAAAAAAAAAAAAAAAAAAAAAGCTAGGGCTTAGATAATGGATCAATGTCGCTGGAGTGTTGGCAATTACTCTCTTACTCTGGATGATCTGCCAGTCAGTCTGAACTGCTCAGTCATACATGTAAGATGGGGGGCACTGACTCAGTGTTGTTTTAGTGACGGCCCGGCATTTACAGCGCTCTGCCGGCGTTGAAACAGTGCTGTTTCAGTGCATCGCGGTAATAACTTTTGAAGTACTCAATCAAACTTCGCCAAATTTTCAGGGCAGTCGCCGCCATGGCTGGGGAGGGGGCCTGCGAAATTACGTGAAAAACGGTTGAGAATTGACTGAGATATCAGCGAAAAACGAAAAAAATGGTTGAAGAAGTGTTGTTTCAGTGCATCGCATTATTAACTTGTGAAGTACTCAATCAAACTTCGCCAAATTTTCAGGGCCGTCGTCATAATGGCTGGGAATGGTGTCTGCAAAGTTACAAGAAAAACGGTTCAGAATTGACTTAGATATCAGCGAAAAACGAAAAAAAATGGTTGAAGAAGTGTTGTTTCAGTGCATCGCATTAATAACTTTTGAAGTACTCAATCAAACTTCGCCAAATTTTCAGGGCCGTCGTCATAATGGCTGGGAATGGTGTCTGCAAAATTACAAGAAAAACGGTTCAGAATTGACTTAGATATCAGCGAAAAACGGATGAAAATCTAGCATTTAATGTTTCTACTGTTCAAGCAAAACACACAATGTTGGTTGATTGCCGGGCCACTGTTCGCGACGCTGGCCCGTCACTCAAACAGCCCAGCCCTGGGGCGGCGTGCAGATAACAAAGGGCTTTTGTGAGTGGCGACTAGGCCATTGAATTTCCTGAATAGACTCTCAACCGGCATGTATTGCACTGAACCGGCAATGGTCCACATAGTGGATTTACAAAATCTGCTATAATTCCGGATCCACTTGCAGGACGGCTGAAAAAAGATATAGCCTGGTACCTGAATACCTAAGGATCATTGTGCCAAAGTTTGACGTCGATTACTCGTAAACTGCATGAGAAATAGCGCTTCAAAAATTGTCAATGGTAATCCATATAGTGGATTTATGAAATCTGGATCAGGTCCAGATCCACTGGCGGGAAAAATGAAAAAAGCTACAGCCTGGTAGATGTATACCTAAGGAACATTGTGCCGAGGTTTGAAGTAGATTACTTGTAAACTGTCTCTGTAATCCCGGACTAAGAAAGATAATAATAATAATAATAATAATAATAATAATAATAAGAAAAAGAAAGTCTCTTTTGGATACTAAAAAGCTTGGACGATGACGTCCAAACTTAATTACAGGAAAAGAAAGTCTTTTAGGTGGGTGGGTTTGGAATGTTTATACTAGACTTACCTTTGCTGGCAAAAGTGACACAAGTTTGGACGATCGTTTTTTTTTTTTTATTAATGCTCAGTTTTGGTTGCACTGACGACGTTTTAACCTCACATTTGCTAGAATATGTTTTTTACAAGCTTTCCAACGAGCCTACCCAGAGAGCCCTGCGACGCTCGGTTCGAGCCCTGTGACGTCATCAGTTTATTTCGAAACTTGATTTACAACTCCCTCAATAACGGGTATTTCGGGAAGGCAACCTCTTCTCGTTCATTTTCAGGTAGATATCATAACTTAAAAAAAAAAAAAAAAAAAAAAAAAAAAAAGCTAGGGCTTAGATAATGGATCAATGTCGCTGGAGTGTTGGCAATTACTCTCTTACTCTGGATGATCTGCCAGTCAGTCTGAACTGCTCAGTCATACATGTAAGATGGGGGGCACTGACTCAGTGTTGTTTTAGTGACGGCCCGGCATTTACAGCGCTCTGCCGGCGTTGAAACAGTGCTGTTTCAGTGCATCGCGGTAATAACTTTTGAAGTACTCAATCAAACTTCGCCAAATTTTCAGGGCAGTCGCCGCCATGGCTGGGGAGGGGGCCTGCGAAATTACGTGAAAAACGGTTGAGAATTGACTGAGATATCAGCGAAAAACGAAAAAAATGGTTGAAGAAGTGTTGTTTCAGTGCATCGCATTATTAACTTGTGAAGTACTCAATCAAACTTCGCCAAATTTTCAGGGCCGTCGTCATAATGGCTGGGAATGGTGTCTGCAAAGTTACAAGAAAAACGGTTCAGAATTGACTTAGATATCAGCGAAAAACGAAAAAAAATGGTTGAAGAAGTGTTGTTTCAGTGCATCGCATTAATAACTTTTGAAGTACTCAATCAAACTTCGCCAAATTTTCAGGGCCGTCGTCATAATGGCTGGGAATGGTGTCTGCAAAATTACAAGAAAAACGGTTCAGAATTGACTTAGATATCAGCGAAAAACGGATGAAAATCTAGCATTTAATGTTTCTACTGTTCAAGCAAAACACACAATGTTGGTTGATTGCCGGGCCACTGTTCGCGACGCTGGCCCGTCACTCAAACAGCCCAGCCCTGGGGCGGCGTGCAGATAACAAAGGGCTTTTGTGAGTGGCGACTAGGCCATTGAATTTCCTGAATAGACTCTCAACCGGCATGTATTGCACTGAACCGGCAATGGTCCACATAGTGGATTTACAAAATCTGCTATAATTCCGGATCCACTTGCAGGACGGCTGAAAAAAGATATAGCCTGGTACCTGAATACCTAAGGATCATTGTGCCAAAGTTTGACGTCGATTACTCGTAAACTGCATGAGAAATAGCGCTTCAAAAATTGTCAATGGTAATCCATATAGTGGATTTATGAAATCTGGATCAGGTCCAGATCCACTGGCGGGAAAAATGAAAAAAGCTACAGCCTGGTAGATGTATACCTAAGGAACATTGTGCCGAGGTTTGAAGTAGATTACTTGTAAACTGTCTCTGTAATCCCGGACTAAGAAAGATAATAATAATAATAATAATAATAATAATAATAATAATAAGAAAAAGAAAGTCTCTTTTGGATACTAAAAAGCTTGGACGATGACGTCCAAACTTAATTACAGGAAAAGAAAGTCTTTTAGGTGGGTGGGTTTGGAATGTTTATACTAGACTTACCTTTGCTGGCAAAAGTGACACAAGTTTGGACGATCGTTTTTTTTTTTTTATTAATGCTCAGTTTTGGTTGCACTGACGACGTTTTAACCTCACATTTGCTAGAATATGTTTTTTACAAGCTTTCCAACGAGCCTACCCAGAGAGCCCTGCGACGCTCGGTTCGAGCCCTGTGACGTCATCAGTTTATTTCGAAACTTGATTTACAACTCCCTCAATAACGGGTATTTCGGGAAGGCAACCTCTTCTCGTTCATTTTCAGGTAGGTATCATAACTTAAAAAAAAAAAAAAAAAAAAAAAAAAAAAGCTAGGGCTTAGATAATGGATCAATGTCGCTGGAGTGTTGGCAATTACTCTCTTACTCTGGATGATCTGCCAGTCAGTCTGAACTGCTCAGTCATACATGTAAGATGGGGGGCACTGACTCAGTGTTGTTTTAGTGACGGCCCGGCATTTACAGCGCTCTGCCGGCGTTGAAACAGTGCTGTTTCAGTGCATCGCGGTAATAACTTTTGAAGTACTCAATCAAACTTCGCCAAATTTTCAGGGCAGTCGCCGCCATGGCTGGGGAGGGGGCCTGCGAAATTACGTGAAAAACGGTTGAGAATTGACTGAGATATCAGCGAAAAACGAAAAAAGTGGTTGAAGAAGTGTTGTTTCAGTGCATCGCATTATTAACTTGTGAAGTACTCAATCAAACTTCGCCAAATTTTCAGGGCCGTCGTCATAATGGCTGGGAATGGTGTCTGCAAAGTTACAAGAAAAACGGTTCAGAATTGACTTAGATATCAGCGAAAAACGAAAAAAAATGGTTGAAGAAGTGTTGTTTCAGTGCATCGCATTAATAACTTTTGAAGTACTCAATCAAACTTCGCCAAATTTTCAGGGCCGTCGTCATAATGGCTGGGAATGGTGTCTGCAAAATTACAAGAAAAACGGTTCAGAATTGACTTAGATATCAGCGAAAAACGGATGAAAATCTAGCATTTAATGTTTCTACTGTTCAAGCAAAACACACAATGTTGGTTGATTGCCGGGCCACTGTTCGCGACGCTGGCCCGTCACTCAAACAGCCCAGCCCTGGGGCGGCGTGCAGATAACAAAGGGCTTTTGTGAGTGGCGACTAGGCCATTGAATTTCCTGAATAGACTCTCAACCGGCATGTATTGCACTGAACCGGCAATGGTCCACATAGTGGATTTACAAAATCTGCTATAATTCCGGATCCACTTGCAGGACGGCTGAAAAAAGATATAGCCTGGTACCTGAATACCTAAGGATCATTGTGCCAAAGTTTGACGTCGATTACTCGTAAACTGCATGAGAAATAGCGCTTCAAAAATTGTCAATGGTAATCCATATAGTGGATTTATGAAATCTGGATCAGGTCCAGATCCACTGGCGGGAAAAATGAAAAAAGCTACAGCCTGGTAGATGTATACCTAAGGAACATTGTGCCGAGGTTTGAAGTAGATTACTTGTAAACTGTCTCTGTAATCCCGGACTAAGAAAGATAATAATAATAATAATAATAATAATAATAATAATAAGAAAAAGAAAGTCTCTTTTGGATACTAAAAAGCTTGGACGATGACGTCCAAACTTAATAAAATGGCATTCCCTTGTTTTGCGGTGTGACTAATTGAGAAAAATCACAACCTCATTATATTATCTAAACTTCAAATGAGGTTGCGCTCCACCAGAAACAATAGCCATCTGACCCTTTTCCATTTATGGGTTTGCTTTCAGAAATTGGATACACTTTTTGGTACGATATTGTCACCGAACGTTGGCCCGGTACTGTGCCAACGTTTGGCCGATGATTCGAATAGTCTTGCCATTGTTTTTTTTCTTCCCTGTAGCCAGCCATACAGGCAAGAGACAGTCAGACACTGACCTCTGGTTGAATGTCACCCAGCAAACATCACTCGTTATCCTTAGGTTGGTTTAATGTTGGGCCTCCCTCTGCGACCATGGCCAGCATTAAGCCAGTATTCGGCCAGCGTCTTTTGTTCACTGGACAGTTCCCTCTCCGTCACAGACGTCTACTGACATTAAAGGTTACCGTGAATAGTGAAAGGGCTGTAAGGTCTATTATTTTACTCAAACAGAAAAGGTTAATAACGAAGACCGTCTCATAACCTTACTACGATGGACAGAGATAAAACTTTGTAAATTGTCTCTGTTTAATATACAATATCACAAGAACATTTCAGTATTCAGTATCTTAAGATAGCACAAAAACATTTCAGTATTCCACTGCAGCATATAATGCTGTAGTGGGTGGTATACTGACATTTTCTTGTGATATTTTTTTATGTACTTTTTTTCTGTTGGAGAAATGAAAATAATTTTTAGTGTTTATCGTTATGTATGTAGTCATATGTGTATTGTTATCATGCCCTGAATGGCATTGTGTATTTGGATGCGCGGGAGCTACTACAATATCTCAGTCAGTGTAATATTGCGATTTGACGTCCTGAATGGACGTCCTTGCGAAACAACCGCTGCTATGAATATTTATACCATGTACTGCTTGATTCGATGAATTTCTCCTAAAAAGTGCGGCATTGAGTTTGCAAGAACCAATCATCGAGCATGATACCCTCTGAAGCCTGGATCAACGCCTGTGAATCGGACTGTCTTCTGTGCCAGCTTATCCCGACTGGGATCTCAACTCGAGACGGTCAAGGCAAACGTGCCGGCCACATTCATTCCACGGGATTTCTTTTGCGGACGTCCCGTATCCAAGGACGGCGAGACAGATTTAGATTTGTCCGGTGACAAAGGAGCTGTCCTGTCTGGCACATCTGTCTGCTCTGCGAGTCTAAAAGGCAGTAACTGCTCACTTGAAAAGTAAACAGTTACTGCACTTTGGCTTTGCAGATTTTCCAGATGATTGTGGAGGGCGGGTATAACATTGTAATGTTTCAATGATGTGATACTTGTCTAAAAACATATATTATTATTTGGATCAGCCTGAATATTATCAGAAATACATAATACAGTATTATGTATTTCTGATATTATTCATATTAAAATCCTTCCTTTTCGTCTGACTCTGCTACAATATTAACTGCCATCCCCAATAATGGAGGACATTATAAAAAAGTTATCCAGCGCACGGAAACAGAAACGCACTTGCAACGCGAGACATTCGCTATGTTGGTTTAATGTTGGGCCGCCGTCGAAGACGGCAGCCCAACGTTGAACCAACATGGCGAATGTCTCGTATTCGGTGGGCACACCTGCACGGCGGCTCTTTAACAAAAGCAGATCTTTTTTCACCTCTCCGTCGCCTGATTACATCACGCCATCTCATGTGTTTTTTTCACACGTCTCTCCCAGACTCCCGAGATGATTGAAAATAGAGACAGCTGCGTTTCTGTCCGCTGTTTCTAAATTTAGAAGCCATTTCGTCAGCAAAGTCCACTTTTGTGAGCTGAATGGGAGATTATCGTAGCTGAGAAAAGTAAAGTAAAATTTTCTCGGCTCACTCGATTTGAAAAGAAAGTTAGTTAGGTTTTAATTTTCATCATAGATTAACCTGAGGTATGGTTGCATCAACGAAAAAAGTTTGCTCCATCGAATACAATTGTTACCCCCCCCCCCCCTATATATATAAGTGATTTGTAACTTTATTTAATTTACTTTTCTCTAGTAATCATGGTAATGTTTTAACAACGGTAACAACAAATCCATCTATTATTGCTGCTGCTGATTTGTGTTGCTGCTGCTATTGAACCAATATTAGGCCATCGTCTGCGACGCCGGCCCAACATTGGTCCAACATTGTCATTGCAGCAACAATAATAATGCATGATATAATTTGCTCTGTGAGCGTTTAGTCTGGAGAAAGAGATTTACAACATATTGAATCTACATGGACTCTTTCTTCAAGTGTTAATAAAAAAGTACTTACTATTCCTCTTGAGTGTCTATACCTCAACTGTTGAGGCAAGAACGTTGTATAGAACGTCCTTGGTTGAGGTATAGACAATCAGATACGGTAAACGACTAACCCTTTGCCTGTGTAGTTGCTATAATATGTGTTTGACATTCAACCTTTACAACACTGAAATGTTTTTGTATGAACCATGGAGATCAAAGGGTTTGTTCAATTTGAAATCGTCATAAATGTCTTAGTTAGCTCTTTCTGATTCATTTGAATACCTGTATCATGGGTCTACGGCCAGTGTAAATATTTACACTCTTACAGTGCGGGTATCGAATTTATGGACGTCAAAATCTTGAAGTTGTGGGTCGCGGTAGCGAGACACAACTTGGTGGGTGAAAAGTGGGTGAAAATTTAAAATATTCAATTTAGCGGTTCAAGCGTTAATGTGTGATATTTGTGTGAGCACATATCACTACTTAGCAGATGCAATATGATTGAGTAGGTCATTTTTCTTCAAGTGTAGGCTAAACTAGATCAGATGAATCAAGGATACTACAACACAGTAGTATCCTTGGATGAATCAAGCAGTATGGAACCATCTCAACAAACTTAATACATTGACCCAATGTTGGATCATTGTTTGTCCACCGTCTACGACTCTGCGCCCAATAATGACCCGGAACCAAACTAAGATCCCGATACGGGTAATGTTGTGCCGTGCAAAGCCAAAAGGCAGCATCTGCTTACTTTACAAGTAAGCAGATGCTGCCGTTTGGCTTTGCAGAGCAGTATAGTAGCAGCTTAAAATACTACATGCATCCGCCCAATGACTGCTCAATGCTGTGCCAACGTCGAAGACGTTAGCCCGGCATTGAACCAGCTCTGGTTGAATGTGTCGTGCTTTATCTGTCTGGGGTCGTCTGGTTGTTTTCTCGTTCAGGCGGACAAGAGGCGTGCTGGCACATCTTCCTCTTCTCCCTGGATCTGCAGGGCAAAGGCAAACAGCAGTAACTGCTTACTTTACAAGTAAGCAGTTACTGCTGTTTGCCTTTGATGTTCGTCTCCTGTGTCGCCAAGCCCGAAATGCAGTAACTGGTTACTTCTCATGTGATCAGTTACTGCTGGTTGGCTTTTGCGTGGCTGAGCTCTCCTTTCTCAGGCCCCCAAGGCCTCTGCAGACTTCCCCCATCTAGCCGTAACTAACCAACCGCACCGAGAGATAACTAACCCTTCTGGTACCCCGGTAAACACAAAACATTTGTATGACATTTTGTACAATGTCGGACCAACGTCGAAGACGTTGGGCCGGCGTTGTACAAATGTTATACAAATGTTTTGTGTTGCTGCATGGGACTGCCACAACAATGCGGCGAAAAGCGAGAAGGCAGTAGCTGCTTAATTTTTAAGTAAGCACTTACTGACTTTTGACTATGCACGACAGACCAGATGGGGTTGTGTCGCAACTGTTTTGCAATGCTCTGACCATGTACATGATGTATGCATTGCTTTGCGAGAGCGCTTCAAATTCAATCGCGAGTTTGTTTTGTATTCACAGCTAATTACATTTGTGTAAATTACAAAAATGCTGCTAAATATTTAGTTTCGGCTACCTCGACAATCTATGTTTCGATATTCAGTTTCTTTGTTTTTGGGTAAAGTAGATTTTCAATATGTAATTAATGTGCATGGTGATGTGGATATTTATTTTTAAATTGCATCAATTAACCCTTTAAAGCATCATTTCGCATCTCTGAAGAATGACTTAATTTCCTGAAACCCAGTGGTTTTAGAACGAATATTTTCATGGAACTGTTTTAAAAATAACAGTATATTTTTTTCATTTTCACCCACTTCAAGTCATCTTCATCCACTACAAGTCGTGAATTGTGATAGCAATTCATGGCTTGTAGTGAAGATGAAGATGACAATGATAAATTCAGGCTTGAAAGGGTTAGGTCGGCAATTTTAACCCTTATCCTGGTAAATGTATTTAAATTTTCAACCACTACCGCGATCCACAACCTCAAGTGGTTGAAAATCTCTCATGTTTGTCTAATTTGACGCCAAATATTTACAAATCTTGATGTTTTAACAGTCATTTCATTTCCAATAACTGCGATTTAGTCGGCTAATAAAACGGATTAAAAACGACTATTGTCGTGATCAGCACGCAAAGGGTTAAATAACTGAAACATGGTGACAAAGCATACCAACGGGAGAGCTACAAATATATAGCACGCATGCAAGCGACTACAGCACGCGAAGAGAAGCGAAATTCGACGGAAATTCGACGCGAAATTCCTGGATTTCCCATGCAAAACCCGCGCGAACGAGAACAAAATCAACGCAGTTTGAAATTTTTCGCGTTCGCGTGTTTTGGAAATGTTACCATAGTGTATAATTTTCGCTTTGGCTTTCACCTTTATAATTAACCCTTGGAGCGCTGAATTTTTTTTATGAAAACCTTGGAGGTCAAAGGTTTTTTTTTCAGTGTGAAATCAGCATAAATGTCTTAGTTAGATTTTTCTGATTCATTTGAATACCTATGTTATGGGTCTACGGCCAATAGAAATATGTGTACTCTCACAGTGCGGGGATTGACTTTAGTCGTCAGAATCTGACGTCTACAGACGTCAGATTCTGACGACTAAAGTCTATCCCCGCGCTGTAAGGGTTAAAAAGAGCATTGCTCTCAAAGCTGAAAGAGTTAAATGCAGCCCTGTTATAAATATAGAATATCCGGGATCAGGCATGGAAATTTTCGGAAACCCTCTGGCAAGGTAGGGATATCCCCACAATGTTCAAGACAATTAACCTAAGCTTATTCAATGTGACAACAGCAAACTGAAATAAACATTCGCTTATGGGCAGAATAATAATTACTGTTATTCCACAGAAACACGTCAGTAATAGCTTATACCAAATAAACACAAAACATTTGTATAACATTTGTACGATGTTGGGCCAGCGTCGAGGACGTTGGGCCGACGTTGTGCAAATATTATACAAATGTTTTGTGCTTGTTGGGTACATGTATATTCATTTACCATTTTTTTGACAATCGTATTGTTGCTAATATTTGGAGCTGTCTTTATTTATTTGGAAATTGCGGCTGTTGGGAATTGTTTTTAATAGTGATTCGATATCATTGACGTAATGTGTATGTTTGTATCGATATTTATGGACGAAGCGGTTGATATTGTCAGAGATTTATTTCACAATAACATGCAGTGGAATTAGCTTATTTTATTAATTTTCATATTATTAATCTGTATAGAGGACCACTTTGTAAATCAATTCACCATGTAGGCTATGTATACGCGGTTTTTTTCGAACGTCGCCTTAATATCGTTTATGGGAATCTTCGATCTGTCTTTCCGTGCTGTTTTGAAATTCTGAATTGAAAATATTTGCCTAAGGTGTAAAAAACATTGCTCGATATCTAGATTATAACATATCTATTCACCACATTAAACTTTTTTGAGTAAGTGCGTTACTATTACTTATTTCTTCTGTGTATCCATAGACACAGGGTGTAAATACAAAAAACATCCCAGTTGTCTCCCTATCCCCAGTAAACACAAAACATTTGTATAACATTTGTACAACGTCGGCCCAACGTCTTTGACGTTGGTCCAACATTGTACAAATGTTATACAAATGTTTTGTGTTTACTGGGTAGTCTTCGGCTATGTCTCCGTTGACCTCTGCGTCCTTAATAATGAGATTAGCATTTTTTCTATTTGGCTGGTTAACTCTGTATTCAGGGACGGGCGTTCTCCTCTCGTTCTGGAGAGGGCCAATGGGTACGACACACCTGTCTCACATGTAAACCACATAATAGACAATCAATCAACCTTTTCTTCACCTCTACCCCAGCAAACGCGAGACGTTGAGCCAATGTTGGTTTAATGTTAGGCCAGCGTCGAAGACGATGGCCTAACATTAATCCAGCATTGGCTCAAAGTCTTTTCTCCACCTTCACCTCTGACATAGAGAGGCCTAGCTTCTGTGACTTTGAGCTGTTGTGCCTTGACTTAGCCACCAGGACTGGGTTCGTGTCCTATTTGAGAGGGTTGTGTATCAGATTTGAACCATTCAGACTTCCCCTAGTACAATTTAACATTTAAAAGTAGCAACAAATAACATAAATAATTCAAGCACAATTTGACAAAGTGTCATTGCAGAATATTAAGCCATCTACTAGGTCTGCGTATGGTTTCATGCTAGTTTCAATTCAAATTAATGGCACTGAAATTAGTAGAAATGTTTTATGGTAAATGCTCAGTTAATGAAATAATTCATTTAGTATGCTTAGGGAGATGTATATTTTTTCATGGATACATGGGCCCAAGTGCTTGAATTATTTCTCTTTATTTTTTGTTTTGCGCAGTAGAGGTCCCACATACCGGGGTACAGAATTTTTCTTGCTCTAATCATTGCACTAGCCTCATTGTGGTAATGTCCACGTGAAAGAACCCTCGGAGAAATTTGAAATGAGTAGTGTGTTTTCATCGGCTTCGGGCTTCTGTCTCGCAGCTAACCAATGGACGTATACCTCGCATTAGTCACTATAATAAAACAAAGATAATAATTGTATTTTAATTACATTTTGATTTGGTTTCAGCCTTCCTTCAATGGTTGTTACATAATAAATGTTTTTCTAGTTCTTTACGATATAATCTTTGAAATGTCCGCCCATGGGGCAATTTCGTAATCTCCATGCAGATAAATATGTTTATACTAATATAAATTTTGACTGTCAATAAACATCCGCATACCCATCTATGATATGAATATGATGCCTTATTTTTTCCACGCACTTTCACGCTGGTTACCGTTTATGATATCATGTCGGTCTTTGTTTTATTAATATCCCGTGCGTCCACCGGCGGTCAGTTTATCCCCCCCCTGGTCGACTCCCTCACCCCGGGCAGACCGCGGGGCAGTCATAAACTCACACCGGCGTGCTTATGACCGGCTCCACGTGGCCGTCGTCATGGCAGCCATGGCCGTCCCCAGCAGGACGCGAGGCGGCTGCCAGGATTTCCTGGACAATGTTGGCTCAATGTGGGGCCAGCGTCACAGACGCTGGCCCCACATTGATCCGGCATTGTCACAATGTATTTCCCGCTGAGAGATGTGAACAGCTGCTATCACGCTCACAGCTCTTTGTGTGTTCTAGTTGTAATAGATTAGGGCTGTTACAGAAAAATGACAAGAGGAGGGAATTGTGATTTTGTTATTTTATTTATCTTTAACCAGTTGGCTATAGTATTTTAGCGTTGATTTATTTTAGGGATGTGTGATAATCCAGCCAAATACATTGGTGTTTAAAAAAATAACTTGAAAAAGGGGAGTTTTCTGTATTTTTGCTTTCTGATCTTGTTGTACTTTACAGCAATTCCCGTCCATTGTTCAAGCTTTCAATATACATGATGGCGTACACAAATGGCGTACACAAATGTATCTGGTTATATAAGTAGTGATAAGATATGTATCGAGGGAACAAGCTACAGGTACAACTATGTGTGAACATATACATGTATCCATTTACCAATTCATGGTCCTGTCACTGCTAACTGATGGATAAGATACCTGAATTACACCTCGCTTTTAAATCGGACACCTTTTGTCTTTGAAGATCACTCAGCGGTCTGTGATCCCTCTTTCCATCCTTGATTACCACTAGGCAGGATCATTATCTCGTAAAGAGATGCTATCAGTGTCACTAAATACATCGTTAAGGTATCAGCGGCGTCCCCTGTTGTTCCACACCCTGTCTTCTTGGTATGGATTCCCCTCCTGGTTTCTTCTGATCCGGTAAATTATGCACTGTATCGCTCCAGAAAAAAGTCATGTACCACATTTCTTTCAGATAAAAATAAAAATGCTATAGTGTGATACCACTGATATCTGTCTCCTTTCCATGCACAGAGCTGAATGAGGCTGATGTGTTCAGTACCGACAACCTCGGCCACACCGACGTCATGAGCAGTATACACTAACTTGTGACAATTTCTCTTGTTGGGCAATACCAGTGCAATTTTCTGCTGAGCAATAGCACTAATTTGATTGGCTAGTACACGGATTAACCTTTACAGAGCGGGGATCGACTTTAGTCGTCAGAATCTGACGTCTGCAGACGTCAGATTCTGACGACAAAAGTCGATCCCCGCACTGTAAGAGTGAAAATATTTATAATTGCCGTAGACCCAGAACATAGGTATACAAATGAAGCAGAAAGAGCTGAGTAAGACATTTATGATGGTTTCAAATGGAAAATACCCTTTGGTCTCCATGGTTTATGCGAAAGTATTCCAGCGCTTTAAGGGTAAACACGGCTATGGTCGTGCTTAGGGGCTTATAGACGTCAGATTGTGACGTTAAAAGTCGATCCCCCGCAATGAAAGAGTTGAACATTTATAGGCCTGATGGCCGTAGACCCATCACACAGGTATTCAAATAAAGCGGAAAGAGCTAACTAAGACATGTTTGATGATTTCAAATTTGTTATCTTATTTTATATAAAAAATCTGCCATGCTATGGCAAAAGTACCTGCTCCGTTAATGCTGTGTACCTGCATGGTGTCATTGCCTGCAGCAATGGCACCATTATTTTCTGGTTTGACGATCGTCAGCTCGCTCTTTGAGTTACTGTACATGGTAATTGCAAGATGCTTGCTTCAGGATCCCCAGCAAACACGATACATTGATCCAATGCTGACCTAATGTTGAGCCAGCGTCGTTGACGCTGGACCAACATTAGCCCAGCATTGGTTTAATGTAGCGTGTTTGCATCAGAGGTTTAATCTAAGTGATGACTGGCCCTGTTCTCACTGACAGACGAAATCCTGCCACCAGACTTGGTATGCCACCTAACGAGTCAACCGCTCATTAACCTTCCCGCGCGGCCTTGACCCCTTGTTCACCAAGGCCCCCGCCGGTGCCTCTGGTAATCAGATTTCTTCCCAAAGCCGACGGGATAAATATAAATCAGTGGATGTGAGGCATTGCCTGCGGTGTTGCAGGATATTTCTTTTGTTTCTTCCAAATCTAGATAATTTTCACGAATATATTAACAAAATTGATGCTAATAATTATTGTAGCCCATCATTGTACTCTAATGGATTATTATTAACCCTTAGAGCACAAGGTGTCGATTTTAGTGCTACTTATGTGTGTTTCAGCACTTGTTAAATAATTAATTGAAGACTGAAATTACCATTGTAATTTTCATCCACTACAAGCCGCGAATTGTGTGAGGAGCGCGGGGCCCTGAGAGAAATTAACGTCGATACACTGGTCTCAACCTTGACTCGACGAGGCCGCCATTAACGTGATCGCCTAGTCACATTGAGAAGGGAGAGACAATGCTCTGAAAACCCCACACGGGAACAGCGGGCTAGCTGGCGAGGTAGTTAGGCGCTCTAGCCATTGCGGCACGTCCCCTTCTCTGATCGCAATGTTCTACTTGTAGTGGATAAATGTGATGTGGGTGAAAACTAATGAAAATTGCCATGTATTGTAATACAGTTCTATGGAAATTTTTCTTCCAAAACCCTTATTTCTAGGAAAATTTAATATGTTTTCAGGGGTTAAAATGATGCTTTGGGAGATTAAAGTGGGATTTATTCCAAATATATCACACTGATTTACGTTGTCTCTTAAATTTCACGAATCACAGCAATTTGCTGTCACTGATGCTGCTAGATAGTTCAGGGCTCTTACTATGGTTGGCCACTACCCTCATAAGTAAATAAACCCTCCGTGGAGAATTAAAAACTTTAAATTTTCCACGGAAGGTTTTTAATTCTCCGCGGAAGGTTTTTAATTCTCCGCGGAAGGTTTTACACTCTCTGCGGAAGGTTTTCAATTGTCCGCGGAGGGTTTTTAATTCTCGCGGAAGGTTTTTAATTGTCCGCGGAGGGTTTTTAATTCTCCGCGGAAGGTTTTAATTCTCCGCGGAAGGTGTATTTACTTGTGAGGGTGATGGCCACGAGCTATGCATGTAGGCCCTATGTATTACATAAAGTGAAGTGTATAGGCTACTTCTCTGCGAAGCCAAAAAACAGTCCCCGCTTACTCCTAGAGTAAGCAGATACTGCCTACTGGCCTAATTATCAGGTACATAATATGTATTCGGATGTCATACTCTGATCTGTGAACGTGGCATTAATGTGTGCATTTTATGCGCGCCTCGTTCCGCTTGATGAGCATTTCTCCTTCCCATAATGTATAGGGACACATACAAACGAGATGATTTCGGGACGCTGTCACGTAATAAAGTAAAATTCACGCGTTATTTTCACCTTGGATTATTCACTGTCTCAGATCATCACATGGCATGTTGACCCTTACAGTGCGGGGATTGACTTTAGACGTCAGAATCTGACGTCTGTAGACGTCAGACTCTGACGTCTAAAGTCGATCCCCGCACTGTTGTAAGTTGGCCGTAGACACATGACATAGGTATTCACACGAAGCGGAAAGAGCTAACTTAGCCATTTATGATGATTTCAAATTGATAAAACCCTTTGGTCTCCATGATTTATATAGAAATATTCAGCGCTTTAATAGGTACACCAGGAATAGACACACCTTTTGTGTCGAGAGGGTCGCAGAATATAATATTTACACAGGAGCCGGCTGGTTAACCTACCATCCTGGTCATGATTAACTTATCAGATAGGCACTTTGACCCTTGTCCTCCTAGACTCATAATTATATGGTTTCAAGCATGCCTTAACCCTTTCAAGCCTGAGTTTACCATTGTCATCTTCATCCACTACAAGCCGCGAATTGCTGTCGCAATTCTCGACTTGTAGTGGATGAAGATGATTTGATGTCGTTTAAAAATAAAGAAATTACCATGTATTGGTAAACTAGTTTCATGAAAATTTTCGTTCTAAAACCCTTGGTTGTAAGAACATTAAGTCTGTTTTCAGGGATGTAAAATGATGCTTTAATGCATCGTGGGGGCTTAAAGGGTTAAACCAATTAAAATGTCATTGAAAATGACAAAATTGTTTTTGGTAAATGTTTGACCCTCAGGCCTTAACCCACCTTTTAAATATTAAGATTTTG
Source organism: Flabesymbios commensalis (assembly GCA_964017125.1). Taxonomy (NCBI): domain Eukaryota; kingdom Metazoa; phylum Annelida; class Polychaeta; order Terebellida; family Flabelligeridae; genus Flabesymbios; species Flabesymbios commensalis. The sequence goes on along the minus strand of OZ024915.1, from coordinate 44,768,770 downwards.
AAATGTTAGTTTTCGAACGTAATTTTATAAATATCAGTAATTTTCAACCCTTTGAAGTTGTGAGTCGCGGTAGCGAGACATATCATCTCTCTGGAATTGAAATGCCATTTAAATCATCGTACACGGCAGTAGAATTACAAGGAATGAAGGCTGAAAAGTGTTTATATGTAGTATTTAAAAACATAACACAGCTACTAGTATGCTTGCTAGCTGCAACCGCCGAGCACTTGTGTTGAAAGGGCCACCTGGTGAATGCCACGGATTCACTCTGTCATGTCGCCTTAGAATATTGATCCATTTGAGTCTTCATTATCCTCGTCAGATTTTTCACATCAGACTGATTTTCAATACGAGTACAAACTTAACTTTTTATTATACATGTAGTTATGTGACTATTTAATTTTTACGACTAAAAACTGAAATTATCTCTTTAATTATATTTGAGAAGAGACAACGCTAGATCAAACAGCCATTTACTCCGCTTATTGATCATTTTCTATTCTGTAGCGGCTACTGCGGCAGATCTTTATGCTGTATAGTCAATTTGAGCGATCACCCATAACGACAGCGAAAGTCCATGGGTTTTTAAGCAACTCGGATACCAATTTTTTTAATCGTAACACAAACCGCGAAAGTTTACGATACCAAATTTAGCTGGAATTGCTATCGCAATTTTCAGCTTCAAATGACGACAAAATATTCAAATTAATGGAAAAAATGAATACCTGTTTTGTGAATTATTTGATTAATCCTTTCCGCGCAGAGATCTGACGTCTACAAACGTCAGATTCTGACGTCTAAAGACGTTCCCAGCACTGAAATAATTGAAAAAATTGTTACATCTAAAATGATTAGACATCCATTGATTAAAACAAAGCCAATACGAAACGTTTTAACAACTATCCTTCAATGCTGGGCCAACGGCAATTACATTGGCCCAACGTTCGGATAGCAGGTAGGTCTACCTCTTAGATCTGATTGATCGGTAATTTTGTATGAATTGACTTTCAGCCAGAATGCGATCAAGCCAACCCCTCCGTATTCATCATCCTCAGTCTAATGCATCAAAGCTTCCGTAAATTACAGTTGATGAAAAGTCCAAGAACTATTATATAGACTAGTGATTTGATTTCTAAAATCTAGAGACTTAATATTCGCAGAAAATCGTTACTGACAGCTTCGTGAATATATTGATATTTATTCAAATGACAACATAATTTTGCGTGTATAGACCTACATCACATTTAGTCCCATACACATGTAATTAGTGGTTTAAAGTACATGTACATGTATTATACTAATATTACCATTGACGTAATTCAAGACACGTTATGGAACCTACATTGATTTTGATAGACATTATTGTTGATGGAACAGTTGTTCCATATTCATTTAAATATTCCATATTCATTTAAACACAATTTTATCCATATAGCCTATGGAAGTACGCGCCACGAAGGTTAAACGTCGCGGTTTTAGAGACCATCACCGTAATGCGTGTAGCCGTCATTCTGGTCTGCCGCCGAAACCCCCCGAAAAACACAGACATTAACTATTAACCCAGTGCTGGCTCAATGCTGGTCCGACGTCGCAGACGTCGGACCAGCATTGAGCCAACACTGGGTTAACAAGGTTGGCTAGTAGAGCAGGATGATGGACGAGGTGTCTGATCCAGACACATCATCAATCCATCAATAAGCCATTGATCCCGGGACAAACACGTCTGGATTCCTTAACAGTCTGACTGACCCACACTAAACATTTAGCTCGTCTAGGGTTGTTTCTCATGGGGTGGAATTGAAAGGGATGTGGTTGGTGTGTTTATTGTAACGTATTGCGTTGTCGGCTAACTGTAGTGAAAATTTGGCGGGCGCATTCATAGATTAGACGTTGACCTCTTGTTGGTTCAATGTTGGCCCAGTGTCGCATGATGCAGTATATTCTGCTTAATATTATACTCGCCTAAAATAAATCGAATACGTTACACTTCGAATGCGTTTATATTTGGTCTGATGGAGTGTGAATAATCATGATTGTAGAACACTCAGAGGTCCCCTGCTTAAAGTATGCATCTCCAGTCAACAAATGTGATAGCACAATAGTGCGTACTGCCACGTATTATACAGATTATACAGAAATGCAATTTCAAAAAGGCTGTTTGTCTCTTCCGTTTTACATCACAGAAAACATAACAAGCTGGCCCACACTGCAGACGCTGGCCCAACATTAAACCAACATTGGTTGAAGATCTTGTTTGTCCTGAGAATTGCTTTACTGTGCAGAACGAGATGTTTTATCTATACGCGGGAGTTTCACATCTTCCCTACGACAAAGCTTGGCTTCTCGAGGCCACAGGCCTGCGGCCTCGAGAAGCCAAGCCTTGCTGTAGGGAAGATGTAGTTTCATGGAATGGATGTTGTGGAAATTACCCAATCGTATACATTACTCAGATCATGTCAGATGTAATACATCAAAAAATCTCAAAACTCGTGATTTTGATGGATGGTAGTATTTTCTATTAAGCTAATTGTATTAACTCTTAAAGCGCTGAAAGAGGTAAAAATATGCCAAGTGTTGATACCTTGTAAGGATTTATTTACGCCGCTTTACAAGATTGGAGGCCTATATAAACTAGACATAAATTAAAATTTTCAACTTTTAAAATTACTTCCTTTTGTATGATTAAAGGGTGGTATATGCCGCTTTACAAAGCGGCATATACCACCCTTTAATCACAAGTGCACGGTGACTGACAGCATTTAAATCCGCTAGCACTGCGATCCACGGATGTCGAAATAGTCATCCTGGCGCGGAGATCCAGACAAATGACTGCGTCCATTCCACCTGCAGCCTGAGGAAATCCTTCATACATTAGTTCATATCGCCGCTCCCGCGACTGTCTTTGTCCGGATCAGCTGGGTTATTAACTTAAGGCAATGAATTATGGAAGATTTTACCGGGGGGGGGGGGGGTTGTTTTGCTGTATGATATGTGCAGTCTAATATTCCGACTTAGTTGCTTCTCAAATGCTTATGCTGCTAAGATAATTTATTTCAATTCTCATCCATACGAAGTTGTGTCTCGCTCCATAAATTCAAGTAGGAGAAAATTACTCATATTTGTTTAATTTGATACCAAACATTTTCAAATGTTAATGTTTCAACGCTCATTGCATCCACAGTATCATTGATTTTATCGGCAAATAAAACAAATTATAATCGACTTTAGTCGCGATCAGCGGGTTAACCCCTTAACCGCCAAATTATTCAATTAGAATTCTCACTCACTTGAAGTTGTGTCTCGCTGACGCGATCCAAAACTTTAAGTGAGTGAGAATTATACTTATTTGACAAAATGGAGGTCAACATGTTTAAAAGCTGATATGCAATATGCTAAGAAAAATGTAAAAAAACGAATATAATCGGTACCGGCAGTTTAAGGGTTAAGCCACGCAGACTGGGATAATTTCAATTTTATCCCCTTGAACTGCGTTAAATTCCCCGTTGTGATACCTTCGAATCAAAACAAACGTTTATTTTTTTCTGATTCATCCCACCCAGCAAACAGTTCGTTAGCTGGTTTAATGTTGGCCCACCGTTTACACCGCTGGTCCAACATTGAGCCAGCATTGGTACAACGCCTGTGTTTGCTTGGCCATTTGCGCTTTTACGCACCACAGGCACTTTTCTCCACAAGGTATATTACATTTTCATTGAATGAAAAATAGTATAATATATTATAATACGGACCTTCTGAGTTTCATTAGCGTTTTATATTTGACATTTTTGCGAAGTGTTTATTTACCTTGAGGTGGGAATTGCTGTCAGGGTGGGAAGGGGGGGGGGTATATAAAAATCGAAGGAAATGAATGTTTAGAGCACTATTTAATCGCCAGTTGTTTGAGATGTGAACAAACAAAAAACCATCCATCCATGCGATTGCATCGCAATTTCATGCGAGCCGACTTGGCACACGACGTATTTGCGACGTTGAATCAACGTCAGTGCATTGATGTTGAATCAACGTCAATGCAATGACGTTGATTCAACGTCGCAACAACGTCGTGGGCCCAGTGGGAGGCTAGTATTATATGGAGCTGTATTAATGAGCATCCCGGGGTGGGGGTGATTGCTTGGGAGTCTCCGGGTGCAAAAATCCCAGACAGCTCAGATAAAAGCGCATCACCTGAGACGGAGAAGTTTTGAATAATTTACTCGTGTGAGGGATTTCTCGACCCTACTTTGCAGTCAAGATGTAGGCTGAAGTTTTGAAGGTTGCCTTTTCCTTGTAAAATGTCTCAGAAATAATATTGGCCTCCTTACATTGTGGTTTTGATTCGAGTTGTTTATTTAATATAAAATTAACTAATAACTAGTTTATTACATCACAGGATGGTTTGGATTCGAGTTGTTCATGTAATATAATTGACTAATAACTAGTTTATTAAGTGAATGTTGTTATTTAATTCACATCATATCATAATCATGCCCAGTACTTTTTTATTGAAAAAAACGTGATTGAAATATCACCTTGTGAGCGATATATATTCATTTCGTCAAAATTAGCAGTGTCACTTTAGATATATTAATTTTGAAGTATGATGTTGTAAGTTCAGTGTATCTGCGTCGTCGGCTATACCTTCAAGTTGTGTCTCGCTGAAACGAATCACAATTTCAAGTGGGTGTAAATTATACAGATTTTTGAAAATCCAAGCCATATATTGCAAAATTTTACTTCTCAAAGACGTATTCACTTAACCCTTTCAGCGCGGGGACCGTCTTTATAGTCAGAATCTGACATCTGTAGACGTCATATTCTGACGTCTAAACACGGTCCCCGCACTGAAAGAAATACAACATTTCTAATGGCCGTAGACCCATAATAACATAGGTATTCAAATGAATCGGAAAGAGGTGACCAAGACTTTTATGATGATTTCAAATTGAAAACACCCTTTGGCCTCCATGGCTTATATAAAAGGAGTTAACTTTCCCTTGTCCCACTGTATTATCAATTTGTATCGTTTCCTTAGTCAATTTGAAATTGCATTAAAGGCAATTTCCATCTTTAAATCTTGAAAAATATATAGTCCATTTTTTTCCAAATAGAATTATTGATTAACCCTTTTTCGGTGCGGGGATCGACTATAGACGTCAAAATATGACGTCTAAGCGTCAGATTCTGACGTCTAAAGTCGGTCCCCGCACTGAAAGGGTTGAAGACGTGTGAATATTCTGCCACGGAATAGTATTATCCCAGCAACCACGATGCATCATCCCATTGCTGGATCAATGCTGGTCCAGCGTCTACGCCGCCGGCCCAACATTGACCCAGCAATGGAATAATGTATCATGTTTGCTGAGATGGCGGTAAATGCTGCGTCTGAGTGCGAGTCTCCCTGGAGATGCTGCGCGTCTCCTCTGATCCTGAAGATGCGCGGCGTCCTCTCTGATCCTGACGGTCCGGATTCAGATCGATACGGTGGTGTATCTAAGAGACAGCTCCCTGAATTAGTTAGACGTGTAACCCGATTCCCACGCCGGTGAAAACGAGCTGACGAGAAAACCACCACCTACCCACAAAACACGGGGTCTTCACTCAATGATGTTTCAATGGTGGGCCAGCGTCGAAGACGGTGGGCCAACATTGAGACAGCATTGAGTGAAGGCCCTTGCCTGCGGGGTATAGACCATTTTTAGCCGTGTAAATGCTATACTCACTATTTCACCATTGTTTTGCCGTAATTCTATCCTGACATCGCGATAATGTGGGAGGGACAGGCTGCAGGCACTGCTAGGAAGAAGCATCTAGGTGCAAAAATCCCAGATAAAAAGCACATCATTTGGGCCGGATAAGTTTTGAATAATTTACTCTTGTGATGAATTTTCTTCACCTTTACTGACACTAGGTAATATAAGATGAAAATTGTATTAAAGCTTAGGCTGAAATGCTTATCAAAGCTTTAACCCTTTAACCCTTACAGCGCAGGGGCCCCTATAAAATCAATTCAGCGCTATCAGGGTTAAGCGCTAAGCACTACTATAGTAGTGTTTAATCTGTCTTACTAAGCTGACTAAATCACTGTTATAATAAATATTGGGAAAAAAATGCGTGTTTACACATCAAGATTTACAAATTAAACAAATATGAATAATTTTCACCCACTTGAAGTTGTGGCTCGCGGTAGCGAGACACAAGGGTTAATAATTATGCATCCTTGTACTATATCTCATATAATATGAGTCAAAAAAATATTCGAGTCATATGGTTATCAGTCCCAAATATATACTATATACATGATATATGGGGTTTTTTCTCGGATGAAATGCACGCATTGATATGTAATTTTCTGAACATCATACAAATTGTTATCTTGTTTTGTAAGCATTCCTATAATTTATTTTTATGTTTTATTGCTTTATTTCAATGTTTTGTTGAATTGTGTGTTTCAGACGGCATAATTTGAAAGTTCGTGAGCACACCATCCTGGGGCCGTACGTGGACGGGCTATCTACATTAGCTGTGTCCTCATTCAAGGTACGTCACCTAGAAAATAGTATTCTGCTATCTCAACTGTAATATCTTGTATTTTATCTGTAACCGGTTCATTTGTCTTTAAAAAACTAGAAAAAGGTAGTTGACAATAATTTTGTAGCTTAAGCTACACGATTGTAAAGTGAAATTTGTGGTCGTTTTGCTATGTACAAATACAAATTATTGGCAGCTAACCAATGTGCCCCACGGTGCACAGCGTGAGTAATTCGAAACTTCATTTTCTTTTTAATTATTTTATTGTTTTACTCAAGCAGTAATAAATGTTCATTAAAGCTTGAATTGCTAAAACATCCCCTATCTTGAATTGAAAGGCTTTATCTGATAATTTGTAAAATGATAAAGGTATACAGACTCTTTATTCGGCATGAGAATAAATTTAATCACATGCAAAAAATGACATAAAAAAGACATACATACATGTGCAAGTATGTTATTGTTGTTGTTGACAGGACATTGAGAACCTGATGGTGGAGGGGAACAAGTCACGCACGGTGGCCGCCACCAACATGAACAGCGAGAGTAGCCGTTCACACGCCGTGTTCAACATCATCTGTACTCAGACTGTCACAGACTTCCAGAGCGGGGTGAGTCGACATTTATATTTGAATTACCCCCCCCCCCCCCCCCACACACACACCGACCTTCTGCGTTGTTAGCTCGTTGCTGATTAACTGTAAATCTCAAATATTGAGATTTAAATATTATCAATTGTCGTCAATCTGATGCCCTATTTGGATGCAGGCGAGGGGGCTATAATTTTGTCAGCACAAATCGCGTCCGTCCGTATCGGTATGTCTGGTCGGTAATTTGTTTTGAGTACCGCGATCTCGTTGTATTTTTCCAATCCCTTAAACCCACCTCCTTTAATGTTTTGATGAGGTATACAATTTTATATTCACTGAATATGTTCTGAAGTATGTTTTGTGGTGCATATAATGCGACGATGGAGCCTAAATGTTTAGCCCCTTTATTGAACACCACTGGTAATCATTACCCCTTGACAGGCCGGACCGTATTAAGCCATTTTATTTGTCCTTCATCAACGGGAGAAATCAGCATTAAATTTGCCAGATTGCCATTTATTTTTGGTTTATATTGTACATAATTATGTACGTAATTTTTATGCACTTTAAAGCGACACAATCAGGCTGAAATCATCAAAAAATCTGTATTTTTATTTTGGCTTCTTAATATGACCAGATGATGTAAACAATCGTATTTCTTATTTTGGACGTTCATACTCTGAAGTAAAAATCGGGAATTTCATCTTTATATCTCGCCTAACTTGTAAATGCGCAACACAAAAATTAAAAAAAACTTACCCATTTTTAATGTCTAAGAACATGTTTACATCATATGGTAATACTAAGAAGCCCAAATAAAAATTACTCCATCATGTATGCCGCCCAGACGCGGAGGAACATTCCACATTTATCTGCTTTCTAAGCTATTCATGGAGACGTCAGGAAAAAATGCCATTGCATAATCGGCGTTGTCCAATTTACGAAGAATGAATACAACGCTGCAAAGCCGAAAACAGTAACTGTTCGCTTTAAAAGTAAGCAGTTACTGCGTTTTGGCTTTGTACGGCAGAATAACAGCAGCACGGCGTGTATATAATTATAGAAAGGAAGACGATTTTTTATGACTGTCTGTTTGTATTCGTTCTCGGGGATATGATGTTATCTAGTCCTGCCGGGGGATCTAACGCACGTGGATTATTTGTGCGATTCGTGTTTTGCATCGATGGTAATAACTCAGTCCAGATTGGTCTGTGAGGAGGACTAATACCTTAATACTGCTCTGCTAAACCAACAGCGGTAACTGCTCACTTGAAAAGTAAGCAAAAACTGCATTTTGTTTTATGCACTGCAGAATATATATCTCAGACACGTCGTATTGTCTTTGGAATAGTACTTTCTTTGTGTCTTTTGCTGCAAAATATTCGGAATATTCTTCCGTTTTAGAATGGAAATTTCCACAGCCATCATGTTGGTTTCAAATAGATGAAACATAGGCCAAGACAACAATTAATCTCATAATCCTTCAACTACGTGAACCAAAGGGTTATATTCAATTTGAAAGCTTAAACGTCTTAGATAGCTCTTTCTCTTCATTTGAATATCTATGTTATGGGTCTACGACCATTATAAAAAATTTTACTCTTTGAGTTCGGAATATGGAAAATGAATTTCACTTTTCCAGTCAGGGGATTTGAGAGAATACCGCAAATCTGTGAATAGTCAGGGAATGTGATGGCTTTGTACGGATTGGTGTTAAAGTTAGTTTCACCGCATTCATTGCAGCGTCGCATCAAAATTGCTTGAAATAGGTGAAAATACCTCGTAATAGTTATTCTGGAATTTGAAATTCCGTCGGGGATTTTGTTCTTCTAAAATAGTGGGAACCATGCTGGTCTGGGCTGCATTATATTGTCGTGTTTTCTTTTTGATATTACCTTTATTGGTAATTATGACGCCTATAAATGTAATGGGTCACTAAAAGGTGTTTTAAAACATTCTGGCTTTACTCTTGGACTCAAGAGGTTTAATCTAGATTTATACTAGTCAGTGCTGTGGATGCTCTGTGGACGTCATAATAGATTAGGGGTGACAACCCCCGGGGCTATCTGTGGTCTGCCTGCGGCCCTCATCCAATCACTGGGTCACGTACACCCCGCCAATGCTGGTTTGATGTTGGCCCAGCGTCGCAGACGCTGGGCCAACATCAAACCAACATGGCTCAGTGTTTGCTGGGAACGGTGAACCCGTAATTTGTCACTGGGTCGAAGGCACCGCCTCCGCTAAATATATTACGCAGTGCGAAAGATATTTTTTGTTTTGACAAAAAATGCAGTTCTACCTCCCGAAACGCAATTGCCAATTCTGGTTTATTGATAGGACAGTTTCTTAGACGGCGGCCCGACAATAAACCAACCAATGGTATTTGCAGTGCCGAGGATGTTGTTCTCTTGGTAAAATACAGTTTTATCCCCGGATTGCAGAAGCGCAAGACGCTGATGAGACCAATTCTGGTTTAATGATGGGGTAGTGTTTTATGCGGTGGCCCAACATATACCCATCATTGGTTCAACGTCTTGTGTTTGCGGGGATGTCTGACGGTTTTTTTCAGGTTGGTTTTCTGTCGGGAACCACAAGTTCCAGTAGTTGAAAATTAATTTTATTTCAGCTTAACCCTTACAACGCTGAATTTTTTATGAAAACCTTGGGGACCAAAGGGTTTTTTTCAAGTTGAAATCATCCTAAACGTCTTAGTCAGCACTTTCCGATTCATTTGAATACCTATGTTATGGGTCTACAGCCATTAGAAATATTTTAATTCTTACAGTGCGGGGATCGACTTTAGGCGTCAGAATCTGACGTCTACAGACGTCAAATTCTGTCGACTAAAGTCGATCCCCGCGCTGAAAGGGTGACAATCACTCACATTTGTTTAATTTGAAACCAAACCTTTGCAAATATTGATGTTTAAACACACATTTCATACCCAATAGCAGTGGTCTTTATCAATGACTTTTTTGCAATTCACGTTTTCCAATTATCACAACCCTACAGAATGAAACACATCGATATAATTACTATTTATCTCGCTTTTTGTATCATTTACTGCACAAAACATTCCAATAAACATTGACAAAAAACTCTTGTTATGCCCGTACAAAGTTTAGTAATCAGCAGGCTGATTATTTCCAATATTACATTTCTGTTTCTCGTAAATCATTCAAATAGGTTATTAGTGCGGCAATGGTTTAAGCCTCTGAGCCCTGGGCTATACAAATACAAAGTTTTACCCACTTGAAGTCTCGCTAAGTACTGCGAACCAGCAACTTTAAGTGACAGGGAATTGTTAACCCTTTCATCGCTAATCACGACAATTATGGTTTTAAATAAGTTTTGTTATTAGCAGGTTAAATCACATTTATTGGAAATTAAATACAAGTTTAAATAATAAGATTAATACATTTTTGGTCTGTAATTTAAGAAAATATGGGTAATTTTTTGCCACATGAAGTTGTGGACCGCGGTAGCGAGACACAACTTCAAGTGGCTAAAAATTAGATAATTTAGTGCTTCAAGGGTTAAACATAAGACACGACATAAATCTGTGACACAGATTAATATTACGATGTTTTTCACTTTTAAAAATTAGGTACATCAGTGTACACAGACAGTCCGCCGTAGTCGATATCAGTGCCCCAGGAACTAGACAGTCTCTAACGTCAGAAGCAATTCCCAATTTCTAATATCACAAGTCTTGTCGTAAAATATATCAAAGTAATGGCTGGATGTCACATTTAAAAATCGCCCTGTTCTAATTTATTAGCAATGTTGTTGTTTTAATTCAGATTTTCTGCTCCAAAACATACGCAAAAGGGAACACTTTGCTTTCCTTGATTCAGTGATTTGAGTTTGTGAATCGCGGTAGGCTAGCGAGACTTCAAGTGACAGAAAATATAAATTTAAAGGTTCAGGGTCCTAAGGGTTAAAGTAACCAATGGATACTGAAATTGAATGTAATCTTATTGGTGTGCCGCTTTTTTGTGGCTTTTTTGTTGATGTTTAATATCATTGGATGCCTCTTCGGCAAGTACATGTAACAGCCGCAGCAGATATCATCTGAAAAAATATGAATTGATTTATCCTTATTTAATTGACTGCAAATTTATCACGTAGATCTTTCGATTAAATTGGATGCTGAAATCTGCATTTGAAATCCTCTATAAACACGGCTACTCTGAGTATGGTCTTTCTTATTGTAAATCCAGGCTTTGTTTTACTTCGAGTGTAATATTGCACAAATGCCTTCATCCACTAATAGGCCTATATATCAATAAATTCATGGCAAACTAAGTAGGCCTAGGTGAATTTTTGTAATGAATAGTTAATGCAACAATTTTGTGAAGTGAGTTAGACTTAGAGGTATATATATTACAAAAATAGTTTTATGCTTTAGACGGAATTATAACCTTCGAAAACTCGGTGCCTTTCAACCCTGTAATTACCGAAAACCATTTTTCATTCGTTTACATCAGTCTGTAATTTCTGCTAACGCAATTTCAGCTTCAAATGACACGTATGGACATAACCTACAACCAAAAACAATGCTATTTTTTGTAAATGTCGTGTAAAATAACGGGCTATCTTCTCTCTCTACACGTATACATCTACAGTCTCACTCCAGCTACAGTGTTCACCTAGGGATGCTGCCAGTCAACACAGGACGTTGTTGCAAGGTTGGCTTTATGCTGGACCGGCATTCAAGACAGTGGCCCAACATTAAACCAACATCTGTTCAACGTCTCTAAACTTGTTTACTGGTCTGCCTCTATTTGAATTTCATTAGTCGCTTTCATTTTGTAGGCGGCCTCCAGAGGCAGGGCAGCTTATACTGAGCGGACCCTGGTGCTTTGTCCATCCCTGCTTGCTCCTTAATTGATCCCTGTGGTAGTTTACCAGGATCTAGACGCTGGATCAATGACAATGAGGCCACGAGGGCTTTAGCTTTGTGAAATTTCCACCCTTAACCCTTTCAGCGCGGGGATCGACTTTAGACGTCGGAATCTGACGTCTGTAGACGTCAGATTCTGACGTCTAAAGACGATCACCGCACTGAAAGAATTAAACAATTATAATGGCCGTAGATCCATAACACATGTATTCAAATGAAGCGTAAATTATCTAACTAAGACATTTATGATGATTTCAAATCGAGAAAACCCTTTGTTCACCATGATTTATATGAAAATATTTGAGCGCTTCAAGGGTTAAATCGCGAAATTAGTCATTAACATGTTCACCCACTTCACTGGGTTTATATTATTCATATTTAGTGAACGCCAGTATTTTCTCATCTTTACAGTTTTTCCTCTAGACGCAGTTGCCAATATGTTCTTTTCATTTGGAACTGACAGCTGCATAAAAATGACAGCATTATATGAAAGAGGAGTACTAGGCCTATGCATTCTGTGAAGCTCAATATCCTTGACCTCCAATGTTTTCACCGAGCTAGCTTATACAACGAAGTATGGGGGAGG